>CM057339.1:404439903-405052449 GCA_030015575.1 Agapanthus africanus
CAATTCAAAGAGTCAGAAAGAACATGCTGAGCATTTACAGATTGTCCTGGAGACTTTGCGACAGTATCAACTCTATGCCAAGTACAACAAGTGCGAATTTTGGCTAGATCAAGTCTGATTTCTCGGATATTTCATTTCAGGCGAAGGAATCTCAGTAGATCCAGCTAAGGTATCGGTAGTAAGCGAATGGCCGATACCAAAGACAGTGAAGTACATTCGAAGTTTCTTGGGATTAACAGGATACTACCGAAGATTCATCAAAGGTTTCTTGAAGATTGTAGCATCCCTGACCAAGCTCACACGTAAAGATGAATCATTCGTGTGGTCAGAAGCATATGAACAAGCTTTTGTAGAACTCAAGTCAAGATTGACATCGGCTCCAATTCTCGTAATACGAACCAATCTGGAGGTTTCGTTGTGCGTTGCGATGCATCCGGTAAAGGATTAGGATGTGTTCTACACCAGCATGAAAAATTTGTAGCTTATGCATCAAGACAGCTGAAAGTTCATGAGCGCAATTATCCAACGCATGATCTGGAGTTGGCAGCCGTTATCTTTGCACTTAAGATTTGGCGCCACTATCTTCTTGGAGAACGAGTAAATATATACACGGACCACAAAAGTCTGGAGTATGTGTTTACTCAAAAGTAATTGAACTTATGGCGTACTTCGACATCAATCTACATTATCATCCAGGGAAGGTGAATGTAGTTCCTGATGCACTTTGCCATTATCCATTAGCAATGAACCTCATAGCTCAGTGGAAGCTACAACAAGAATTGCATGGGATGGAGATAGAAGTGATTATGCCAAGTAATGCTTCGAATTTGATGAACTTACAAGTTCAGTCGACTATTGTCAACCAGATCAAAGAAACTCAAGCAAGTGATGCCAAATTGCAAAAGATCCAAGAACAAGCAGAAAATGGACTTCGAACAGAATTCATCATCCACGAAGTGGATTATGTGTACCACAAGGTTCTGTTCGGAAAGAGTTGATGAAAGAAGCTCACAGCTCTCCGTACTAAGTACACCCAAGTGGTATAAATATGTACAAAGATCTATGGCAACATTACTGGTGGCATGGAATGAAGAGCGAAGTAGCCAGAAGCGTAACCAAGTGTTTGGTGTGTCAGCAGGTAAAGGCTGAACATCATATGACAGCTGGTTTACTTCGACCGTTACCTATCCCAGAATGGAAATGACAACACATTACCATCGACTTCGTGACTACCCTTCCTCGCAGCACGAAGGGTAACGATGCGGTATGGGTTATTGTGGATTGACTCATTACGTCGGCACATTTCATCCCATTTCGAGTTGGCCAATCTACCGAGATGCTAGCAAAGAAGTACATGGAGGTGAGTCTGAATCTAATGTAAGATTTGAACTCTTCAATATATACTATTTTTTATACCCATGAACTCATGCAAGAGATCATGAGATTACATGGAGTACCATTTTGCATCGTCTCCGATCGTGATACCAGATTTCGATCACAGTTTTGACAGAGTCTGCAAGATAGCCTGGGAACGAGTCTGAACTTCACCACATCTTACCATCCACAAATAGATGGACAGTAGGAGCGAAAAATTCAGATTCTAGAAGACATACTAAGAGCTTGTATGTTAGACTTCGGAGGTTCGTGGGAAGATCATCTACATCTTGTGGAGTTTTCATCCAACAACAGCTACCATGCGAGTATTAGAATAGCACCCTTTGCAGCGCTCTATGGAAGGAAGTGTCGTTCACCACTAAGTTGGGACGACATCGGAGATCGAGAACTCCTTGGACCAGAAATGATCGTGGCAACTGTAGACGTAGTTCGCACGATCAGGGAAAGAATGCGCATGCTTAAGATCGAAAGAAACACTGGGCTGATGCAAAGCGCCGACATCTGGAGTTCTAACCTGGAGATCATGTTTTTCTGAAGATTTCTACAAACCGGGGAGTAATCCTCTTTGGCAAGAGGGGTAAGCTCAGTCTGAGATATATTGGACCATTCGACATTCTCGAACGAGTCGGAGAAGTGGCATACCATTTGGCACTACTACCATCATTGGAAGGAGTGCACAGCGTGTTCCACATATCCCAGCTTCGAAGATATGTGAGTGACCCCGTCCATATCCTTTATCATTCCGAGCTCACTGTACAAACAGATCTATCTTGGGAGCAATAACTCGTTAAGATCCTAGACAGAAAGATGAATACACTGCGGAACAAGGAAGTAAACTTGGTCCGAGTGATGTGGAGAAAAGATTCACCAGGAGATTCAACGTGGGAACGAGAAGATGACATTCATGCAAGATACCCTTTCTTAATTGTAAACTAATCCTTATGTAATTGTAAATTTCGAGAGGGTAGAATGTAACGACTCTGTTTTTATTGTACGAAAATTTTTAAGTTAATGTACAGAATGGAGTTTACAAGCCTGAGTACACTTTAAAAGTTGTTTTTGTTTAAGAACATCAAGAAAGCACTTGTATCTGATAAGTAAAGCTTTGCATTGCTGTGACATAGTTCGAATCCCATCAGCCACATATATTTTTCTGAATTTTTTTTAAAAACTTTTTAGAAACCCAAAAGTTTACATATGCAATACACGTAAGAAATGAAAAGACAGAAAATCAAACATGTGCAAAATACTATATGAACCAGATTGGACACGTGGCAAGCATCCAACCCCCTACCTACACACCAGATGGCCGACGAGATCGGGTCTAGGGCCGGCGACGCCGGGTATTCGTAGGGGAAAAGCCTCCGTGTCTTGAACACAAAACCCTCTGGCCTACCCCATTACCCCTGTTCTTTTTGTTTTCTCTGCAATTTAACAGAGAATTAAAATTCATCTTTAATCCAATTTTTAATGCTTTTTAATTCAATCTTTCAATTCTAAAAACCCTAATTCCACACTATAAATACAACCTCATACTCTAGCCCCTCTTCATTCTAAAACCTATAGCCAAAATTTTCTAAGTCCAAGAAGAGTACAAGTGGAGTTAGCAAGAGGTCGACTTCCGGCGAGGAACTATGCAAGTTCCGGCGACCCCACGACGTTACGAAGGCTACCACCTTATTCTTCTACCTCCCCTCTCCTCTTCTAGCTAGTAAGTCCCACTCCATTCTTCTCTTTCTACAATAAAAGTTCTCTTTTTCAAAACATGTCGGTAAGTGGAGTTATACCGACATTTGATTCTAAAATCTTTGAAACTACACATTTTCTTAAGGTTTGCTCACTCATATTCCAACACCATACTTGTTAATCATGAAAATTATAATTAGAATCAATTTTCACTCTAAAACATTATGTCAAATAACTTTAATCTAGCTTTTACATGAAAATACAATAAACTTTGCAACTACCGTATTTTATTACTTTTTTTAGTCATACCTCTAGAAAAAATATCACGGGGTAATGACCTATCCTTCACAACACACATGATTCCATAGCACGATTCTCTTTGAAACATTAATTTTGTGGCGAATACAATATTTCACTATAATACCATGAACTATAAAAACCCGATTTTCTTTAAATAGTATTATTAAAGTCTTTGCGATTATGCCTCTACAACCCATTTTGGGGAACCCGGTATTGGATGGTGCGGATTATCGCACATTCTTGGGCTTGTAGAGCGAGATGCAGACCTCCTCACGGAGCATTCGATCTCGAAAGATTTTTTATGCGATTATTAGAAAAACGAGATTTTCTAATTAATAATAAAATTAATTTTTAATATTATATAAATATTATCAAACTGCATACTTTTAATATATAATAAAATTTCATGTTTTCTAAAAATTAAAAGAATGACCAGTTTCATCAATGTACCCTCAAGTTGTCTACCTTAAATAGGTAAGCGTTCACTTTCTTCGGCTCCCTGGGGCTCAAGAGAATTGATCCCGCTTAAACTTATATTTACTAAAGTTCTTAAAATATTGTTTTTATATAACTCGAAGGAGTTTTATGTAAAATATTTTAACATAGTTAAAAATAAATCTCGAGGGGTGTTTTGTATTATTTAGGGTTTACATGAGATGTGTTATATTTATTGAGGTATTTTAGCGATAAGTAATTTGCTTTGGAAAGTTCATGATATTTTATTGCAAAACTTGTTTTTTTGATATCTTGATGGTATTTTATTGTCATTTGTTAATTTTTCTTTTTTAGAAAAAATATAAGTTTATTATATCTTGAAAATATGGATTTATAATTTTATATAATTATTAAAAATTAATTTTATTTTGAAAATTCGTTTTTCTTAAGAAGCCGTATTTAAATCATTTCTAGATCGAATGCTCCTTGAGGAGGTCTGCATCTCACTCTACTATCCCCAGAATGTGCGATAATCTGCACCATTCATTAGCGGGTTCCCTAACGAGAGTTGTAGAGGCATAATCGCAAAGGAAATGAAACAACGGTTAAAAAGAAACCCGGTTTTTAAAGTAGGAGGTATTTTATTGTAATATTTTCCTCGTAACAAATATTCATACAAAAGAAGTATCGTGCTATGGAACCAAGTTTGCGTGTAGGATAGGCCGTTACCCAATGAAGCTTTTCTAAAGGTATTGTTTTAATAAATGCTAAAAGAAGTGTTTATAAATTTCAAGGTATTTTAATGAAAAAGTTCTACTATGGTTGTTTCACATGAGAATTTTGATTCTAAACATTTAGGTTTAAGATTACAAGTGATGTAGTAAAAGTGTTTTGACCAAATGATAAAAGAAGATGGAGTTATAGGATTTAGAAAAAGTGATATCGGTATTAAATCCACTTTTACCGATTATGATAAAAAGAAAATTCAATGAAGAGAAAAGAAGTTTGGGAGGGACTTAAATCTTGATTATGTTAAGAAGAGATAGAAGAAGAGGAGGAAGGTTTTGGGGTGCCACGGAAGCTCCGGATGTTGCTTCGATCTTCGCCAGAAGTTTTTTTCTTGCTAACTCCTCTTTACTTCACTTGTACTAGGAAATATTTAGAGAGTTTTGGCTAGAATTTTCAGAATGGTGCTAAGCTAAACTATGGGGTGGTATTTATAGTGGAGAATTAAGGTTTTGGAATTAAAAATGTGGATTAAAAAACATTAAAATGTGGTTTAATTGTGAAATGAAGTGTCTTTGTTTAATTGCAGGGAAATCAAACAGTGCAGGGGAGTTAGGGGTAGGTGAAGGGATGCGTGTGCAAAGACCAGGGCAATTTAGCCAACTCCTGACCGTCGGCACCGGCCCAGACCCCAATTTCGCCGGTCGATCTGTGCCATCTGGCCTCGAGATTCGTGCCAGATGATTAAATCCTTGTTTACTCTATTTTCCACATGTTTGATTTTTCTGACTTTTCATTTCCATGTGTATTGTACGTGCAATCATTTGGGCTTCCAAAAAGTTAAAAAAAGAGTATTGTGTCTGATGGGGATCGAACAATCAGGCTACGTCACAGTAGTGCGAAGGCTTTACCAGTGAGCTACAAGTTGTTTCTTGTTGTTATTTAACAAAAGTGACTTATAACTCAAACTCAGGCTGTAAAACTCATTTCTTGTATATTAACAGAAAATTTCTGTACAAAGATTTTAGAGTCGTTACATTCTACCCTCCTTATAAAAATTTCGTCCTCAAAATTTACATTTATATAGGGACTAATTTTCAAATAGGTAAGGGTATCTTGCATGCATGTCTTCTTCTCGTTCCTATGTTGATTCTCCTGGCGAATTTTTTCTCCACATCACTCGGACCAAGTATACTTCTTTGTTCCGTAATGTCTTCACTTTTCGGTCTAGGATCTCAATTGGTTGTTGCTCATAAGTTAAGTCAGTCTGTACCGTAAGCTCTGAGTGATCAAGTATGTAGCTGGGGTTGTTCACATATCGTCATAGCTGGGATATGTGGAACACGTTATGCACTCCTTCCAATGAGGATGGTAGTGCTAAACGGTATGCCAATTCTCCAAATCGTTCAAGTTTGCCAAACGGTCCTATGTATCTTGGACTTAGCTTATCCCTCTTGCCAAAATGGATCACTTCTCTGTTTGGAGATATCTTTAAGAAAACATGGTCTCCCAGCTGGAACACCATATGTCGACGCTTTGCATCAGCCCAATACTTCTGTCGATCTTGGGCTATGTGCATTCTTTACCTGATCGTGCGAACTACGTCCACAGTTTCCACGATCATCTCTAGTCCAAGGAGTTCACAATATCTAACGTCGTCCCAACTTAGCGGTGAATGACACTTTCGTCTGTAGAGTGTTGCGAATGGTGTAATTCCAATGCTTTCATGATAACTATTGTTGTATAAAAACTCCACAAGGTGTAGGTGATCTTCCCACGAACCTCTGAAGTCTAACATACAAGCTCTTAGCAAGTCCTCCAGAATTTGAATTGTTCGCTCGGACTGTCTGTAACGACTCTGAAATCACTGTACAGATTTTTTATTTATAACGTAAAGAAGAGAGTAACACAGCCTGAGTTTGAGTTATAAGTTACTTTTGCTAAATAACAGCAAGAAACAACTTGTAGCTCACTGGTAAAGTCCTTGCACTGCTGTGACGTAGCATGTGTGTTCGATCCTCATCAGACACAATATTTTTTCTGATTTTTCTTTTTAATTTTTTGGAAGCCCAAAAGATTGCACGTGCAATATACAGGGAAATGAAAAGTTCAGAAAAATCAAACAGGCACAAAATAGCGCAAACACAAAATAATCCACGTGGCTTGAATCTCAAGCCCAGAAAGCCAAGATCGACCAGCGGAAATGCTAGAAGGCCGGCGTGGACGATTCAGATGGAGCCAAATTGCTTCGTGCTTTGCACAAAAAACCTTTCACCTACCCCTAACTCCCCTGCACTGTTTGATTTCCCTGCAATCAAATAGAGACCCTTCAATTCACAATTTATCGCAATTTTAATGCTTTTTAATCCACCATTTTAATTCATAAACCCTAATTCTCCACTATAAATACCACCCCAAACTTTGGCTCGGCACCATTCTGAAAATTCTAGCTAAAACTCTCAAAAATTTCTTAAGTACTTTGTTACGACCCAAAGTTTGGCCCGTAACCGACACTTAACCACGTAACGTCTACAGGCGTAACGCGACTAAGTGAACCGAAAACCTAGAAACCAAACCAGTAAAAATATAGAGTGTTTTAAGTTTTAAAAGGAAGCATTTAGAAGTGATAAGAAATCTTAAGTAAACAATCACCATGATAGCAATATACGACGTCGTAGCGAAGATCAAGATCCACAAGTGGGAACATCACAGATAGAATAAACTGCAAGTACAGTCGGCTCACAACAAGCTCGACACCAGAATACAAATAATATACATCTTCGTCCTCACACTGTCTCTAAGTCAAATACATACATGGTAGATGGAGAATACTAGATACAACAATATACATAACTGAAAGATAAACAGATACTGCACAAAGCCCACCTATCAACAAAAGAGCTAGTACACCAACTATGCGGGTATCTGTGCCAAAAGATGCAAAAACGCAACCTGCCGCGACTACTCCGAAGGGCAACCTGCAAACACTGTGGCACAACGGGGGTGAGTTGCCAACTCGTGAATAGAGATAACATATAAAGGTAATCGCGAGCATGCACGTACTGCGCTACTCTATCATATGCCAACAGATGATATCAATATGTGATAAGCAGTATGTGCAATAATCATGCAAGTGCTCTATCAGGTAATATAACTACAGGATGAGATACAATAATGAATGCTGAGCATGGGAAGTATAACATCTACACGGAATGTCAACGTGGAATATGTAATCGGTGTCTATCAATGCACCTTAAATTCCAACAACCCAGACGCCGGCACTCCTATCGGCCCTCAAATCCTGTACATCACTGAGAATCACGAGTGCCCAACATCGGCACCCAAATATCATAAATACTCGTGTCTAGCATCGACACGCAAATCTTCCTATATCGGGCATCCGTCAGTCCCGGTCAGCCCTCTCTCTCATATATATCTATCAGGCATCCGTCAGTCCGGGTCAGCCCTCGCTCTCGCATAAATCTATCGGGCATCCGTCAGTCCGGGTCAGCCCTCGCTCTCGTATATATCTATCGGGCATCCGTCAGTCCGGGGCAGCCCTCGCTCTCGTATATATCTATCGGGCATCCGTTAGTCCGGGTCAGCCCCCTCTATCTCATATATATCTCGCTCTAGCACCGAGAAAACATAGGGTAGACGCACCGAAATATCATATTAAGGGAACTAGGTTTTTAAATGATTACATGTTTGAAATAGCCACGGTTCCCAAATCCAGAAATCACATGTAATCCAAACCAATATGCATGTCAATGTGATGTGATATGTTCATCAAGTATGAATATCATGTCAAGTCACATAAAGATGAGCTACAGCATAATGATCCGATGCGATATATGCATCAAGTATGAATATCATGTCAAGTCACATAAAGATGAGCTACAGCATAATGATCCGATGTGATATATGCATCAAGTATGAATATCATGTCAAGTCACATAAAGATGAGCTACAGCATAATGATCCGATATGATATATGCATCAAGTATGAATATCATGTCAAGTCACATAAAGATGAGCTACAGCATAATGATCCGATGTGATATATGCATCAAGTATGAATATCATGTCAAGTCACATAAAGATGAGCTACAACATAATGATCCGATATGATATATGCATCAAGTATGAATATCATGTCAAGTTCTACAGTGTGAGTGTCATGGCAATTACTAACGGTGTGTGTGTGGCATGCAGGATAGTGCTCGTGCAACATGAACCGTTAGTAATGGTGCAGTGTTCTATCAATTCTAGTTTATATACATATATCAGGGAATGTGGTATGCACTAAATAATAGACATGAACAGTCAATGTATGGAAATGTAGCTACAAGATCCTATCAGCCCTGACGTAGAACGCCATGCGGGCGATATCCCCGTAGATGTTAAATCTACTCACCGTAGTCTCTTGCTAGGTATAGCCGATGACTTGTTTCCCCTTCTTCGCGGCGTCCGTCGCACTCGCCTGCGAACCTAGAATTCCACAGAATATCACGCATAAGCTCAAAATCATACAAACACGACATTTAAGGTCAACTAGAAACCCGTGTCGCAAACCAAGCGCGCGTGTGCACGATACGCTAAAACGTGTGATTACGCGCCTGAAGTCGCTCCGACGCGTCGCGATACGCAGAAACCCCAAACCCACACACACGTATCACGCGTGTCGCGAAAGATTAAAAATACGGGAAATAGGGTATTCTACTCCAGATTTTGCTACAGAACAGATATTATAAAAATAGATATACCAAAACACTCCACATAGCAGCAGACTCCAGTGACCCAAACCCCAACCCTCAGTTCACTAATCTGGCCGCAATTTGCGGCCATAACTTATTTTTCGGCGGCCTGGGTAGGGAGGTGGGCCCCCGGGTTTGGTGTGTGCACTCTATACTCCCTGTGTATGCTACAGTAATTCCAATTTCACTCTGAAACATCTCGGGTAGTAGCAGATCCTACAGAGCCTTATTTCTAGTTAAAATCCACACTTTTGCACAAAAATGAAACTTTATGGTATTTCTGTGCAAACTGAACCGAAAACCTGGCCTAAATAGCTCTAATAGCACAAAATAGAGTTAACCAAGCCAACAAAACCCTAATCTAACATAAGCATCACAAATATCCTTTAATATCACTAAAAATGCACAAAAACATGATTTTTACTAAGGAATGCTACAAGTTTATGGAAAAGGAAAAGGAGTGCTAACATGAGTTAATACCTTCTAAAAACCTTATAAAACACCAAAAGTCCCAGCTCTTCCCTCAATTGTGCAGATTTGCCTTCAAACACCCCAAAAGCCCCTTTTTCCATGGTTTTGTGAAGGAAATGTGTTGATTTGTGTAGGGTTTTGTTTGGGGATCAAATGGAAATGAAAAGGAGAAGAAAAGATTAAGAAAGGCAAGGTTTTTCTGCTGGAAAGTTGCATAAATCTTGAGATGGGGAAAGAGAGAGAGAAGAGAAGGAAAATGGGGGTCAAAAAGTCAATTTTCTACCTAACACCATGCTTCATTTTTTTATTAGGATTTTGAATTATAAAAAGGGTTATGACATGATTAAATGGTGGGGATAAAACAATAACTCATGCAAGAATGAATGAAATGGTTAACACTTTAACTTAGGTCACAACATGGCTAAGTGTGCAAGTGTACATTACAAACGGAAAATTTTCCAATTTGTTAACACGACTAAATATAATTAGTAAACCCGACTAAAATAACTAATAATGCTATGTACACATATATAATAACACGCACAATTACTAATTATCACGAAAAACATTCTAACGAAAATTCAAAGTGTTACAGTACAAATGGAGTAAAGAGGAGTTAGCAAGCAATCAACTTCCGGCGAAGAACCGAAGCCTATTACGGAGCTCCCGCGACACCACGACTATCATCCTCTATTCCTAACCCTTTCCTTGAGCTTCCTAACCAGTAAGTCCCTTCCAATCTCTCTTTCTCTCCATTAAAATTCCATTTTTAAACTTATATCGGTAAGTGAAGTTAATACCGATATATTTTTTCTAAACCCTAGAAACTCCTATTTTTCTTATATATCACTCATCCAAATTCTTACACAATACTTGTAATAATAATACCAATGTTGAGAATAAATTTTAACTAAGAATATCATGTAAAATAACTTTAATTTAAACTATTCATTAAAATACCATGAACTCTAATATCATCTCTTTTAGTTTTGTTAACACTAAACCTTTAGGAAAAACATCACGGGGTAATGATCTACCCTCCACGTACACTTTTATTTCATAGCATGATACCTTTTGTATGAATTTTTGATATGAATAAAATATTGCATTAAAATACCTCCTACTTTAAAAATCGGTTTTCTTTTAAAACGGTATTTTGATTCCTTTGCGATTATGCCTTTAAAACCCTCGTTAGGAGACCCGCTAATGGATGGTGTGGATTATCACACATCCTTGGGCTAGTAGAATGAGATGCAGACATGCTCACGAAGCATTCGATCTCGAAAGGATTTAAATACAGTTTTTCAGAAAAACGAATTTTCTAAATAATTTTTTTAAAATTTTTAATAATTATATAAAAAATTAAAAATCCTTATTTTCAAAATATAATAAACTTACATTTTTTTTCTAAAAATGAAAGATTAACTGGTTTCAATAAAATATCATCAAGTTACTAAAAGACGAGTTTTACAGTAAAATACCATGAACTTCCAAGGTTAATTGATTATCACTAAAATACCTCAAATTCTTAAAACTCATGCTCATGAAAATCCAAATAAAATAAATAACCCTCGAGGTTTACTTTTAACTATGTTATAATATTTTTCATAAAACCCTATCGAGTTATATAAAACAATATTTAAGAACTTTAGTATATATAGGTTTAAGTGGGATCAATTCTCTTGAGCCCCAGGGAGCCGGAGAAAGTGAGTGCTTGCCTATTTAAGGTAGACAACATAACGGAGTTATCAATGGTAATTGTCTTGGAAAATGACACAAATCCTGCCGTCCATGTGCAGTAGTTACCAATGACTCCCGAACCCAATTCAAGATCTAAATCAGTTTATAAGTGTCCGACTCAGTCAAAGTCCAATTCAAATCTAAATCCAAAGTCAAACACGAATACTTGATCATGAACAAGAATACTTGAATTCAAATATCAAAATCAAACATGAATACTTGACTTGACCGAACCAGTGTTATAACCTAACATGAATTTAACATGAATACTAGAATAAAATGGTTGCTATTGAAATTGACTTGACTCGAACCATGAATACAACTTGACATGAATACATAAATACTTAACACGAATACTTGATCTTGACATGAACACAATCTTGAAAACTTGATGTATTCATGGATTCAACAAGACCAGTAATTTTAACTATAACGTACAATACACGGGGTGTTGGAGTAGTTCATGCGTGAATCTAACGAAATCTCAGGAGTCCCATTAGATCATGAATTCATGTCTACTAACACAAGCAAGCTATCATGAAGGCCCGTGTCTCCTTGCTCCTGGATTACAGCCTGTTGAGTTTGGAATACTTCAACACTAGCTTGAAGTCCCGTTACTAACACTTGATTCGGGCCCATGGTTCCTTACCCCTGGATTACAGCCTGTTGGGTTCGAGAACACTCGTGAGATTGGTTGACATTCACCCTTGAACTTACGTTAAATTTGTATACCCAAGTAAAAACTTGTTAAGACACTTACATTCACTGCATGTTCACTATACCTATACTACACGGCCATGTTATACTATACTCATGCTACCTTTACCACGATATATATATAGATAAAACTGCATGCTAAATAAAATTTCCATGTTTATATTAAATAACATGCTTAAACACCATATTTCATAGTGTTCATCACAGAAAACTGCATTTTAATACCACTCATTCGTTATATATTTTTTGTATATATCGGTACTATTAACCAGTGTCTGCTCAGTAATTATAGATTACAGGTATTCGTGATACAACACTGAAAACACACTCAATATCACGGATATAGCATTTGGGAGCCGACACTGCAATCAGAACAGAGAACCGATATCCATAGGATTCTTTTTGCAATAAACAAGTGTGCACACAATTTTTTGGTCCAACACAATGCATGTGCACTAGACCATGATGGGGGGCTGCCTTGGCACAAGTGGAGCATTTATGTGTGTGATGTGCATTAAATGAGCATTGAATGCTAAAGATTATGATGTGATTTGAAGCATCTAGTTTCCCTCTAAATCTCTGAAGGCAAACCAGGTTTATATAACCAAATCAAGCTGCACCAATGGACTTGTAGTGAGTACACAAGCCCACAGCACCAAGACGAGACCAAGAGCTCGGATTTGGACCGAGCACAAGCCCTCAAAATCCGGCTAGGCCGGCCCCCTTGCCCCAATCAACACCAAATTTCTGTGGGCCCTCCCTTGCTTCCTAGCCATCTCATTTTATTGTTTGTTTAATTTGTTTTTGAGCCTATAAATACTAAGCCATTGGGCAAGTATGAGGGCACTACTTCTTTTTGTGAGAGAAAAAATTGTGAGATTGTAACTAGTGATCTTGTAGCTCTTAGTGTGAATTCCTTGCCTTCCTCTAGTCTTGCAACCTCTTTTCTTGAGCTTGCAAGATTAGATTTTGGTATTTGAATTCACTTGTTTTGTACTTGGATCCATTGTAATCAAGCTTCATTTATATGAGTTGTTTCTTGTATATCTTCTCTTTTTGCTCTTTTCTTTTTGTTGTTATTTCAATTTATGATGTGTGAGTAGTTGTTCTTGGGCTATGGTCGGGTATGTTGTGGAATGACTTTACTTCCAACCCCTCCCTTTTGATTCTTGCATTTTACTTTTCTTTTCATAATTATGCAATTTTATTATGTTTTGCTTGATAGGATATATCGTTTTGAATGGTTGCAAATCAACCTATAACATATATCTTATTTCTTCTTTACATTTTATTGTTGCTATATTATGAATTGAAATTGAAATGAATACGGAATTATGTTAAGTGTTGCAACTAGCTAGAGAGGATATGTAGCACACATGCATATATTCTATACTTGCTAACTTCACTTAAATAACTCCATATTCATTTCATTCTCAAACTCAATTTTTAGTTTCCATTTTACTTAACCTTGATATCATATTCTAACCCGACGCATGTTTTTGATAGATGCGGCATGCTTTCGCAAATCAAATGGAAACTAAAAACTTGAACCTTGAATCAAAACGGAGAGTTGGGGGTAATAGTCGTATTTCACTAATACTAAACCTTAGCCTAAGTTTTTCACATAAAACCTTTCTTCTTTTAATTCTTGCAATACGTGATAAAATCAATCTCCAACCTCTTGAATTATAACTCAAATTGATGTTGTGATATCCACACCCTGCGGATCGACCCGTGCTTGCCGGCTTGCTTCAACGCACCGTGCACTTGCGGTATTTTAAAACTCGAGACTCACATCGTGCACTATTTTCACCAACAAAACCGACATATCTTAATTAAAACAAAACTTGACAAAAGCAAGGCACCGTGAGTATTGAACAAGTTTTTGGCGCCGTTGGCCGGGGAGTGGCAACATCACTAAGCCATTTTGAGTTATCTTTCTATATATCTTTAAAACCAAAACATAAAAATCAAACTTTTTGACATTTTTCTCTTTATTCTTTAGACCTGCTATCACTCTGTGATCAATTAAAAAAATCAAGTTATACCAACAGAACAATTAACTAGCCTAGAGAACCCACCAAAAAAACGAGCACCTAACTCCTAAAATTGATCGGCGACATCAACACAAAAACCGAGCTCGCCGGTCCATTGTGGTAGTTTTGAAAAATTTTCTGTGGTGGTGTCTCCAATGCACTGTTATTATTCTTTTGGTATTGTTTGATTTTTATAATTTTTAGTGCGCAGGGATTTGGCCACATATATCGCTTTTCGTACTAAAATTGCCGTTTTTGTGACATGTTTCAGATTCGAGGAATTTGCAAATAGCGATTGTACCAAGGAAAGGGTGCGCTCAAGGCCAAGGTGATAACGACATATAGTGCCAAAGATTCGGGAAGATTTACCCGCGCAAGCGAACCTTTCAACCCAAACGGATTCAATTCAACGGGGGTTTCGTAACCCAAAAATCCACCGGTATGTATTCTTAAACACCTTCTTCTCAAATCCCGACACGTCCACTACTCTATCTTTGCAGGATTCTTTGCAAGCACATTGCCTAGCACCAAAAGAACTAACCCGTATTTTTTTGCAGCGCCGCATTTGAACATAAAATAAAAAATGTTTGTTTGATGTTTTGAACAACTTTTTGATTGTATTGCGCATTGCATACTTTTAATACGGACTTAAGGGCAAACAACCCCAACAAGATACGGTAAGGGATTTCATCACCCTTCTCCGTGGCCCACAAACCACAAAGAACGAGCATTTTTCACACCCTCATTTAACTTAAAAGAAATTAGACTTTCAGCCTCTAAGGACATCGCATTCACTAGGGGAAGTTAAGTGTATTTCGAACACCGCTTATCGGTACATTGTTCAAGAAGTGTCTAGGAAAGTGTGAAAGGCGCAACCGCCGAAAGAGAGAAGGTTATTTTAATTAAGGAACCTAGCGAAAGCGAGGGACAACCTCCCTTCTTCTCTGCACTTACCTGGCTTCTTGAACAGTCTATCTTGGACCCGTTTCGCAGTACATTTTTACTTCACAAAGCATGTTTATTGAGCAGGTCTAGTTGACCTAGGTAACCCTAGACTGTTTAGGTGTGTGCAGTGTGTCTTGTTTGTTTTCTTTTTATACCTTTTTTGTGTGAAATTTGTTGTTGTGAATATTTTTTGGTAAACATCTCTTTTTCCTCCATTTCCTCAGTCTTTCCCTACCACTTCCAGATAGTGCGTGTCAGCTTGGACTAGAGATTCACAATCTCGATTAGTCTGGTTTGTGACTGTATCTTCCGACTCTTCTACACCTTCTGCTTCATCGGAGCCGTCTGATCCTATACTTCATTCACCCTCACCTTCTTCTCCTACACTACCGACAATGACGGAACAAACGATCGTTGAGCAACATGAGGCGGCGTTACAGGACAGATGCTACCCACAACGTTCATCCTTTCCTTCATGCATAGTGTTGCCCACCATTGCGACAAACAACTATGAAATTAAGCCGCAATTCATACCACTACTCACCAAATTCCACGGACTCGAGTCCGAGGATGCTTACCTTCTAATCAGTGAATTTGAAGGAGTGTGTGCTATGATGAAAATTCACGGAGTGGGTGAAGATGTCGTTAAGATCAAATTCATTCCTTTTGCGCTTAAGGACAATGCGAAAAGTTGGTTAAACAGTTTTCCAGTTAGATCAATCACGACATGGGACGACTTTGTGAAAGTTTTTCTAGATTTTTTTACCCTATTCATAAAACCGTGCGAATTCGCAATGAAATGCACAATTTTAAACAAAAAGAGGGTGAATTTTTTTGGAAATGCTTAGAAAGGTTCAAAGACATCTTAATCAAGTGTACCCATCACGGGTTAGAATAGTGGAGGTTGTGTCAGATTGTCTATGAAGGTTTAGACTCCAGTTTGCGCATGATCTTAGAATCCATGTGTCAGTGCAAATTCCTGAGCTATGGTGCTAAGGACGCATGGAATTTTTTGGAAGAACTGGTTGACAAGACCATTCAGTGGGAGAGTGTGAGTGAGAAACCATTTGTGACTAGGAGCGGTGCACACATAGTTGACACCTCTATAGCTGCCGAAGCAAAAATCGCCGCTCTTGCACGGCAAATGGAAGCTTTAGAGGGCAAAAGCTCACCGCTACTGGTCAATCAAATTTCTCCGACTTTTTGCGCTAACTGTCAGCATTCCACATAACGGAAGAATGTCCGTTTCTCGTTGGGTCCTAGGGACCTGAAAACGTTAATGCGCTGTATCAAAACCAGCGTCCCAGGAACGACCCCTTTGCATAAACGTACAACCCTGGTTGGAAGAATCATCCCAATTTTGCTTGGAATCAGGCACCCTTTCAAAACAATAATTGAAACCCGCATTTCCAACAATTTCAAAATTCAAATTTTAAAAACCAGAAATTGGGATACTCAACCAACCATCCCCAACGGCCGAATCAGCACAACCCAACCTTTATACCCCGTGGGTTCCCCCAAGACGACAAGAGGGTGTCATCCATTGAAAAAGGGTTGGAAGCTTTGATTAAGACTTCCGCGCAGACTTCATCTAGTCTGGCTATTTTTATGAAAATATCCGGTCAGTTGCATAGCGTAAACACTCAAGCGATAGCCAGACTAGAAATCCAAATCAGTCAATTGGCTGCAGCAGTTAATGAACGTGAGAAGGGAACATTTCCCTCTCAACCCTTGATGAATCCAAGAAAGCAGAGAAACAGCAACGCTCATGTTGTTGAGCAGAACAATATTGAGAATGCGAACGCCGTCACCGTCCTCAGATCAGGACGGACGGTTGACAACAAGGTTGTCAACCCCAACGACTCATCCAAAAGTGTGATTGTCAGTTTACCAGCACGTATCTCATCTTCTGTTCCTTCTTCCGATCCGTCTTCATCTTCATTTCTTCGCTCCTCTTCTTCTTCTCCTTCTTCGTCGTCTGTTGCACAGCCTTCAAAGCAACTTGAGAAATCTGTCCCGATGTTCCAGCAAGAATATTCCTACCTTCTGCACCTATTCCATCTGCAACTTCTTCAAACCTCGTGTTTGGTCCTAAGGCTCCCTTTCCCAATAAGTTGAAATCAAGTCTTCTGCAAATATGGAAAAGGTGTTAGAAGTTTTTAAACGCTGCGAGATCAACATTCCGTTGTTGGATGTGGTCCAACATGTTCCGGCGTATGCTAAATTTCTGAAGGACTTATGCACACAAAAGTGACGCAAGAATGTGCCCAAAACTGTCTTCTTGGCCGCCACTTTGAGCGATGTCTTGTACAAATCCATCCCGGTAAAATATAAGGACCTTGGTTGTCCTACTATTTCATGCACTATCGGGGACAAGCAAATCAACCGTGCCTTGTTAGACTTAGGGGTCAGCGTGAACCTTCTCCCGTACTCAGTTTACGAACAACTGGGATTGGGAGAACTCAAGCCAACCAAAGTGACCCTGCAACTGGAAGATCGATCAACGAAAGTACCGAGGGGAGAAATCGATGATGTTCTAATCAAGGTCGGGAAATTCATATTCCTTGTAGATTTCATTGTATTGGAGACAGAACCCGTCGCCAATCCCAGCGGTCAAATTTCGATCATATTGGGACGGCCTTTCCTAGCCACATCCAACGCGTTGATCAACTGTCGTAATGGATCCATGAAACTCTCATTTGGAAACATGACAGTTGACCTCAACATCTTCACGCTAGGAAACCAAGCGAGCGAGAAACACGACGACAATTTTGAAGTCAACGCTGTATATGATATGTCTGAGGAGGTGACATTTGACTTCAAAAATGAGTGTCTTGATGAAACATTTGAAGAACTGTTTTCAGAGGAGCTTCTTTTCCTTGAGAAGCTAGGTCCTGAACAGGCTTCATATGCACATTGGGGGCCCCATTTTGAACCACTTCGTAACGAACCGGCTCCTGAAGTGTGACCATCTGTAGAGGAGCCACCAAATCGCGACTTCAAAGTTCTTCCTGACCACCTCAAGTATGCGTACTTGAGAATTAATGAAATGCTTCCAGTAATAATTGCAACCGACCTTGCGTCTGAGCAAGAGTTGGCCCTCATGGACGTTCTGAGAAAGAACATGGAAGCGATTGGGTGATTAATTGCTGATATCAAAGGAATCAGCCCTGCTATCTGCCAGCACAGAATCCACATGACTGATGATTCCAAACCCTTCAAGGATCCTCAACGCCGGCTTAACCCGGTAATGAAAGAAACGGTAAGGAATGAAATGCTGAAGTGTCTAGACAATAGGATCATCTATCCCATATCTGATAGCAAATGGGTAAGCCCCATTCATGTGGTACCAAAGAAATCGGGACTCACTGTAATCATGAATGAAGCAAACGAGCTCATCCCAACCCGCACACAAACGTGATGGAGAGTCTGTATCGATTACAGAATGCTCAACGCAGCCACTCACAAGGATCATTTCCCGCTGCCCTTCATTGATCAAATGCTTGAATGCCTAGCCGGACATGCCTACTATTGTTTCTTAGATGGGTACTCCGGCTACAATCAAACCCCAATTGATCCAGAGGATCAGGACAAAATAACCTTCACTTGTCCTTTTGGTACCTTCGCCTACCGTCGCATGCCCTTTGGGATATGCAATGCACCTACAACATTTCAGCGATGCATGATGAGCATCTTTTGGTAGAGTGATTCTTAGAGGTTTTCATGGATGATTTCTTCGTCTTTGAAGATTCATTTTCTGAGTGTTTGAGGCATCTTGAGTTAGTCATGTTACGATGAAAAGAAAAACACCTCACACTCAACTGGGTGAAGTGTCATTTCATGGTCAAACACGACATCGTGTTAGGCCCTATCATTTCTGAAAAAGGTATTGAAGTCGATAAGGCGAAAAGCCTCCCACCTCCACGGACTGTCCATGACATTAGGGCGTTCTTAGGCCACGCCGGGTTTTACAGGCGTTTCATCAAGTACTTTAGCAAACTGGCTAGACCCTTGACCTCTTTGTTGGCTAAAGAAACTCCCTTTGATTTCAACTCTGAGTGCCTTCATGCGTTCAAGCTTTTGAAGTCGGAACTCACTTCTGCTCCGATTTTAAGTGCACCAGACTGGAGTGAACCTTTTGAGCTAATGTGCAATGCTTCTGAATTTGCGATAGATGCAGTCTTAGGACAGTGATTTGAAAAGAAGCCGCACGTTATCCATTATGCGAGCAGGACGTTGAATGACGCACAGCTGAATTACACCACCACGGAAAAAGAATTCTTAGCTGTTGTGTACGTGCTTGAGAAATTCCGTCCTTACTTGATCGGAACCTACATCACAATCTACACTGATCATTTTGCGCTTAAGCACATCTTTGCAAAAGAGGATGCCAATGCCAGATTGATATGTTGGATTCTCCTTCTTCAAGAATTTGACTTAACCATTAAAGACAAGAAGGGAACCGACAATGTTGTGGCCGATCATTTGTCTCGTTTGCCAAATGCACCAACCGAGGAAATTCCAATCAATGAGCAGTTCCCTGACGAAAAACTTCTCTCAGTATCAGTCGAACCCTGGTTCGCTGATATCGTGAACTTTCTAGTCACCGGAGAAACACCTTCTTTTTGGTCGAATCAGGACAAGACTAAATTTCTCTCCCAGGTCAAATTCTTTTATTGGGATGAACCATACTTGTTCAAGTACTGTCCTGATCAGATTATTAGACGGTGCATCTCTAACTCTGAGACAAGAAATGTTCTGTCTTTCTGCCATGACCAGGCTTGTGGGGGCCATTTTGGACCCAAAAAGACGGCTGAAAAGGTTTTGCAAAGCGGCTTCTACTGGTCGACGCTTTTTAAGGATGCTTTCGAATACTGCAAAACCTGTAACCGATGCCAACACTTAGGAAAGATTGGAAAACGAAATCAGATGCTCCTACAATCCATTCTGATTATGGAAATCTTTGACGTTTAGGGCATTGATTTCATGGGGCCATTCCCAAACTCTTTTGGGAATTTGTACATCTTGCTGGCTGTGGACTATGTGTCCAAATGGGTGGAGGCCATCCCATGTTGAACCAACGATAACAAGGTTGTCTTAAAATTCTTGAAAGAAAACATTTTTACTCGGTTCGGTACGCTTCGCACCATCATCAATGATAATGGAACACATTTTTGCAACCGATCTTTTGAATCACTGATGAAGAAGTACTCCATTAGCCATAAATTGTCAACGCCCTACCATCTTCAAACCTGCGGCCAGGTTGAAGTCTCCAATAGACAAATCAAACAGATTTTGGAAAAGACTGTCAGCCATAACCGCAAGGATTGGTCGTTGAAGTTGAATGACGCACTTTAGGCATTTCGCACGGCCTTCAAAAAAAACCTAGGTACGTCTCCATACCGACTCATCTTTGGAAAGGCGTGTCATTTGCTTGTTGAATTGGAACACCGTGCGTTCTGGGCAATCAAACAGCTCAATGTCAACCTAGAATAGGCCGGTGAGGCAAGAAGACTTCAACTGAACGAATTTGATGGGATACGCAATGATGCGTATGAGAACGTCAAACTTTACAAGGATAGAATGAAAGTTTTTCATGACAGGGAGATTCTCCGAAAAACATTCACCGTGGGGCAAAAGGTTTTGCTCTACGACTCGCGACTTCATTTATTTCCAGGAAAGTTGAAGTTACGCTGGACAGGTCCGTTTCTTGTGCGCACCGTCTTTCTGCACGGTGCAGTCGACATCGAAGATCGGCAATCGGGCAATACTTTCAAAGTCAATGGCCAACGTCTCAAGCCATTCTTAGAGTTGCCTGCGGAAACTGGGGAGCTCATGTTTTTACACGAGCTTCGTTATTTTGATTAAATCACTTCCCCTGCAAAATCTTGTACATACATTTTGTTTTTCCCCTCAAACATTTTGTTGACTCTTGTGTATAGTATAACAATGAGGACATTGTCAAGTTCAAGTTTGGGGGTGTACTCGGTAAGCTTTCTTCCTTCGCATTCATATGTATATTTTGCACTTGCATACTTATTAAAAAACCCATAAAAATAAAAAAAAATTACAAAAATATAAAAACTTGGTCGTCAAGTTAGCTAATATGGTAACTTAGATTTTTATTCCGAAAGTTTAGTTGATACGTTGGAAACAACTAAATCCTAGGCTTAGGAATTGAAAACCCTAAAAATAACCCTCATTCTGTTTAAACTTGGTAATCATACGTCCTTACAGTTTTTTTTATAAAAGTAGGTAATCTTGAGTTCAGTTCTTGAGTTAAGTCAAGATGAAGGAAAAGTATTGAATCTTTACTGAAAGATAAGTTTGAAAAATAGTTTCTATTCTTAAGTCCAAATTCAGAAAGTATATACCCTACAAACTGCACATACACGCACCTTGAATCTTGGGTTAGTAGAGGATACCTAGAAATACTCTTTCCTGAAAACCTAATATGAAAGAAAAAACGGTATTTAAAGCTAATCACCAAAAGAGAATCATTGAAAAATATATCCGGTCTTGACTAGAGGAAAAAAAAAAGAGAAAAGAAAAAAAAATTTAAAAAAATAAATAAAGTCAAGACCTGGAAACTGCTATTTACGCTTTAAGCTCATACATTCAGTAATCGGCTGTTAGTGCCTCAAGAAGCATTAACAATTGCATGAAAGATGTGTGAGCAAAACCGTCCATCCATTAATGAAAAGAAATAGAATTAGGTATTAAGGCAAATGTACTATAGCTTCAATTGAATTCTTGAGTGTAGGGGTGAAATTTTACACACGCGTAGGGGGTATACGATCGATGTTTGGAGGAAAGATAAAAATGAAGAATAAGGCTTATGTTTTCCGTAAAGTTGATAAAAATCTCTGATTGGAGACCTTACTTTAGAAGGAAAACTTAAGAAATACCAATATCTTTCTAAACTGTAAAATGTATGGGATCTGAGGTAAATAGACAGGAGGTGTGAAACATAAGGGTTGAATATTTCTAACTTAGGATGATAGAATTTCTAACTTAGAAACTAAACTATTGGAGTAGAATCGATGTTAACTTACGAAACTAGCTTGACGGGATTTTATGGGTGTAATCCGCTGAAAACCCTCAGGAGAACACCACTCATACTAGGGACACCTAGAGGTTTAACGGCTTGTTGCACATGCTCAGTGCAATCGCCTTCCCTGCGAAATTAAGGCTAGGATTTTTTTTGTTTATTTTGTTTTGCTCGGGACGAGCAAAAGATAAGTTTGGAGGTATTTGTTCATCACAGAAAACTACATTTTAATACCACTCATTCGTTATCTATTTTTTGTATATATCGATACTATTAACCAGTGTCTGCTCAGTAATTACAGATTACATGTAACATTTAGGAAAAACTAGAAATAAATAAAATTAATTAAATTAAGAATAAGCTGATAAATCATAAAATGATTAAAATCAATTATGTCAATCTTCATAAGATATATGTAATACAATTTAAATTAGAATTTTAAAATGTAATTTAAATAAGTTATAAGGGTTTTAATGATAATTTTAGCTTCATTTTAACAAAAGATGTGTTATATTATAAGTTAAGATGTGAGGGGTTAAATTGTAAAAAGTTAGGTTTTATGCAAATAGGGTATTGTTGAGGGTTTAAGTGAAACAAATGGTATTAATTCAGTTCTGAAAATAAACTGAAAATAAAACAAAAATAGAGGATAATCACCAAACCACCTCATGCTTGCATGGTTGCAAATTCCTTACACCTCCTTCTTGCATGAATTGTGCACACTTTAACACATGACACCTCCACCTTCCCTTATCCCTTCCTCCTCTCACATATAAAACTTAGTTTTCAGTTTAATTTCTGAAACAAAACTGAAAAGAAAATTAAAGAAAAGAAAACTAAGAGAGAAAAAGAAGAACAAGAGGAAGAAGAAGGAGAAGGGGCTTGTTCTTGAGTTGGATCATCATTAAGCTAAAAGGAGTGGATAAATCTTTAGGGGTTATTCCTACAGCAACATAGGAAGGTAAAATTCTTAATCATAGTAGGTAACTTAGATTCTGTAGCCTAATTAGTGTAAAGTTAATCATGTCACTTAATATCGTATTTTTAGCTAAATTAGAGTCTGTTAAAATCTGCTTTAATCTGGAACTTAATTAAATAAATTCAACAGAGTAGAAATGATGTAGGTAACAACTAGAACACACCACAAGAAGACGACAGGAGGGGGCCGGTTTTGGGCCGGCGACATAAGGGAATTGGCCGGCGTCGCCGGCCATGTTGGTGAGTTTTGGGGTTTGGTCAATTGGGTAATCTACAGTATACAATTTAGGTCATTTTGGTACTGTTGAATTAACTTAGTTTCACTGTAATCTAAATCTGGGAGAATATATCGGAAAAGGAATCGTAAAACGTTAAAAACGACACGACGAAACTACGTCGCGTATTAATCCTAAACCAGTACAGATTAGGGTTAAAATACTGAAGGACTAAGTGTTTAATAACTTGATAGGATCAGTTAGTATATAACTTATGGGGATTAGCGTGTTTCTATTTCCGTTATGTCGGAAATGTAGTTTTGCTTATATACGTTATATTGGTATATTTAGACGCGGATACAAGGAATACGGAAGCCGCGAGGAAAGGGAAAGGATTAGCGATTCCAGAGTAGATTCGACTTGTCCGGTGAGTAGACTAAACATCTACCGGGGAATGTAGTAAAGATGGCGTGTTTCGCCCATGGTTTTACTTAATGCGATATTCATATCATCATGTTTAATTATTAGAATATCATTCATTAAATTACTTGTATATTGCTTAGTTGTTAGAACACTTCACAAGTATCGACGAGTCATGCTACGTGCACATCTTATATGCTACACACACCTCGTCGATATTGCCATGTCACATACACTTAAATATCATACCTATTAACATGGATTATATTGTATTTCATATGTCAAGTATATTGGTAGAATTCTTTATTTACATTCTGTTGCTTTTTGCGTACTTCCAGGTTGGATATGAGATAGATGCAGAATTGAGGATTTATGAATTTGAGTTTTAAATACTACTACATAAATCCAGTTTTTCATGATTGATGTGACATGTCCACCCTGAGATGATTTCTGTTTTTTTTGGTTTTATTCCGGACCGAGTGGGGGAGATATACGGTCGCGGATTTACGTTATCCATACTGAGTGGGGGAGATATACAGTTGGATACAGGGTGGACCCGGTCGAGACCGAGGGGCAGGATAGCCGTATTGAGACGGGGGAGCCTAGCGAGGTTACTCGATTCCGGATATTGGTTATAGAAATATGCGGCGTGCATCTAGAGGATGACGACCGATATTATGGGTATAGGATCATTCGGGGAATGATGCCTATAAGAAATGAAAGTTTTGTGTCGTTGATAGACACCGAGAGATGATTTATATTGAGTTGTGATTTCAGAAGTATGATGGGATTTATTGTTGGATTTCACATATGCTCATGTATCATATTGATTCATGTTCATTAGCATGATTACCATATTTACTTTATTCGCCGTTATATGTTAGTCGTATTCACTGAGTTAGCAACTCATCCCCGTTGTGCCACAGTTCCTTGCAGGGATAGAGTGGACGGGTAGCTGCGAGGCAGGATCACTTTTGCTGTTGTTTCCATCTTTTGATAGGTAGGTTACATGTGTAGTAACCTTCCATTTTGTACTTTTGTATCTAGAAAAACTCCATCAGACTTGTATTTTGACTTAGAAAGGAGAGATGGTATATATATGTACAGTTGAGATATGTGGATCAGTTTCATAGTTTCTTCTTTATGAGATTTAGTGATATTTCATATGCTAATATTCATGTTCATTATTGATATTGTTGATTCCAACTAGGAATACAAACAAACTTAACCTTGTTAATTGTTTACTGATTTAAATTCATAACTTGAGATTTCTACTTAAAAACTAAACTTTCATAATTAATTCCGAAATAAGGTATTTTGATCTTGGTTTTTGGCTTACTTGGACTTGTGCATATCTTTAGATATGATACAATCTAAGTGCCTGTCACATCCAAACTTGGGTCGTGACAAAGTTGGTATCAGAGCTTAGGAGTAACCTTACGGATTTCAGTAGGGGATTTCAGTAGGTTGATGTAAGTTGAGAGTTAGGATGACCTTTGGTTTGATGGAGTAGGTGAATTAGGACGAATGCAGTACCGTACGTATGTTCCGCGGCATATTTACGTTATCGTATTCAGCCTAACTAACCTTAGGATATTTATCTTGACCTATTCTTCCGTTGATTCTCCGTTATTGAATTCTTCTGTTCCCACACCTTATCAACTCTCGTTTCTTGTTCCAGTTGCTATGGCTACGCGGGCTAGACGAGCCGCAGCCAGGAATGCAGCTAAGGCGAGTCCGCCTGTGATGAGGACTGGTACACCGGACGTGCAGGAGGTGCATGAACATGCTGATCCTCCTCCTCCAGATCGCATGACTAGGATCGAGGAGGGTATGTTGGGATTACAGCGAGTGGTAGGACAGCTAGCTGAGACCACTCGAGCTTTGAGATCAGATCCAGCACCGACCGTAGCAGAGTCCGAGGTACAGCCTACACAGACGGTAGAACCAGTAGATACGAGAGTGATGGAGGTATCACTTGCGGAGTTTATGAGATTGAGACCACTGGTATTTACAGGGACCGATGTGGCGGAAGATCCTCATTCTTTTCTTGATAGAATGGCGAGGATATGCAGATCATTACGATGTTCTGATGCGAGGTCAGTTGAGCTGACTAGCTTTCGTTTGGAGGGACTTGCACAGGAGTGGTGTGAGTCGATGGAGAGAGGGCGAGCTACGAATCTTCCTCCGATGACGTGGACCGAGTTTTCTACAGTCTTTCTTGCCAGATTTCTTCCCGAGAGTGTGAGGGATGCTAGAGCTAGCAGTTTCGAAGCGTTGAAGAAATCAGCAAGTATGTCAGTAGCCGATTATGACTTACGATTCACCCAGCTATCGCGATATGCCCCATACTTGGTACCTACAGAGGAGCTTCGGGTGAAAAGGTTCCTAAGGAGTTTGGACACACAGTTGTATCTGGCGATAGGCTCCCAGCATTTTGATACATATACACAGGCCATGGATGCGGCGATTCGAGTAGAGGAGCGTTTGAGCCAGTCAGGAGTTGTTCCAGAGCCAAAGAGGAGTAGACCATTCGTGCCGACAAACAGACAATTTGGCCGAGGTAGAGGGTCCTATCCAGGCAGATATATTCCAGGCCGCAGTGTTGGACGAGGTTGGACACAGGGCCAGATGTTCAGTTCATATCCTGATGATCAGAGATCACCATATACTTGTTATATATGTGGACTTCCCGGGCACTTTGCGAGAGATTGCAGATCTCAGGGCGGGACCGTTGCTCCACAGGCTGCTTTACCCCTTCCATCTCCTACACCGATGGCTTTACTTCCTCCCCCAGTTGGCGCTACACGCCAGGCAGTTGCACCACGAGGTCGAGGCTATGCAGGACGTGCTCAGAGAGGTAGAGGAGATAGAGGTAGAGGACGACAGGATGCGGGCATGGGCCAGGCACGAGTTTTTGCACTGACTCCACATGATGCCCAGGCATCAAATGCAGTCGTGACAGGTACTCTTACAGTATGCTCTTTAGAGGCACATGTCTTATTTGATCCCGGTTCTACACACTCTTATGTATCTTCACGACTCGCACTTTTATTGGGGAAGGAGTCGTCATTGTTAGAATTACCTTTGGTAGTGATTACTCCAGTTGGAGATTCCTTTATAGCTCGACACGTATTCAGATCGTGTTCGGTGCGTATTGGTAATAGAGATTCGCTAGTTGATCTGATTCTCTTGGACATGTTGGATTTTGATATACTTCTGGGGATGGATTGGTTAGCCGCTTGTCATGCCTATGTAGATTGTAGAGGAAAAGCGGTTAGCTTTTGTTTTCCAGGTGAACCGGTGTTTGTTGTGCAGGGGGATTGCAAGTCAACCCCTGTCAACATGATTTCTGCTTTTGGTGTGAGGCGACTATTGAAGAAGGGTTGTCATGGGTTCTTGGCTTTTATTCAGGACATAGGGGTCGCTGAAGTTCCATTGGACCAAATCCCGATCGTACGAGAATTTCCTGAGGTATTCCCAGCTGAGTTACCCGGATTGCCACCTGATCGAGATATTGAGTTTTGTATTGACTTGATTCCGGGTGCAGGGCCTATTTCTATACCACCCTATCGGATGGCACCGACGGAATTGAAAGAACTCAAGGGCCAGTTGCAAGAGTTGTTAGATAGAGGACTTGTTCGTCCCAGTGTTTCACCGTGGGGAGCTCCTGTGTTATTTGTAAAGAAGAAGGACGGTAGTATGAGAATGTGCATTGACTACCGACAGCTGAATCGCGTCACGGTACGAAACAAGTATCCATTACCACGAATAGATGACTTGTTCGATCAGTTGCAAGGAGCCGGATTCTTCTCGAAGATTGACTTGAGGTCAGGGTATCATCAGTTGAGAGTTCGGAAGGACGATATTCCGAAGACGGCGTTTCGTACGAGATATGGGCATTATGAATTTCTGGTAATGTCGTTCGGACTTACCAATGCTCCAGCAGCTTTTATGGATATGATGAACTGTATCTTTAGACCATTCATTGATCGGGTTATTATAGTATTCATAGATGATATTCTTGTATATTCTCAGAGTCAGACGGAGCACGAGCAGCATTTACGTATCACATTGCAGACCTTGAAGGAGCATCAATTGTATGCAAAGTTTTCTAAGTGTGCTTTTTGGCTCGATAGTGTGGAGTTCTTGGGTCACATAGTTACGAGAGAAGGTATATGTGTAGACCCAAAGAAGATTGACGCGGTACAACACTGGCCCAGGCCTATGTCAGTTACAGAGGTTCGGAGTTTCTTAGGTCTGGCAGGTTATTACAGACGCTTCCTGCAGGATTTCTCACGAATAGCGGCACCTTTGACAGGATTGACTAGGAAGGAAGTTCCATTTCAGTGGACAGATGCGTGTGAGCAGAGTTTCCAACAGTTGAAGACGCGTTTGACGACTGCACCTGTATTATCTTTACCTTCCGGGTCAGGGGGTTTCGTTGTGTATTGCGATGCTTCTAGAGTGGGCTTAGGCGGTGTGTTGATGCAACACGGCAAGGTTATAGCATATGCTTCCCGACAGTTAAAGAGGCATGAACAAAATTACCCCACTCATGATCTAGAGATGGCTGCTGTAGTTTTCGCATTGAAGATTTGGAGACATTACTTGTATGGAGAAACGTGTCAAATCTTCACAGATCATAAAAGTTTAAAGTATATCTTTCAGCAGAAAGATCTGAATCTCAGGCAGCGTAGATGGATGGAGTTGGTGAAAGATTACGACTGTGAGATTTTGTACCATCCAGGCAAAGCAAATGTTGTAGCAGATGCCTTGAGTCGGAGGCCTGGAGGTAAATTATCTCATTTGAGTCTTTTGCAGAGACAGTCTTCTACAGACTGGCAGATCTTATGTGATAGTCATATACAGTTTGAGTTCACATCGACAGGAAGTCAGTTAGCACATGTTCGCACCAGACCTCAGCTATTGGATCGTATTCGAGATGCGCAGCCTACAGATACTCGCATGATGGAGATTATAGAACAGGTTAGACAGGGCAAGGAGACGGAGTTCGTGGTTGATGAGTATGGCGTGTTACGTTTTAGGACTCGTCTCTGTGTGCTAGATTCTGACGGATTGAGGCGTGAGATTTTGGAGGATGCCCACAGATCAGTATACAGTATCCATCCTGGTTCCACCAAAATGTATCGTGACTTGAAGGATAATTATTGGTGGGAAGGAATGAAGAAGGATGTTACGGATTTTGTTTCTCGATGCTTGACTTGTCAGCAAGTCAAAGCAGAACATCAGAGGCCAGCCGGAGAGCTGCAACCCTTACCCATTCCAGAATGGAAATGGGAACAGATTTCCATGGATTTTGTAGTGGGTCTACCCAGGACTAGCAGAGGGTATGATTCCATTTGGGTGATAGTAGACAGGCTGACGAAGGCCGCTCATTTTCTTCCAGTGAAGACGACATATGGATTTGCTCAGTATGCACAGATATATATCGATGAGATTGTACGTCTACATGGAGTGCCGACATGCATAGTATCATATCGAGGTACCCAGTTCACGAGCAGGCTATGGCAGAAACTTCAAGACGCTCTTGGTACACGACTGAGTTTCAGTACAGCTTTCCACCCACAGACAGATGGTCAGTCGGAGCGGACCATTCAGATACTAGAGGATATGCTTCGGGCTTGTAGCCTAGATTTCGGTGGTAGTTGGGATCGTCACCTACCTTTAGTGGAATTCTCGTATAATAACAGCTTTCAAGAGACGATCCAGATGGCACCCTTTGAAGCCTTGTATGGAAGGAAATGTAGATCACCTGTTTGCTGGACGGAACTTAGTGAGAGTTGTATATTGGGACCGCAGATAGTACAAGAAACTACAGAGAAGATTCACTTGATACGAGATAGAATGAAAGCGGCTCAAAGCAGACAGAAGTCATACGCAGATCGAAGACGACGCAAACTTGAGTTTGATGTGGGAGATCATGTGTTCCTTCGAGTATCTCCAATGAAAGGTGTGATGCGCTTCGGGAAGAAAGGGAAGCTCAGCCCCAGATATGTTGGACCTTACGAGATTTTAGAGAGAGTGGGCGCTGTGGCTTATCGGTTAGCACTTCCACCGGGTTTTCCCGACGTACATCCAGTGTTCCATGTTTCGATGCTACGCAGATATCTTCACGATCCATCTCATGCGATCCAGCATCAGACTCTACAACTTGAGCCAGATCTATCCTTCACAGTGCAGCCAGTTGCTATTTTGGACAGACAGGCAAAGCAACTACGATCGAGGATCCTGCCATCTGTAAAGGTTCTCTGGCAAGGAAAGGATCGCGAGGAGATTACTTGGGAGATGGAGGACGCAATGCAGAAGAAATTTCCACATCTTTTCATAGGTATGTCTAGGTATTTATTTTAAATTCGGGGACCGAATTTTCTTAAGGGGGGAATATTGTAACATTTAGGAAAAACTAGAAATAAATAAAATTAATTAAATTAAGAATAAGCTGATAAATCATAAAATGATTAAAATCAATTATGTCAATCTTCATAAGATATATGTAATACAATTTAAATTAGAATTTTAAAATGTAATTTAAATAAGTTATAAGGGTTTTAATGATAATTTTAGCTTCATTTTAACAAAAGATGTGTTATATTATAAGTTAAGATGTGAGGGGTTAAATTGTAAAAAGTTAGGTTTTATGCAAATAGGGTATTGTTGAGGGTTTAAGTGAAACAAATGGTATTAATTCAGTTCTGAAAATAAACTGAAAATAAAACAAAAATAGAGGATAATCACCAAACCACCTCATGCTTGCATGGTTGCAAATTCCTTACACCTCCTTCTTGCATGAATTGTGCACACTTTAACACATGACACCTCCACCTTCCCTTATCCCTTCCTCCTCTCACATATAAAACTTAGTTTTCAGTTTAATTTCTGAAACAAAACTGAAAAGAAAATTAAAGAAAAGAAAACTAAGAGAGAAAAAGAAGAACAAGAGGAAGAAGAAGGAGAAGGGGCTTGTTCTTGAGTTGGATCATCATTAAGCTAAAAGGAGTGGATAAATCTTTAGGGGTTATTCCTACAGCAACATAGGAAGGTAAAATTCTTAATCATAGTAGGTAACTTAGATTCTGTAGCCTAATTAGTGTAAAGTTAATCATGTCACTTAATATCGTATTTTTAGCTAAATTAGAGTCTGTTAAAATCTGCTTTAATCTGGAACTTAATTAAATAAATTCAACAGAGTAGAAATGATGTAGGTAACAACTAGAACACACCACAAGAAGACGACAGGAGGGGGCCGGTTTTGGGCCGGCGACATAAGGGAATTGGCCGGCGTCGCCGGCCATGTTGGTGAGTTTTGGGGTTTGGTCAATTGGGTAATCTACAGTATACAATTTAGGTCATTTTGGTACTGTTGAATTAACTTAGTTTCACTGTAATCTAAATCTGGGAGAATATATCGGAAAAGGAATCGTAAAACGTTAAAAACGACACGACGAAACTACGTCGCGTATTAATCCTAAACCAGTACAGATTAGGGTTAAAATACTGAAGGACTAAGTGTTTAATAACTTGATAGGATCAGTTAGTATATAACTTATGGGGATTAGCGTGTTTCTATTTCCGTTATGTCGGAAATGTAGTTTTGCTTATATACGTTATATTGGTATATTTAGACGCGGATACAAGGAATACGGAAGCCGCGAGGAAAGGGAAAGGATTAGCGATTCCAGAGTAGATTCGACTTGTCCGGTGAGTAGACTAAACATCTACCGGGGAATGTAGTAAAGATGGCGTGTTTCGCCCATGGTTTTACTTAATGCGATATTCATATCATCATGTTTAATTATTAGAATATCATTCATTAAATTACTTGTATATTGCTTAGTTGTTAGAACACTTCACAAGTATCGACGAGTCATGCCACGTGCACATCTTATATGCTACACACACCTCGTCGATATTGCCATGTCACATACACTTAAATATCATACTTATTAACATGGATTATATTGTATTTCATATGTCAAGTATATTGGTAGAATTCTTTATTTACATTCTGTTGCTTTATGCGTACTTCCAGGTTGGATATGAGATAGATGCAGAATTGAGGATTTATGAATTTGAGTTTTAAATACTACTACATAAATCCAGTTTTTCATGATTGATGTGACATGTCCACCCTGAGATGATTTCTGTTTTTTTTTGGTTTTATTCCGGACCGAGTGGGGCAGATATACGGTCGCGGATTTACGTTATCCATACTGAGTGGGGGAGATATACAGTTGGATACAGGGTGGACCCACTCGAGACCGAGGGGCAGGATAGCCGTATTGAGACGGGGGAGCCTAGCGAGGTTACTCGATTCCGGATATTGGTTATAGAAATATGCGGCGTGCATCTAGAGGATGACGACCGATATTATGGGTATAGGATCATTCGGGGAATGATGCCTATAAGAAATGAAAGTTTTGTGTCGTTGATAGACACCGAGAGATGATTTATATTGAGTTGTGATTTCAGAAGTATGATGGGATTTATTGTTGGATTTCACATATGCTCATGTATCATATTGATTCATGTTCATTAGCATGATTACCATATTTACTTTATTCGCCGTTATATGTTAGTCGTATTCACTGAGTTGGCAACTCATCCCCGTTGTGCCACAGTTCCTTGCAGGGATAGAGTGGACGGGTAGCTGCGAGGCAGGATCACTTTTGCTGTTGTTTCCATCTTTTGATAGGTAGGTTACATGTGTAGTAACCTTCCATTTTGTACTTTTGTATCTAGAAAAACTCCATCAGACTTGTATTTTGACTTAGAAAGGAGAGATGGTATATATATGTACAGTTGAGATATGTGGATCAGTTTCATAGTTTCTTCTTTATGAGATTTAGTGATATTTCATATGCTAATATTCATGTTCATTATTGATATTGTTGATTCCAACTAGGAATACAACCAAACTTAACCTTGTTAATTGTTTACTGATTTAAATTCATAACTTGAGATTTCTACTTAAAAACTAAACTTTCATAATTAATTCCGAAATAAGGTATTTTGATCTTGGTTTTTGGCTTACTTGGACTTGTGCATATCTTTAGATATGATACAATCTAAGTGCCTGTCACATCCAAACTTGGGTCGTGACATTACAGGTATTCGTGATACAACACTGAAAACACACTCAATATCACGGATATAGCATTTGGGAGCCGTCACTGCAATCAGAACAGAGAACCGATATCCATTGGATTCTTTTTGCAATAAACAAGTGTGCACACAATTTTTTGGTCCAACACAATGCATGTGCACTAGACCATGATGGGGGGCTGCCTTGGCACAAGTGGAGCATCTATGGGTGTGATGTGCATTAAATAAGCATTGAATGCTAAAGATTATGATGTGATTTGAAGCATCTAGTTTCCCTCTAAATCTCTGAAGGCAAACCAGGTTTATATAACCAAATCAAGCTGCACCAATGGACTTGTAATGAGTACACAAGCCCACAGCACCAAGATGAGACCAAGAGCTCGGATTTGGACCGACCACAAGCCCCCAAAATCAGGCCAGGCCGGCCCCCTTTCCCCAAACAGCACCAAATTTCTGTGGGCCCTCCCTTGCTGCTTAGTCATCTCATTTTTATTGTTTGTTTAATTTGTTTTTGAGCATATAAATACCAGGCCATTGGGCAAGTATGAGGGCACTACTTCTTTTTGTGAGAGAAAAAATTGTGAGATTGTAACTGGTGTTCTTGTAGCTCTTAGTGTGAATTCCTTGCCTTCCTCTAATCTTGCAACCTCTTTTCTTGAGCTTGCAAGATTAGATTTTGGTATTTGAATTCACTTGTTTTGTACTTGGATCCATTGTAATCAAGCTTCATTTATATAAGTTGTTTCTTGTATATCTTCTCTTTTTTCTTTTTTCTTTTTGTTGTTATTTCAATTTATGATGTGTGAGTAGTTGTTCTTGGGCTATGGTGAGATAGGTTGTGGAATGACTTTACTTCCAACCCCTCCCTTTTGATTCTTGCATTTTACTTTTCTTTTCTTAATTATGCAATTTTATTATGTTTTGCTTGATAGGATATATCGTTTTGAATGGTTGCAAATCAACCTATAACATATATCCTATTTCTTCTTTACATTTTATTGTTTCTATATTATGAATTGAAATTGAAATGAATACGGAATTATGTTAAGTGTCGCAACTAGCTAGATAGGATATGTAGCAAACATGTATATATTCTATACTTGCTAACTTCACTTAACTAACTCCATATTCATTTCATTCTCAAAATCAATTTTTAGTTTCCATTTTACTTAACCTTGATATCGTATTCTAACCCGACGCATGTTTCGGATAGATGCGACATGCTTTCGCAAATCAAATAGAAACTAAAAACTTGAACCTTGAATCAAAACGGAGAGTTGGGGGTAATAGTCGTATTTCACTAATACTAAACCTTAGCCTAAGTTTTTCCTGTAAAACCTTTCTTCATTTAATTCTTGCAATACGTGACGAAATCAATCTCCAACCTCTTGAATTATAACTAAAATTGATGTCGTGATATCCACTCCCTGCGGATCGACCCGTGCTTGCTGGCTTGCTTCAACGCACCGTGCACTTACGGTATTTTAAAACTCGAGACTCACATCGTGCACTATTTTCACCAACAAAACCGACATATCTTAATTAGAACAAAACTTGACAAAAGCACGACACCGTGAGTATCGAACACATAGTCAAATTGTTTCATAATATACACTTTCTTTATCATTATACTTTATGCCTCACTTCATTACTTGGAGACTTACCGACCGAAAGTTCACTGACGGGCATTCCACCCATCTTTGTTTTCTTGGAATGTTCGTCAGATACTATGGAGACTGAGGAGGAAGACATCTCAGAGAAGGAGCACGATCAGATCACGACCCAGGTCTAGACCAGTTATCTTTTTCTAAGTTTATGTATGCCACCTGTTTAGGCATTTCTTTTCCTGTATTTTCTTTCAGTTGAAATCATGTATTGTAAATGAATTAAGTTGAATGTAAATAAAGTTGTTAAAGTTTTAATCTCATGTTAATTTTCTTGTCATTTATATTGCTTCATTTACACTTAGTGTATTTATTATGGGAAGTGACCTTCTCGAAATAAATACGTCGCGGGTCTCGTCACATGCTCGTTTCCGTCTACTGGAAAGCGGGGCATGACACTGTCCGTCCGTTTGTAGGTGGTAAACCGTGCTGAAGTTCAGACTCATTCCCAGGCTAGCTTGGACACTCTTCCTAAATTGTAATCGGAATCTTGTATTACGATCGGAGACGATGCAATCTGGTACTCCATATAATCTCACAATCTCCTGCATGAGTTCATGGGTATCAATATAGTACATTTTGAATAGTTAAATCTTACATTAGATTTATGCTTACCCCCATATACTTCTTTGCTAGCGTCTCAATTGACTGGCCAACTCGAAATGGAATAAAGTGAACCGACTTAGTGAGTCGATCCACAAAAACTCATATTGCGTTGTTACCTTTCATGCTGTGAGGAAGGGCAGTCATGAAGTCTATAGTAATGTGCTGCCATTTCCATTCTGGGATTGGTAACGGCTAAAGTAGACCAGCAGTTCTGTGATGTTCATCCTTCACTTGCTGACACACCAAACACTTGGCTACGCTCCTTGCTACTTCATGCTTCATTCCATACCACCAGTAGCGTTGCCGTAGATCCTTGTACATTTTTATACCACCGGGGTGTACTGAGTACGGAGAGCTGTGAGCTTCTTTCATCAACTCTTATCAAACAGGACCGTGTGGTACACATAATCGACTTCCATTTCGCAAGGATCCATCTTTGTGGATGATGAAGTCAGTTCGAAGTCCACTTTCTACTTGTTCTCGGATTTTTTGTAGCTTGGTATCATTTGCTTGAGCTTCTTTAATCTGATTGACAAGAGTGGACTGGAATTGTAAATAGCGTTACCTGGCATAACTACTTCAATCGCTAATCCGTGTAACTCCTGTTGTAGCTTCCACTGAGCGGTGAGGTTCATTGCTAATGGATGGCGACTAAGTGCATCAGGGACTACGTTCACCTTTCCGGGATGATATTGTAAGTTGATGTCGAAGTCTGCATGAGTTCTAGCCATCTCTCTGCCGCATGTTTAATTTCTTCTGAGTAAATACATACTTCAGACTCTTGTGGTCAGTGTATATATCCACTCGTTCTCCTATAAGGTAGTGGTGACAAATCTTATGTGCGAAGATAACGGCTGCCAACTCCAGATCATGATTTGGACAGTTGAGCTCATGTACTTTTAGTTGTCTTGATGCAAAAGCCACAACTTTCCTATGCTGATGTAGAACACATCCAAATCCTTTACCGGACGCATCACAATGTACGAAGAATCCTCCAGATTGATTCGATATTACAAGGATAGGAGATGAAGTTAATCTTGATTTGAGTTCTACAAAAGCTTTTTCACATGCTTCTGACTACGCGAATGCTTCATCTTTACGTGTGGGCTTGGTCAGGGGTGCTGCAATTTTTTAGAAGCCTTTAATGAATCATCGGTAGTGTCCTACTAATCCCAAGAAACTTCATATATCTTTCACCGTCTTTGGTGTCGGCCATTCACTGACAGCTGACACCTTAGCTGGATCTACTGAGATTCCTTCTCCTAAAACGATATGTCCGAGAAATCCGACTTGATCTAGCCAAAATTCATACTTGCTGTACTTGGCATAGAGCTGATGTTGTCGCAATGTCTCCAGGAAAATCCGTAAGTGCTCGGTGTGTTTTTTCCGATTCTTTGAATACACCAGGATGTCATCGATGAATATCACAACGAACCTGTCTAAGTACTCTTGGAAAACTTGGTTCATCAGGTTCATAAAGATAGCATGTGCATTGGTCACTCCAAATGGCATTATGAGATATTCATAATGACCATAGAGAGTGTTAAATGCCGTCTTCGGAATGTCGGACTCTTTGACCTTCACGTGATGATAATCCGAACGAAGATCTAGCTTTGAGAATATACAAGACCCACTTACTGATCGAACAGATCATCGATGCGTGGTAGTGGATACATGTTCTTGATCGTCACTTCATTCAGAGCTCGATAATCTATACACATCTTGTATGAACCTTCTTTCTTCTTCACCAGTAGTACCGGATATCCCCAACTTAAAGCTGGGATGAATCTAACCTTTCTTTAGGAGTTCGTCCAACTGAATGCGGATCTCCTTCAATCCTTCCGGACTTAACCGATACGGGGCTTTGAATACCGGTTGTCCTCTAGATAGTAAGTCAATACTAAACTCAAGAGCTCTATCTGGAGGCAAACATAATATGTCTTCAGGGAACACATCCTCGAACTCTCAATCTTCATCGGGATTTTCTTCTTCCTCCAGTAGAGTAAACATTTCTGCATTCTTTGGCTTAGCATGGTAGATTCTTGGCTCCAAATTTCTATCTCCACTCTTGAAGTAGAAGATTGGGTGATTTGGTATCTCAAATATTACCTTCCTTTGACGGCAGTTAATCATAGCATAGAAAACTCCTAGCCAGTCCATTCCCAACACAACATCGAAATTTAGGATGTCCAGTACTTTGAAATTCGTGTAGAAATCTCATCCGCAAACTACAACTAGACACTGATCAAATCCCATAGTTGCCTTCAATACTCCATTCCCGGAACTGACATTCCAACTTGAAATGAGTGGCTTCACGGGAATCACGTTCGTTTTCATAAATCGTTAGGATATGAAGCAGTATGACGCTCCAGTGTCGAAAAGTGTGAGTGCAGGAAGGGTGGCTACTAGTATAAAACTCATTTCTTGTATATTAACAGAAAATTTCTGTACAAAGATTTTAGAGTCGTTACAATAGAAATCCCTACTACGGTGTTCTTGAAGAAGTTATAGCGGTCTTATACCAGCATACGACTGTTCCATTTCATATATTCCAATGCAGATGGTACATACTAAAACTGACTGGGGTATGAAAGTTGATCAATACGGTCTGACTTTGGTAAACACCAAATGGATGTTACCAAAATACGATAGCTTTATTTTTCCCACAATGGCAACACAAATATATTATTCTTAGGACTTGCAGAAAGTTGACTGGGATGTTTTTTGTCGTTGGAAACCGAGAGATTATTATAACGTGCCGACATTGAATGGCTCTGAAGATGAGAGCGATGATGAAGTTCTCGCGATAACACGTCTCAGTCCATCTATTTAACGTATCAGGGATCCAAACTATTTTGCGCCGCCCATCCATACATTTGTAAGAAGTAACATCGGCCAATTGATTGTCACGGAACAAGATTTTGAGAATCCACCAAACAAATCTTCAGATAATGCACCACATAAACGTGTTAAGTAATGAAGTTAAATTGAATGTTCTAAATTATATAATGAATATAAGTAATGAAATAACGTTTATATATATATATATTGGATTTGATTATGGGCAAAGGCAAAGGCACTAAACACCATAAGAGACAGCATCTAAAGGACATTCTGAGTCAATCCATACCCGCTGATGAGACTGTCTCAGGACACTCAGCAGCACGGGAATCGGAGCAACAACGCCTATCCTTAGCAGCGCTCCCCCTATTATCGCTACAATCCCCCCTCATGGCCCCCCTCTACTCACACCGCATCGCCCACGACTGTCCCTCCTATCCTTAATAGCGCTTCTCCTATTACCACCACATCATTCCCCATGGCCCCCTACTCACACTGCATCATCCTCAACTGTCCCCCATCCTTATTAGCGCTCCTCTTACTGCTGCCTGATCACCCGCAGCATCGCAGCCTTCCCCTACCCCTACTAGTCCGTCAGCAGGTCCTCATACCCCATCACTCCTATGCATGGTGCGCAGTTTACTCATTTAAAATTTGACACGTCATTACAATATAACTGGATTTTGAATCATTTAATAGTTTATTGTTAGCAGATTCGCATTCTGCTCGTAGGATGGCGTCTGGCATCGGTTCTAGCGCCATGCCGAGGACGACAGGTATAATCATTATTTCTTAAAGTTTTTAAATAAAAATTGTAATTTAAATTTGTTAAATTCTATATTTATATTCTAAATATTATAATATTGTATATGTATATCTATTTTTTCGCAGGCTCGAGCAGTGTTAGGTCGAGGGGTCCTATTGGGCCCGACTACTGCAGGCCGCGGGTGGATGCTGGGCCATGGGATCTAATTTTTGACATGACAGGTGTACCTGTTGGAGAGCACACAATCCAGTATGGGATTATATTGGGCAGGAGGTCCATACTTATTACAAGTATCCGCTCCATATTCGGTGGAATAAGGCCCAAACCGAATGTGCTATGCGGTTTTTTAGGTCGGAGGAGGTATGACATACCCCTTCGCACATTTAAAATTCAATCATCGTTATATACATATAATTATTTGTTTAATATATTTCAATTTTTGACCAGGAAGAATTACAGATTCGTTGGCGAGCCCGGGGAGAATGGCATGTACAGGCCATTCGATATAGATCGTGTCTTCGCTTACTTCCTCGGTCAGTGTCAGGTGATCAAGAGACATTGCCGATGGGAAGTGAAGAGTTAACTTTACCTTCTCTGGGCCGTGGAGACCAAGAATTAGCGGATGCACTTGATGGAAGTCATAGCGCTGGAGATCCCGAGAGAGGAATGGTCGCTTCTTGTCGCCTATTTTGAGCACGATGATGTGTAGCTATCAATTAAATTTTTAAGATTTTAACAATATAGCATAAAATTATATTCTAAAATATATTATGATCTTTATTTTTGTAAGACGATGTCGGTTCGAAATAAGCAGAACCGGAACAACGGCGTGCGAGAACGCGCTATACCGATCCAAGGGAAGCGCTCGCAGGACAATGCTCGGTGGCACTTGGTGAGTATTTCTATACTTAATTACGTATGTTTTCTATATCGTTAATTAATTATTAAACTAAATTCTAATTTCATCGCAGAGAAAGAAAGATCCCGCCAACTATAATGAAACAAAGGGGTACCGCGTTACACAAGGACACAGGCGCATACATGGTAAGTTTCATATAATCAAGTTGGTTATATATTTTAAGTTAGCACATGTGCAAACACACACACACATTCTATATAGACCCAGTTCCAGGAGCAGATGAACGCCTTAGGATTTAGCCCCGGCTACTCGATCACCGCCATTGTGCCTGTCCTGGATTTGATATCCGGTGGGCATCATGGTGGTTATGAGCGTGGGGTTGGTCACGGGGCCTATCAAGTTTTTGATAAACGTTCGACCGTGCATGAGTACGCCGTGATCCAGACGCTGGCGGATGCGGCAGCTGCGTCATTGCAGAAGATCCATCAGCTCCGCGAGCATGTGGAGCAGCAGGATCAGACGTAGTAGGAGATGCGGAAGGAGCTTTAGGAGACGCGACAGGAGTTTCAGGAGAAGCATCACGAACTGTAGGATGTTAGGGTGGAGATCTAAAACATGAGGCAGTAGCACGCCGATTCCGTTCAGCAGGCCATACGGAGTGAGTTGAGCGCATTTTTAGGCCACATGACGATAGAGGTGGATTGTCGTCCCAACGGCGTTAGTTTTATTTTTTTTATTTGTTGGCGCATACAATAAGACTTTTGTGGAGTATTGATCATATTGAACGATTTTTTGACACATACATTTGTTGATTTGTTGATTAGTGGAGTATCGAGCATATTGATTATATGAATAATTTTTGTTTATGTTTGCATGCGATTCAGAGCTTATTGATTTGATTATCATATATTAATTGCATGAGATTTGAATATATTGCATGAATGATGATTATATATTGATACTTGTGAATGAAAATTATATATTGCTTGTGATTGAAATTAACGTGTGTGGGGCGCGGAAAATTTGATTATTTAAAAAAACATAATAACTTGTCACGGTTGTAGCCGTGATTAAATATATTTGTTCACCGTTACAACCGTGACCAATAACGGGTTACAAGTTTTGTTTACGGTTGTAACCGTGACCCATAACTAGTTTTGTTCACAGATAGAACCATGAACAAAAACCTGAAGCCCACCAACTAACTGATTTTCTAACTTTTCAAGTTTAGAAAGTGTTCACCGCCGAAAGACCGTACATAGATGTTGGGACGTCTGGCCTGAATTTTGGGGGAAGATGCTATTTGGATTTATCCATCCACCTCTCCGAAAATACCAAGTTGATTTATGGCACCATATATCGGAGGTTTGGATAGATGCGTCCATTGTAGCAGACTTTATCAGATTCCCCTCATTTTATAAGGGTTTTTTGATTGTAAGGACACTTTTCCCTGCAGGCGCAAGCCCCTGCAGTTAATTACGTTACCGCATTGCGATAACCACTTTCTCCTTCTCCAGCAGTTCACTTCGTGTTGTGTGTATTTTTGTTTATTATGGTTGCCCGTGGATTGTATACGGAGACTAATTTATGTCGTCGCCCGTAGGGTGCGGATTAGTCCAAATCCGTATATTTGAGATTTGGGTTTAGGTCAAGAATTTTACTTGACGGGGCCCACGTTGGTCGCTTGGTTTGCCAACGGGAATCAACTTAGGACACAGATCTCACATTTGTGAGGTCCATCGGTTCATGAGATATTTTGGTTTGATCTAAGGATCGTTAGTCATATTTGAGACTAAAATCAACTTAGAAACAAATGATCATATGGGCTCAATTATTTTATTTTACGGACATCACGGTCCATTATCAACGTGTTTGGGGAGACACACTAGCTTAAGGACATCCCGTTCCAACATCGTCGTGCTTAAGGCGAATATTAGTTTAAGGACGTTTTGGTCCAACATTCCCGTTTTGGGGACGAATGTTAGTTTAAGGACATTTCGGTCCTTTATTGCCATTTTTGAGGCGAATGTTAGTTTAAGGACGTTTCGGTCCCTTATCGCCATTTTTGAGGCGAATGTTAGTTTAAGGACATTTCGTTCCATCACTCATTTTGTGCGCACGTGTATTTGTTATGTGGCGGAGCGAACGATGGCGACATGGAATGCGCCGAATTTGGGACGCGGTCCGATTTGGGGTGTGCACGTTAATTTGGAAGTGTATCAATATATGATCTCTCAGTTGTTGGTTGCCGGGACCCGCCGTCTCTCTGAAGACGTTGAAGAATTACAACGACATATATCAGAGGTGTGGAAAGATGTACTCTTGAACCAAATCCCGTAATTAAGGGGAAAAGGGTTGTGGTGGATCTAAGAACCGTTAGTTGTATTTGAGACTAAGATTACTTAGGAGGTATGGGATGAAGATTGGTTTGGATATCAGTATGGATATCACAAATATAAGCTTAGCCAATTTGGGCTAAGATTGGGTTTTGGGTTTTGAACTTAGGTTATATGTTCCTTTAGTTCAAAAATATTTAGTTTAGTTTAAGGATCGTTAATTTAGTTTGAGATTAAGATCAACTTAAACATATGAGCGTTTGGGCTCAATTTATTTTTAACTAAGGATCCATTAGTCTTATCTGAGACTAATATTAACTTAGCAAAATTTAAGGATCATAAAATTTTATTTGAGATCCAACAACAGAGCATTTGAGCTCAGTTGCAATTGATTTCAGAGGAACTTAGCTAATTTGGGCTTGGTCTGCTCAGTCTTCCTTTTATTGCAGAAGTGCTGAGCACTTGTTTGGAGATCTGGTACTCATATGTGTATCACGTGAGGCGCTCAGACATGGACGCTTCCTAATAAGTGCTAAGCACTTGGCCTATTCAGCTGTATATGAAGTGCTAAGCACTTGGCCGATTCGGCTAATATGAAGTGCTAAGCACTTTTGTATGGCGCCCACGTGAGGAGCACATGAGGCGCTGGTTTAGGCGCCTACGTGAGGAGCACGTGAGATGCTAACTTCCTGTTAGGGATGGATATTTTGGGGGTTCACGTGTTTTTCACTTGAGGCGCTACAATAGTGCTAAGCACTAACTTTCTCTGGCGCTCACGTGTGTTTCACGTGAGGCGCTATTGTTCACCACCGGAAGACGGACCGGGACGTTGGGACATCTGGCCTGAATTCCGGGGGAAGATGCTATTTGGTTTTATCTGTCCACCACTCCGAAGATACCAAGTTGATTTATGGCACCGTATATCGAAAGTTTGGACGGATGCGGCCGTTGTAGCAGACTTCGTCAGATTCCCCCTCATTTTAATGAGGGGTTTTTGATTGTGGGGACGCTATTCCCTGCAGACGCAAGCCCCCGCAGTTAATTACGTTACCGCATTACGAAAACCACTTTCTCCTGCTCCGAAAGTTCACTTCGTGTCGTGTGTGTTTGTTTTAATTTTGGCTGCCCGTGGATTGTATACGGAGACTAATTTATGTCATCTCCCACAGGGCGTGGATTATTCCAAATCCGCATATTTAGATTTGGGTTTTTTATTTAAAGATCGTTAATCTGGATTGAGATTAAGATCAACTTAAATGTATGTGAGCAGTTAGGGCTCGGTTGGTTTTTGTTAAGGATACGTTAGTCCAATTTGAGACTAAGATCTACTTAATAAGGTTTTAGTTACATTTTTATTTCAGATCCAACAAAAGAGCATTTGGGCTCTGTTGTTTTAGTTTAAGGACGTTTCGGTCCATTATCGCCATTTTGAAGGCGAATATTAGTTTAGGGACATTTCGGTCCATTGTCTCCATTTTGGAGGCGAATATTAGTTTAAGAAAATTTCGGTCACTTGTCGCCATTTTTGAGGCGAATATTAATTTAAGGACAATTCGGTCCTTTGTCATTGTTTTTAAGGCGAATATTAGTTTAAGGACATTTCGTTCCCTTGTCGCCATTTTGGAGGCGAATATTAGTTTAAGAACATTTCGGTCCCTTATTCATTCTGTGCACACGTGTATTTGTTACATGGCAGAATGAACAATGGAGATATAGAATGCCCAATTTGGGGCACGATCTGATTTGAGGTGTGCACGTCAGTTTGGAAATGCACCAAAGAGTTGTTGGTTGTCGGGACCCGCCACCTCTCTGAAGACGTTGAAGAATTACAACGACATATATCAGAGGTGTGGAGAGATGTACCCATAAACCAAATACTGTATTTGAAGGAAAAGGGGTTATGTAAACCTAGAGATCATTGGTCGTATGTTGAGACTAAGACTTCCTCAGGGGATATGGGATGAACATTGTTTTGGATATCATCAGTTAAAAAAAATCGTTAGTCATGTTTGGGACTAAGATCAGTTTAGGGAATCATGAGCAATATGGGCTCGGTTGATTTAAAATCAAAGAGATTTAACCTCAGGAAACTTAGCCAATTTGAGCTAAGATTGAGTCTCCATAGTTACCCAATAGTGCTAACCACTGGTATATGCAGCACTCACGTGTATCCCATATGAGGCGATGGATTAGTGTTAAACACTGAATTCTGGTGACGCTCACGTGTGAACACGTAAGACACCCCGAATATGGGCGCTGCCCTTTAGGTTTTATTTCCCTCCCCTTTTTGCAGAAGTGCTAAGCACTTTATGGGGCGCCTTTGTTTGTCTCTTCCTTCTACTTGTTTTTTTAGCACTCGCGTGAGAAACACGTGAGGCATTCTCGGCTGTTGTTTTGTTCGTTAGAAGCACTCACGTGGAAAACACGTAAGGCCTCTCAATAGTGTTAAACACTAACGAGTCACCAAACTATTTTTCTGTTAGAGATATTGATCTCTGACTTGAGTTTGGAAGATCTCAGATTATCATCTGTACCAGAGAACCCAGTTCTCTCTCATTCTCGCAAGAACTAAGTTCTTCTTATAGGGTTAAACCCTAGTATTTAGAGGAATTTATATTGGGTTAAACCCTAACTTTTAGAGGAATTAAATTCCTATGTGCTCCCGTTATTCCATTTCTTTTAACTCAGTTATTTTTCCCTAAGTTTTGAATCTGCAAAACAGAATCTTCCCGATGAGAATTAAATTCTCAATTTGTGGGGAGATCTGCTTCTGCAAATCTCAACCAGAGGAAGAACTGAGTTCTTATATAAAGGGTTAAACCCTTAGAGAGGCAAAAAAGAGATATAATCTCCGAGTTTTCTTTTTTACCTAGGGTTTCCTAAAGCAAATCTTCACCGAGAATTAAATTCTTTAAAAACTTGTGAGAGCTTCTCTCCTGTATTTTTTTTGTTCTATGTCTCTGCCCTTTTCTTTCTGTGCTTCTTTTTTCTATCCTTTTTTTTATCTCCTCATTTTTTTCTCTCCTCCCCCGAGACATGAAGTCTCAGGTCCCTTATATAGTAGAGGGAGGTTTGTTTTGCTCTGAGTAAATCTCTCATTGAGAGATCCCAAATGATTTGATCGGTTTTAGAATTGATTTGGTGATTTCTGCCCACCGTTGGATTTTGATCCAAGGACTTCTGTTTTTACAGAAGGTATTGTTCTTATTTTTAACAAGATTGGGGATATCCTCCCATATATAGAATAAAATTCTATCAAGCGGTGACATTTTAACCACCATTGGATTTTTAATCTAAGGGTGCTCAGTTTAACAGAGTACAATCTTTCTTTATTTAGAAAGATATAGGAAATATTTTGGATCTTTGATCCACTAACTCTCTTCTTAACAGAAAATATTCTTCCTAATAGAATTTAATTCTATGTTTAATCACCGTTGGATCTTTGATCCAATGGTTTATTATGTAGAATTTAATTCTACGCAAGGAGGTGTCCTCACATGTTTAGCACGTGGGACTTAATTTGTCCCCTCTTAGCTGTTTGATTGTAATGCCTATATGCTTTGCATATAGGCGCTCACATGTTAGCACGTGAGGCTTGTTTAGCCTATTTGTTGTTTGATTGCAGCGCCTATATGCTTTTCAAATAAGCGCTCACGTGTTAGCACGTGAGGCTTATTTGCAGAGTTACCTAGCACGACAGTAAGGTTTCGGGAGACATCGTCCATGCCAAATTCAAAAATTTGCCGTTCTACCTAACCCTAACTAAGAATCGTTAACTAGAATTCGACGGAAAGTAATGCAAACAACTTTGCAAGTGAAAGAGAGCAAGGAATACAACCTTTGTAGACCGGTCCTTCACTTCATTAGCTCCGTATAGTGCATATAGGTGCTCACGTGTTAGCACGTGAGGCTTATTTGCAGGGTTACCTAGCACGGCAGCAAGGTTTCGGGAGGTATCGTCCATGCCAAATTCAAAAATTTGCCGTTCTAGCTAACCCTAACTAAGAATCGTTAACTAGAAATCGACGGAAAGTAATGCAAACAACTTTGCAAGTGAAAGAGAGTAAGGAATACAACCTTTGTAGACCGGTCCTTCACTTAATTAGCTCCGTGTAGTAGTCCCTTCGCTGCGATCAAGAAGTCTCAGACTCTAGAAAGGCTCCGATGAAGAAACGAACATGCTTGCTTCGAAGTCTTCGAGGCTGAAGATGATCTACGTCGAGGAGACACTAACCCAAGCTATCTCTTCACTAATCATGGAATTAGTGAAGCAAACACCGTATACTAAATGGCAAGTAGTAGAGGATGATGAAGTAGGAATTTTGCTCACATTAGATTTCATATTCTCACAAGTTTTCATCACAAACTCAAACCCAAGAAAACTCTTTTCTCTTTGAGCTCATGAAGAAGATGAAGAATTATCTCAAGAGAGAATGAATTATTGTTTTGAGGTCAAAAATGCAACCAAGGGTTAAGCATTTCATGCTTAACCCTTGTAGAGAGTTAACCATGGCCATGGGTTAAAGGGTTAGGTTAAATAAATATCCTAAGCTAGACAAAAGAGTGGACAAAGTCAAAGATGCTTACAAGCTTCTATAAGCTTTCAACAAATATCAACCATGATAAAATCCATAATTTTGAATAACTTAATGATATATATAAAACCCTAATCTTAACCCTAGCATGGTTCATGTCTCATTAACCCTAGTTGCATTTGTAACCTAGCATGATACATTTAACATATATCACATATATATCAATGTATCCAAAATGAGAAAAGAAATCATAAGTGAGCTAATACTAGTTAATATAATGTAATATATCAAATATATAATTATACATTATACTATCAAATCAACTCTTGATTTATTAATCCAGCTATATCACCTATAACCGACTAATATCATATGAATCAACTTATCGAATCAACACTTGATCCGATAGCCCGGCTATATCATATATAACCGACCGATATCTCATATCGCGAGAATAGAATACGGTATCTCATATCGTATCAATCTCGGTCCCGCAAATATCACATATGTGCTCCTACTCCGCTTCGCTTGAGCCAGGAAACCTCTGTGTAGGACTCTAAATACTCGTCAATACACCGGCAGTAGGTGATGATCATATCAAACACCCACAAGCTGCAAGCGGTCTGCTAAACATAACGGCCACCCGTGTATTAAGTGATCAGAAGATTAACAAGCACGCCTGCTCACACTCATGCGAATCCAATCAGTAACACTACCGTACAGTCCCGTCTCTTCATCTGATATGTCGCATATCTCGTCTAGGGGTGGTAAACGTCAGACCCCGGTAACTCGATAAGTCTTGTCGATATGAGGCTTATAACGAGTCGAGAAGCTACTGATAACACTTACCAGTATATCTCTAAAGCAGCTTTGGCCAAGGACTTCCTGTTATAGCCAATCTAGCACAGCGCAACATCAACTCCCAATACCGGGAGAGACGAAACCCCTCCTATCGCTCATTGCCTCCATGTGACTTGGGACTGTACCCAAAAGCCACCGTTTTGCACGTTCTCTTGAACGTGGTAAGGTGGAAATCAAAGCACAGTGGGAATCACACAAGACTCTATGACGATCTTGTGTCTACAGACTAACCTATACCAGTGTCACTAGAGAACTGCCATATGACGTGAGGTATAATGCCATCTGGGAGTTCTCGGCGAGTCCGTCCTGTACCCAGTCTCCACTGAGCACCCGTATACTGTCTCTGATGTCAAACGCCAATGGATATGGGATCATCCATCGCCCATCTATATGGGTCGAGAAGCTATATGCTAGTCTACTTTGGTATATCGATGCCCTGTCTCGAGACACCTACGACTAGGAACATTTGAAGGATGTACTTAGCGACTACTCTGTCCCCACTAGTATGATCTGCATCATAGTCCTGGAAGACAAGTACTCATCCTAAGGGCTTTATCAACATGTAACATAGAGACAATCAGAGTACATATTAAGATAAAGTGCAACCAGATAGCATACTATCATGTCGAGCAAGGAAGTCCTCTCTATATATGTCCAAGCATCCACTACAATATACATCGTATGTACAGTAATGGCCTCTAGGGCGTACATATAACTAACAATCTCCCACTTGCACTAGGGCCATCTGTTGTAGTATCTCATACCCAACAATCAGCAGTGGTTAAAGTATCTCATACTCAACCATCCCATAAAAGTCTCTTTTGGGAAAAGGCCTTTGTGAGTGGATCCGCCCTGTTCTCCTCTGTGTCTACTCTCCTAACCTTGATCTCCCTGGAGATCAACCATCTCCATGGTCAGGTGATATTGCCTAAGAATATGTCTGGATTACTGATAGGACGGGGGTTCCTAGGCCAAAGCCACAACTCCATTGTCACACAATGGTAGGAACGAAGTTCATCTCATGAACATTTATATATCCAGACTCCTTCTTTGGTAGTATACTTGGTAGAAATGTATCCAGCCTTTATCGTCTAGTTTTCCATGGTATCTAGCTTAGAACTCTTCCAACATACCGTCCCTCCACTGAGGGTAAAGACAATGCTTGTGACTGACATTCAGTCGACCTTACCATCCTGGAAGCTATCCAGTGATTCTCCCCAGGATCGATTGATACCATCTCACTACACCTAGTGAGAATCCTAACTTCCACTTAGATCTATCTCATAGATCCATAAACCAGGATTTAGGAGGTATCACCTTGATCCTATATGGAGAATCCTTATGATAAGAGGAGATTGACCGAGTGTAGCATAGGAAATTGCTTTTCTATCAAAAGTATGTCATCCACGTACAATACGAAGATCACCACCATACTCCCTACTACCTTTTTGTATATATAAGGTTCATCTACCATTTTGATGAAGTCAAAGGCTTTGACTACCACATCAAAACAGATGTTCCAACTCCGCGATACCTGTTTTATCCCATAAAGCAACTTGCACACGTTTTCGCTGCTCCCACTGTCTACGAAGCCCTCCAGCTGTGTACTTATAGACGCTATCTTCTAAATCACCATTTAGAAAAGCAGTCATGATACCCAACTGTCAGATATCGTAGTCATGGTATATAGCAATGGCAAGTAGGATCCGGATGGACTTAAGCATAGGCACTATAAAAGGTTTCATCATTATCCACTCCTGGTCGATGACGAGTACCTTTTGCAACAAGCCTTAGCTTTGAAAGTCTCAACCTTTCCATGTACACCAAGTAATCTTCTCAAGATATACTTGCTCCTGATGGGGATTTAACCCTTCAGATAAAGCAACCAAAGTCTATACTTTGTTGGTGTATATGGATTCTATCTCAGATCGCTTAGCATCCAGCCATTCTCACAGAGTCCCCACTCCTGATGGCCTGATCGAAACTAGTTAGGTCATCATCTCATGATGCAATCCTCGCTCCCACTGTCATAGAGAAACCGAAGTATCTCTCAGGTGGGTGAGGAACCCTACTAGATCGGTGGAGAGGCTGAGGTTCGTCGGGAACTATTGAATCCTTCGGTTCTACCAAATCATCAGCTGTAGTTTATATAGCTGGAACTCCTTCCAGTTATATCTCATGACCACTAATTTCTTCACAAGAAATTCCCTTTCTAAAAGGTGGCATGCTGAGAAATAAAACACTTTTTGTTCCTCAGTGGGGTAGATGATATTCCCTTGAGAATGCTTGGGATATCCAATAAACTTCCACAGAACTGACCTTGCCTCGAGCTTGTCCGGATTTTGCTTTTAGACATAGGTCGGACAACCCCAAATCTTAACATCCTTAAGAGATGGGCTCTTCCCATACCATATCACATATGGAGTGGTAGGCATCTGATTTGGTTGGAACCCTATTCAATAGATATGCAGCTTCACAAGTGCATAACCACCAAAAGGAAATAGGCAACTCAATAGTACTCATCATAGAGCACACTATATCACATAGGGTGTGTTTGCTCTGCCCCGATATACCAACGTGTTTTGGTGTATACGGATGAGTAATGCTGAGAGAGAATATTATTCTTATTTAGAACAGTCCAGGAATTCCGTGCTAAAGTATTCTTCTCCCTGATCACATCAAAGGACATAATACTTTTACCTGTTTTGGTTCTTTACTTCAGACCTATATTCTTTGAATTTCTCAAAAGGTTCAGACTTGTGTTTCAACAGGAACATATGTCGAATCTTGAGAGATCATCAGTGAATGTAATGAAGTGCAAAGAACCAGTCCTGGCATGTGTAGACAGAGGACCTACATACATCATCATGTATCAATTCCAAGAGTTCAATAACTCTTTCTCTGTTTCCAATAAATGGAGATATGGTCATCTCATCTTTATGACATGACTGGCAAGTTTCACAAGATGTAAATTCAAACAGATTTAAATATGCATCTCTATGTAACTTAGCTAGTCGGGTCGCATTGATTTGATCTAGCCTATAATGCCTCAAGAAGGATTCGTTCATTTCTGAACTCTTCCTCTTGTGTGTGTTCTGTACGTTAAGAACTGTGGTTTGATTTAGAACGTATATGCTTTTAGATAACGTGCCTAAACCGATCAACTCTTGATATAGGAAATGTTCAAAACATTATCCAACAATACAAAATTATATCCTTCTTTACTAAATAAAGAGACTGATATGATATTGTATATCGGGTTTGGTATCTAATAACTTTTGTTCAGAATCAATGTATTTGGTAATACAGGGTGATAACTGCCAACAAGCTTGGCTGCAACACTTGCACTGTTTCCAACTCTTGAAACTTATCACCCGTTCCCAGTTCTCTACCTATCTGTAGCCCATGTAACTGATTACATATGCGGGATCCTGATCTGGTATCACATACCCAGGACGTAAAGGATACTGAGAAACAGTTCTCTGTAATGAACACACCCGAGGATGATGCATCAGCATGCAATTTATTTGTTTGGGCGGCACGGGAATCCTGGTAATCCCCTATTTCCTCCTCGGTCTTATAATAATTATAAGTTGGAGTAGGACCAACGTTCCTTAGCTCAGTATAATAAGCGGGTTTGGTCAATACATTCATATTATTATCTTGATTAAGACGTGATATGGTCGTTACCTGGAGAGAGAGAGAAGAAAACACTCAGCGTATGCTCTTGCAAGATTAGATTGGTTATTAATTTATCTAATCAGGATGGCTCCCACCGTTTTAGTCAAATCTTCCTTCAAACCCTAAAAGGAAAGACTCGCCGGGATTAATTACACCCTACAAGTTCACCAATCTTTCAGCCAGGCCAGTGCCGGTACATTGAAGGAGGTTCCCCGTACTTTCACACGGACCTAATTAAAATAAACCTCGTTTTCCCAGCGGCGTAACCCCGTTGACACCTTTCTAGACACCTACTTGATCGGCTAATTGTAATATGTAAAACTCTCTCAGGAGTAACTCTTACTTGTAGTGGGTATCGGGATCCAACTATCTCATAGGAGGTATGCAATCTCATTGCAAATTTCAACACTTGAAATTCCCGATAATATTTTGCCTCTAGCATCCTATGACCTTGACGAAAGCTAACAAATCATAGGGTACTAGTCAAGTTCAACACGTACATTTCCTGATTGAATTTAACCTACTCGCACGACCCTTGACGAAAGCCAACAAAGTCGCACGACTACCTTAACTTAATCGCATCATATGGTTATGCAGATAAGCATAAATAGCTACCGCACACTACGCCTTGACGAAAGCCAACAAACATAGCACGAATACTATGAAGTACTTATCAGAAATGACGGAGGGCTGCAGCAGGTTTTTATGAAAACCTTTTGCGTAATGAACTTGATATCGTTGTAGAATCGAGTGATTTTGAAAAGGAGTGTTTTTGAGGATTTTACTAGTTTTTCTAAAGAGGTCACTCCCGTTGAAGGGATCTCGGCTCTTTCCTTATCGAATAAGGTGCAGGATATTTCACAAATACCACTGTGCAAAGCAAAAACTATAAAAGCAATCAAAAGACAAACCGAGTGTAGTAGCATCTGCTAGTTTCGCTAAAGAGGTCACTCCCGGTGAAGGGATCTCGGCTCTTTCCTTATCGAATAAGGTGCTGGATATTTTACAAAGAATACCTATATGCAAAGAAAGAACTAGAGCTACCAGTTTTCGAGACAAATTTCTACAACATCTTTAGATTTCTTTTATTTCATTAATCTCATTAATGAAATCCCATTTATTATGCTTCCTAAGCATCACATATGAACCGAAAGCAGCAATATTAATTATATCTCATATATATAATATAAGCATTCATCTCAGAATATAATCAATGATCACATCACAGAATATCGCAGCAGAATAAAACAAATGAAATATTAGATATATTAGGATTTCCGTGTTTTAGATTAAGCCTGTATAAAACACGGATTCCACGTTCGTGATGAATAGCCAATCCCACACCTCTAGACCCCTACGAGAGCGGCAAGCAACCCTTCCAATTCTACAGTTAGGAGACCCGGTCTCGACTCCCCGAGATGGTCTCCCACTGGACCCTAGAACCCGGTTACTTATGCTCCCCGCCTTGGGTCTATCCTAATGCGGAAAAGTAAATAATATACAATGGTGACATCATCCTGAACCCGGAAGTGCCCCAATAAAAGAATATTACATACAATGAATTTTACATGAATGAAAATAAAAACTCTCATCTCACATAAAACCCCCGGCTATTCATTTATGAAGATCCAATATAACATATCCCAGCAACACATAACATCACATGTCATCAACGTAAGTAAATATGCGTATCCCAATTTTTATTGACATATAGCAATGAAACCGGCGATACACCACATATTATACTTACGGTCGCAGAAAAGAAATTGAAAAACTACAACAGTTGGAATCCGCAATCACCTTAGACATCTTAAACCCAATATATCACATATATTGGATTTCATGCCTAACCAATTGAATTCTTTAGGCATCGCATGCCTAACAATTATAAACCACGCATTTTACTCTCGATCTCGAAAATAATTTTCAATATCAAGTCGAGCAATACAACAAGATTCCCGACATCCTGATCGAATGCTCGTCGGAAACTTTAATAGATGGCCGCACCCCACGATGCCGTCGACGAAGTGCACTAAGGCGGAACACCGCTGCCGCGAGCACCCGAACGGATGCTTTTGGCGACGGTGTTCTCCTACAGTCACTTGGTCGAGGCTATGGGGCATGTCTATCTATTAAAGTTTACCCGGAAAGTATCCGCGTACTCTACGTGATTGCGACGGACTTTTGATCACATCAAAATCCCGTGGCAATCGATCAAATGAGACTAAACTGCTAGATTTATAAAATTCAAATTAGTTATCTCATAACTACTTTTGTGGATTCCAAATATTGTATCCCATCACATAATATCCGGACGATGTTAAACTTTTCGATCGATTCATCAAAGTCCCACAATTTCCCGACAACTCAACACTTGAGCATAGTTTTAATAATGCCCAGAATATGCCACAGTACCTACGCACCTGTTCATATCAGATTTTTGCATTTTCATACCGCCCAATTTTTATCACATTGCATATCGGTAGATACTCTTGAGCCGTGTTTGCTAGTCAATTGCAGGATACAGGTTCCCGATTCTCAAACGGAGAAATTCATGGAAAACACGACAAAATCCGGTTCCTGCCAACCACAGATAAAACACGGTCTCCGCTCTTCATCCGTATGTTGCCAGATACCAGTTTATGAAGACAAAGTGTCAAATCAATGTCATTCTCATGCACAAGGCTCAATGGTAGCACAAAATCCAAGAGATCTACGCGGAGCTCGAGGCAATCATCCACAAAAAGTCCACTTCAAAACACCTTTCCCTCAACAGAAATTCTGGAAGAATTGTGGAAGTATTTTCAGAAAATATAGGAACCAGAGAACAGAAGACAACAGACCAGGAAACCACAAGAAGGCCCAAGACCCAATTCATCAAAAGGGCCGCGGATCCGCGGCCTAAGTGGGGTCCAGGCCGCGGTTCCGTGGCCGTACTGGCGCCGCATGCGTAGGGTTTTGGGGGGTATTTTGGTCATTGTACAGGTGTTCTGGTGGTTGCCCTAGGTTTTCATTCTCCAGCCTATAAATAGCCCAGAAGTTTGAGAAGGAAAGGGTCCATTCTTGTATTTTCTTTTTGCTAGGTTTTAGTTTACATGTTCTTCTTCTTCTCATCTCTTCTCCATTAAACTTGTAAGTGAGCTTTGTGAGTGAGGAATGGTGAATAAAGAAGATCATTTTATTATCATGCTTGTCTTACTTTTGTTATAATTGTTGTAACTTTATATTTGTTAAGTAGTTGTTGTTATTTCCTTGTTGTTTCTTTCTTCTTTCTTTTTCTTTATCCTTACATACGACAATGATGCTTGCGCTCGATCCTCGCCAAGGTGAGGTCGCAAATAGCTAGTCGTATTCTTCTAATCTCCTTCTTTCTATCTTCCTCTTTGTTTTGTTTTGTTTTTCCTTATCATGAAGGGTGAGTAGTTTTATACTTGTTAGGGTAGGATAAGGGAAGTTTGAGAGAAGGAAATCTCTCTCACTCTTTCCTTGCCCAACAACTTAAATCAACTCCCGTTAATTGAACCACAATCCGCTCCTTACGACACCCTATCCTACATGATAGCGGTGATTCCGTAGTGAGACCGGTTATGGTTGAATTAACCGGAGGTTATGGATAAGAGCCAAGAACGGACGGACAAGCACCAAAAGGAAGGACTATGCGTTGGAAAGCCTAGCTTATACTCGCAAGTTCCTTCCTAGTCGTGCTAATCCCCGTTGTTGCCGATTACCGTAACACCGATATTAAGTGGGGCAACGAAAGATGTGGAGACTCCTAACTCAAACTAACCTAATCCTAACCCTAACAAGCTCTCTTTAAATATCAACTTAACACTTAGATAGTTACAAACAAAATCTGAACTTTCGGACTTAACTCGTAAAAACACTTTGAAAAAGACTCCCATCTCCCTGCGGACGACCCGTACTCAACCGGCTAGCTACAAGCGAAACCGTCTTGATTGCGGTATTTAAAGTAGAACTTGAACACGCACGTATCCTAACAGTCAAATGGCGCCGTTGCCGGGAAGACGGTAGTTTATTTCTTTGTGTAATTTCGGGTTAATTTGTAAGTATATAAAAAAAAATATACTTTGTAAAAGAAACCATCTTGTTATTCTTGATTAGTTTTTGTGCAAGTGTGCAGGAAAATACGAAGTTCAAGATCGACGCCAAGGACGTGGAAAATACGGAGTTCAAGTACAGTGCCAAAGACGTGGGAAGATAGACCCACATTTCGCGGCTACACCGCGACGAAAAAAAAACGAAGCATTCGGTCTACTGTAAAAATCTGGAGCAGATACAGTGAGCATATCAGAATTCCACACATCTAGAAAAGCAGAGGACACCAAACAGAGCCCACACCAGAAAAATGAACCACCAACCCCTCATTTCCGCCGCGGAACCGCGGCATTAGGGCCTTGTTGCCGCGGAACCGCGGCCACTTGGTGGGGTCAGGCTGCCATATTTTCTCTGTAAGTCCCTCTTTCCCTCTCCTCTCCTCTGGACTCCACTGAACTGTGTTTTCTGCAGCCTTCTTTGCGCAAATTCTTCTCCCCCTTCCAATAAACTGTTCTTGTGCAGGATTCTTTGCGCCGCAAATAAAAATTGTTTGCAGTTGATTTGTTACTGTTTTGCATTCTTTAATACGGACTTAAGGGGCTTGAAACCAATCCAGATTGGGTGGGGATTTCATCACCCTTCCCAGGACCCCAAAAATCACTAAAGCCTATGCATTGTCCATTGTAAATTAAAAAATACTAGACTTTAGCCCTAAGGACTTCACGCTCATTAGGAGAAGATAAACCGTGTTTAGAACCTCGCTTAACCGTACATTGTTTACGGGGTGTCTAGGAAAGTGTTAAAGGCGCAACCGCCGAAAGAGAAAGGGTTATTTAATTAAGGAACTTCGCGAAAGCGTTGGACAACCTCCCCTTATCTCTGCACTTACCTGGCCCCATGATCGGTGTATTTTTAAGCCTGTTTCTCGACACTGTTTAACTTCGAAAATCAAGTTCAGGAGCAGGTCTAGTAGACCTAGGTTACCCTAGATCTAGGTGTGATTGTGCATATCTTGTTTGTGATTGCTTAAGCCGTATTTCCGTACATATTTATGTAAAAATCTTTCTAAAAAAAAAATAGAAAAAAAATCAAAACTTTTATAAAAACTAGCCTTTTGTCGCCAAATCCACTTTCACCCATCACCCATCGCCTTTCTCCATCGACGTTTTCTTACCCTCACCTTCTCCGCTTTGACTATACTAAACTCGTTTAGTGTATGTCCGCTTGGACTCGGGACACTAGCGCCCGTCTAGTCCGCGTTACGTTAGTCACGACCGACTACGCGATCAACTCCGAAGTCGATACTCCGTCCGCTCCTCTTTCACCCCTTCCTTTGCCGGCCAACTCCGACGTTGACCGGAATTCTGTTCATACATCTTCACCTTCACCTTCACCTTCACCAACCTCTTCCTCCGCGATGTCGGGATTTAATCCGAACATCTCTTTGACCATCGCTGGATTGGCTCCACCTCCTACGGAGACCAATCTCCCACCACCTCCGCCTGTTGTAGCGCCGCAGCGAATTGCGCTCCAGGATCGTTTCTACCCCACCCGTTCTGCACTTCCCACCTGCCTTTCTCTTCCTCCGGCCAATGGGGACAACTTTGAAATTAAGCCCCATTTCATCAACATGCTTCCACGTTTTCATGGGCTTGAATCTGAAGATGCCTATATCTTCATCAACAAATTTCAAAATGTCTGTGCCATGATGAAAACAACCCAGCTGTCGGACGATGCTATACGTCTACGGGTCATTCCGTTCACTTTATGCGATCTCGCTGAAAAATGGCTGTATAGCACCGCTTCCCACTCAATCACCAGCTGGGACGAGTTTGTTAAAGCGTTTCTAAAAAAATTTTATCCGAATCATAAGACCGCAAGAATTCGAAATGAAATCAACCAATTCTCCCAGCTTCCTTCTGAACCCTTCTGGAAGTGCTTTGACCGGTACAAAGACCTTCTTGTTCAGTGTCCTCACCACGGTATAGAGAAATGGCAGCTCTGCCAAACCTTATACGAGGGACTGAACCCAGCAACGAAGCAGTTGCTGGAAACCATCTGTCAGGGCCACTTCCTATCGAAATCTGATGAGGAAGCGTGGCAGTTCTTTGACGATCTTGCGGAGCAAACGCTACAGTGGGAGAGCACCAGACCGACTCCTTCTTCTTCTTCTACCTCCACTTCTACCGGTCAGTCTAGGGTAGGAATTCACCAGCTTGATGTCTCTATTGCGATGAGAGCTGAAATGGCTGCAATAACAAAAAAGCTTGAAGCAATAGAGAGCAAATTTTCTTCTCCTACTCCTGCCCCTGTTCTCCCCCTTCGTACCATCTGCGCTTGTTCTTCCGATCCTTCTCACTTGACCGAAGAGTGTCCTTACAATCCACCATCGCAAGGACAGGATCAGGTTAATGCATTCCAGCAAAGACCGAGGAATGATCCATACTCTTCCACCTACAATCCCGGTTGGAGGAACCACCCCAATTTCGCCTGGAATCAGAATCAGAATCAATTCCAAGGCAACAATTTCCAAAGAGCCCCTCCACCGCAACAACAAGCGCAACAACAAACTCAGTATCAGCAGCCCTTCCAACCCCAACCTTACCAAAACCAGACGAACAACTTTGCACCGAACAATTCTTTTCCACCAAACAACTTTGTTCCGTCTAACAACGATAAGGTTTCCTCGCTCGAGCGAAGTCTGGAGGCGTTTGTTAAACAATCGACTCAATCCACCGCCAACATCCAGTCTTCCATTCAATCTTTAGTGCAACACACTGCCGCACACGGGCAAAGCATCAAGAGCATCGAGGCCCAGATTGCACAGCTGAACGCGGCCTTAAGCGAGCGAGAGAAGGGGAAGCTCCCGTCCCAGCCACTTCCAAATCCCGGTCACCCACATAATGCACATGTTGCTCTTGAACAACAGAACCATAATGTGAGTGCCGTGACCACACTGAGATCGGGAAGGACGCTGCAAAACAACATTGGCAAACGGATCAACGATGACACCCCGGCCGCTGCTTCTTCTTCTTCTTCGTCTTCCGAGCCTATTCTCCGTTCTTCAACAGGCTCTCCTTCCTCTTCTTCTGCTCTGAACGGACCCACTTCTCACTCCACGAAAACACCTATTCTGGGATCCGTTCCAACTCCAAAATCTCCTCCTCCAGCATTAGACTCAACCAATTTTCAAAATGTTCCATTTCCAAACCGGTTGAGGTCTAACAAACAAAATCCTCAAATGGAGAAGATTCTGGAGTTATTCAAGCAGGTTAACATTAACATTCCTCTTTTAGATGCTGTCCAACAAGTCCCGTCCTACGCTAAAATTTTAAAGGACTTGTGCACGAAAAAGAGGAAGTCTCAGGTACCCAAAAAAGTTTTCTTGGCTAGTGCTGTGAGTGATGCCCTTACCCAATCTTTACCATAAAAACGGAAGGACCCTGGCTGTCCTACGATTTCAATTACCATTGGGGATAAGAACATCAACCGCGCACTATTAGATCTTGGTGCCAGTGTTAACCTGCTTCCGTATTCAGTATACGAGCAATTAGGCGTCGGAGAGTTGAAACCCACACACTGCACTCTCCAAATGGCCGACCGATCGATCACCCATCCTAGGGGTGAGCTAGAGGATGTGTTGATAAGAGTCGGGGACTTCATATTCCCCATTGACTTCATTGTATTAGATACACGCCTGTAGCTAACTCCCGGAATCAAATTCCGGTGATACTCGGTCGCCCATTTCTCGCAACCTCAAATGCTGTGATCAATTGTCGCAATGGTTCGATGAACCTCTCTTTTGGAAACATGACGATTGAACTCAACATTTTTAGGTTAGGGAATCAGCCCGCCGAACCTAATGCTCATATACTGGATGTCTGCTCGATCCAGGAGATCACACCAGAAGAGTGTGAATTCGAGGAGTTTCTGTTTGATCACGATAATCTTGACGTCACTAGTGCGTTTCTCTTCGAACCTGCTGCTGTTTCTGCGCCCGATAACGAATACGAGTGTTTCACATTCTCGAACGATCTTAGCCGCGCACAACCCGAGTTTGAATCTTTCGACTTCCCGGATGAGTTACCTGAACCATCCGACTCGGTTGCCTACACTCGTTTTGAACCTTTGCTGGAATCCTTTGAGTTCGAGACCTTTGCACCGGTCTTGCCTTCCATCATTTCACCTCCAACGCTCGAACTCAAGCCGTTGCCGTCTCACCTTAAGTATGCTTACTTAGGTGAGAACGAGACCCTCCCTGTCATCATTTCGGCTTCTCTAGCTCCCGAGCAAGAGAAAGCCCTTCTCGCGGTCTTGCACGGCAACAGGCAAGCTTTTGGCCGGTCTATGGCGGACATCAAGGGGATTAGTCCCCTGATCGTTGAGCATCACATTCATCTGATGGATGATGCCAAACCAGCCCGGGATCCACAAAGACGTCTTAATCCAGTCATGAAGGAGGCTGTGAAGAAGGACATCGTCAAATGTCTAGATAGTGGTAGCATTTACCCTATCTCTGATAGCCAGTGGGTTAGCCCCATTCATGTTGTCCCCAAGAAGTCGGGCATCACGGTCATAACCAACGAGGCGAATGAGTTAATCCCTACTCGCACCCAAACTGGGTGGCGAGTTTGCATTGATTACAGAAAACTCAACGCCGCAACGCGGAAAGACCACTTTCCGCTACCTTTCATTGACCAGATGCTGGAACGATTGGCCGGACATGAGTACTATTGTTTTCTTGATGGCTACTCTGGCTACAATTAAATTCCCATCGCCGAAAAAGACCAGGACAAGACCACTTTCACTTGTCCTTTCGGCACGTTTGCATATCACCGCATGCCCTTTGGGTTATGCAATGCGCCCGCTACCTTCCAGCGGTGTATGATGGGAATTTTCTCGGACATGGTGGAAAATTTTTTGGAGATTTTCATGGATGACTTCTCCATCTTCGGCGACTCCTTCGACGAGTGTTTGCTGCATCTTGACGCTGTCCTTACCCGATGTAAGGGAAAGAATCTCACTTTGAACTGGGAGAAATGCCACTTCATGGTGCGCGAAGGTATTGTCTTAGGACATATCATCTCGCAAAATGGCATAGAGGTTGACAAAGCTAAGATTGAGGTCATTTCCAATCTGCCTCCTCCCCGATGCGTCAGAGATATCCGAGCCTTCCTTGGCCATGCCGGTTTCTACAGACGGTTTATCAAGGACTTTAGCAAGATTGCTAGGCCCTTGACGCTTTTGCTGGCCAAGGACACGCCTTTCACCTTCGACTCGAGCTGTGTGACTGCATTCGAGTCACTGAAACTCTCACTCACTTCTGCTCCCGTTCTTTCTTCCCCTGACTGGACGCACCCATTCGAGATTATGTGCGATGCATCCGACTTTGCCATCGGTGCTGTCCTTGGACAGCACATCAACAAGATGCCGCACGTGATCTATTACGCGAGCCGGACCCTGAACGACGCCCAACTCAATTATACAACAACTGAGAAGGAATTCTTAGCTGTTGTATTTGCTCTAGAAAAGTTCAGGCCCTACCTCATCGGCTCTCCAGTCATTGTCTACACGGACCATTCAGCTCTGCGCCATCTTTTTGCGAAGAAAGATGCTAAATCTCGGTTAATCCGTTGGATCCTCTTGCTTCAAGAGTTTGACCTTGTCATTAAGGACAAACAAGGATGTGAAAACGTGGTTGCCGACCATCTCTCACGACTTCCTTCTTCGCCTTCGCTTCCAATCCCAATTAATGACATTTTTCCGGATGAACAACTCTTGACAGTATCGTGCGAACCCTGGTTCGCAGATATTGTGAACTATTTGGCCACGGGATTATTACCGACCGAATGGTCGAGTCAGGATAGATTTCGCTTCTTATCCCAAGTAAAACACTTTTACTGGGACGAACCCTACTTGTTCAAGTACTGTCCCGACCAGATTATTCGTCGATGTGTCCCCGATGAGGAATTCAAGAGTGTGCTGTCATTTTGCCACGATCAAGCGTGTGGCGGGCATTTTGGGCCCAGAAAGACAGCTGAGAAGATCTTGCAATGTGGTTTCTACTGGCCACAACTCTTCAAAGACGCTAATGACTATTGCAAGACTTGCTCCCGGTGCCAACACTTGGGCCGGATATCCCGGAGGAACGAGATGCCGCTCCAACCGATTTTGGTTGTGGAGATTTTCGATGTGTGGGGGATAGACTTCATGGGGCCGTTTCCCAGCTCTTTTGGGAACTTGTACATTCTTCTTGCTGTTGATTACGTCTCTAAATGGGTCGAGGCTGTGCCCAGCCGGACTAACGACAACAAGGTTGTCGTTAAGTTCCTTAAAGAAACCATTTTCTCCCGGTTTGGGCACCCTCGAGCGATCATTAGCGACAATGGAAGTCATTTCTGCAATAGAACTTTCGAAGCCTTAATGCGGAAATACACCATTAATCATAAGCTTTCTACGCCCTACCACCCCCAAACCTGCGGGCAGGCCGAAGTTTCAAATCGACAAATCAAGCAGATATTGGAGAAGACGGTTTCCAAGAACCGTAAGGATTGGTCTTTGAAACTCACTGATGCCCTTTGGGCATTTAGAACCGCTTATAAGACCGACCTTGGCATGTCTCCCTATCGGCTTGTGTACGGAAAAGCCTGCCACCTTCCTGTCGAAATCGAGCATCGCTCGTTTTGGGCGATAAAGGTGCTGAATCTTTCTCTTGAGGATGCGGGCAGCCATCGGAAGCTGCAGCTGAATGAACTGAGCGAGCGTAGGGATGAAGTTTACGACAACGCGGTTGTCGTTAAGAATCGAATGAAGGTGTTTCACGATAAACACCTTTTGCGCAAAACCTTCGTACCTGGTCAGCAGGTACTTCTTTAAGACACCCGACTTCATTTTCATCCAGGAAAGCTCCGATCTCGCTGGAAAGGGCCGTATTTTGTGCGGAATGTGTATCCGCAGGGCACTGTGGATTTGGAAAATCCAAAGGATGGTTCACTCTTCAAGGTAAATGGATACCGATGCAAACCGTACCTTAGCGCCGAACCAACAGAGGAGCTCCTGTTCTTACAGGAGCCGGTTTACCCTGAATGATCTTCCTCTGCCTACCTCCAAACTTCGGTTATCCAGCCAAGAACAGTGGACACTGTTCCAAATAAGTTTGGGGGTATGTACAAACCATTTTGTTTATATTTGTGTATATTCTTTTTCTTTTCTTTAAAAACAAAAACAAATAAAATTTGTGTATCGCTAACCAACAATTTTGAACCTTCCAACTGCTCTCTTCATGCTACGACAGTGAGGACACTGTCCAGTTTAAGTTTGGGGGTACGCTCGGTACGCATTTCTTACCTTCGCATTCATATGTATATTTTGCATCTGCATATTAATATCCATAAAATCCATAAAAATTTGAAAATTTTCTAAAAAATATAAAAACTTTTTTGTCAAGTTAGCTTGTGGAAGAACTCTGATTCAATATTCGACGGTTTTTGTTTGAAAAAATAGGAATAACTAGATCTTATGTTTGGATTTTGAAAACCTGAAAGATAACTCTCCTTTGAAGTTAACTATAGCTGATATACGTCTTTACATCACACTACACGTGTCGTAAGATTTTGGGAATTAGATGACAAGTCTTTCATATCTAAACTTTTAAACAGATAAATGATTTTCTGAGGATCAAATAGGTTTGTTCTGAAATAAGTAATGTCAAGAATAGTTTATGAAGTAAAGCGAATATGAAGGAATGTTATTGATGCCGTAATTGGAGCTAAGTCTGAAAAATAACCCATCTAAAACTTGACTGGAATGATTACACACCAAACACACCAAACACGTCTTTTATCCAAAAAAATATTTGAACTGCTGGTTATATCTCCGTTCGTATTAAATCATCTGATTTTCACGCCAAACTGTCTTTTGTTTTTGGACCTAGGTAACTTGAGTAATTAAGTCCGCTGGGGTGTTTCTACACCTAATGCCCTAAAATCAACTGGTTTGGGTGCATTGGCCCAAAGCTCGCTAAAAAGCCTAGAAAGTCCAGTTTAAAACAAAGTCAAGCAAGTGTTCTCTCCGAGTTAAAATTCCTAACGGTTCTTTGTGTGAGAATAATCTTGATAAAAGACAGGCTTTTAAAAAATTTTTTAACGGAGATATAAAGGTTTTACTCTTTGATAAAGACTATTGCACGTTCACAGAGGTGTGTATGAAATGAAAACAAGAAAAAGGTGGAGTGAAAAATACGACTTAGTTTCCTGTTAAGGAAGATAGAAATTCTGAAGTTGAAACCTTACTGGAAAATGAAGCTTGAAAAAAGCTTAACTCTTTATAAAACTTATGTGATCCTTTTTAAATCGTTATCTGGGCTTTATTGTGAGACATGATGACTTTAATCGATCCTTCTGGAACTTAACGACACTATTTGCACTGCACGTAAAGACATATAAAATCTGTAGTTAAATAAGAAGTGAGGTGTGAAAAATAAAGGTTCGATGATCTAGACTTAGGATTATAGAATTGTTATTTTCTAAAACAAAACCTTAGGGTTTGAAGCTTAGTTATTTTACAAAACCAACTTGACCGGATTTTGTGGGTAGTATCCGCTGAAAACCCTCAGGAGACAACACTCCTCCTACTAGGGACACCTAGAGGTTTAACGGCTTGTTGCACATGCTCAGTGCAATCGCGTTCCCTGCGAAAGTGAGGTTAGGAAATTTTTGTGAATAAATGGGCTTTGCTCGGGACGAGCAAATGATAAGTTTGGGGGTATTTGTTCATATCAGATTTTGGGGGTATTTGTTCATATCAGATTTTTGCATTTTCATACCGCCCAATTTTTATCACATTGCATATCGGTAGATACTCTTGAGCCGTGTTTGCTAGTCAATTGCAGGATACAGGTTCCCGGTTCTCAAACAGAGAAATTCATGGAAAACACGACAAAATCCGGTTCCTGCCAACCACAGATAAAACACGGTCTCCGCTCTTCATCCGTATGTTGCCAGATACCAGTTTATGAAGACAAAGTGTCAAATCAATGTCATTCTCATGCACAAGGCTCAATGGTAGCACAAAATCCAAGAGATCTACGCGGAGCTCGAGGCAATCATCCACAAAAAGTCCACTTCAAAACACCTTTCCCTCAACAGAAATTCTGGAAGAATTGTGGAAGTATTTTCAGAAAATATAGGAACCAGAGAACAGAAGACAACAGACCAGGAAACCACAAGAAGGCCCAAGACCCAATTCATCAAAAGGGCCACGGATCCGCGGCCAAAGTGGGGTCCAGGCCGCGGTTCCGCGGCCGTACTGGTGCCGCATGCGCAGGGTTTTGGGGGGTATTTTGGTCATTGTACAGGTGTTCTGGTGGTTGCCCTAGGTTTTCATTCTCCAGCCTATAAATAGCCCAGAAGTTTGAGAAGGAAAGGGTCCATTCTTGTATTTTCTTTTTGCTAGGTTTTAGTTTACATGTTCATCTCTTCTCCATTAAACTTGTAAGTGAGCTTTGTGAGTGAGGAATGGTGAATAAAGAAGATCATTTTATTATCATGCTTGTCTTACTTTTGTTATAATTGTTGTAACTTTAAATTCGTTAAGTAGTTGTTGTTATTTCCTTGTTGTTTCTTTCTTCTTTCTTTTTCTTTATCCTTACATACGACAATGATGCTTGCGCTCGATCCTCGCCAATGTGAGGTCGCAAATAGCTAGTCGTATTCTTCTAATCTCCTTCTTTCTATCTTCCTCTTTGTTTTGTTTTGTTTTTCCTTATCATGAAGGGTGAGTAGTGATTGGTGTCAAAAACTGTAATTACCGCAATCAGAAACGGCGTCGCTTCGCAGCTAGCCGGTGAGTGCGGGTCGATCCACAGAGACGGGTAAATTTCTTTATTGTGTTTTAACGAGTTGATTATATTTGTCGTTTTGGTTTTATAAAAATCTAGATCTAAAACTTAATTAATCTAATTTAAATTCTTGCTAGGGTTAGGCTTAGAGGAAGTTTTGGAGATTGATGTTTCCTCACCGTTTTCAATACCGTATTTTAGATCCATTAGGTGTTAAGATAATTATCGATAAAGTGGATACGACTCTTTTGGGAAGATGTCTTCTTCCTCTAGATTCGTATCCTTCCTTTATCGTTAATTACCCTAACCCCCATGGAAAACGCGCGCAACCGGGCCTTTATACTGCGGTTCACCGTTACCTCGAGGGGTAGGGTGCCGCAGGGAGCGGTTGTGCGCGCATGCATGGAGTTCTTAATTGGATAGTTTAATATGGCATTGAAAGGGGTGAGAGATTTCATCTCTCAACCCTTTCCCTAAGGCTAACCCTAACAAGCGAGGAGACTACTCGCTCATTAGGGGATGAAATAACATTAAATTAAAAGAACAGAAATAAAATACTTACTAATGGTGATGGCTCCCTCCAAGCGATAAAGAACAGATCTGAATGTCACTTCCAGAATTTCTGAATTTTATTTATTGAAAAGAGGCATACAATTTTTAGATCTAAAATTACAATTTATAGGAAAATAGGAAACCTAGGGTTACAGACTCTCTCGCACGTGAATTTACAGATTTGACCCCTGAAAATCCTAACATAAACACCGACGCACTAAAATTGCACCGACACGGGCTCTGTATGGCCGCGGAAGCGCGGCGCCAGGTAGGGTTTGGCCGCGCTTCCGCGGCCAAGTAAGGGAGTTGGGCCTTTTGGTTTCTGGGCTTGGTTCATTAGCTCATTGGGCTTCTGTTTCTTCACTTGTTTTCTTTTTTGGGCTTCTGGTTCTTCTCCAGATTTTTAGCGAAGACTTGTATTGGGCTTTTTAACCGTTTCACTTAACTTTTTGGACCTTGCACTGTTCTTCGACTAGGCTTGACTAGGATCCGTCTACTTGTTGGTCAAAAGTCCCTTTTCTGTTGTTTTGTGTCTTTTTCACTGTATTTGCTCCAGAAACCTGTATCCTGTAATATGCAACAAACATGCGTCAAGAGTACCTGTTTATTTATAAAAAGGATAAGAATAGGGGAATGATAAATGCAATATTATGGTCTGAACAAATACCCCCAAACTTATCTTTTGCTCGTCCTCGAGCAAACTTATTGTTTTATTCTCTACAAAAAACCTAACCGCACTTTCGCAGGGAACGCGATTGCACTGAGCTCGTGCAACAAGCCGTTAAACCTCTAGGTGTCCCTAGTAGGAGGAGTGTTGTCTCCTGAGGGTTTTCAGCGGATTACACCCACAAAATCCTATCAACTCGGCCCATTGACTTTTGTTCTCCAATTAGGTTTTCTAACAAGGAATTCTATTATCTTTTTACTCGCAAATTATCCACCCACATTCTTCACACTTCCTCATTATTTAACTTAAGATTATATATATCTTGCAGATCTACTTAGCTTTCGGCATTTCCTAAGTTTTCCTTCTAGGGTTACATCTCCACTTAGGAATTTTTATCAACTCTACTAAAGATACAAGTTCTATTCTTCATTCCTTTTTCTCATCTAAATTCCAATCACATATCCCTACGTGTGTGTATATATCACCCCTACACTTGGAAATTCAAATCAAGCAATCGTACTCTCGTCCATTGTCCAAAGTACTAATTAGTTGGTGAATGAAATTTGCTTACACATCCTTCATGCGACCGTTAATACTTCTTGAGGTACCAACGACCGATTACAAAATGCGTTTGCACTTTAAAGCGTACCTCCTAATCTTTGCAACACCCAAGGCTTTAGCAGTGACTCCCAAACCAGTTGGTCTAAGGCACTAGGTGATGAAGCACCCTCGCTAAGTATTTTTTCTATTTTTGCAGCCTTAAGTAATCACAAAAACCAGTGTCCATTTTTTTCTTTTATTCACACTTTTTCATACTAAGGACTCTAGACAAGAGCCTTTCAAGGTCTCTTCTACTATTCCAAGTTTCAAGGTGCGTGATTGTGCAAATTGTAGGGTATACGTTTTCAGATTCTAGACTTAAGCTAGGAGCTATTTTTCAAACTTATACTCTAATAAAAACATCAATACTCTTCCCTTGTTTTGACTTAGCCCAAAAAGTGAACCCAAAATTTGCCTATTTCTAAATAAACTACAAGGCATATACTTTCTACCGTTAAACCTTAAGGAATGTTATTTTTAGGGTTTTTAATTTACTAAGTCTAAGATCTAGTGGTTCCTAGCCAGTTGACCTATTTGTCAAACTCTAGTCAAATAAGCCAAAATTGAATACATTAATTTTTATAATTTTAGAAATTTTTCAAATTTTTATGGGTTTTCAAATAAGTATGCAAATGCAAAGATATGTACAAATGAATGCGAAGGAAAAAAGACGTACCGAGCATACCCCCAAACTTGAACTTGACAGTGTCCTCACTGTCATGCTAAATCAAGAGGGTCAAAATACCGATACTCCCCTGTTTATTTATTTATAGTTTTTTTTTATTGTTAAGAAAAACAAAAATATATACAAAAGGACCCTCCCCCAAACTTCATTTAAACTATGTTAGACATTACTGCTAAACTTTGCATCGGCCAAAAATCAATACCAACCATTTGAAAAATTTATTAGTAAAGGATATTAGTTGGTGGACAAATAAGTTGTGGTGGTCCGCAAAGAATTTGGGAAGATAGAAGTAGTGGTATGGGAGGTGTGGAGGGAAATATACAGGTGATGGTGATGCATCGAAACGAGAATGCGAATGATCAGCAATCAGTGGAGTGTTGGCATTCTCGTACCTTATTAAAAGAAAGGGGGGTATTTCAACTTCTAAGGGAGGAAGTTGACTCACCACAATACCCCTAAGATGTTCCTGTGGGTCCTTTATTGACATGGCATCATCCATCACATGTGTATGATATTCACTTATGAGGAAACTTATCTCCTCGATGTCCGCCATAGTACAACTGAAAACTTGCCGCCTATCTTGTAAGACTTTTAAAATAGCGTTCCCACCTATGTAAGCGTATCTACGGTGAGATGGCAAGGGCATGAGTTCGAATTTCTGAGGTGAAAGAACCATTGCGGAATCTACCTCGAACTCAAAGGACTCTAACACAGGTTCGAAATCACTGCAAACAACCGATTCGGATGGTTCGACTGACTCATCCAAAAATTCAAACGACTCATATTCGGGCTGTGAGTCGTCATCATCCAAAAAAATGAAACATTCATAATCAACATCGGTTGTGTCAATGGTATTAGGCTCAAGGAGGGACGCACTAGTGGCGTCAAAACTGCTTTCATCAAATAGAAATCTTTCAAGCTCGCAGTCCTCCTGCGTGATTTCGTGAATAGAGCAAACTTCTCGTGTACTTGTTTTAGGCACGTGGGGCAGACTTCCCATCTTATAAATATTGAACTCACTAGACCTCTTTCCGAAGGATAGAGTCATGGAGCCATTGCGACAATTTATTACTGCATTGGAAGTGGCCAAAAATGGTCGACCAAGAATCACCGGAATTTGGTTTATTGGGTTGGCAACAGGTTGTGTATCCATAACGATAAAATCAACGGGGAATATGAATTCCCCGACTTTGATCAACACATCCTCTAGTTGACCCCTTGGATAGGTGATTGATCGATCAGCCATTTGGAGAGTGCAACGAGTGGGTTTCAACTCTCCTACCCCTAATTGTTCGTACACGGAGTAAGGAATCAGGTTAACACTAGATCCAAGATCTAAAAGTGCTTGATTAATTTTCTTATCCCCAATTGTAATTGAAATCGTAGGACAGCCGGGGTCCTTTCGTTTTTGGGGTAAGGTTTGATGGTGGTTAATAGCATTGCTCACTGCACTAGCCACTAGCACTTTCTTGGGTACTTGAGATGCTTTTCTCTTTGAAGTGCATAATCCCTTTAAGATTTTCGCGTATGAAGGGACTTGTTGGATAGCATCCAAGAGAGGTATATTTATGCTAACCTGTTTAAATATTTCCACAATCTTCTCCACGTGTGTATTTGGTTTACTAGGACTCAACCTGTTTGGAAATGGTGCATTTTGAAAATTAGGTGAGTCAAATGTTTGTGGGGCAGACTGTGGATTAGGAACGGATCCCGGTGTAGATGTGTTCGTGGTGTTAGAAATGGGTCCGTTCGAGTCAAAAGAAGTAGAGCCGTGTGAAGGGTGGAGAATAGGCTCTAAAGAAAAAGGTGAAGAAGGAAGTGAAGAAAATGAAGAAGGGGAAGAAGAACCACCGGCAGGGATGTCATCATTAGTTTCCACATTATTTTGCAACTCTCTTCCGGATCTCAACGTGGTCACCGCATTTACATTGTGATTGTGATATGCGTTTTGTGCGTGACCGGGATTGGGCATTGGTTGAGATGGAAGCTTTCCCTTTTCTCTCTCGCTCAACGCAGCAGTTAATTGTGCAATTTGTGCCTCAATAAATTTGATACTTTGATCGTGTGAGGCATTGTTATTCATTAAAGATTGCACATAACTTTCAAATCTTGCTGCGGATTCTGTCGATTGCTTGAGAAATGCTTCAAGACTTTTCTCGAGCGAGCTAACCTTATCATCATTAGGTTGAACCAAGTTGTTCGTTTGATTTGTATAAGGTTGTTGTTGGAAAGGTTGCTGTATTTGAGTTTGTAAGGGTGCTTGTTGTTGTTGTGGAGGAGCTCTTTGAAAATTGCTATTCCCTTGGAACTGTTGATTTGGGTGACTCCTCCACCCCTGGTTGTATGCCGAAGAGTACGGATCGTTTCTTTGTCGTTGCTGAAATGCAGCATTGACTTGATCCTGCCCTTGAATAGGTGTATTATAAGGGCACTCTTCGGTTAAATGTGATGGGTTAGAACAACAAGCACAAACAGTTCTTGTGGGTAGAGTAGGGGCAGGAGAAGTCGATGAGATTTTTGTCTCAATGGCTTCTAGCTTTTTCATAAGTGAGGCCATCTCGGCCTTCATAGCTATCGACATATCTATTTGATGTATGCCTGCCCTAGATTGACCAACTGAAGAAGATGATGTGGTCTTGGTACTCTCCCATTGAATTGTTTGCTCACTTAGGTCCTCAAGAAACTGCCAAGCTTCGTCGCTAGACTTGGAGAGAAAATAACCTTGACATATTGTTTCTAGCAACTGCTTCGTTGCTGCGTTCAATCCTTCGTATAATGTTTGGCAAAGTTGCCACTTTTCTATCCCATGATGAGGGCATTGAACAAGTAGGTCTTTAAATCTCTCGAAGCACTTCCAAAATGGTTCAGAAGGAAGCTGTGAAAATTGTATAATTTCGTTTCGGATTCTGGCAGTTTTGTGGTGAGGATAGAATTTTTTTAGAAAAGCTCTTACAAACTCGTCCCAATTTCTAATAGAATGTGATGCGGTGCTGTATAGCCACTTCTCGGCTAGGTCACATAAGGTAAAAGGAATGACTCTTAGCCTTATTGCGTCATCACTTAATTGGGTTGTCTTCATCATGGCGCAAACGTTTTGGAATTTATTAATGAAAATATATGCATCTTCAGATTCCAAACCATGAAACTTAGGCAGCATATTGATGAAGTGTGGTTTTATTTCAAAATTATCCCCATTCGCCGGTGGGGGTGAAAGACATGTAGGTAAGGAAGTGCGGACGGGGTAGAAGAGATCCTGGAGCGCGACTCGTGCGGGCGCTACAACAGGCGGAAGATTCGGGTTATTCGCACCTGGCGGAGGTGGAATCATTCCCGTCGGTAAGGTATAGTTGGGGTCGTGTCCCGACATACCTTCGAAAGAATTTGAGGATGGAGGTAAGGAGATGGAAGGAATGTCGACGAAGGGTTCGTCGAAGGGTTCGTTGGTCGGTACCAACGAATCACGGACTAATCGGGCGTTAGTATCCCTAGTCCAAAATGACATGCACTAAAGGGTAGTACAGTCAGAAAAAAAATAGAAAAACAGAATGTGGGGGTAAGATAACGTCAGTGAGAAGAAATGGTGGAAGTGAATTTTTCAAGTTTTCTTTAGCGGCAAGTTGCAAGTTTTTAAAAGATTTTTCTTTTTCTTTTTCTTTATTTATGTTTGCAAAAATGTTTTAGAAACGGGACTCGTGACACCAATGTGTCAACCACACATGCACAATCAGACCTAGATCTAGGGTTGCCTAGGTCTACTAGACAGCTCCTAACTAGGGCTAGAAATAGACCTCAAACCGCCTCTTCACGGACAAATACGGCCAGGTAAGTGGGAAGGAACCACCACTACAGTGGGCCTAATTAATAACCACTAGCCTAGACACCGCAATGTCGGTTAGGATAAACGGCCGATGCCTACCCTAGTCCTTTTCCTATTGAGCTCGCTGTCCTTAGGTCTGAGTCTAATCTTTTTTAATTAAAGGTGGTCGATGCAAAATGCTTATGTGTTTTCTGGGGTCCTGGGAAGGGTGATAAAATCCCCACCCAATCTGAATTTGGTCAATTAGCCCCTTAGAATCCGGTTAAATTATGCAAAACAAATAAAATTTCACTTGCAATCAGAATTTTTTTAGCGCGGCGCAAAGAAACCTGCAGAGATCTGTTATTTAGAAGGGGGAGAAAGACTCTTTACGCAAAGAATTCCTGCAGAAAACTTTTTACAGAGAGATATACTTTAGGTTGCAGAGGGAAGAAAGAGAGACAAACCCACAAAAGTTGGTGCGCTGACGTGTCCTTCAGAGCGCGGAACCGCGGCGGGAGCGCAGTATATGCGGCGGAAGCGCGGCCTGCTTGTGGGATCGCGCTCTGAAAAAATTTTGGCTGCTCTGTTGGGAAATTTCTTCTCTGTTCTGATATGTAACTTTCTGTTTCCCTCTCTGTAAAATTCCAGATCCACTTTTCTTCGCTGTTCTGCAAGATTCAAACAATACACCCTTCAAACAGATCAAGTTTGATAAATTTTTTTTTTTTTTTTATATTTTCAGATTTTTATAATTTTTAAAATTTATATCAACCCGAAAATTCACAAAAAAGAAAGATTACGCCGTCCCCGGCAACGGCGCCATTTGATTGGTGTCAAAAACTGTAATTACCGCAATCAGAAACGGCGTCGCTTCGCAGCTAGCCGGTGAGTGCGGGTCGATCCACAGAGACGGGTAAATTTCTTTATTGTGTTTTAACGAGTTGATTATATTTGTCGTTTTGGTTTTATAAAAATCTAGATCTAAAACTTAATTAATCTAATTTAAATTCTTGCTAGGGTTAGGCTTAGAGGAAGTTTTGGAGATTGATGTTTCCTCACCGTTTTCAATACCGTATTTTAGATCCATTAGGTGTTAAGATAATTATCGATAAAGTGGATACGACTCTTTTGGGAAGATGTCTTCTTCCTCTAGATTCGTATCCTTCCTTTATCGTTAATTACCCTAACCCCCATGGAAAACGCGCGCAACCGGGCCTTTATACTGCGGTTCACCGTTACCTCGAGGGGTAGGGTGCCGCAGGGAGCGGTTGTGCGCGCATGCATGGAGTTCTTAATTGGATAGTTTAATATGGCATTGAAAGGGGTGAGAGATTTCATCTCTCAACCCTTTCCCTAAGGCTAACCCTAACAAGCGAGGAGACTACTCGCTCATTAGGGGATGAAATAACATTAAATTAAAAGAACAGAAATAAAATACTTACTAATGGTGATGGCTCCCTCCAAGCGATAAAGAACAGATCTGAATGTCACTTCCAGAATTTCTGAATTTTATTTATTGAAAAGAGGCATACAATTTTTAGATCTAAAATTACAATTTATAGGAAAATAGGAAACCTAGGGTTACAGACTCTCTCGCACGTGAATTTACAGATTTGACCCCTGAAAATCCTAACATAAACACCGACGCACCGACGCACTAAAATTGCACCGACACGGGCTCTGTATGGCCGCGGAAGCGCGGCGCCAGGTAGGGTTTGGCCGCGCTTCCGCGGCCAAGTAAGGGAGTTGGGCCTTTTGGTTTCTGGGCTTGGTTCATTAGCTCATTGGGCTTCTGTTTCTTCACTTGTTTTCTTTTTTGGGCTTCTGGTTCTTCTCCAGATTTTTAGCGAAGACTTGTATTGGGCTTTTTAACCGTTTCACTTAACTTTTTGGACCTTGCACTGTTCTTCGACTAGGCTTGACTAGGATCCGTCTACTTGTTGGTCAAAAGTCCCTTTTCTGTTGTTTTGTGTCTTTTTCACTGTATTTGCTCCAGAAACCTGTATCCTGTAATATGCAACAAACATGCGTCAAGAGTACCTGTTTATTTATAAAAAGGATAAGAATAGGGGAATGATAAATGCAATATTATGGTCTGAACAAGTAGTTTTATACTTGTTAGGGTAGGATAAGGGAAGTTTGAGAGAAGGAAATCTCTCTCACTCTTTCCTTGCCCAACAACTTAAATCAACTCCCGTTAATTGAACCACAATCCGCTCCTTACGGCACCCTATCCTACATGATAGCGGTGATTCCGTAGTGAGACTGGTTGTGGTTGAATTAACCGGAGGTTATGGATAAGAGCCAAGAACGGACGGACAAGCACCAAAAGGAAGGACTATGCGTTGGAAAGCCTAGCTTATACTCGCAAGTTCCTTCCTAGTCGTGCTAATCCCCGTTGTTGCCGATTACCGTAACACCGATATTAAGTGGGGCAACGAAAGATGTGGAGACTCCTAACTCAAACTAACCTAATCCTATCCCTAACAAGCTCTCTTTAAATATCAACTTAACACTTAGATAGTTACAAACAAAATCTGAACTTTCGGACTTAACTCGTAAAAACAGTTTGAAAAAGACTCCCATCTCCCTGCGGACGACCCGTACTCAACCGGCTAGCTACAAGCGAAACCGTCTTGATTGCGGTATTTAAACTAGAACTTGAACACGCACGTATCCTAACAGTCAGCACCAGCCGTAGAAGGGAAAACCCATGCCTCACTTATGTCGCCACGGAACTACGGCAAACCCTAGGGTTTGACCGCGGTTCCGCGATCTAAAAAAGTCAAGTTAGGGTTTCATTCTTCTAGAGGGTTCATAGGATCGCTTGCATGTTTTTCCGAATACGTTAAACTTGGAAAAATGGATTTTTGACATACGATCGAACTTTTTAACTTCGTCTAGACAATATGTGAATAACCCGAAACAATGTTAAAACTACGAATACGAAACACTCCGAATTGTTTATAGTGTAAGATTACATCACATGCAAAATTAGCAAAAACAAACAACACCTGAAACATCAAAACCAAGTATCTGGAACATTCAAAAAATTTCATGGGGGGGGGGCTCGGTTTTGGCCGAGATCAGGTATATGGTGGCCGGTCAAAAAATCTTCAAACCCCCTGAAATTTTCACAGTGTTCTTGATATATCTCATACATCATTCTGTACTTGTTTAAAACTTTTTTTGAACAACATTTAAAATCGACAGAAACTAGGGTTTCGCGTTGCAAGTTTCTGAGTTGTTTCGTTTTTGTAATTCTAACAAAATTCGTCTAAATTTCTAGCAGGGCTCTGATACCACTGCAAGGTTACCTAGCACGGTAGAAAGGTTTTGGGAGGCATCGTCCATGCCAAATTCAAAAATTTACCATTCTAGCTAACCCTAACTAAGAATCGTTAACTAGAAATCGGCGGAAAGTAATGCAAACAACTTTGCAAGTGAAAGAGAGCAAGGAATACAACCTTTGTAGACTGGTCCTTTACTTCATTAGCTCCGTGTAGTAGTCCTTTCGCTGCGATCAAGAAGTCCCGGACTCTAGAGAGGCTCCGATGAAGAAACGAACATGCTTGCTTCGAAGTCTTCGAGGCTGAAGATGATCTACGTCGAGGAGACACTAACCCAAGCTATCTCTTCACTAATCATGGAATTAGTGAAGCAAACACCGTATACTAAATGTCAAGTAGTAGAGGATGATGAAGTAGGAATTTTGCTCACATTAGATTTCATATTCTCACAAGTTTTCATCACAAACTCAAACCCAAGAAAACTCTTTTCTCTTTGAGCTCATGAAGAAGATGAAGAATTATCTCAAGAGAGAATGAATTATTGTTTTGAGGTCAAAAATGCAACCAAGAGTTAAGCATGTCATGCTTAACCCTTGTAGAGAGTTAACCATGGCCATGGGTTAAAGGGTTGGGTTAAATAAATATCCTAAGCTAGACAAAAGAGTGGACAAAGTCAAAGATGCTTACAAGCTTCTATAAGCTTTCAACAAATATCAACCATGATAAAATCCACAATTTTGAATAACTTAATGATATATATAAAACCCTAATCTTAACCCTAACATGGTTCATGTCTCATTAACCCTAGTTGCATTTGTAACCTAGCATGATACATTTAACATATATCACATATATATCAATGTATCCAAAATGAGAAAAGAAATCATAAGTGAGCTAATACTAGTTAATATAATACATTAGACAATCAAATCAACTCTTGATTTAATAATCCGGTTATATCACCTATAACCGACTAATATCATATGAATCAACTTATCGAATCAACACTCGATCCAATAACCCGGCTATATCATATATAACCGATCGATATCTCATATCGCGAGAATAGAATACGGTATCTCATATCGTATCAATCTCGATCCCGCACATATCACATATGTGCTCCTACTCCATTTCGCTTGAGCCAGGAAACCTCTGTGTAGGACTCTAAAGACTCGTCAATACGCCGGCAGTAGGTGATGATCATATCAAACACCCACAAGCCGCAAGCGGTTTGCTAAACGTAACGGCCACCCGGGTATTGAATGATCAGAAGATGAACAAGAAAGCCCGCTCACACTCCTGCGAATCCAATCAGTAACACTACCGTACAGTCCGGTCTCTTCATCTGATATGTCGCATATCTCGTCTAGGGGTGGTAAACGTCAGACCCAGTAACTCGATAAGTCGTGTCGATATGAGGCTCATAACGGGTTGAGAAGCTACTAATAACACTTACCAGTATACCTCTGAAGCAGCCTTGGCCAAGGACTTCCTGTTATAGCCAATCGAGCACAGCACAACATCAACTCCCAATACCGGGAGAGACGAAACCCCTCCTATCGCTCATTGCCTCCATGTGACTCGGGACTGTACCTAAAAGCCTCCATTTTGCACGTTCTCTTGAACGTGGTAAGGTGGAAATCAAAGCACAGTGAGAATCATACAAGAATCTATGACGATCTCGGGCCTACAGACTAACCTGTACCAGTGTCACCCGAGAACTGCCATCTGACATGATGTATAATACCATCCGGGAGTTCTCGGCGAGTCCGTCCAGTGTACCCAGTCTCCACTGAGCACCCATATAATGTCTCTGATGTCAAACACCAATGGATATGGGATCACCCATCACCCATCTATATGGGTCGAGAAGCTATACGCTAGTCTACTCTGGTATATCGATGCCCTGTCTCGATACACCTACGACTAGGAACATTTGAAGGATGTACTTAGCGACTACTCTGTCCCCACTAGTATGATCTGCATCATAGTCCTGGTCGTCAAGTACTCATCCTAAGGGCTTTATCAACACGTAACATAGAGACAATCAGAGACATGTTAAGATAAAGTGCAACCAGATAACATACTATCATGTCGAGAAAGAAAGTCCTCCCTATATATGTCCAAGCATCCACTACAATATACATCGTATGTACAGTAATGGCCTTTAGGGTATACATATAACTAACTTTATTTAGCCTATCAGTAGTTTAATTGCAGCGCCTATATGCTTTGCATATCGGCGCTCACGAGTTTAACATGTGAGGCTTGAGTAGAAAAGGAAATTTTCTCCCATTTTCTTTCTTTCTCTCTCTCCATTTTTTTGAGAGGGAACAAATGCCCCCAGCGTTGCTCTCACGTGGCTTGCACGCGAGTGCAACGCTGTCACCTTTTCCACCATTGGATTGTCTAGGGGAACGGGAAGATAAACCTCTCCCCATCATGTCTTATAAATGCGGGGACTTGGCCCTTGATATGAACACTGTTTTTCCATCTCCTTCCTTGCTTATTTTCTTTGAGAATTTAATTCTCTTTTTCAAAGCTTAGTTCTCTGTCCACAGAATTCCAGAGTTAAACTCTGTGAAAAAACTATTTCTCTGGTAAGGATTGTGAACGGAATTCATTTCTTAGGAAACACTTTTTGTTCTTGTCTTGGATTTTAAATCCATCAACGGAGCATTGCACTTCTTCTTGGAACGATTTCTTAGAGATCCAGACACATATATTTTAAGCAAACCCTAAGGTCTTGAGGATCATAAGTTCTCCTCTGATCTTTAAGAATCTTTGGAATTTAATTCCATTTCTTCGTTTCCCCATCACGGGGGTTTTCTGGAATTTAATTCCATTGTTAAAGAAATTTAATTCCATATTATAGAGCTTAGCTGTGAAAGCCTTGGAGGCTTTTGGGAATTTTTCCCCCTAATGTTCTTGAGCATATATTTTTTTAGGGTTTTAATACCCTTTCACAGATTTGAATCTGTTGGTTATTTTAACAGAACTCATTTTTCGAGAATGTTAAAGAGTTTTTTAAACTCCATTGTTTATTTAATGAGAATCCTTTTTGATTCTCACAATGATTATCTTGTCTCATCGTTGGTGAACCGCCATATTGATTTTGTGGGGCCCATTGGCTTTGTAGCCAGTAGTCCCATGAAAATAACATCACGTTGGTTTTTTTTTTATTATTAACGAGTTCTCTTCTCCCCTTTTTTAGGTACGATGGCCTCACTTCTTTACTTTCCTTAAACACGCTCAGAAGTCGCTTTTCCACAGTCACCATCAAACAAGGAAGTCATGGCGATGATTAGGGCACATGACAAAGACAACACGAGCCTTCTCCTATGGAGGGTTTGGTACGGTCACATCATCAGGGGCCGCTGGAGTTTCATATGCGAAGTTCCTGTAAGTCGATGTCGCGCACCCTGTGGGTTCGTGGGGAGGCGGAATATTCAAAAAACGATTTTTCAAAGCTCGCAACACTGACTTGAACTCCAGGATCGATACTAAACCCTAACTAGCAAACAAGTATGAGATTAACTACTTAGAAAGGGAGTTATACCTCACGATACATGTCCTTCGGGTCTTCTTATCACTGTCATCTACCTCGTCACAAGCTCCGAGGATCGTAACGGACCGGGCCTCCTCGTTGGCCTCTTCAAGTCAAAGACGATCCACCCGAGAGTCTATAGTCCGAGCTTCAACCTCAACTGAGGTAACCACGGCATCTAGTTCGCTAAATTAAATGTCCTGGATGATGTAAAGAGTGTAAATGGATTACTTGGTCTCTAAATACCCTAGGTTTCTCAACATATGAGACATGAAGGGTATGAGGAAGAAGAAGTGGAGCTTGAGGAAGTGAGAGTGAAGAAGAGAACATTAGAATGAAGTTGGCTCATTTGTGATGAATAATATGAAGCAAACAATAATTCAAGTGAGAAAATATCTCACAGAAATATCTAGCATGCTTTATTAATTCATAAGGTGAAACATGCCATGAGTCACCCTCATGAGTCATGTCTTGAGCCATGCTTCAATCAATGTAAACCTCCACCTCATTCCTCCACTTCATAATCTTTTAATCAAAAGATTAAAAACCCTAATGAGGTATCTTCTTCTAGAAGCAATCCCGAGTAAATTACGAGAATGTCCCTCATCCGTATATACATACCCGTATCCGTATTCCAAAAAATACGAATACAAAGAGACGAAAATAATCCATCAGTATAATACTATGATCTGTCTTAAACCAAAGCCGACTAATATTATACGTCCGAATCATCATACGTGCACAAGTACACGTACGTGTTCGAACCCTGTCGTAAAACCATACGACCTCTACATCATTTACCTGATGCAGGGAATCCCTCTGTGTGGGACTCTAAAGACTCAACACTACGCCAGTAGTGGGTTTAACCACAAGCCGCAAGCCGCAAGCGGTACTAGATGCACGTAACGACTACCCAGGTATCTGGCCGATGAGCAAACTCATCAGAACTCCTATTGAGCCTATATGTGACAATCTCCGTATAGTCATGTCTGTTCGTCTAAGAGTATTGCATATCGGGCCTAGGGGTGGTAATCGTCAGACCCCTAATAGCGCAATAAGTCATGTCGGAGTGTAGCCCAAAACATCCTGAGAAACTACTGGAGTACCTACCAGTAAATCTCGCTTGCCTTGGCTAAGGACTTTGTGTAATGGCCTTCCGAACACACCGCGATATCAACCACTAATACCGGGAAAGTCGAATCCAATCTAACCGCTACTGTCTCTGTTAGTTGTATGTATGCCCTAGAGGCCATTATTGTACATGATTGTATATAATAGTGGATGCTGGGACATATATAGGGAGGATTTTCTTGCTCGACATGATAGTATGCTATCTGGTTACTCTTTATCTTAACATGTACACTTGTACTGTCTCTCTGTTACATGTTGATAAAGCCCTTAGGATGTGGACTTGACTACCAGGATTATGATGGAGATCATACTAGTGGGGCCAGGGTAGTCAATAAGTACATCCTTTAATTGTTCCTAGTCGTAGGAGTATCGAGACAGGGCATCGATATTCCAGAGTAGACTAGCGTATACGTTTCTTGACCCATATGATGGGCGATGGATGATCCCACATCCATTGATGTTTGACATCAAAGATTGTATACGGGTGCTCAGTGGAGACTGGGTACACTGAACATGACTCGCCGAGAACTCCTAGATAGTATTATACCTCACGTCAGATAGCAGTTCTCTAGAGACACTGGTACAGGTTAGTTTGTAGACCCGAGATTGTCATAGAGTCTTGTGTGATTCCTACTGTTCTTTGATTTCCACCCTTCCACGTTCAAGAGAACGTGCAAACAAGTGGTTTTTGGGTACAGTCCCGAGTCACATGGAGGCTATGAGCGATAGGAGGGGATTTCGTCTCTCCCGGTATTGGGGATTGATGTTGCGCTGTGCTCGATTGGCTATAACAGGAAGTCCCTGGTCAGGGTTGATTATGAGATGTACTGGTAAGTGTTATCAGTAGTTTCTCGACCCGTTATGAGCCTCACATCGGCATGACTTATCAAGCTATTGGGGTTTGACGTTTACCACCCTCAGGCTAGATATGCGACATATCAGACGAAGAGACCGGACTGTACGGTAGTGTTACTTATTCGATTCACGGGAGTATAAGTAGGCTTTCTTGTTGATCTTCTGATCGCCCAATACCCGGGTAGCCATTACGTCCAGCTAGTACCACTGACGGCTTGTAGGTGACTGATATGATCATCACCTACTGTCGGCGTATTGACGAGTCTTTAGAGTCCTACATAGTGGTTTCCTGGCTCAAGGCGAAACGAAGTAGGGCATATATGTGATATGTGCAGGGCCGAGATTAATACGTGTATGTGATACCGTATTCTAATCTCACGATATGTGATATCGGTCGGTTATATGTAATATAGCCGGGTTATCAAATCAAGTGTAGATTCGATAAGATGATATACATGATATTAGTCGGTTAGATGTGATATAGCCGGATTATTAAATTAAGTGTTGATTTAATAATTTAATGTAAGATTATTGTAGGGTTCCTAAGCACGACAACAAGGTTTCGGGTGGCATTATCCATGCCAAATAAAAATTTTTCCATGCTTAAACAACCTTAAACAAGATCTTTAACTAGAGATTCATGCGGAAAAATCAAGTAAACAACATTATTTCTAAGTGATTAGGAAAAACAACCTTTGTAGTCCTCACCTTCTTCTGTAGCTCCTTGTTGTGGTCCCTTCGCTGCGATCATCAAGCTCCCGGACTCTTGAGAGGCTCCACACGGTGTATGATGCATGCTTGCTTGTATTCTTCGAAATCCAAGATGATCTACTTCGAGGAAACACGAACTCAAGCTATCGCTTCACTAATATGAAATTAGTGATGCCAACACACTAAACTATATGGCTAGTATAGAAGAGGATGATGAAGTAGGAATTTTTCTCACTTTAGAATTTATTTTCTCACTATTTTTCTTCTATTTCTCAAAGTCAAGAGAGTAAGAAAAAGATGAATGAATTATTGAGATGAGGTTAGAAATGAAACCATGGTGAGTTATGTCATCATTAACCCTTATAGAGAATAGACCATGGTCAAAGTGATTAGGGTTAGGTTAATAAATATCATAGCCAAAACAAAATTGGTTGACTTAGTCAATGTTCTACAAGCTTCATCTAAGCTCATGACTAATTCTCCACAATTTTGAATTTGCTAAAATAAATATAAACTCAACATTTATCACAATAGCATGGTGTAATTCTCATACACACAAGTTGCATGTATAACCTAGCATGTCACAATTATACATATCACATATATATAATTTTGCAACATAAGAAAAGAATACATTAAACATATATCACATATATGTTAAATGTATCCAAATGTGTGAAAATAAAATACTTAAGTGAGCATATATTAGTTAATGTAATTTAATATATCAAATATATAATTATACATTAAATCATTAAATCAATAATTGACTTAATAATTCTGCTATATTACATATAACCGACTAATATAAAATGTATCATTTCATCGAATCAACACTTGATCCGATGACCCGGTTATATCACATATAACCGGCCGATATCACATATCGCGAGAATAGAATACGGTATCACATACACGTATCAATCTCAGTCCCGCACATATCACATATGTGCTCCTACTCCGTTTCTCCTGAGCCAGGAAACCTCTGTGTAGGACTCTAAAGACTCGTCAATACGCCGGCAGTAGGTGATGATCACATCAAACGCCCACAAGACGCAAGCGGTCAGCTAAACGTAACGGCCACCCGGGTATTGAGCGATCATAAGATCAATAAGCAAGCCTGTACATACTCCTGCGAATCCAATCAGTAACACTACCGTACAGTCCGGTCTCTTCGTCTGATATGTCGCATATCTAGTCTAGGGGTAGTAAACGTCAGACCCCAGTAACCCATAAGTCGTGCGGATGTGAGGCTCATAACGGGTCTAAAAACTACTGATAACACTTAGCAGTAGATCTCCATATCAGCCCTGGCCAGGGACTTCCAGTTATAACCAATCGAACACAGCGCAACTTCAACCCCCAATACCGGGAGAAGAGAAACCCCTCCTATCACTCATTACCTCCATGTGATTCGGGACTGTACCCAAAAGCCACCGTTTTGCACGTTCTCATGAACGTGGTAAGGTGGAAATCAAAGCACAGTGGGAATCACACAAGACTCTATGAGGATCTCGGGTCTACAAACTAACCTGTACCAGTGTCACCAGAGAACTGCTATCTGACGCTAGGTATAATACCATCTAGGAGTTCTCGGCGAGTATGTTCGGTGTACCCAGTCTCCACTGAGCACCCGTATACCATCTTTGATGTCAAACACCAATGGAAGTGGGATCATCCATCGCCCATCATATGGGTCGAGATGCGTATACGCTAGTCTACTCTGGAGTATCGATGCCCTGTCTCGATACACCCTCGACTAGGAACAATTATAGGATTTACTCATGGACTACCCTGGCCCCACTGGTATGATCTCCATCATAGTCCTAGTAGTCAAGTACATATCCTAAGGGCTTTATCAACATGTGAGAGCAAGACAGTAACACAATACAAGTCAACATGTTAAGACAAAGTGAAACCAGATAGCACACTATCATGTCGAGAAAGAAAGTCCTCTCTCTATATATCCAAGCATCTACTACAATATATATCATATGTACAATAATGGCCTCTAGGGCATATACATAACCAACAATCTCCCACTTGCACTAAGGCCAGCTGTTGTAGTATCTCATACCCAACATCCCGAAGAGTCTCTCAAATTGTAACTGGGGTATGGCCTTCGTGAGTGGATCAGCAGTGTTGTCCTTCGTGTCAACTCTCCTGACCTCGATCTCCCAGTGATCAACTATCTCTCGGATCAGGTGATACCGCCTCAGAATATGCCTGGATCTCAGATGGGACGTGGGTTCCTTGGCCAAAGCCACTGCTTCATTGTTATCGCAATACAAAGGTATTGGATACGCATTGGACGGAACCACCCCAAGTTCAGTTATGAACTTCTTCATCCAGACAGCATATTTGGCAGCATTGTTGGCAGCGATGTATTCAGCCTCCATCGTCGAGTCTGCCACGGTTTCCTGTTTAGAACTCTTCCAACAAACCGCCCCTCCATTGAAGGTAAAGACAAATTCCAAGTGCGACTTAGAGTCGTCTTTATCACTTTGGAAGCTTGAATCGGTAAAGGACTCCACTTGGAGTTCTCCGTTACTATACACCAAGAACATCTCTTTAGTCCTTCTCAAGTACTTGAGAATGTTCTTCACAGCTATCCAGTGACCCTCTCTAGGATCTTCTTGATACCTACTCACTACACTTAGTGAGTATGCTACATCGGGTCTGGTACATAGCATCGCGTACATGATAGAGCTTACTGCCGAAGCATAGGGTATCCCTTGCATGCGAGCTCTCTCCAAATCAGTCTTAGGAGACATCTTTTTGGAGAGAGTGAGTCCAGAGATTGTGGGTAAATTTCCACGCTTGGATTCTTCCATACTAAACCTCTTTAGTATGGTGTCAATGTACCTGGATTGGGACAATCCCAGTATCCCTTTAGATCTATCTTTATAGATCTTAATCCCCAAGATGCAGGAGGCATCACCTAGATCTTTCATTGAGAATCTTTATGATAAGAAGAGTATGACCGTGTGCGGCATAGGAACATCATTTCCTATCAAGAGTATGTCATCCACGTATAATACGAGGAAGACAACCTTACTCTCTACCACCTTCTTGTATATACAAAGTTCATCTATGTTCTTGATGAAGTCAAACTCTTTGACTACAACATCAAAACAGATGTTCCAACTCTGCGATGCCTGCTTTAACCCGTAGATGGACTTAAGCAGCTTGCACACCTTCCCGGTGCTCTCACTGTCTACGAAGCACTCTGGCTGAGTCATGTACACGCACTCTTTTAAATCACCATTCAGAAAGGCGGTCTTAACATCCATTTGCTAGATTTCGTAGTCATGGGATACAACATTGGCAAGTGGGATCCGGATGGACTTAAGCATAGCTACTGGAGAAAAGGTTTCATCATAATCCACACCTGGTCGTTGACGAATACCTTTTGCAACAAGTCTAGCTTTGAAAGTCTCAACTTTTCCATCTACACCAAGTTTCTTCTTAAAGATCCATTTGCTCCAAATGGGTTTTACCCCTTCAGGAGCAACTTCCAAAGTCCATACTTTGTTGGTGTACATGGATTCCATCTCAGATCGCATTGCATCCAGCCATTTCACAGAATCCCTACTCATGATGGCCTGCTCGAATCTAGTTGGGTCATCATCTTCCATTATGCAATCCTCGCTCCCACCATCAATGAGAAAACCGTAGTATCTCTCAGGTGGATGAGGAACCGTACTAGATCGGCAGAGCGGCTAAGGTTCGTCGGGAACTATTGAATCCTCTGGTTCCACTAAATCTTCAGTTGCAGTTTGTGCTACTGGAACTTCTTCCAGCTCTACCTCTTCGCCACTAATTTCTTTTAAAAGAAATTCCTTTTCTAAAAAGGTGGCGTATTGAGAAACAAACACCTTTTGTTCCTCAGCGTGGTAGAAAATATATCCTTATGAATTCTTTGGATATCCCACAAACTTGCATAGAACTGATCGTGCTTCGAGTTTGTCCGGATTTTGCCTTTTGACATAAGCCGGACAACCTTATATCTTAACACGTTTAAGATATGGTCTCTTCCCACTCCATATCTCATATGGTGTGGTAGGTACAAATTTAGATGGAACTTGATTCAATAGGTATGCTGCTGTCTCAAGCGCATAACCCCAAAAGGAAATAGGCAACTCAGCAGTGCTCATCATAGAGCGCACCATATCTAATAGGGTGCGATTCCTCCGTTCCGATACACCATTGTGCTGTGGTGTATATGGAGGAGTAAGCTGGAAGAGAATCCCATTCCCTTTTCGATAGTCCAGGAACTCATTGCTCAAGTATTCACCTTCTCGATCAGATCGAAGGATATTAATACTTTTACCCGTTTGGTTCTCGACTTCGTGCTTATATTCTTTGAATTTCTCAAAAACTCCAGACTTGTGTTTCAACAAGAACACATGTCCGTATCTTGAGAGATCGTCGGTGAATGTAATGAAGTACGAGGAACCATTCCTGGCATCTGTAGACATGGGACCACATACATTACTATATATCAGTCCCAAGAGTTCCGTAACTCTTTCTCCGTGTCCACTAAACGGAGTTTTAGTCATCTTTCCTTTTAGACATGACTGGCAAGTGTCATAAGATGAAAATTCGAATGGATTCATATATCCAACCTTATGTAACTTAGCTAGTCGTGTCGCATTGATATGACCTAGTCGACAATGCCACAAGAAAGATTTGTTCATTTCTGAACTCTTCCTCTTGTGTGTGTTTTGTATGTTAAGAACTGTGGTTTGATTTAGAACGTATATGCTATTATTTAACGATCATGATCCAATGAACTTTTGATTCAGGAAGATGTTCATAACATTTTCCTGTACTACAAAATTATATCCTTCTTTACTTAATACAGAAACTAATAAAAGATTGCATATCAGGGTCAGAATGTAATAACATTCATTCAGGATCAATGTATTACCATTTGGTAATACAAGGTGATATTCGCCAACTGCTTTGGCTGCAACATTTGCACCATTCCCTACTCTTATGGATTGATCACCCTCTCCCAGTTCCCTACCTTTCCTTAGCCCATGTAACATATTACATATGTGGGATCCCGATCCGGTATCTAATACCCAGGACGTAGAGTGAACTGAGAAACAGTTCTCGATAACAAACACACCTGAAGAAGATGCATCAACATGCTTATTCTTTGTTTGGGCAGCGTGGGAATCCAGATATGTCCCTATTTCCTGCTCAGTCTTATAACGATTATAAGAAAGAACGGAACCAATGTTCCCCTTCTCAGTATAACATGCGGGTTCGGTCAATACATCCATATTATTATCTTGATTAAGGCCTGACATGGTCGCTACCTGGAGAGACAGAAGAAAACACTTTAGCGTATGCTCTTGCAAGATTAGATTGGTTATTATCTTATTTAATCAGGATGGCTCCCACTATTTATATCAAATCTTCCTTCAAACCCTAAAAGGTAAGACTAGCCGGGATTAATTACACCTTACAAATTTGCCAATCATTCAGCCATGCCAGTGTTGGTGCTTTGAGAGAGGTTCCCCGTGCTTTTGCACGGACCTAATTAAAATAAATCTCGTTTTCCCATAGGCATAACCCCATTAACCCCTTTCTAGACACCTACTTGATTGGCTAATTGTGATGAGTAAAACTCTCCCAGGAGTAACTCTTACTCGCAGTGGGTATCGGGATCCAACTATCTCATAGAAGGTATGCAATCTCATTGCAAATTTCAACACTTAAAATTCCCGATAATTTTTTGCCCCTAGGTTCTTATGACCTTAACATGGTCAACAAATCATAAGCGCTAGCCTAGTTCATCCCGTCATTTCCTGATTGAATTAAAGCCCACCCACATGACCCTTAACATGGTCAACATAGTCGTACGACTACCCTAATCCAATCGCATCACATGCTTTAGCAGATAAGCACTAATTAGCTACCACACACTACGCCTTAACATGGTCAACAAACGTAGCACGAATACTAAGTAGGACTTATCTGAAATAACGGAGGGCTACGACAAGTTTTTGAGGCTTTTGCTAGTTTCGCTAATGAGGTCACTCCCGGTGAAGTGATCTCGGCTCTTTCCTTGTCGAATAAGGTGCTGGATATTCTACAAGGAATACCGCTATGCAAAGCAAGAACTAGAGCTACCATTTTTGAAAATTTGATTCTACAACATCTTTTAGGTTTCTTTTTCTTTAATTAATCTCATTAATGACGTCCCATCATTTATGCTTTCTAAGCATCACAGAAGAAACGAAAATACAGCGTACGCTTATGCCGTCCGCATTCACCACAGTGTCCTGTTATGCACTGTTAGGTTACTTAACTAACGGCATAGCGGGGCGGGACTAGCGTGGGTGCAAAACATAAGCAATGTTTATTATATATCATATATATAACAATAAAGCATTCGTCTCACGCATATAAAATGATCACATCACAGAATACCAGCAGCAGAAGTTAACATATGAAGTATTGGATATATTAGGAGGTCCGTGTTTTATTTTGAGCCTATATAAAACACGGATTCCACGGTCGCGATGAATAGACAAACCCACATCTCTAGACCCCTACGATAGTGGCAAGCAACCCTCCCAATTCTAGGGTTAGGAGACCCGGTCTCGACTCCTCGAGATGGCCTCCCACTGGACCCTAGAACCCGGTTGCTTGTGCTCTCCTCCTTGGGTCTATCCTAATACAGAAAAGTAAATAATATACAATGGTGACATCATCCTCAACCCGGAAGTACCCCAATAAAAGAATATTACATACAATGAATTTTACATGAATGAAAATATAAGCTCTCATCTCACATAAAACCCTGGCTATTCAAATCACGACGATCCAATATAATATATCACAGCAACACATAACATCACATGTCATCAACGTAAGTAAATATGCGTATCCCAATTGTTGTTGACATATAGCAATGAAACCGGCAATACACCACATATTACACTTACGGTCGCAGAAAATAAAATGTCAAACTAAAACATTTGGAATCCACAATCACCTTAGACATCGTAAACCCGAAATATCACATACTTCGGATTTCATGCCTTACTATATGAATTCCACATATTGTATCAAATTCCAAAAAGCTAGGCGAAGTTTAAACAATTCGATCGAATCAACGAATTCCTAAATTTTCCAGAAAGCTCAACACTTGAGCACTGTTAAAAATACCCAGAACCATACCACAGTGCCCATGGACCAGCAGTTGAAGGTCTTTCCCAAGCCTCTTAAGTGGCGTCGTGGAACCGCCGCCAAAACTATGTTTTGACCGCGGTTCCGCAGTTATTTAGACGAGTTAGGGACTCGTTCTTCAGGTGGGTCCATGGAATTACCTGCATGATTTTTAGAGTATTTTTAACATGAAAAATTCCAACTTTTTGAAAATTTTCCAGAGAGGGGTCCAAAATTGGGTTTTCAGGGTTCGATCGGACTTCTAACTTCGTCTAGACAATGCCTAAAGCTCTACCTTGGCTCTGATACCACTATAGGGTTCCTAAGCACGACATCAAGGTTTCGGGTGGCATCATCCATGCCAAATAAAATTTTTGTCATGCTTAAACAACCCTAAACAAGGTCTTTAACTAGAGATTCATGCGGAAAAATCAAGTAAACAACATTACTTCTAAATGATTAGGGATAACAACCTTTGTAATCATCTCCTTCACTTCTATAGATCCTTGTTGTGGTCCCTTCACAGCGATCATCGAGCTCCCAGACTCTTGAGAGGCTCTACACGGTGTATGATGCATGCTTGCTTGTAGTCTTCGAAATCCAAGATGATCTACTTCGAGGAAACACGAACTCAAGCTATCTCTTCACTAATATGAAATTAGTGAAGCCAACACACTAAACTATATGGCTAGTATAGAAGAGGACGATGAAGTAGGAATTTTGCTCTCTTTAGAATTTATTTTCTCAATATTTTTCTTCTATTTCGCAAAGTCAAAAGAGTAAGAAAATGAGAGATGAAGAAAAAGATGAATGAATTATTGAGATGAGGTTAGAAATGAAACCATGGTGAGTTATGTCATCCTTAACCCTTGTAGAGAATAGACCATGGTCAAAGTGATTAGGGTTAGGTTAATAAATATCATAGCCAAAACAAAATTGGTTGACTTAGTCAATGTTCTACAAGCTTCATCCAAGCTCATGACTAATTCTCCACAATTTTGAATTTGCTAAAATAAATATAAACTCAACATTTATCACAATAGCATGGTGTAATTCTCATACACACAAGTTGCATGTATAACCTAGCATGTCACAATTATACATATCACATATATATAATTTTGCAACATAAGAAAAGAATACATTAAACATATATCACATATATGTTAAATGTATCCAAATGTGTGAAAATAAAATACTTAGATGAGAATATATTAGTTAATGTAATTTAATATATCAAATATATAATTAAACATTAAATCATAAATCAATAATTGATTTAATAATCCGGCTATATTACATATAACCGACTAATATAAAATGTATCATTTCATCGAATCAACACTTGATCCGATGACCCGGTTATATCACATATAACCGGCCGATATCACATATCGCGAGAATAGAATACGGTATCGCATACACGTATCAATCTTGGTCCCGCACATATCACATATGTGCTCCTACTCCGTTTCGCCTGAGCCAGGAAAGTTCTGTGTAGGACTCTAAAGACTCGTCAATACGCCGGCAGTAGGTGATGATCACATCAAACGCCCACAAGACGCAAGCGGTCAGCTAAACCTAACGGCCACCCGGGTATTGAGCAATCATAAGATCAATAAGCAAGCCTGTACATACTCCTGCGAATCCAATCAGTAACACTACCGTACAGTCCGGTCTCTTCGTCTGATATGTCGCATATCTAGTCTAGGGGTGGTAAACGTCAGACCCCAGTAACCAATAAGTCGTGCCGATGTGAGACTCATAACGGGTCTAAAAACTACTGATAACATTTAGCAGTAGATCTCCATATCAGCCCTGGCCAGGGACTTCCAGTTATAACCAATCGAACACAGCGCAACATTAACCCCCAATACCGGGAGAGGAGAAACCCCTCCTATCGCTCATTACCTCCATGTGATTCGGGACTGTACCCAAAAGCCACCGTTTTGCACGTTCTCATGAACATGGTAAGGTGGAAATCAAAGCACAGTGGGAATCACACAAGACTCTATGAGAATCTCGGGTCTACAGACTAACCTGTACCAGTGTCACCAGAGAACTGCTATCTGACGATAGGTATAATACCATCTAGGAGTTCTCAGCGAGTCTGTTCGGTGTACCCAGTCTCCACTGAGCACCCGTATACCATCTTTGATGTCAAACACCAATGGAAGTGGGATCATCCATCGCCCATCATATGGGTCGAGATGCGTATACGCTAGTCTACTCTGGAGTATCGATGCCCTGTCTCGATACACCCTCGACTAGGAACAATTATAGGATGTACTCATGGACTACCCTGGCCCTACTCGTATGATCTCCATCATAGTCCTAGTAGTCAAGTACATATCCTAAGGGCTTTATCAACATGTGAGAGCAAGACAGTAACACAATACAAGTCAACATGTTAAGACAAAGTGAAACCAGATAGCACACTATCATGTCGAGAAAGAAAGTCCTCTCTCTATATATCCAAGCATCTACTACAATATACATCATATGTACAATAATGGCCTCTAGGGCATATACATAACCTACAATCTCCCACTTGCACTAAGGCCAGCTGTTGTAGTATCTCATACCCAACATCCCGAAGAGTCTCTCAAATTGTAACTGGGGTATGGCCTTCGTGAGTGGATCAGCAGTGTTGTCCTTCGTGTCAACTCTCCTGACCTCGATCTCCCAGCGATCAACTATCTCTCGGATCAGGTGATACCGCCTCAGAATATGCCTGGATCTCTGATGGGACGTGGGTTCCTTGGCCAAAGCCACTGCTTCATTGTTATCGCAATACAAAGGTATTGGATACTCATTGGACGGAACCACTGCTAAAGCCACTACTTCTATTTCTCAAAGTCAAAAGAGCAAGAAAATGAGAGATGAAGAAGAAGATGAATGAATTATTGAGATGAGGTTAGAAATGCAACCATGGTGAGTTATGTCATCCTTAACCCTTGTAGAAAATAGACCATGATTAAAGTGATTAGGATTAGGTTAATAAATATCTTAGCCAAAACAAAATTGGTTGACTTAGTCAATGTTCTACAAGTTTCATCCAAGCTCATGACTAATTCTCCACAATTTTGAATTTGCTAAAATAAATATAAACTCAACATTTATCACAATAGCATGGTGTAATTCTCATACACACAAGTTGCATGTATAACCTAGCTTGTCATAATTATACATATCACATATATATAATTTTGTAACAAAAGAAAAGAATACATTAAACATATATCACATATATGTTAAATGTATCCAAATGTGAGAAAATAAAATACTTAAGTGAGAATATATTAGTTAATGTAATTTGATATATCAAATATATAATTATACGTTAAATCGTTAAATCAATACTTGATTTAATAATCCGGCTATATTACATATAACCGACTAATATAAAATGTATCATTTCATCGAATCAACACTTGATCCGATGACCCAGTTATATCACATATAACCGGCCGATATCACATATCGCGAGAATAGAATACGGTATCACATACACGTATCAATCTCGATCCCGCACATATTTCATATGTGCTCCTACTCCGTTTCGCCTAAGCCAGGAAACCTCTGTGTAGGACTCTAAAGACTCGTCAATACGCCGGCAGTAGGTGATGATCACATGAAACGTCCACAAGCTGCAAACGGTCTGCTAAATGTAATGTCCACCCGGGTATTGTTAGTTATATGTTTGCCCTAGAGGCCATTACTGTACATGTGATGTATATTGTAGTGGATGCTTAGACATATATAGGGAGGACTTTCTTGCTCAACATGATAGTATGCTATCTGGTTGCACTTTATCTTAACATGTACACTTATTGTCTCTCTATTACATATTGATAAAGACCTTAGGATGAGTACTTGACTACCAGGATTATGATGCAGATCATACTAGTGGGGACAGGGTAGTCGATAAGTACATCGTTAAAATTTTCCTAGTCGTGGGAGTATCGAGATAGGGCATCGATACTCCAGAGTAGACTAGTGTATACGCTTCTCGACCCATATGATGGGCGATGGATGATCCCAGATCCATTGGTGTTTGACATCAGAGAAGGTATACGGGTGCTCAGTGGAGACTGGTGCAGGGTTACCTAGCACAGCAGCAAGATTTCGGGAGGCATCATCCATGCCAAATTCAAAAATTTACCGTTCTAGCTAACCCTAACTAAGAATCGTTAACTAGAAATCGACGGAAATGTAAATGCAAACACTTTGCAAGTAAAAGAGAGCAAGGAATACAACCTTTGTAGACCAGTCCTTCACTTCAATAGCTCCGTGTACTAGTCCCTTCGCTATGATCGTGTACTCCGGACTCTAGAGAGGCTCCCGTGAAGAAACGAACATGCTTGCTTCGAAGTCTTCGAGGCCGAAGATGATCTACGTCGAAGAGACACTAGCCCAAGATATCTCTTCACTAATTACAGAATTAGTGAAGCAAACACCCTATACTAAATAGCAAGTAGTAGAGGATGATGAAGTAGGAAGTGAGCTCACTTTAGATTTGATTTTCTTACATTTTTTCTCATACCTCCATTGAAGCTAGAAAGCTTTGAGGAAGAAGAAGAAGAATGAACTCAACATATGAATTAATCCAAATGAATTATTGCAACCATGGGTGAGTTAAGCCCTCATGCCTAACTCATATAAAGAATAAACCAAGGGATACGGTTAAGGGTTGGGTTAACAAATATCCTAAGCTAGATAAAAGAGTGGACTTAGTCAAAGGTTCATACAAGCTTTGAAACTTAAACTAATTCTCTCCTAATTTGTTTAACTTTGAAAAAGTTATAAACCCTAACTTAACCCTAGCATGGTATAAGTCTCATACACCCATTTTGCATGTATCATCAAGCATGACACATACTTTTGTACACTAATATATATCACATATATACATATCCACAAACTAGTGAGAAAAGAAATCCTAAGTGAGCTAATACTTGTTAATGTAATGTAATATATCAAATATATAATTATACATTAGATTATCAAATCAACTCTTGATTTAACAATCCGGCTATATTACATATAACCGACTAATATCATATGTAACAACTTATCGAATCAACACTTGATCCGATAACCCGGCTATATCGCTTATAACCGACCAATGTCACAAATCACGATAATCGAATACGGTATCTCATAACGTATTAATCTCGGTCCCTCACATATCACATATGTTCTCCTACTCCGTTTCGCTTGAGCTAGGAAACCCCTGTGTAGGACTCTAAAGACTCGTCATTACGCCGGCAGTAGGTTATGATCATATCAAACACCCACAATTCGCAAGCGGTCTGCTAAACGTAACGGCTACCCGGGTATTGAGCGATCAGAAGATCAACAATCAAGCCTGCTCATACTCCTGCGAATCCAATCAGTAACACTACCGTACAATCCGGTCTCTTCGTCTGGTATGTCGCATATCTCGTCTAGGAGTGGTAAACGTCAGACCCAGTAACTCGATAAGTCATGCCGATATGAGGCTCATAACGGGTCGAGAAACTACTGATAACACTTACCAGTATATCTCTGAAGAAGCCCTGGCCAGGGACTTCCTGTTATAGCCAATCGAGCGTAGCGCAATATCAACTACCAATACCGGGAGAGACGAAACCCCTCCTATCACTCATTGCCTCCATGTGATTCGGGATTGTACCCAAAAGCCACCGTTTTCTACGTTCTCTTGAACGTGGTAAGGTGGAAATCAAAGCACAGTAGGAATCACACAAGACTCTATGACGATCTAGGGTCTACAGACTAACCTGTACCAGTGTCACCAGAGAACTACAATCTGACGTTAGGTATAATACCATCTTGGAGTTCTCGGCGAGTCCGTTCAGTGTATCCAGTCTCCACTGAGCACCCGTATACTGTCTCTGATGTCAAACACCAATGGATATGGGATTATCCATCGCCCATCTACATGGGTCAAGAAGCTATACACGAGTCTACTCTGGTATATCGATGCCCTGTCTCGATACACCCACGACTAGGAACATTTGAAGGATGTACTTAACGACTACTCTGTCCCCACTAGTATGATCTGCATCATAGTCCAGGTAGTCGAGTACTCATCCTAAGGGCTTTATCAATATGTAACATAGAGACAATCAGTGTACATGTTAAGATAAAGTGCAACCAGATAGCATACTATCATGTCGAGCAAGAAAGTCCTCCCTATATATGTCCAAGTATCCACTAAAATATACATCGTCTGTACAGTAATGGCCTCTAGGGCATACATATCGCTAACAATCTCCCACTTGCACTAGGGCCATCTGTTGTAGTATCCAATACCCAACAATCAGTAGTGGTTGAAGTATCTCATACTCAACCATCCCATAAAAGTCTCTCCTGCGAATAGGCCTTTGTGAGTGGATCAGCCGTGTTGTCCTCTGTGTCTACTCTCCTAACCTCGATCTCCCTGGAGATTATCCATCTCCATGATCTGGTGATACTGCCTAAGAATATGTCTGGATCACTGATGGGACGGGGGTTCCTTGGCTTAAACCACAACTCCATTGTCACACAATGGTAGGAACGAAGTTCATTCCATGAACTTATATATATATCCAGACTGCTTCTTTTGTAGCATCCTTGGTAGCAATGTATCCAGCCTTTATTATCTAGTATGCTACGGTATCTACCTTGGAACTCTTCCAACATACCTTCCCTCCAGTGAAGGTAAAGACAATGCCTGTGACTGACATTCAGTCGACCTTATCACCCTGGAATCTATCCAGTGATTCTCCCCAGGATCGATTGATACCATCTCACTACATCTAGTGAGAATCCTAACATCCATTTAGATCTATCTCATAGATCCAAAAACCAGGATTTAGGAGGTATCACCTTGATCTTATATGGAGAATCCTTGTGATAAGAGGAGATTGACCGAGTGTAGCATAGGAAACACCTTTTCTATCAAGAGCATGTCATCCACTTACAATGCGAGGAACACCACCATACTCCCTACTAACTTTTTGTATATACAAGGTTCATCTACCATTTTGATGAAGTCAAACTCTTTGACTACCACATCAAAACAGATGTTCTAACTCCGCGATGCCTGCTTTAAATCATAAAGCAACTTGCACACGTTTTCGCTACTCCCACTATCTACGAAGCCCTCTGGCTGTGTACTTATAGATGCTCTCTTTTAAATCACTATTTAGAAAAGCAGTCATGACACCCAACCGCCAGATATCATAGTCATGGTATGTAGAAATGGCAAGTAGGATCCGGATGGACTTAAGCATAGGCACTAGAAAATGTTTCATCATTATCCACTCCTGGTCGATGACGAGTACCTTTTGCAACAAGCCTTAGCTTTGAAAGTCTCAACCTTTCCATGTACACCAAGTAATCTTCTCAAGATATACTTGCTCCTGATGGGGATTTAACCCTTTAGATATAGCAACCAAAGTTTATACTTTGTTGGTGTATATGGATTCCATCTCAGATCGCTTAGCATCCAGCCATTCTCACAGATTCCCCACTCTTGATGGCCTGCTCGAATCTAGTTGGGTCATCATCTCATGATGCAATCCTCGCTCCCACTGTCATAGAGAAACCGAAGTATCTCTCAGGTGGATGAGGAACCCTACCAGATCGGCGGAGAGGCTGAGGTTCGTCGGGAACTATTGAATCCTCTGGTTCTACCAAATCATCAGCTATAGTTTGTATAGCTGGAACTCTTTTCCAGTTCTACCTCATGACCACTAATTTCTTCATAAGAAATTCCTTTTCCAAAAGGTGGCATGCTGAGAAACAAAACACCTTTTGTTCCTCGGTGTGGTAGAAGATATTCCCTTGCGAATGCTTAGGATATCCAACAAACTTCCACAGAACTGATCTTTCCTCGAGCTTGTCTGGATTTTTCTTTTAGACATAGGCCAGACAACCCCAACTCTTAACATCCTTAAAAGATAGGCTCTTCCCATACCATATCACATATGGAGTGGTAGGCGTCTGATTTGGTTGAACCCTATTCAATAGGTATGCAGCTTCTCAAGTGCATAACCCCAAAAGGAAATAAGCAACTTAGTAGTACTCATCATAGAGCACAACATATCACATAAGGTGCGATTTGCTCCGCCCCGATACACTGACGTGCTGTGGTGTATACGGAGGAGTAATGCTGAGAGAGAATCTCATTCTCCTTTAGAATAGTCTAGGAATTCCGTGCTCAAGTATTCTCCTCCATGATCACATCAAAGGACATAATACTTATACCCTTTATGGTTCTCTACTTCTAACTTATATTCTTTGAATTTCTCAAAAGGTTCAGACTTGTGTTTCAACAGGAACATATGTCCGAATCTTGAGAGATCATCAGTGAATATAATGAAGTACAAAGAACCAGTCCTGGCACGTGTAGACAGAGGACCTTCATACAACAGCTTGTATCAATCCAAAGAGTTCACTAACTCTTTCTCTGTTTCCAATAAACGGAGCTTTGGTTATCTTCTCTTTATGACATGACTGGCAAGTTTCACAAGATGTAAATTCAAACTGATTTAAATATGCATCTATCTATAACTTCATTAGTCGGGTCGCACTGATATGACCTAGTCTACAATGCCTCAAGAAGAATTCGTTCATTTCTGAACTCTTCCTTTTGTATGTGTTCTGTACGTTAAGAACTGTAGTTTGATTTAGAACGTATATGCTTTTAGATAACGTACCTGAACCGATCAACTCTTGATATAGGAAATGTTTAAAACATTATCCAACAATACAAAATTATATCCTTCTTTACTAAATAAAGAGATTGATATGATGTTGTATATCAGGTTCGGTATCTAATAACATTCGTTCCGAATCAACGTATTTTGTAATACAGGGTGATAACTGCCAACAGATTTGGCTGCAGCACTTGCACCGTTTCCAACTCTTGAAACTTATCACCCATTCTCAGTTCTCTACCTATCTGTAGCCCATGTAATAGATTACATATATGGGATCCTGATCCGGTATCTCATACCCATGACGTAAATGAAACTGTGAAACAGTTCTTGGTAATGAACACAGCCGAAGAAGATGCATCATCATGCACTTTCTTCGTTTGGGTGGCACGGGAATCCTGGTAATTCTCTATTTCCTGCTCGGTCTTATAATAATTATAAGTTGAAGCGGGACCAACGTTCCCCAGTGAAAGGTTTGTTTAGCACCCTATGAAGAGTTTTGAAGCATCACATGTCCAAAAGTTTAAATTTTTATGGTGCTAAATGAACACGCAAAGGAATCGATCCTAGAAAATTAGGGTTTCGAAAATTAAAGCAAACTAATCTAGGGTTTCGAGACTACAACCTTTGTAGCTCCCTTTCGCTGGACTCCTTGGTCTCTAGGGTGTTGAATGGAAGTCCTCTTGAAGTCCTCTTGTGTCCACGACGATCCACCACGGAGTTCACCGTCCAAGCTCGCAACTTCGTAAAACCGAAGAGAACACTCTAAACAAGTTGGCTAAACTTGTGTAGAATGAAGTTGTGGTTAAGATTCTCACTTCAAAAACCTTTCTTTAAGTGTGATTTACTCACTAGAAAAAAGCTAGAGAGCAAATGAGAAAGAGGATGAAGATGGTGGCTATTTTTAACTAGAGGTGGAAAAATAACCCTTAGTTACAAAGAAATGAAATATAACCTTTTATATTTTATTCCTTCTTGCTTTCAACCATGATTAAATGATGGATAGTTAATTTAACTTGGGTTTTAAATGATAAAGAGAAGGATAACCCTAGGTTAGTGGTAGTTGAGCATGGTTAGGTCAAAGGAAGAATGTAGATGCTAGAATGATTATCCTTTCCTTTTCATTTTCTTTTAAATCGAAAATCAAATAATAATCCATTATTTAATCCATGGTGTGAGTCTTATATTGCCACCATTTCCATATGCTAACAACCATGATGGATGGGTGTATGTATGTATGCATGTATGCACATCCACATGTGCATGAAGCTAGAATGAAAGAAAGAAACACATGCATGCTTACATACATCCATCACATACTAGAAAGGTTTCAAGTGAGAAAACCAATGGTTAAATGATAAATCAACACTTGATTCATCAATCCGGCCATATCACATATGACCCCACCAAAAGAAAGCCGCCCGATCAATGTTCGGTATCATATACGCACATTTCAATCGGGTGCATGCGCATATCGCATACGCGCACCACAACGTTTCGCCTGGACTGGGTAACTCCTTTGTGGGACTCTAAGACTCGTCAATACGCCGGCAGAGGGTGATGATCATATCAGGTACCCTCAAGCCGCAAACGGTCAGCTAAACGTAACGGCCACCCGGGTATTGAGCGATCAGAAGAAAACAAGCGAACCTGCTACAACTCCCGTCGAGCCAACCGGCAACACTACCGTACAGTCCGATCTCTTCGTCAGATATGCTGCATATCGAGCCTAGGGATGGTCACGTCGACCCTAATAACTCAATAAGTCGTGCCGGTGAATGGTCTATAACAGATCGAGAAACTACTGATAACACTTATCAGCAATTCTCAGCAGCCCTGGCCAGGGACTTACTGATATAACCAGTCGGGCACAGTACAGCATCAACTCCCAATACCGGGAGAGACGAAACCCCTCCTATCGCTCATTGCCTTCGTGTGTCTCGGGACTGTACCCAACGGCCACCTGCTTGCACGACTCAGTAGAGCCGTGGTAGGGTGGTAATCAAAGTACAGTGGGAGAACACACAAGACTCTATGACGATCTCGGGTCTACAGACTAACCTGTACCAGTGTCACCTGAGAACTGCTATCCGACGATAGATATAATTCCATATAGGAGTTCTCGGTGAGTCCGTCCAGTGTACCCAGTCAGCACTGAGCACCCGTATATGATCTTGATGTCAAACATCGATGAATGTGGGAACATCCATCGCCCATCACATGGGTCTAGTATCATATACGCTAGTCTACTCTGGTATATCGATGCCCCGTCTCGATACACCTCCGACTAAGGACATTTTAGGATATGCTTATAGACTACAAATGTCCCACTAGTATGATCTCTATCATAATCAGAGTAGTCAAGCCGATATCCTTAGGGCTTTACCAGCATGTATGAATGAATAAAAGCATGATCAAATCAACATGTCAGATAAAGAAGAACCAGATAGCATACTATCATGTCGAGCAAGAATGCAAACTGAATATATATACATGTATAGATACATCCACTATCACATAATGGCCTCTAGGGCATACATATATCCAACAATCTCCCACTTGCACTAAGGCCAATTATTGGCGTATCTCATACCCAACATCTCAAAAAGTCGCTCATGCTGTGGCTGTGGGAGGGCCTTGGTGAGTGGATCCGGGGTGTTGTTCTTTGTGTCTACTCTCTTAATCTCGATCTCGCGGCGATCTACAATCTCCCGGATCAAATGAAAACGCCTCAGGATGTGTCTGGACCGCTGATGGGACCTGGGCTCCTTGGCTAACGCCATAGCCCCATTATTATCACAATACAAGGGTATTGGATCAATAATGGTTGGAACTACTCCTAGTTCCGAGACAAACTTCTTCATCCAGACGGCTTCCTTGGCGGCATCATTTGCAGCAATGTACTCAGCCTCCATCGTAGAGTCTGCAACGGTATCCTGTTTGGAACTCTTCCAACTTACCGCCCCTCCATTGAGGGTAAATACAAACCCTGAGATAGATTTGCTGTCATCCTTATCGCTCTGGAAGCTCGAATCGGTAAAGGCCTCCATTTGGAGATCTGTATTACCATACACCAAGAACAATTCTTTAGTCCTTCGCAAGTACTTAAGAATGTTCTTCACAGCTGTCCAGTGGTTCTCCCCTGGGTTGGATTGATACCTGCTTACAACACTAAGTGCATAAGCTACATCTGGGCGTGTACATAACATCGCATACATTATAGATCCTACTGCCGAAGCATAAGGTATAATGCTCATGCGAGCTCTCTCTTCATCGGTCTTTGGACAAGAATCCTTGGAGAGAGTGACTCCATGGCAAGCGGGTAAGGCACCCCGCTTGGAGTCTTCCATACTAAACCTTTTTAGGATGGTGTTGATTTACCTGGTTTGGGACAATCCCAATAACTTTTTGGATCTATCCCTATAGATCCTTATGCCCAGGATGTATGTGGCATCACCCAGGTCCGTCATGGAGAATTGTAGTGATAAGAATGATTTGACCGACTGCAGCATAGGAATATCATTTCCTATCAGAAGAATGTCATCCACGTACAATACGAGGAATGTGACAGCTCTTCCTACAGCCTTCTTATAAACACAAGGTTCATCTGGATTTTTGATGAAATCAAACTCTTTGATAACATCATCGAAATAGATGTTCCAACTCCGAGATGCCTGCTTTAACCCATATATGGATTTAAGCAATCTACATGCTTTCTCGCTGCTCCCACTGTCAATGAAGCCCTCTGGCTGATCCATATAAACGCATTCTTCTAAATCTCCATTTAGAAATGCTGTTTTAACGTCCATCAGCAAGATTTCATAGTCGTAGTGAGCAGCAATAGCAAGTAGGATCCGAATGGATTTAAGCATGGCTACGGGCGAAAAAGTTTCGTCATAGTCCAAACCTGGTCTTTGACGAAAACCTTTCGCCACAAGTCTTGCCTTATAGGTCTCTACCTGCCCATCCACACCAATCTTTCTTTTAAAGATCCATTTGCACCCTACAGGTTTTACCCCAGGGGGTACAACGTCCAAAGTCCATACTTTGTTGGTGTACATAGACTCCATTTCGGATCTCATGGCATCCAGCCACTTCACAGAGTCACCACTCGTGATAGCTTGCTGAAAACTGGTAGGATCATCATCATCCATGATGCAATCTTTTCCGTCACCATCAATGAGGAAACCGTAGTACCTCTCCGGTGGGCGAGAAGTCCTACCAGACCTACGGAGTGGCTGAGGTTCTTCAGTTTCTGTTGCAGCAGCCGGTTCAACCAAATCGTCATTTGTAGTTTGTGTCTCCAGAACCTCTTCTAGATCTACCACCTTGCCATCATCTTTATCTGTGAAAAACTCTTTTTCCAAGAATGTGGCATACTGAGAAACAAACACTTTTTGTTCCTCTTTGTGGTAGAACAGATATCCATAAGAATTCTTTGGATATCCCACAAAGTTACACATGACTGACCGTGTCTCGAGTTTGTCCGGATTCTGCTTTTTTACATAGGCCGGGCAACCCCAAATCTTAATTCTTTTAAGAGATGGTCTCTTCCCATTCCATATCTCATATGGCGTGGTAGACACGGCTTTGGTTGGAACCCTGTTTAGCAGAAACGCTGTAGTCTCCAATGCATGCCCCCAAAACGAGATTGGTAACTCAGCGTCACTCATCATGGACCGGACCATATCTAATAGGGTCATATTCCGTCGTTCTGACACACCGTTGTGCTGTGGTGTGTAAGGAGGAGTGAGCTGAGAGAGAATCCCATTCTTTTTTAGGAAGTTTGCAAATTCTGTACTGAGATACTCTCCACCTCGATCCGATCGAAGCATCTTAATACTCAAGCCGGTTTGTTTTTCTACTGCTTGTTTATATTCAATGAATTTCTCGAAAGCGTCGGACTTGTGCTTTAATAAAAATACATGACCGAATCTTGAGAAATCGTCGGTGAATGTAATGAAATATGAAAAACCGCCTCTAGCCTGTGTAGACATTGGCCCACATACATCACTATGTATGAGGCCAAGGAGCTGAGTAGCTCTTTCTCCGTGTCCGGTAAACGGAGTTTTGGTTATTTTACCCTTGATACAAGACTGGCAAGTCGCATAAGATTTATATTCAAAAGAATTTAAATATCCATCTTTGTGTAACCTGTTTAGTCTTGTTTCGTTAATATGACCAAGTCTACAATGCCAAAGAAAAGCTTCGTTTAATTCTGAAAGTTTTCTTTTATTAGTGTGTTGTATACTGAAAACTGTGTGTTGATTTAGGACATATATTCCGTTATTAAGCGTACCATACCCAACCAACATTTGATTTAGGTGAATGTTCATAACATTGTTTTGCAATACAAAATTATATCCTTCATTGTCCAACAAAGAAACGGATATTATATTACATAGCATACTTGGTACAAAATAACATGGATTCAAAATCAAAATACATCCAGATGGCAACCCCAAGTGATACTCTCCCACTGCGACTGTATGTACATTGGAACCATTTCCAACGCGGAGAGTATGGTCACCTGTCCTCAAAACCTTTCTATTTCTCAGCCCCTGCATAGAATTGCAAATGTGAGAACCTGAACCGGTATCCAATACCCAGGAAGCAGAGTTTATAGAAAAACAGTTTTCAGTCACAAATGCACCTGAAGCAGAAGCATCACCATGCTTCTTCTTGAGACTTAGGTACTCCGTGCAATTGCGCTTCCAATGTCCTGTCTTGTGGCAATGAAAACACTCGCCTTTCCCTGGGTCTCCAGCTTTGGAATTTCCCTTTCCCTTCACCTTTTTAACTCCGCCCTTAGGATTAGTGGGTTTCTTCTTTTTCTTTCCCTTGGCCTTAGCTTTCGGGCGAGAAGAAGAAGACTGTCCAATAGTCATAACGGGAGTTTTTGCTGACTTCATAGTGCTCTCTGCACTCCTTAACATATTAAGGAGTTCAGGGAGTTCCTTCTCCATGCCATGCATGTTAAAGTTCACTATGAACTGAGCAAGGGTGGAGGGGAGGGACTGCAGAATAATATCTATATATTGTTCATTGTCCATTGTCCATCCAAGGCCCTCAAGCTCTTCTATAAGAGCTATCATCTTCAAAACATGGTCTCCTACTGGTGTGCCAGGGGCCATTCGCATCTGAAACAGTTTCTTTGATGCTTCGTATCGTAATACGCGGGATTGCTCCCCATACAACTCCTTTGTATGGAGCAATATACCGTGAATGTCCATGTCCTCGTGTTGCTTTTGATGTATGTTGTCCATCGATGCAAGCGCGAGGCATTTTGCCGTGGCACAGTCAGCGTCCCATGTCTTGCGGACTTCAATGTCCGCAACTGAGGATTTTGGACCTGGGACGGGCGGGGCTGAAGCCGTGGGACGGGCGGGGCTCAAGGCGATCTTCAAATTCCTCAGCCAGTCTTTATAGTTGGTCCCATTCAGTTTGTTTTTATCTAGTAGAAGATTAAGTCCAGTCATTGGTATCTGTCATTAAGAGAGAGAAAAGAATACACTCAGCGAAAGCTCTTGCACAGATTAGATTGGTTTATTATCTTGTCTAATCGATGTTTCCCACTGCTTTTTATCAAGTTTTTCTTTCAAACCTTAAAAAGAAAAACTAGCCAGGATTAATTACAGTCTACAACTTCGCTAACCGTTCAGCCAGGCCAGTATCGGTACTTTGAGGGAGGTTCCCCGTGCTTTCGCACGGACCTAATTAGAGTAAACCTCGTTTTCCCAGAGGCGGAGCCCCGCTAACACCTTTCTAGACACCTAATGAGTTAGCTAATTGTAAACTGTAAAACTCTCCTAGGAGCAACTATTGCCCACAGTGGGATCGGGATCCAACCATCACATGGAAGGTATGCAATCTCATTGCAAATTTCAACACTTGAAATTCCCGATGTAATTTTTACCCCTAGTACTTATGACCTTAACTATGGTCAACAAATCATAAGTACCAGTCAAGTTCTACCCGTCATTTCTTGATCAATTAGACCCACCCATATGACCCTTAACTATGGTCAACAAAGTCGTATGAATGTCCTAATTAATCTGCATCATATACAGTGTAGGAAGACATCACTTAGCTACCGTACACTACGCCTTAACTAAAGTCAACAAACGTAGCACGAATACTAAGTACTCTACTTCCTAAAATGACGGAGGGTTGCGAATGATTTTTAAGAAAAATCTTTAACGCTTTGAACTTGATATCGTTGTAGAATCAAACAGTTTTCAAAAGGAGTGGCTTAAGCTCCGCAGTTTTGAAATGTAGCTTTTTCATAAATAGCCGAGTAGTTTTCAAATCCGATTCTACAACATATTTTTAGGTTTATTTTCTTTACATTAATCACATTAATGTAATCCCATCATTTAAGTCCTTAAGCCAATCACAGAAAAGAAATGAAAATAACACGTACGCTTATGCCATCCGCATTCGCCGCAATGTTCCGTTATGCACCGTTAGGTTACTTAACTAACGGCATACCGGGACGGGACTAGCGCGGGTGTAAAACATAAGCAACGTCTACTATATATCATATATATAATATGTCATTCGTCTCAGATATCACAGAACACAGGCAGCAGAAACCTAGATATAACGTGGGATATCCTAGGACGTCCGTATTTAGTATTTAGCCAGAATAGAAAATACGGATTCCACAGTCGCGATGAATAGCCAAGCCCACACCCTGGACCCCTACGAGAGTGGCAAGTGACCCTACCAATTCTGGAGTTTAGGAGACCCGGTCTCGACTCCTCGAGATGGCCTCCCACTGAACCCCAGAACCCAGTCACCTGTGCTCCCCTCCTTGGGTCCATCCTAATGCGGAAAAGTAAATAATATACAACACTGGTGACACAACCTCAACCTGGAAGTGCCCCAAATAAAAGAATATTACATTACATTTGAATTTACATGAATGAAAATATAAAACTCTCATCTCACATAAAACCCCCCGGCTATTCAATCGCGACAATCCTGCACATCATATCTCAGCAACACATAATATCACATATCATCAACGTAAGTAAGTATGCGTACCCCGATTGTCGTTGATGTATAGCAACGAAACCGGCGATATCGTACATACTACACTTACGGTCACAGAAAAGAAAGTGTAAAACTACAATATTTGGAATCCAGATTCTCTTTAGACATCATAAATGCGAAATATCACATATTTCGTATTTCATGCCTAAACTATATGAATTCCTTATATTGTATCACATTCCAGATAAACAGACAGTATTAAAGTTTTCGAACGAACGATCAAGTACCCAAGATTCACTAAAGCTCAACACTTGAGCAGGGTTCAAAAATCCGAAGTGTGACACAGTAGTAGCGGGCCAGCCGTAGAAGGGTCAAGCCAACGCCTCACATGTGGCACGCCGTACTGCCCCAAACCCTAAGGTTCAAAGGGCAGTTCGAGACGGTCACATAATCGAGTTAAGGTTTGTTGTCTTCTAGAGGGACCACCGCAAAAAGACTTGCACGTATCTCCAAAATATTTAAACCCCGTAAATAGTGAGTAAATGATACTCGTTCAAACACTTCGATACTTTCTAATTTACCCGGAAAAGCTACGAAATGAAAATCCCAATCGAATCGACGAGTCCAAAACCATCTCCAGAATTTTTCAAAACTAAATACAGATTAAAAATACCCAAAAAATTATAAAAGCAGATTCATGAATTACTGTAAAACAATTATCCAACAATTAATACATACGGCCGCGGAACCGCGGCCTAAGCAAGCTTAGGCCGCGTTTCCGCGGCAACAATCACTGTTCATGGAATAATTTTTGTACCGTAATCCTTATTTTTTCCTGCTGTATTTTTTACATATTTTTAATTCTGAAAAATGTCAATTTTTAGAAAATTTCCAGAGAGCACCCTAAAAAGCCGTATTTCGGTTCGATCGGAGTTTTAACTTCGTAAAAAGGTCGCCTAATGTTCTAGGTCGGCTCTGATACCAATGAAAGGTTTGTTTAGCACCCTATGAAGAGTTTTGCAACATCACATGTCCAAAAGTTTAAATTTTTATGGTGCTAAACGAACATGCAAAAGAATCGATCCTAGAAAATTAGGGTTTCGAAAATTAAAGCGAACTAATCTAGGGTTTCGAGACTACAACCTTTGTAGCTCCCTTTCGCTGGACTCCTTGGTCTCTAGGGTGTTGAATGGAAGTCCTCTTGAAGTCCTCTTGTGTCCACGACGATCCACCACGGAGTTCGTCGTCCAAGCTCGCAACTTCGTAAAACCGAAGAGAACACTCTAAACAAGTTGGCTAAACTTGTGTAGAATGAAGTTGTGGTTAAGATTCTTACTTCAAAAACCTTTCTTTAAGTGTGATTTACTCACTAGAAAAAATCTAGAGAGCAAATGAGAAAGAGGATGAAGATGGTGGCTATTTTTAACTAGAGGTGGAAAAATAACCCTTAGTTACAAAGAAATGAAATATAACCTTTTATATTTTATTCCTTCTTGTTTTCAACCATGATTAAATGATGGATAGTTAATTTAACTTGGGTTTTAAATGATAAAGAGAAGGATAACCCTAGGTTAGTGGTAGTTGAGCATGGTTAGGTCAAAGGAAGAATGTAGAAGCTAGAATGATTATCCTTTCCTTTTCATTTTCTTTTAAATCCAAAATAAAATAATAATCCATTATTTAATCCATGGTGTGAGTCTTATATTGCCACCATTTCCATATGCTAACAACCATGATGGATGGGTGTATGTATGTATGCATGTATGCACATCCACATGTGCATGAAACTAAAATGAAAGAAAGAAACACATGCATGCTTACATACATCCATCACATACTAGAAATTGTTCAAGTGAGAAAACTAATGGTTAAATGATAAATCAACACTTGATTCATCAATCCGGCCATATCACATATGACCCCACCAAAAGCAAGCCGTCCGATCAATGTTCGGTATCATATACGCTCATTTCAATCGGGTGCATGCGCATATCGCATACGCGCACCACAACGTTTCGTCTGGACTGGGTAACTCCTTTGTGGGACTCTAAGACTCGTCAATATGCCGGCAGAGGGTGATGATCATATCAGGTGCCCTCAAGTCGCAAGCGGTCAGATAAACGTAACGGCCACCCGGGTATTGAGCGATCAGAAGAAAACAAGCGAACCTGCTACAACTCCCGTCGAGCCAACCGGCAACACTACCGTACAGTCCGGTCTCTTCATCAGATATGCTGCATATCGAGCCTAGGGATGGTCACGTCGACCCTAATAACTCAATAAGTCATGCCGGTGAATGGTCTATAACAGATCGAGAAACTACTGATAACACTTATCAGCAATTCTCAGCAGCCCTGGCCAGGGACTTACTGATATAACCAGTCGGGCACAGTACAGCATCAACTCCCAATACCGGGAGAGACGAAACCCCTCCTATCGCTCATTGCCTTCGTGTGTCTCGGGACTGTACCCAACGGCCACCTGCTTGCACGACTCAGTAGAGCCGTGGTAGGGTGGTAATCAAAGTACAGTGGGAGAACACACAAGACTCTATGACGATCTCGGGTCTACAGACTAACCTGTACCAGTGTCACCTGAGAACTGCTATCCGACGATAGATATAATTCCATATAGGAGTTCTCGGTGAGTCCGTCCAGTGTACCCAGTCAGCACTGAGCACCCGTATATGATCTTGATGTCAAACATCGATGAATGTGGGAACATCCATCGCCCATCACATGGGTCTAGTATCATATACGCTAGTCTACTCTGGTATATCGATGCCCCGTCTCGATACACCTCCGACTAGGGACATTTCAGGATATGCTTATAGACTACAAATGTCCCACTAGTATGATCTCTATCATAATCAGAGTAGTCAAGACGATATCCTTAGGGCTTTATCATCATGTATGAATGAATAAAAGCATGATCAAATCAACATGTCAGATAAAGAAGAACCAGATAGCATACTATAATGTCGAGCAAGAATGCAAACTGAATATATATACATGTATAGATACATCCACTATCACATAATGGCCTCTAGGGCATACATATATCCAACACCCAGCTCAGTATAACAAGCGGGTTCGGTCAATACATCCGTATTATTATCTTGATTAAGGCATGACATGGTCGCTACCTGGAGAGAGAGAGAAGAAAAAACTATGCGTGCGCTCTTGGAAGAATAGATTGGTTATTAATATATCTAATCAGGATGGATCCCACTGTTTTAGTCAAATCTTCCTTCAAACCCTAAAAGGAAAGACTAGCCGGGATTAATTACACTCTACAAGTTCGCCAATCTTTCAGCCAGGCCAGTGCCGGTACTTTGAGGGAGGTTCCCCGTGCTTTCGCACGGACCTAATTAAAATAAACCTTGTTTTCCCAGAGGCATAACCCCGTTAACACCTTTCTAGACACCTACTAGATCGGCTAATTGTAATGTAAAAAACTCTCCCAGGAGTAACTCTTACTCGCAGTGGGTATCGGGATCCAACTATCTCATAGGAGGTATGCAATCTCATTGCAATTTTCAACACTTGAAATTCCCGATAATGTTTTGCCCCTATCTACTTATGACCTTGGCTAAGGTCAACAAATCATAAGCGCTAGTCAAGTTCAACCCGTTATTTCTTGATTGAATTAAACCCACCCGCACGACCCTTGGCTAAGGTCAACAAAGTCGCACGACTACCATAACTCAATCGCATCATATGCTTAGCAGATAAGCACTAATTAGCTACTGCACACTACGCCTTGGCTAAGGTCAACAAACGTAGCACGAATACTAACTAGTACTTATCTAAAATGACGGAGGGCTATGATAGGTTTTTATGAAAACCTTTTGCATAATGAACTTGATATTGTTGTAGAATAAAATGATTTAAAATGGAGTGTTTTTTAGGCTTTTGTTAGTTTCGCTAAAGAGGTCACTCCCGGTGAAGGGATCTCGGCTATTTCCTTATCGAATAAGGTGCAGGATATTTCACAAATACCACTATGCAAAGCAAGAACTAGAAAAGCAATCAAAAAACAAAACCGAGGGTTGTAGCATCTGCCAGTTTTTGCTAAAGAGGTCACTCCCGGTGAAGGGATCTCAGCTCTTTCCTTATTGAATAAGGTGCATGATGTTCTACAAGGAACACCGCTATGCAAAGCAAGAACTGTAGCTACCTGTTTTTGAAAATTCGAATCCACAACATCTTTAGGTTTATTTTCTTTCATTAATCTCATTAATGAAGTCCCATCATTTTAAGTTACCTAAACATCACAGATAAATACAACTTACGCTTATGCCATCCGCATTCGCCTCGATGTCCCCTCGTGCACCGTTAGGTTAGGTAACTAACGACATAGCGGGGCAGTGCTAGCGCGGGTGTAAAACATAAGCAACGTCTATATAATATATCACATATACTATATCCAGTATCTATCTCAACATATATATCCAATGATCACATCAAAGATATCACAGCAAAAAACAACATATAAAATATTGGATATACTAGGATTTCCGGGTTTTATTTTAATCCTGTATAAAACACGGATTCCACGGTCGTGATGAATAGCCAAACCCGCATCCCTAGACCCCTACGAGAGCGGCAAGCAACCCTGCCAATTCTAGAGTTAGGAGACCCGGTCTCGACTCCTCGAGATGGTCTCCCACTGGACCCTAGAACCCGGTTACTTGTGCTCCCCGCCTTGGGTCTATCCTAATGCGGAAAAGTAAATAATATACAATAGTGACATCATCCTCAACCCGGAAGTGCCCCAATAAAAGAATATTACATACAATGAATTTTACACGAATGAAAATGAAAAACTCCCATCTCACATAAAACCCCCGGCTATTCAAAACACGACGATCCAATATAACATATCCCAGCAACACATAACATCACATGTCATCAACGTAAGTAAATATGCGTATCCCAATTGTCGTTGACATATAGCAACGAAACCGGCGATGCACCACATATTACACTTACGGTCGCCGAAAAGAAAGTGAAAAACTACAACAGTTGGAATCCGCAACCACCTTAGACATCATAAACCCAATATATCACATATATTGGATTTCATGCCTAACCAATTGAATTCCTTAGACATCACATGCCTAACAATTATAAACCCCGCATTTTAGTCTCGATCTCGAAAACACTTTTCAATATCAAGTCGGGCAATTCAACAAGATTCCCGACATCCTGATCGAATGCTCGTCGGAAACTTTAGTAGACGGCCGCACCCCCCGATGCCATCGACGAAGTGCACTAAGGCAGAACACCGCTGCCGCAAGCACCCGAACAGATGATTTTGGCGACGGGGTTCTCCTACAGTCACTTTGTCGGGACTATGGGGCGTGGCTATCTAATAATGTTACCCGGAGAGTATCCGCGTACACTACGTGATTGCGACGGACTTTTGATCACATCAAAATCCCGTGGCAACCGATCAAATGAGACTAAATTGCTAGATTTATAACATTCAAATTAGTTATCTCATAACTACTTTTGTGGATTCCAAATATTGTATCTCATCACATAATATCCGGACGAACGTTAAACTTTTCGATCGATTCATCAAAGTCCCATAATTTTCCGACAGCTCAACACTTGAGCACAGTTTTAGTAATACCCAGAATATGCCACAGTACCTATGCACCAGCCGTAGAATGGCAAACCCAAGCCTCACTCATGTTGCTATGGAACTATGACAAACCCTTGGGTATGATCGCGGTTCCGCGATCCAAAAAACTCGAGTTAGGGTTTCATTCTTCTAGAGGGTTCATATGATTACTTGCATGTTTTTCCGAATACGTTAAACTTGGAAAAATGGGTTTTTGATATTCGATCGAACTTTCTAACTTCGCCTAGAAAACATGCGAATAACCCGAAACAATGTTAAAATTACGAATACGAAACACTACGAATTGTTTATAGTGTAACATTACATCACATGCAAAATTTGTAAAAACAAACAACACCTGAAACAACAAAACTAAGTCACTGGAACACACAAAAAATTTCAGGGGGAGAGCTCGCATTTGGCCCAGATGGGGGGGTAGTGGCTGGCCAAAATGTCTCAGAATTGCCTCAAATTTCTTTTGTGTTCATGTCATATCCCATATAACACTCTGTACTTGTTTAAAAAAAATTGACAATTATTTAAAATTGACAGAAACCTCATTTTGGCGTTTCAAGTTTCGGAGTATTTCAGTTTCATAATCTTAACAAATTCCGTATAAATTTACAACATGGCTCTGATACCACTGCAGGGTTACCTAGCACGGCAGCAAGATTTCGGGAGGCATCGTCCATGCCAAATTCAAAAATTTTCCATTCTAGCCAACCCTAATTAAGAATCGTTAACTAGAAATCGACGGAAATGTAAATGCAAACACTTTGTAAGTAAAAGAGATCAAGGAATACAACCTTTGTAGACTAGTCCTTCACTTCAATAGCTCCATGTAGTAGTCCCTTCACTGCGATCGTGTACTCCGGACTCTAGACAGGCTCCCGTAAAGAAACGAACAGGCTTGCTTCGAAGTCTTCAAGACCGAAGATGATCTACGTCGAGGAGACACTAACCCAAGCTATCTCTTCACTAATTACGGAATTAGTGAAGCAAACACCCTATACTAAATGGCAAGTTGTAGAGGATGATGAAGTAGGAAGTGGGCTTACTTTAGATTTGATTTTCTCACATTTTTCTCATACCTCCATTGAAGCTAGAAAGCTTTGAGGAAGAAGAAGAAGAAGAATGAACTCATCATATGAATTAATACATATGAATTATTGCAACCATGGGTGAGTTAAGCCCTCATGCCTAACTCATGTAGAGAATAAACTAAGAGATAAGGTTAAGGGTTGGATTAACAAATATCCTAAGCTAGGCAAAAGAGTGGACTTAGTCAAAGGTTCATTCAAGCTTTGAACCTTAAACTAATTCTCTCCTAATTTGTTTAACTTTGAATAAATTATAAACCCTAACTTAACCCTAGAATGGTATAAGTCTCATACACCCATCTTTCATATATCATCAAGCATGACACATACTTTTGTACACTAATATATATCACATATATACACATGCACAAACTAGTGAGAAAAGAAATCCTAAGTGGGCTAATACTAGTTAATGTAATGTAATATATCAAATATATAATTATATATTACATTATCAAATCAACTCTTGATTTAACAATCCGGTTATATTATATATAACCGACTAATATCATATGTAACAACTTATCGAATCAACACTTGATCCGATAACCCAGCTATATCGCATATAATCGACCAATGTCACAAATCGTGAGAATAGAATACGGTATCTCATATCTTATTAATCTCGGCCCCGCACATATCACATATGTGCTCCTACTCCGTTTCGCTTGAGCCGGGAAACCCTTGTGTAGGACTCTAAAGGCTCGTCAATACTCCGGCATGTAAGTCCGCGGGGGCGCCCCGGTCGTCGTTCCGACGCCGGAAACGCGGAAACAAAAACTTTGCAAAAACTTGCAACCGGCACCACCGCGCACTTTTCACCCGGATCGGGCCATTAACCTAGCAACTAGCAAAATAGAAAAGAGTAGAGATGCTATACCAAGCGATCCGTGTCCTTCGTTCTTCGTCTCCACTCCGATCTCCTGCGGAAAGTCCGTCCATCACCTCCTCGTCGGAAAGGGCACCACGTAGCCGGAATCTTTTATGGGCTCCCGCCTCTTGACCGAGGAAACTCGGGCGCGAAGTTGGCTAGCCGACGCATCCAAGACTTGCTATAGAATAGTGTAGAATGCTATGTCTCTTTATGGGGTTAGAAGTTGCCTTGATGTTGTGGAGGTATAGAGAATGAACCATGGAAAGAGCTTTGGAAATTTTGGCTAGCAAGAGAATGGAAAAATGAGATGAAGAGAATGTTTCACCCAAAAATGAAGCTCTCTCCTCCTCACCCATGAAGTGGGCCGGCCATAAAGGGAATGGTGGTGGTAATAAAAAGAAGCCCCTCTCAAGAGAAGAAAAAGGAATGAATACATGAAGAAAAATGTCACACCAATGTCAAAACCAATCCAACTCAATCCCATTCTCATGTGATGCAAGACATGAGATTAAAATGGAATCTCATGATGATTATGACGGAAAAAATGCAATAAACCCCTCCGCAAAAGGTAATTTGCACAATTGCAAATTACCCCCTCCATCGAAAGTCCGGTCGTGAAGGAATAAAAGAAAACCGGCCGGAACGGAATGCAAACTGGCAACTTCAGAAAACTGATCCCGTAATAAATTACAGGAAAACCCCGCTACTGCAAATACATGCCCGCATTTGTATTCCCACTGAACACAAATGCAAAGAGACAAAACTACACTATCAAATACTAGAATCCGGCTTAAGCCAAAGCCGGCTAGTAAAAACCGTCCGATCACGATCCGTGCAATACCCACGTATCTGATCGAACCCTGCCATATCTCCATACGGCCTCTACAGCGTTTCGCCCGAAACTTGAGTAACTGTCTGTGTGGTGGACTCTAAAGACTCGTCAATACTATGGCTGTGGATTTAACCACTAGCACGTCAGAGGTATAAGCCAATACGTAACGGGCTACCAGATACTGAATAAAAGGGACATCGATGAGCGAACTCATCCTGACACCCTACTGAGCCTGTTAGTGACAATATCCGTACAGTCCGGTCCGTTCGTCTATGAGCATCACATGGCGGGTCTAGGGGGTTGGTAAAAGTCAGACCCCCAATAGCGGTACAAGTCGTGTCGGAGTGCAGCGCAGAACACCCTGAGATACTACTGGAATACCTACCAGCAAATCTCCTGCCTTGGCCAAGGACTTTTCATGTTCTGGCTCTCCTCGACACAGCGCGATCTCACCCCTAATAACGGGAGAGACGAACCCCTGCAGATCCGCTCACTGCCTCCATGTGGCTCGGGACTGTACCCAACTAAAACCTGTTTGCACGACTCCTTTGAGCCGTGGTAGGGTAGTAATCAAAGCACAGTGGGAACTCACACGAGACAAATGACGATCTCAGGTCGATGAACTAACCTGTACACATGTCACCTGGGAACTGCTATCTGACGTTTGGTATAATCCCAACTAGCATGTTCCCGGCGAGTCCTGTCCGGTGTACTCATAACCAAATGAGCACCTGTATACATCTTAGGTGAAGTAACTGACACCAGTGGCTTGTGAGACCGGCCACCGCCCCTCGTCGGGGTCTCGACTGTATACACTAGTCTACTCTAGAGAATCGATGCCCTGTCTCGAAACTCCCACGACTAGGGACCTTTTAAGGATGTGCTTATAGACTCCAGCTCTCACTTATATGATCGCCCTCATACTGCTGGTAGTCAAGCAAGAATCCTAGGGGCTCTATCAATGTGTAATAGCGACTCATAAGGTCACCTAAAGCAGTACACAATGATAAAGATAAACCAGATAGCATACTATCATCTCGAGTAAGACTGTCCTACTGGGACAGGTCCTCCCCTCAATCATTGCAATCACGTGCCTGTGATCCAATAATTGACTCTGAGGGCACTATCTCCAACACGGCAGTGGGTGATGATCATATCAAACACCCACAAGCCGCAAGCGGTCTGCTAAACGTAACGGCCACCCGGGTATTGAGCGATCAGAAGATCAACAAGCAATCCTGCTCATACTCCTGCGAATCCAATCAGTAACACCACCGTATAGTCCGGTCTCTTCGTCTGATATGTCGCATATCTCGTCTAGGAGTGGTAAACATCAGACCCCAGTAACTCCATAAGTCATGCCGATATGAGGCTCATAACGGGTCGAGAAACTACTGATAACACTTAGCAGTATATCTCTGAAGAAGCCCTGGCTAGGGACTTCCTGTTATAGCCAATCGAGCACAGCGCAACATCAACTCCCAATACCGGGAAAGACGAAACCCCTCCTATCGCTCATTACCTCCTTGTGATTCGGGACTGTACCCAAAAGCCACCGTTTTCCACGTTCTCTTGAACGTGGTAAGGTGGAAATCAAAGCACAGTGGGAATCACACAAGACTCTATGACGATCTTGGGTCTACAGACTAACCTGTACCAGTGTCACCAGAGAACTGCTATCTGACGTTAGATATAATACCATCTGGGATTTCTCGGCGAGTCCTTTCAGTGTACCCAGTCTCCACTGAGCACCCGTATATTGTCTCTGATGTCAAACACCAATGGTTATGGGATCATCCATCACCTATCTACATGGGTCGAGAAGCTATACGCTAGTCTACTCTGGTATATCGATGCCCTGTCTCGATACACCCACGACTAGGAATATTTGAAGGATGTACTTAACGACTACTCTGTTCCCACTAGTTTGATCTACATCATAGTCCTGGTAGTCAAGTACTCATCCTAAGGTCTTTATCAACATGTAACATAAAGACAATCATTGTACATGTTAAGATAAAGAGCAACCAGATAGCATACTATCATGTCGAGCAAGAAAGTCCTCCCTATATATGTCCAAGCATCCACTACAATATACATCGTACGTACAGTAATGGCCTCTAGGGCATACATATCACTAACAGCTGGGTACACTGGACGGACTCACTGAGAACTCCTAGATGGTATTATACCTATCGTCGGATAGCAGTTCTCTGGTGACACTGGTACAGGTTAGTCTGTAGACCCGAGATCGTCATAGAGTCTTATGTGATTCCCACTGTGCTTTGATTTCCACCATACCACGGTCAAGAGATCGTGCAAAAAGGTGGATTTTGGGTACAGTACCAAGTCACATGGAGGCAATGAGCAATAGGAGGGGTTTCGTCACTCCCGGTATTGGGAGTTGATGTTGCGCTATGCTCGATTGGCCATAACAGGAAATCCCTAGCCAGGGTTGCTGAGATTTTCTAGTAAGTGTTACCAGTAGTTTCTCGAACCGTTATGGACCTTGCATCGGCATGACTTATCAGGCTATTGGGGTCTGACGTTATACCACCCACAGGCTGTGATATGCGACATATCAGACGAAGATATTGGACTGTACGGTAGTGTTACTGATTGGATTCGCAGGAGTACGAGCAGACTTGCTTGTTGATCTTCTGATCGCTCAATACCCGGGTGGCCATTACGTTTAGCAGACCGCTTGCGGCTTTTGGGTATTTGATATGATCATCACCTACTGCCGGCGTATTGACGAGTCTTTAGAGTCCTACACAGAGGTTTCCTGGCTCAAGCGAAACGGAGTAGGAGCACATATGTGATATGTGCGGGACCGAGATTAATGCGTGTATGTGATACGGCATTCCATTCTCTCGATATGTGATATCGGTCGGTTATATATGATATAGCCGGGTTATCGGATCAAGTGTTGATTCATATGATATTAGTCGGTTGTATATGATATAGCCAGATTATTAAATCAAGAGATGATTTAATAATTTAATGTATAATTATATATTTGATATATTACATTACATTAACTAGTATTAGCTCACTTAAGATTTCTTTTCTCACATTTGATATACTTTACATATATGTGATATATGTATTGTTTTCTTTTTGGTACAAAATATATATATGATATATATAAGTGTGTCACGCTAGGTTACACTTGCAACCTAGTTAGTATGAGACTCACACCATGCTAGGTTAAGTTAAGGTTTTATTTGTCTTAAGTTTTTTAAATATTTGGATAATGAGTCATGGTTCAAAACTTGTAGAAGCTTGGAGGTTTCATTGACTAAGTCCACTTGTTTGTTTAGCTTAAGATTTTTGTTAACCCAACCTTAACTCATACCCATGGTTTATTCTCTACATGAGTTAGGCATGACACCAACTTACCCATGGTTGCAATTATAACCTCACATTCATTCTCTCTTCATTATTCTTCATCTTCTTCATGAGCTCAAAGAAATGAGTTTTCTACGGTTTGAAAAAGTGAAGAAAATTTGTGAGAAAAATAAAACTAAAGTGAGCCTACTTCCTACTTCATCATCCTCTACTACTTGCCATTTAGTATAGGGTATTTGCTTCACTAATCTAACCATTAGTGAAGAGATAGCTTGGGTTAGTGTCTCCTCGACGTAGATCATCTTCGGTCTCGAAGACTTCGATGCAAGCATGTTCGTTTCTTCATAGGAGCCTCTCTAGAGTCCGGGAGTTCGTGATCGTAGTGAAGGGACAACTACACGGAGCTATTGAAGTGAGGGACCGGTCTACAAAGTTTGTATTCCTTGTTCACTTTAGAAGTAAAGTGTTTACATTATATTTCGTCAAATTTTCTTGTTTCGATTCTAGGGTTAGGGTTAGCTAGAATAGCAATTTTTAAAATATGGCATGGATGATGCCTCCCGAAAACTTGCTACCATGCTAGACAACACAAAAGTGGTATCAGAGCTATGCTAGAAAATTAGACGGATTTATTAGGATTACGAAACCGAATCTACTCTGAAACACCCGATACGAAAACTTGGTTTCTGTCCATTTTAAAAAGTCTTCAAAAAAAATTTTAAACAACTGCAGAATGTTATATATGATATGACATGAACACAGAAGAAATTCGAGGAAATTTGGAAACTATTTTGCTGGCCACAACCCCCCCTACCGGCCAAAACCCGAGCAAAACCCTTCAAATTTTGTCTGGTTCCAGTGTATGGGTTTTGATGTTTCAGGTGTTGTTTGTTTTTGCTAAATTTTCATGTGATGTTAACTTTCTGCAAAAGCAACTCGGAGTGTTTCGTAGTCGTAATTCTAACATGTATTCGGGTTATTTAGACTATGTTAAAAAGTTCGAACGGATATCAATAACCCAATTTTTCCCCGCTAGAAAATTTTTCAAGAGTTGGATTTCTTCCGAGTTTAAAACTTTCAGAAAATCTTGCAAACGATTCTGTGGACCCTCTAGAAGAACGGAACCCTAACTCTATTATGTGACCGTTAGAACCGCCATCAAACCCCAGGGTTTATGGTAGTTCAGCGGTGCCACATGTGAGGCATTGGTTGACCCTTCTGCGGCTGGTTCATAGGAGCTGTGGAAGTTACTGGGTACTTTTTGAACTCCGCTCAAGTGTTGAGCTCATTGGGAAATTTTGGGTGCTTGATTATTCGATCGAAAAGTTTAACTTCGTCTTGCTATCTATGATTGTGATACAATATTTGGAATCAATAAATTATTATGAGATAACTATTTTGAATTTTATAAATCTAGCAGTTTAGTCTTATTTGATCGGTTGCCACGGGATTTTGATGTTGATCAAAAGTCCATCGCAATTACGTAGTGTACGCGGATACTCGCCGGGTAACCTTAATAGATAGCCATGCCCCATAGCCCCGACCAAGTGACTGTAGGAGAACCCCGTCGCCAAAAGCATCCGTTCGGGTGCTCGCGGCTGCGGTGTTCCGCCTTAGTGCACTTCGTCGACGGCACCGGAGGATGCGGCCGTCTACTAAAGTTCCCGACAAGCATTCGATCAGGTTATCGGGAATCTTGTTGAATTACCCGACAGGTTATTGGAAAGTGTTTTCAATATCGAGACTAAAATGCGGGGTTTATAATTGTTAGGCATGTGATGTTTAAGGAATTCATTTGGTTGGGCATGAAATCCAAAGTATGTGATACATTGGGTTTATGATTTCTAAGGTGGTTGCGGATTCTAACTTTTGTAGTTTTTCACTTTCTTTTCTACGACCGTAAGTGTAATATGTGGTGTATCGCCGGTTTCGGTGCTATATGTAAACGACAATTGGGATACGCATATTTATTTGCGTTGATGACATGTGATGTTATGTGTTGCTGTGATATGTTATATTGGATCGTCGTATTTTGAATAGCCGGGGGTTTTATGTGAGATGAGGGTTTTTATTTTCATTCATGTAAAATTCATTGTATGTGATATTCTTTTATTGGGGCACTTCCGGGTTGAGGATGATGTCACCAATGTATATTATTTACTTTTCCTCATTAGGATAGACCCAAGGCGGTGAGCACAAGTAACCGGTTTCTAGGGTACAGTGGGAGACCATCTCGAGGAGTCGAGACCGGGTCTCCTAACTCTAGAATTGGTAGGGTTGCTTGCCGCTCTCGTAGGGGTTTGGGGATGTTGGTTTGGCTATTCATCACGACTATGGAATCCGTGTTTTATACTGGCTTAATCTAAAACACGGAATTCTTAGTATATCCAATATTTCATATGTGATTCTTCTGCTGCTGATATTCTGTGATGTGATCACTTGATATGTTCTTAGACGAATGCCTATATTATATATATGAGATATAATAAATATTGCTGCTTTCGTTTCTTATGTGATGCTTAGGAAGATAACAAATGGGACTTCATTAATGAGATTAATGAAAGAAATAAAAGAAACCTAAAGATGTTGTAGAATCTTGTTTAAAAACTGGTAGCTCTAGTTCTTGCTTTGCATAACGGTATTCCCTGTAGAATATTGAGCACCTTATTCAATAAGGAAAGAGTCGAGATCCCTTCACCTGGAGTGACCTCTTTAGAGAAACTAGCAGATGCTACAAACTCGGATTGTCTTTTGATTGCTTCTATAGTTTTTACTTTGCATAGTGGTATTTGTGAAATATCCTGCACCTTATTCGATAAGGAAAGAGCTGAGATCCCTTCATCGGGAGTGACCTCTTTAGCGAAACTTGTAAAGGCCTAAAAAACGACAACGTTTTTAAGAAAACACTCTTTTTAAAATTCACTCAATTCTACAACGTGATCAAGTTAATTACGCAAAGGGTTTTCTTAAAAACCTGTCGTAGCCCTCCTTCATTTCAGATAAGTACTACTTAGTATTCGTGCTACGTTTGTTGGCCTCCATCAAGGCGTAGTGTATGGTAGCTAACTAGTGCTTATCTACTAAAGCATGAGATGCGATTGGATTAGGGTAGTCGTGCGACTTTGTTGGCCTCTATCAAGGGTCGTGCGGGTGGGTTTAATTCAATCATGAAATGTACGGGTTGAACTTGACTAGCAGCCTATGGTTTGTTGGTCTCCGTCAAGGTCATAGGAGGTTAGGGGGAAAATATTATCGGGAATTTCAAGTGTTGAAATTTGCAATGAGATTGCATACTTTCTATGAGATAGTTAGATCTCGATACCCACTTCGAGTAAGAGTTACTCCTGGGAGAGTTTTACACATTATAATTAGCCGATCAAGTAGGTGTCTAGAAAGGTGTTAACAGGGTTACGCTCCTGTGAAAACGAGGTTTATTTTAATTAGGTCCATGAGAAAGCACGGGGAACCTCCCTCAAAGTACCGACACTGGCCTGGCCGAAAGATTGGCGAACTTGTAGGGTGTAATTAATCCCGGCTAGTCTTACCTTTTAGGGTTTGAAGGTAGATTTGACTAAAACAGTGGGAGCCATCCTGATTAGATAAACTAATAACCAATCTAATCCTGCAAGAGCGCACGCAGAGTGTTTTCTTCTCTCTCTCTCCTGGTAGCGACCATATCACGCCTTAATCAAGATAATAATATGGATGCATTGACCGAACCTGTTTATTATACTGAGTTAGGGAATGTTGGTTCTGCTCTATCTTATAACTGTTATAAGTCCGAGCAGGAAATAGGGGAATATCCGGATTCCCATGCGACCTAATCGAGGAATAAGCATGCTGATGCATATTCTTCGGGTGTGTTCAATACCAAGAACTGTTTCTCAGTATTCTTTACGTCCTAGGTATGAGATACCGGATAAGGATCCCGCATATGTAAGATGTTACATGGGCTACAGAAAGGTAGAAAACTGAGAATGGGTGATATATCTCTAAGTGTTAGAGAACGGTGCAATTGTTGCAGCCAAGTCTGTTAGCAGATATCACTTTGTATTAATACATTGATTCTGAACAAATGTTATTACATACCGAACCTGATATACAACATTACATCATGTTCTTTACTAAGTTAAAGAAGGATATAATTCTGTATTGGAGGATAATGTTGTGAACATTTTCCTGAATCAAGAGTTGATTCGATCAGGCACGCTATATAATAGCATATACGTTCTAAATCAAAACACAGTTCAAAGTATCTAGAACACAAACAAAAGGAGTAGTTCAGAAATGAACGAATCCTTCTTGTGGCATTGTAGACTAGGTCATATCAATGCGACATGACCAGCTAAGTTACATAAGGATGAATATGAGAATCTGTTCGAATTTTCATCTTATGATACTTTCCAGTCTTGTCTCAAAGGTAAAATGACCAACACTCCGTTTACTGGAAACAGAGAAAGAGTTAGTGAACTCTTGGGACAGATACATGATGATGCATGGGGTCCTATGTCTACAAATGCCAAGGTTGGTTCTTGGTACTTCATTACATTCATCGACTATCTCTCAAGATTTAGACATATGTTCCTGCTGAAACATGAGTCTGAAACTTTTGAGAAATTCAAGAAATATAAACTTGGAATTGAGAACCATACGGGTAGAAGTATTAAAGTCCTTCGATGTGATCGGAGAAGAGGATACTTTCGCAAAGAGTTCTTGGAGTTTCTAAAAGGAGAATGTGATTCTCTCTCAGCTTACTCCTTCGAGTACACCGCAGCACAATGGTGTATCGGGACGGAGCTATCGCACCCTATGAGATATGGCGCGCTCTATGATGAGTACTGCTGAATTACCTATTTCTTTTTGGGTGTTATGCACTTGAGAAGCTGCATACCTATTGAATGATGTTCCGTCCAAATCAAGGCATACCACTACATATGAGATATGGTGTGGTAAGAGACCATGTTTTAAACGAGTTAAGATATGGGTTGTCCGGCCTATGTTGAAAAGCAAAATCCGGACAAGATCAAGGCAAGATCAGATCTGTATAAGTTTGTTAGGATATCCCAAACATTTGTGAGGGAATATCTTCTACCACTCTGAGGAGCAAAAGGTGTTTTGTTTCTCAGCATGCCACCTTTTAGAAAAGGAATTTCTTGTGAAGAAATTTATGGTCATGAGGTAGAACTGGAAGCTGTTCCAGGTAGACAAACTAACAGCTGATGATTTGGTAGAACCAAAGGATTCGATAGTCTCCAACGAACCTCAGTCTCTCCGTGAATCTGGTAGGGTTCCTCATCCACTTGAGAGATACTACGGTATTCTTGGTGACAGTGGGAGCGAGGATTGCATCATGAGATGATGGCCCAACTAGGTTCAGGTAGGCCATTACGAGTGGCGACTCAGTGAAGTGGTTGGATGCTATGCGATCAAAAGATAGAATCCATATACACCAACAAAGTATGACTTTGAATGTTGCAACTGAAAGGATAAAACCCATTGGGAGCAAAAGGATCTTGAGAAGATTCTTGATGTAAATGGAAAAGTTGAGACTTTCAAAGCTATGCTTAAGTCCATCAGGATCAATACAAGCATCGCGGAGTTGGAACATCTTCTTTGATGTGGTAGTCAAAGAGTTTGACTTCATCAAAAAGGTAGATGAACCTTGCATATACAAGAAGGTTGTAGAGAGTAAGGTTATCTTCCATGTATTGTACGTAGATGACATACACTTGATAGGAAATGGTTTCCTATGCTACACTCGGTCAAGCTCCTCTTATCACGCGGATTCTCAATAGAAGATCTGGATGATACCTATTACATCTTGTGGATTATGATCATGGTGATAGATCTAAAGTGGATCTTAGGAGTGTCCCAAATTCAGGTACATAAACACCATACTAAAGGGGTTTAGTATGGAATATTCTAAGCGTGGTGGTTCGCCCACTTACTCAAGGATCACTCTCTCCAAAAAGATGTTTCCCAAGACTGATTTGGAGAGAGCTCGCATGCAAGGGATACCCTATGCTTCGGCAGTAGGCTCTATCAGAGTATGCGATGTTATGTACAAGACTAGATGTAGAATACTCACTAAGTGTAGTGATTAGGAATCAATCGGATCTTGAGAGAATCATTGGAAAGCTATGGAGGACATTCTTAAGTACTTGAGAAGCACTAAAAGAAAGTTCTTAGTTCCAGCTTCCAGTGTGATAAGTTCGACTGAGAGTCAGTCACATGCATTGTCTTTACCCTCAATGCAGGGACGGTATGTTGAAAGAGTTCCAAGATAGATACCGTGACATACTAGACGAAAAAGGCTGAATACATTGCTACCATTGATGCTGCCAAAGTGGTTGTCTGGGCATTTCTTGTTCATGAGATGAACAAGGTTCCTACCATTGAGCGTCTAATAACTGTTATTGTGACAACAATGGAGTTGTGGCTTTGGCCTAGGAACGAAGGTACCATCAGCGTTCCGGACATATTCTGAGGCAAGTATCACCTGATCAAGGAGATGGATGATCTCCAAGGGATCGAAGTAAGGAGAGTAGACACGAAGGATAACACAGCGGATCCACTCACAAAGGCCTTACCCCTACAGAGACTTCTATGGGATGGTTGAGTAAGGGATATTACAACCACTGCCATATTGTTAGGTATTGGATACTACAACAGATGGCCTTAGTGCAAGTGGGAGATTGTTAGTTATATGTATGCCCTAGAGGCCATTACTGTACATGTGATGTATATTGTAGTGGATGCTTGGACATATATAGGGAGGAATTTCTTACTCAACATGATAGTATGCTATCTGGTTGCACTTTATCTTAACATGTACACTTATTGTCTCTCTATTACATGCTGATAAAGCCCTTAGGATGAGTACTTGACTACCAGGATTATGATATAGATCATACTAGTGGGGATAGGGTAGTCGATAAGTACATCCTTCAAATGTTCCTAGTCATGGGAGTATCGAGACAAGGCATCGATACTCCAGAGTAGACTAGCGTATACGCTTCTCGGCCCATATGATGGGCGATGGATGACCCCACATCCATTGGTGTTTGACATCAGAGAAGGTATACGGGTGCTCAGTGGAGACTGGGTACACTGGACGGACTCGCCGAGAACTCCTAGATGGTATTATACCCATCGTCAGATAGCAGTTCTTTGGTGACACTGATACAAGTTAGTCTGTAGACCCGAGATCTTCATAGAGTCTTGTGTGATTCCCACTGTGCTTTGATTTCCACCATACCACGGTCAAGAGATTGTGCAAAAAGGTAGTTTTTGGGTACAGTCCCGAGTCACATGGAGGCAATGAGCGATAGGAGGGGTTTCTTCTCTCCCGGTATTAGGAGTTGATGTTGCGCTATGCTCGATTGGCCATAACAGGAAATCCCTAGCCAGGGTTGCTGAGATTTACTGGTAAGTGTTACCAGTAGTTTCTCGAACTGTTATAGAACTTGCATCGGCATGACTTATCAGGCTATTGGGGTCTGACGTTATACCACCCCCAGGCTGTGATATGCGACATATCAGACGAAGAGACCGGAATGTACGGTAGTGTTACTGATTGGATTCGCAGGAGTACGAGCAGGCTTGCTTGTTGATCTTCTGATCGCTCAATACCCGGATGGCCGTTACGTTTAGAAGACCGCTTGCGGCTTGTGGGTGTTTGATATGATCATCACCTACTACCGGCGTATTGACGAGTCTTTAGAGTCCTACACAGAGGTTTCCTAGCTCAAGCGAAATGGTGTAGGATCACATATGTGATGTGTGCGGGACCGAGATTAATGCGTATATGTGATACCGCATTCCATTCTCGTGATATGTGATATCAGTCGGTTATATATGATATAGCCAGGTTATCGGATCAAGTGTTGATTCGATAAGTTGATTCATATGATATTAGTCGGTTGTATATGATATAGCCGGATTATTAAATCAAGAGTTGATTTAATAATTTAATGTATAATTATTTATTTGATATATTACATTACATTAACTAGTATTAGCTCACTTAAGATTTCTTTTCTCACATTTGATATACTTTACATATATGTGATATATGTATTATTTTTTTTTTGGCACAAAATATATATGTGATATATATTAGTGTGTCATGTTAGGTTACACTTGCAACCTAGTTAGTATGAGACTCACACCATACTAGGTTAAGTTAGGGTTTTATTTGTCTTAAGTATTTTAAACATTTGGATAATGAGTCATGGTTCAAAGCTTGTAGAAGCTTGGAGGTTTCGTTGACTAAGTCCACTTGTTTGTCTAGCTTAAGATATTTGTTAACCCAACCCTTAACTCATAGCTATGGTTTATTCTCTACAAGAGTTAGGCATGACACTACCTCACCCATGGTTGCAATTATAACCTCACATTCATTCTCTCTTCATTATTCTTCATCTTCTTCATGAGCTCAAAAGAAAGAGTTTTCTAGGGTTTGAAAAAGTGAAGAATATTTGTGAGAAAAATAAAACTAAAGTGAGCCCACTTTCTACTTCATCATCCTCTACTACTTGTCATTTAGTATAGGGTGTTTGCTTCACTAATCTCACCATTAGTGAAGAGATAGCTTGAGTTAGTGTCTCCTCGACGTAGATCATCTTCGGCCTCGAAGACTTCGATGCAAGCATGTTCATTTCTTTATGGGAGCCTCTCTAGAGTCCGGGAGTTCGTGATCGCAGCGAAGGGACTACTACACGGAGCTACTGAAGTGAATGACCGGTCTACAAAGGTTGTATTCCTTGTTCACTTTAGAAGTAAAGTGTTTACATTATGTTTCGTCGGATTTTATAGTTTCGATTCTAGGGTTAGGGTTAGCTAGAATAGCAAGTTTTTAAATATGGCATGGATGATGCCTCCCGAAAACTTGCTGCCGTGCTAGTCAACCCAATAGGTATTGAGCGATCATAAGATCAACAAGGAAGCTTGTACATACTCCTGCGAATCCAATCAGTAACACTACCATACAGTCCGGTCTCTTCGTCTGATATGTCGCATATCCAGTCTAGAGGCGGTAAACGTCAGACCCCAGTAACCGTTAAGTCGTTCCGATGTGAGGCTCATAACGGGTCGAGAAACTACTGATAACACTTACCAGTAGATCTCCATATCAGCCTTGGCCAGGGACTTCCAGTTATAGCCAATCGAACATAGCGCAACATCAACCCCCAATACCGGTAGAGACGAAACCCCTCCTATCGCTCATTGCCTCCATGTGATTCGGGACTGTACCCAAAAGCCACCGTTTTGCACGTTCTCATGAACGTGGTAAGGTGGAAATAAAAGTACAGTGGGAATCACACAAGATTCTATGACGATCTCGGGTCTACAGACTAACCTGTACCAGTGTCACCAGAGAACTGCTATCCGACGATAGGTATAATACCATCTAGGAGTTCTCGGCGAGTCCATTCAGTGTACCCAGTCTCCACTGAGTACCCGTATACCATCTTTGATGTCAAACACCAATGGATGTGGGATCATCCATCGCCCATCATATGGGTCGAGATGTGTATACACTAGTCTACTCTGGAGTATCGATACCCTGTCTCGATACACCCTCGACTAGGAACAATTATAGGATGTACTCGTGGACTACCCTGGCCCCACTAGTATGATATCCATCATAGTCATAGTAGTCAAGTACATATCCTAAGGGCTTTATCAACATGTGGGTGCAAGACAATAACACAATACAAGTCAACATGTTAAGACAAATTGAAGCCAGATAGCATACTATCATGTCGAGCAAGAAAGTCCTCTCTATATATATCCAAGCATCCACTACAATATACATCATATGTATAATAATGGCCTCTAGGGTATATACATAACTAACAATTATATATTTGATATATTAATATACATTAACTAATATTAGCTCACTTAAGAATTTCTTCTTCTCACATGTACATTTTATATATATATGATATATATTAAAGTATTATTTTTTCTTTGTGTCATGCTTGATGATACATTGTACATAGGTGTATGAGACTCATACCATGCCATAGATAATTAAGGGTTTAATATTAGAGGGAAAATCAAAATTAGGTGGAAAATTGTCATGGTTTAGATGCTTTGGAAGCTTATGGAAACATTGACTTAGTCCACTAATTTTATCTTACCTTAGATATTTATTAACCTAATCATTATCTATAGCCATGGTTAAGTCTCTACATGGGATTATATGTGATATTATCTCACCCATGGTTGCCATTCTATTCTACACAACTTCATCTTCTTCATCTCAAGAGCTCACTAGGTTTTCTTGAGGTGAAGAAAAAGAGTGAGAAAAATTATTCTAAAGTGAGTAAAATTCCTACTTCATCAATCTATACTAGACCAGCCATTTAGTGTAGGTTGTGTCGGTTGTATGTATACCTTAGTGGCCATTATTGTACATGATTGTATATTATAGTGGATGTTGGGACATATATAAGGAGGACTTTCTTGCTCGACATGATAGTATGCTATATGGTTACTCTTTATCTTAACATGTACACTTGTATTGTCTCTCTGTGACATGTTGATAAAGCCCTAAGGATGTGTACTTGACTACCAGGATTATTATGTAGATCATACTAGTGGGGTCAAGGTAGTCCATAAGTACATCCTTTAATTGTTCCTAGTCGTGGCAGTATCGAGACGGGGTATCGATATTCCAGAGTAGACTAGCGTATACGTTTCTTGACCCATATGATGGGCGATGGATGATCCTACATCCATTGGTGTTTGACATCAAAGATTGTATACGGGTGGTCAGTGGATACTGAGTACACTGAACAGGACTCGCCGAGAACTCCTAGATGGTATTATACCTCACGTCAGATAGCAGTTCTCTGGTGACACTGGTATAGGTTAGTCTGTAGACCCGAGATCGTCATAGAGTCTTGTGTGATTCCCACTGTTCTTTGATTTCCACCTTACCACGTTCAAGAGAACATGCAAAATGGTGGTTTTTGGGTACTGTCCCGAGTCACATGGAGGCAATGAGCGATAGGAGGGGATTTCGTCTCTCCCAGTATTAGGGGTTGATGTTGCGCTGTGCTCGATTGGCTATAACAGGAAGTCCCTGTCCAGGGATGATTATGAGATTTATTGGTAAGTGTTATCAGTAGTTTCTCGACCCGTTATGAGCCTCATATCAGCATGACTTCTCAAGCTATTGGGGTCTGACGTTTACCACCCCCAGGCTGGATATGCGACATATCAGACGAAGAGACCGGACTGTACGGTAGTGTTACTTATTGGATTCACACGAGTATGTGCATGCATGCTTGTTGATCTTCTAATCGCTCAATACCCGAATAGCCGTTACGTGTAGCTAGTACTGCTGACGGCTTGTGGGTGGCTGATATGATCATCACCTACTGCCGGCATATTGACGAGTCTTTAGAGTCCTACATAGAGGTTTCCTGGCTCAGGCGAAACGAAGTAGGAGCACATAAGTGATATGTGCGGGACCGAGATTAATACGTTTATGTGATACCGTATTCTAATCTCACTTTATGTGATATCGGTCGGTTATATGCGATATAGCCGGGTTATCGAATCAAGTTTTGATTCGATAAGTTGATACAAATGATATTAGTCGGTTATATATGATATAGCCGGATTATTAAATCAAGTGTTGATTTAATAATTTAATGTATAATTATATATTTGATATATTAATATACATTGACTAATATTAGCTCACTTAAGAATTTCTTTATCTCACTTATGCATTTAATATATATGTGATATATATTAATTGTGTTTTTTGTGTCATGCTTGATGATACATACTACATGGGTGTATGAGACTCATACCATGCCATTAGATAATTAGGGTTTTATTTATTTAAGGTAAATCAAAATTAGTTGGAAATTAGTCATGGCTAAGATTCTTTGGAACCTTGTGGAAACCATTGACTTAGTCCACTAATTTTGTTTTACAATAAATATTTATTAACCCAACCATTATCATTAGCCATGGTTAAGTCTCTACAAGGGTGATATATGATATTATCTCATCCATGGTTGCCACTCTCTTCTTGACTTCATCTTCTTCTTCATCTCAAGAAAGCACTCTAGCTTTTCTTGAGGTGAGGAAATATAGTGAAAAAAATATTTCTAAAGTGAGCAAAAATCCTACTTCATCAACCTACACTAGGCTAGCCATTTAGTTTAGCTTGTTTGCTTCACTAATTCCTAATTAGTGAAGAGTTAGCTTGAGCTAGAGTCTCCTCGACGTAGATTATCTTCGGCCTCGATGATTTCCAGCAAGCTTGTTCATTTCACCTTGTGGAGCCTAACTTGAGTCCGGGAGATCACTACTTGGAGCGAAGGGACATCTACATGGAGCTTTAGAAGTGAAGGACCGGTCTACAAAGGTTGTATTCCTTGTTCACTTAGATATAATGTTGTTTACATGCATTGTTAACCCTATTTCTCTAGTTAAGATCCTTGTGTTGGGGTTAGTTAGCACACTAAATTTTTGAAAATGGCATGGTTGATGCCTTCCGAAACCTTGTAGTCGTGCTAAACAACCCTTCAGGTTGTTTGCTTCACTAATTCTCAATTAGTGAAGAGGTAGCTTGAGTTGGAGATTCCTTGACGTAGATCATTTTCGGCCTCGAAGACTTCAAGCAAGCTTGTTCCTTTCGCCTAGTGGAGCCTAACGAGAGTCCGGAAAACCACTACTTGGAGCGAAGGGACTACTACACGGAGCTTTAGAAGTGAAGGACCGATCTAAAAAGGTTGTATTCCTCATTCACTTAGTTTAATTTGTTTACATGTTTAGATAACCCTAATTCTCTAGTTAGATCCTTGGTTCGGGTTACTTAGCATACTAAAATTTTATAAAATGGCATGGTTGATGCCTTCCGAAACCTAGTAGTCGTGCTAAGAAACCCTACAGTGGTATCAGAGCCGAGATAGAACATTAGGAGTGGTCTAGACGAAGTTAAAGTGTTCAAACGATCATTGAATTCCCAAATTTCACTCTCTGGAAATTTTTCCAAATGTTGGATTTTTCCATGTTAAAAATATTCAGAAAATCATGTAGGGTTTTCTATGGACCCATAAGAAGAACGAACTCCTAACTCGACACTATGACTACGGAATCGCAACCAAACCCTAGGGTTTGCGGCGGTTCCGCGGCGCCATAGGTGAGGCCAGGAACGACCCTTCTTGTGTAGGTCCGTGGGTACTAGTGCACTATCTGGGTATTTTTTTAACAATGCTCAAGTGTTGAGCTCTCTGGGAATTTTGGGAATTCGTTGATTCGATCGAAATGTTTAACATCATCTAGATATCTGTGTAATGTGATACAATATTTAGAATCCACAATAATTGGTTTTATGAAAACTAATTTGAATTTTGTAAACCTAGCAATTTAGTCTCATTTGATCGGTTGCCGCGGGGTTTTGATTCGGATCAAAACTCCGTCGCAATTACGTAGTGTACGCGGATACTCGTCGGGTTACGTTACTAGATAGCCACGCCCCATAGCCCCGTCCAAGTGACTGAAAGAGAACCCTGTTTCCAAAAGCATCCGTCCAGGTGCTCGCGGCCGCGGTGTTCCGCCTAAGTGCACTTTGTCGACGACATCGGGGGTGCGGCCGTCTACTAAAGTTTCCGATGAGCATTCGATCAGGTTGTCGGGAATCTTATTGAATTGCCTGACTTGTTATTGAAAAGTGTTTTCAATAACGAGACTAAAATGCGGGGTTTACAATGTTAGGCATGAAATTCGGAATATGAGATATTCCGGGTTTATGATGTCTAAGGAATTCTTTTGGTTAGGGATGAAATCCGAAGAATGTGATATTTTGGGTTTATGATGTCTAAGGATGTTGCGGATTCCAATTGTTATAGTTTTCATTTCTTTTCTGCGACCGTAAGTGTAATATATGAGGTATCGCCGGTTTCGTTGCTATATGTCAACGAAAATTGGAATACGCATATTTACTTACGTTGATGACATGTGATGTTATGTGTTGCTGTGATATGTTATATTGGATCGTCGTGTTTGAATAGCCATGTTTTTTTTATGTAAGATGAGAGTTTTTCATTTTCATTCATGTAAAAACTTGTATATAATATTCTTTTATTGGGGCACTTCCGGGTTGAGGATGATGTCACCATTGATGTATATTATTTACTTTTCCGCATTAGAATAGACCCAAGGAGGGGAACACAAGTAACCGGATTCTAGAGTCCTGTGGGAGACCATCTCGAAGAGTCGAGACCGGGTCTCTTAACTCTAGAATTGGCAGGGTTGCTTGCCACTCTCGTAGGGGTGTAGGGATGTGGGTTTGGCTATTCATCGCGACCGTGGAATCCATGTTTTTTACTGGATTAATTTAAAATACGGAACTCCTATTATATCCAATATTTCATTTGTTGACTTCTGCTGCTGATATTCTGTGATGTGATCACTTTATATGCTGAGACGAATGGTATATTATATATATGATATATAATAAACGTTGCTTATGTTTTGCATCCGCGCTAGTCCCGCCTCACTATGCCGTTAGTTAAGTAACCTAACGGTGCATAACGGGACACTGTGGCGAATGCAGATGGCATAAGCGTAGGTTTTATTTTTATTTCTTTATCTATGATGCTTAGGAAGCATAAATGATAGGACTTCAATAATGAGATTAATGAAAAGAAAGAAACCTAATGATGTTGTGGAATCAAATTTTCAAAAAAAGGTTGCTCTAGTTCTTGCTTTGCATAGTGGTGTTCCTTGTAGAATATCCAGCACCTCATTCGATGAGGAAAGAGTCAAGATCCCTTCACCGGGAGTGACCACTTTAGTGAAACTAGCAAATGCTACAACCCATTCGGTTTTGTTTTTTGATAGCTTCTCTAGTTCTTTCTTTGCATAGTGATATTCCTTGATGAATATCCAACACCTCATTCGATGAGGAAAGAGCCGAGATCCCTTCACCGGGAGTGACCTCTTTACCGAAACTAGTAAAAGCCTAAAAAATACTCCTTTTTAAAATCACTCGATTCTACAACGATATTAAGTTCATTATACAAAAGGTTTTCTTAAAAACCTGTTATAGCCCTCCGTCATTTCAGATAAGTGCTATTTAGTATTCGTGCTATATTTGTTGACTATGTTAAGACGTAGTGTACGATAGCTGATTAGTGCTTATCTGCTAAAGCATGTGATGCGATTGGATTAGGGTAATCGTACGACATTGTTGACTATGTTAAGGGTCATACGGGCGAGTTTAATTCAATCACGAAATGACGGGTTGAACTTGACTAGCACTTATGATTTGTTGACCATGTTAAGGTCATAGGCTGCTAGGGGCAAAATATTATCGGGAATTTCAAGTGTTGAAATTTGCAATGAGATTGCATACCTTCTATGAGATAGTTGGATCCCTATACCCACTGTGAGTAAGTGTTACTCCTAGGAGAGTTTTGCACTTTACAATTAGCTAACCCATTAGGTGTCAACGAGGTTATGCCTCTGGGAATACGAGATTTACTTTAATTAGGTCCGTGCGAATATACGGGGAACCCTCCTCAAAGTACTGACACTGGCCTGGTTGACCGGTTAGCGAACTTGTAGGGTATAATTAATCCCGGCTAGTCTTACCTTTTAGGGTTCGAAGGAAGATTTTATAAAAACGGTGGGATCCATCCTAATTAGATAAAATAATAACCAATCTGATCTTGTAAGAGCATATGCAGAGTGTTTTCTTCTCTCTCTCTCTCTCTCCCCCCCCCCTCTCTCCTGGTAGCAACCGTGACATGCCTTAATCTAGATAATAATATGGATGTATTGACCGAACCTTCTTATTATACTGAGCTGGGGAACGTTGGTTCCGCTCTATCTTATAATTGTTATAAGTCTGAGCAGGAAATAAGGGAATACCAGGATTTCCATGCCACCCGATCGAAGGATAAGCATGTTGATGTATCTTCTTCAGGTGTGTTTCGTTACCGAGAACTGTTTCTCAGTATGCTCTACGTCCTGGGTATTTGATACCGGATCATGATCCCAAATATGTAATCTGTTACATGGGCTTAGAGAGGTAGAGAACTGGGATCGGGTGATGGTGCAATTGTTGCAGCGAAATCAGTTGGCAAATATCACCTTGTATTACCTGAAGGTAATACATTGATTCTGAATGAATATTATTACATGCCGAACCTCATATGCAATATTATATCAGTCTCATTATTAAGTTAAAGAAGGATATAATTTTGTATTGCAGGTTTATGTTATGAACCTTTTCCTGAATCAAAATTTGATTGGTTCAGGCACGTTATGCAATGGCATATAAGTTCTAAATCAAACCACAGTTATAAGTATACAGAACACACATAAGTGGAAGAGTTCAGAAAAGAATGAATTCTTCTTGTGGCATTGTAGACTAGGTCATATCAATGCGAAACGATTAGCTAAGTTACATAAGGATGGATATTTGAATCCGTTCGAATTTACATCTTATAAAACTTGCCAGTCATGTCTCAAAGGTAAAATGACCAAAACTCCGTTTACAGGAAACGGATTAAGAGTTATTGAACTCTTGGGACTGATACATAATGATGTACGCGGTCCTATGTCTACACATGCCAGGGATGGTTCCTCATAGATTATTACGTTCACCGACGATCTCTCAAAATTCGGATATGTGTTCCTGTTGAAACACAAGTCTGAAGTTTTTGAGAAATTCAAAGAATATAAGTGTAAAGTTGAGAACCAAACGGGTAAAAGTATTAAAATCCTTCGATCTGATCGATAAGGAGAATACTTGCGCATCGAGTTCCTAGACTATCTAAAAGAGGATGAGATTCTCTCTCAGCTTACTCCTCCATATACACCACAACACAACGGTGTATCGGGGCGGAGGAATCACACCATATTTGATATGGTATGCTCTATGATGAGTACTACTGAGTTACCTATTTCCTTTTGGAGCTATACACTTGAGACGGCTGCATACCTATTGAATATGGTTCCAACCAAATCAGTACCTACCACTCCATATGCAATTTGGTATGGGAAGAGAGCATCTCTTAAACGAGTTAAGATATGGGGTTGTCCGGCCCATGTTGAAAAGAAAAATCTGGACAAGCTCGAGGCAAGGTCAGTTCTATAAGTTTGTTGGATTTCCCAAACATTCGCGAGGGAATATCTTCTACCACACCGAGGAACAAAAGGTTTTTTGTTTCTCGGCATGCCACCTTTTAAAAAAAAGGAATTTCTTGAAAAACAAATTAGAGGTCATGAAGTAGAACAGGAAGGAGTTCCAGCTATACAAACTACGACTGATGATTTAGTGGAACCGGAGGATTCGATAGTCTCTAATGAACCTCAGCCTCTCCGCGAATCTGGTAGGGTTCCTCATTCCCCTGAGAGATACTACGGTTTTCTCAGTGATGGTGGGAGCGAGGGTTCCATCATAGAAGATGATGACCCAACTAGATTCAGGTAGGCCATCACGAGTGGGGACTCTATGAAATGGCTGGATGCAATGTAATCTGAGATAGAATCCATGTACACCAACAAAGTATGGACTTTGCATGTTGTTCCTGAAGGGGTAAAACCCAACGGGAGCAAGTGGATCTTTGAGAAAGATACTTGGTGTAAATGGAAAAGTTGAGACTTTCAAAGCTAGACATGTAGCGAAAGGTTTTCATCATAAAACCAGGTGTGGATTATGATGAAACCTTTTCTTCGGTGGCTAAAATTAAGTCCATCCGTGTCACGACCCAAAATTCGGCCCGTGAACGGCACTTAGCTACGTAACGTCTACAGTCGTAACGCAATTAAGTAATCCGAAAACCTAGAAATCAAAACCATCAAAAGTAGTAAATGATAAAAAACTTTTGTTAAAAACATTTGGAAACCTCGAGTAAAAATCTTTAGAGTTTAAGTTTTTTTCTTAAAAATTTCGGCAGCACCTCCTTTGTAAAAACTAGCCCCGAAACGGGTACAACCCTGATATAAGTAAAATAACATAAAATATAAATAAGCATCCCCAAATAGGAGGAAACAAACCCAATGGCGGAAACAATCACCACGAGAATAATATACGACGCCGTAGCGAAGAAATGAACAATATAAGTGGATAAAAAATAAAAGATAAAACTGCATAAATAAAGTCGGCTCACACGAGCTCGACATCCAGAGTAAAAAATAATATACAATATCGTCCTCACAACAGCTCTCTAAGTCAATATATGGAATGGTAGATGGAGAGTACTAGATACAATAGAGTGTACAATGAAATATAAACGGATAACCGCAAAACCCACCTATAAGCAAAACGGCTCACACGCCAACTGCAGCGATATCCGTAGCAAAAAGATACAATGATGTAGCCCAGCCGCGACTACTCTGAGGGTCAACCTGCAAACACTGTATCATAACGGGGGTGAGTTGCCAACTCGTTAATAGTAAAAAACATATACAGGTAATCGCAAGTGTGCACGTGCTGCGATACTCTAACATGTGCAAATTGATAACATCAATATGGTAATCCAAGTATGCAATAATCATGCGAGGTACTCTATCAGATCCAAAAAATACATGATGCGACGAGTGCTGAGCATGTGAAAAACATAACATCAACACGAATCATCATCGTGGAAAACCGGTGTCCATCGATACACCCCAAATCCCTAATAACTCGGGCGTCGTCACTCTAATCGTCCCTCACATCCTGTAAATCTCATGGAAACATGAGTGCCCAGCATCGGCACTCGAAATAACATGAAATACTCGTGTCCAGCATCGACACGCAAATCCTCATATATCGGGCTCCGTCAGTCCGGATCGGCCCACGGGCTCCGTCTGCGGAATCGGCCTTTGGGCCCCGGCAGTATGGGTCGGCCCATATCCATCTCTCGACTCTGGTCAGTATCCTCCAGATTACCGCCAGGTCCAACTAATCACCGGTTGGTAGTAGTCCCTCTACCAGGCTCATCGTCTACTGCACAACAATCCGTTCTCGCCCAGGGGTACCATACCGGGTCCACCATGAACCCGCAAACGGATCCTCCTCCTCCTTGAATCGGGTTTCTATCACACGTCTCAGAACCGAGAAAACGCATGGTGGACATACTGAAATATCATATCAAGAGAAACCTGGTTTTCAAAACATTACATACTTTCTTAAAATAATACCATGGTTCTCAAATCCAAAATCACATGAAATCCAAAACTCAATATGTAGATCCATGCAATGTGACGTATGCAGCATAAAATCGTACTATGAGCAAAAAGGGAAAACCACTCTTTTGAATGGATCCAGTTTTTAAAATATATCATGTGGTCCCCAATTCTCCAAAATCAAAGCCAGCATCATCTATGTATGTGCAAATGTATATGTACGCAGGTATGGATGCACAAGTGGGTATATACGCAAGTATGAGTGTACAATATGTATGTATGCAAGTATGAGTGTACAAGTGGGTATATACGCAAGTATGAGTGTACAACATGTATGTACGCAAGTATGAATGTACAAGTGGGTATATACGCAAGTATGAGTGTACAATATGTATGTACGCAAGTATGAGTGTACAAGTGGGTATATACGCAAGCATGAATGTACAAGTGGGTATATACGCAAGTATGAATGTACAAGTGGGTATATATGCAAGTATGAGTGTACAATATGTATGTACGCAAGTATGAGTGTACAAGTGGGTATATACGCAAGTATGAGTGTACAATATGTATGAAGGCAAGTATGAATGTAAAAGTGGGTATATACGCAAGTATGAGTGTAAAATATGTATGTACGCAAGTATGAATGTACAATATGTATGTCAAGTCATGCGCCAATGTCGATAACGATAAAACACTGTGTATATGTATAGGCGTGTCATGGAAATTACCGACGGTGTGAATGTAGCATGCAAATTAGTGCTCGTGCACATGAACCGTCAGTAATAGTGCGGTGTTCACTAAGTACTAAATCGAGCACAACAATATAATGGCAGGTAATGGTGCTTATGAAAATCAACATATACGAATATGAATATACGACTACAATATCCTATCAAGCCCTGACGCATAACGCCATATGGGCGATTTTCTCGTAGATGTTAAATCTACTCACCTGTGATCTCGAGCTAAGTGTATCCGACCACCTGCTTCCCCTTCTTCACGGCGTCCGAAGTCCCCGCCTGCGACCCTATTAACACATAATACATAGCAAGGCAAAACTTATAAATCGACCAATAATACGCACAATTAAACTTAAAATGACACACCGACTCTAACAACCACTTATAGTGTTCGTTTAACGGCTAAAGTGTGTATGACACAAAAACAAGAGAACCTGCAAGCAGATTCACGCGAAGCGCAGAGCTGAGTCGGACACCGTATCGCGCGTTAACGTAACACTAAAAACTACCTAAACGATCCCAGGTTTTACCCACTTCCATTACTAAAAAAATCTAGCAGTACCAAAAACCCTTAAACCACAGCAGACAGCTACCCTCAAATTTTCAAGCCCCCAGCTCCCTCCGAGGCCGAGCTCACCGGAAATGTCCCCCATGTCGCAGGCCAAAACCGCCCAGATCGGTCTCAAATTTCAGGTGCACACTCAGGAAAACTAGCACTACACCACTACACTGTTTGGTTTTACCAAAAGGTCTCAGGGTCACAGCAGGTTACAGTAACTCAAAAACGACACTAAAATACGATATCGGCACAAAACCAAGACTTTATGGTTCTAAACTGAAACTACAAGGAAACACAACATATTAACTAGCTAATTAGCAGTAGAAAGAGAACTACCTTCCCAAACTTGCTCAAAACTCTAACTTTCCAAGCTCTAAGTGGTCTCCATAGGCTTTGGCTCACGTTCAAAGAAGGGTGTAGTGAGTTTTGGTGAGGGGTAATGAGGATTTTTGAAGATTTGGGTTAGGGTTTGGTGAAGAACAAGAAGTGTTTCAGTTTTGAGAGTTTGAGGGAGGGAGAAATGATATGAAGGAAAGGAAATGAGAATGATAGGAGGAAATGAGAGTGTGAGGGTGTAAGTGAGTGAGTGAGAGTTTGAGAATGAGGGGTGAGCTTAGAGGAGCCATGCCTCCCCACTCTCTCTCATTAATTGCTATGCATGCTTGCCCAAGCTCTTTATGCTCTCTCTCTCTCCTCAAGTCAACCTAAAAGAAAACAATTATTTTTTTTGAATTTTGAAAACTAATTTACTTAATTAACTACAAAGTACCCAAATGGAATGGGTTAATACACCATGGCTACTCAAGCATGGTTTAACCCCAATTTAGCCCTAGGTTAATATGCACATGTGTGTGCAAGCCCAAAATAAATACTAAATATATTCATTATTTTTTATAAAATATTTAAAAACCATTTTGGTAAACTTTTACTAAAAACCGTATTATCGCTTATTTAACAACTAATCGCATTCTAAGGTGTTACAATCATCCCCCTTATAGAAATTCATCCCCAAATTAAAAAAATTTCACTAGGCGTACCTTCAAAGAGATGAGAAAATTTCTTCCGCATCTCACCCTCGGCCTCCCAAGTGATATCTTCACCATTCGGGCTGCGCCAAAGAACCTTTACAGATGGCAAGATCTTTGATCGAAGTTTCTTCACCTGCCAGTCCAATATCACTACTGGCAGCTCGGTGAACGAAAGATCGTGCTCAAGCTGAATGGTCTGGTGCTGAATCATGTGAGAAGGGTCATGAAGGTATCTGCGAAGAATCGACACATGGAATACGGGGTGAGCATCTGAAAAGCTGGGAGGAAGAGCCAAACCATATGCAACTGCGCCTACACGCTCGAGGATCTCGAAGGGACCTACAAATCTGGGACTAAGCCTCCTTTTCTGCCCAAATCCCATTACGCCCTTCATCGGAGAGACCCTCAGAAAAACATGATCGCCAACGACGAATTTGAGTCTGTGACGGCGTCTGTCAGCATACGTTTTTTGCCTTCTCTGAGCTGTCCTCATCCTATTTCGAATCAATTGTATCTTCTCGGTCGTCTCCTTTACGATCTGCAGCCCCAAAATACTTCTCTCATTGAGCTCTGTCCAAAAAACGGGCGATCGACATCTCCTCCCATATAAAGCCTCGAAATGTGCCATCTGAATCATATCCTGGAAGCTATTAATGTAGGAGAACTCCACCAAGGGCAAATGACGATCCCAGTTGCCACCGAAATCTAGAATACAAGATCAAAGCATGTCCTCAAGAGTCTGAATAGTCCGCTCTGACTGGTCGTCGGTCTGCGGATGGAATGTTGTGCTGAAACTCAAGCGGGTGCCCAAAGCCTCCTGATGTCTCTGCCATAGTCGGTTGGTGAACTGGGTGCCTCGGTCGGACACGATACAAGTCAGGACGCCATGCAATCGTACAATCTGATCGATGTATATCTGGGCATACTGAGCAAATCCAAAAGTGGTCTTCACTGGCAGAAAGTGAGCCGCTTTCGTCAATCGATCCACGATCACCCAAATGGTGTCGTACCCTCGACTGGTCATGGGTAGACCCACAATGAAGTCCATAGAAATCTGCTCCCATTTCCACTCCGGAATGGGCAACGGCTGTAGCTCTCCCGCGGGCCTCTGGTGCTCGTCCTTGACTTGCTGATAAGTCAGGCATCTCGAAACGAAGTCTGTGACGTCCCTCTTCATCCCTTTCCACCAGTAAACATCTCTCATATCATGGTACATCTTGGTGGAACTTGGATGAACACTGTACACCGATCGATGCGCCTCCTCGAGAATCTCACGCCTCAGTCCTTCAGAATCTGGTATACACAGTCTAACCCCAAATCGCAGTACCCCCTGATCATCAATCACGAACTCAGAGTCTCTTCCATGTCTAACCTGCTCCATGATCTCTGAAAGACGGTCATCAATAGGCTGCGCCTCATGGATACGGTCAAGCAACTGTGGATGTGCATGAATATGCGTAAGCTGTCCCTCGGTCGGAGTGAACTCGAACTACACTCGGCTGTCGCAGAGAATCTGCCGACGACTGCCTCGGAACTGCGCTCAAACAGGATAAACTATCTCCGGGCCTCCGACTCAAAGCATCTGCTACTACGTTCGCCTTGCCCGGATGATACAAAATCTCGCAATCATAGTCCTTCACTAGTTCCATCCAACGGCATTGTCTCAGATTTAGGTCTCGCTACTGAAATATATACTTCAAGCTCTTGTGGTTCGTGAATATCTGGCATGACTCGCCGTATAGGTAATGTCTCTAGATCTTGAGTGCAAACACCACTGTAGCCATATCTAAATCATGAGTAGGGTAGTTCTGCTCATGCTTCTTCAGCTGCCGAGAAGCATACATGATAACCCTACTATGCTGCATCAATACACAGCCTAGCCCCACCCGAGAAGCATCACAATGTACCACAAAACCGCCTGATCCTGAGGTCAATGATAACACCGGTGCCGTATTCAAACGAGTCTGCAACTGCTGAAAGCTATGCTCCCACGCCTCCGTCCAAACAAAAGGGACTCCCTTCCGGGTCAACCCGGTCAACGGTGCAGCGATACGGGAGAAGTCCTGAACAAATCGTCGGTAGTAGCCAGCCAGTCCTAGAAAGCTGCGAACCTCTTTAACTGATACCGGTCTGGGACAATGCTGAATGGCCTTGATCTTCTTCGGGTCCACACATATGCCATCTCTCGTCACTATGTGACCCAAGAAGTCAACATTGTCGAGCCAGAATGCACACTTAGAGAATTTAGCGAACAGCTAATGCTCCGTCAAGGTCTGCAACATAATACGCAAGTGCTGCTCATGCTCCTCTCGGCTCCGGGAGTATACTAAGATGTCGTCAATGAATACGATGATAAACTGGTTAAGATATGGCCTGAAAACGCGGTTCATCAAGTCCATGAATGCTGCTGGGGCATTGGTGAGTCCGAACGACATCACCAAAAACTCATAGTGTCTGTAACGTGTGCGAAAAGCCGTCCTCGGAATATCCTCTTGCCGAACCCGCAACTGATGGTAGCCTGATCGCAAGTCAATCTTCGAGAAGTGCCCCGCACCCTGAAGCTGGTCGAACAAATCATCGATACGAGGTAAGGGATATCCGTTCCACACAGTAACCCGGTTCAGCTGACGGTACTCAATACACAAACACAAACTGTCGTCCTTCTTCTTGACGAACAGGACAGGAGCACCCCAAGGAGACACACTAGGTCGAATAAGCCCTTTATCTAACAAATCCTGCAACTGACCCTTCAGCTCTCTAAGTTCCGCCGGGGCCATCCGATAAGGCGGTATGGAAATAGGCCCCGTGTCGGGAATCAAGTCAATGCAGAACACAATATCGCGCTCAGGCAGTAGCCCAGGAAGCTCGTCAAGGAAAACAGCAAGGAATTCACTGACAATCGGGACTTGGTCTATCGGGACCTCTGGAGCTCTAGTATCGCAAACATACGCTAGAAATCCATGACATCCCTTCCTCAAGAGTTGTCCAGCGTGAAGAGACGAAATCAAACTGTGAGGGGCGGCACCACGGTCCCCCTGTACAACAAAAACCGACTCGCCGGGAAAACAAAACCTAATTGTCTTCTCGAGGCAGTCCACGGACGCATAGCACGTAGCTAACCAGTCCATGCCCAGGAGAACGTCGAAGTCCAACATCTCAAGAAGGATCAAGTCGACGGACAACTCTCTCTCACCAATACGGACAACACACGACCGATACACATGTCTCGCAATAAACGACTCGCCAACAGGAGTAGTCACAACAAGCGGCTGATCTAGCAAACACGACTCTCTGCCCAAACTCAGCACGAAGTGTGTAGAAACATATGAGTGCTTAGACCCCAGATCAAACAACACGTGTGCGTCAAAAGAACAAACTGAAAGAGTACTTAAGACCACTGCATTGGACCCCTGCGCGTCTTGATGAGTCAAAGCGAATACCCGTGCCTGCCCCCTACCTGCGACTGGTTGTCCTCTACCGGCAACTGGCTGTCCTCTGCCTCGGTCACCCTGTCCTCTCTGAACAAACCTTTCGCGACCATGACCCCTCTGCGCATAAGTCTGACGCGGAGCAATAACAGGTGCAAGAGGCAACGCTCTCCGAGGTAGAGAAGGTGGTAAGGTAACATGCGGTACGACCGTCTCGCCCTCACGTGGCTCAGGACAATCTCGAACATGGTGATAAGAACTCCCGCACCAGAAACATCTAGACGATGACTTGTAACGTTTGAAATTCGTCAGATTAATTTTCGCGTTAATTAGCGGTAATGCGTGTTTTTCATAAAATCTCGTAAATTTTAAATTTCCACTTAAACTAAAATAAAATCAGTTTTTAATTGTGAAAAGGTGTGTTTTTATATATAAATGGGTTTTATTAATTATTAATTAGTTTAGTGTTCACTTAATTAGCGAATTTTCTTAATTAATCTTCCTAAGCCAAATTTAGTTAGCATGCACAACCCTAATCACCTGGGTGAAGTGTTAACTTGTAGTCATTTTCTTTTTCCCTCTTGCAAGGTTCATATATCCTCAAAAAAATCAAGTCAAACCATTAATTAAAAATGAAAAATGAAAGAATGGAAGGCATGGTTGTGATTCGGTGAAGAATGGCTTGACTTTTGACCATACTCCCTCACTCATTTCTCTCTCTCCCTCTCATTTTCTGGAAATTCAGCAGAGGCAGCAGCAGCAACAACAGCATACTCTTCATCTTCTTCTTCTTTGCTTCTCTTTGTATTCAAACAACAAACCCCTACACAAAAACTCACCTTTTCTTCATAAAACCTTTGCAAAATGCCTCTTTTGTGGGACTTGGTGGCAAATCCGTGCCTTTGAAGGCAAGTGCAGCAAGTTAGACTTCCCTAATATCATTTGGAGGTATTAAACTCACCCATATCACTTTGATGCTTAACTTGTGGTTTTATTAACTAAAAATCATGTTTTTGTGCGTTTTAGTGCCAATGAGATGGTTTAAGTGAAGATTAGGGTAAGTTAGGGGTTTTAAGGTTTGATTAACTTAATTAGGTGCTATTAATGTTGTTTAAACAAAGTTAATTTCTCAGGTTACACTAAAATACCATTTTGTATCAAATTAGTGTTAAATTAGCGTTTTAGTTAAGATTTGTGCTCTTTTGTGATCTGCTTTCAACCCGGTTGCTTCAGGCAAAAGTTACATTTACTGGAGTATGTACACTAGACCTAGACCACACACACGAAGCACGGGACCCCAATTCCCTAACTTGGCCGCAAATAAATGGGTTTTGGCCGCAATTTGTGGCCAGATGAGGGTTCTGGGTGCCGGGGTTTGTTCTGGGTGAGTCTGCTACATATTTAAGGTCTTTGGTGTATGCAACTTTTTCTAATTCTGTCTGTATCAAAATCTGGAGCATAATACCGTATTTCCAAAACTTTTGAGCTTGCACGATACGTGTGTTATATGAGTGGGTTTAGCGTTTGTTGCGTGTCACAGCGTGTCGGGGTAGTTTCAGACTCGTATACACATGTTTTAGCGTATCGGATACACACGCGTTTAGTTCGCAACGCGAGTTTCTCGTTTAGTTTGATATCGCGTTTTTGTAGGATTTTAGCTTATGTGTATTCTTTGTGTAAATTCTAGGTTCGCAGGAGGGTACGTCGGACGCCGCAAAGAAGTGGAAGCAAGTAGTCGGCTACACTTAGCACGAGACCACGGTGAGTTGATTTAACATCTACGGAGAAATCGCCCGTATGGCGTTAAGCGTTAGGGCTTGATAAGATATTGTAGTCGCGCGCGCGCGCGCGCGTGTGTATTGATTGTGCATATATACTATTGTAGTGTGCCCCTATTTTGTTGCATATAGATACAAGATTTATGTAACACCTCACTGTTACTAACGGTTCAAGCTACACGAGCACTATTTGTATGTTACACCCACACCATTAGTGATTGCCATGACACTTGCACTATAGGATTGCTACGAACCATACATCATTTTGACTACCGCATTATTGATGATTAGACATGACTCTGTCCCATATTGGCACATATACATACTGTACACTCATGCTTGCGTATATACCACATGTACATCCATATTGGCACATATACATACTGTACACTCATGCTTGCGTATATACCACTTGTACATCTATATTGACACCTATACATATTGTACACTCATGCTTACGTATATACCACTTGTACATCTATATTGACACCTATACATACTGTACACTCATGCTTACATATGTACCACTTGTACATCTATATTGACACCTATACATGTTGTACACTCATGCTTGCGTATATACCACCTGTACATCCATATTGGAACATATACATACTGTACACTTATGCTTGCGTATATACTACCTGTACAACCATATTGGCATATATACATATTGTACACTCATGCTTACATATATACCACTTGTACATCCATAATTGTGTATATATATTTTTGTACATCCACGCCTATATACATACATACTCTTGCACATACATTGATGGTGCTGGCTTTGATTTAAACAATTGGATACCGAATGAAATGTTTTCAACTGGATCCTTTTAAAAGAGCGGTTTTCCCCTTTTACTCATAGTACGATTTTATGCGGTATACGACATATTGCATGGATTTACGTAGTGAGTTTTGGATTCATGTGATTTCTGGATTTGAGAACCGTGGTATTATTTTAAGAAAGTTGCACTATTTTGAAAACCCGGTTTCTCTTGATATGATATTTCAGAGCGTCCACTATGCGTTTTCTCGGTTCTGAGACATGTGACATGTGAACCCGATTCGAGGAGATGGATGAGGCCGATTGCGGGTACATGGTGGACCCGGTATGGTACCCCGGGGTAAGAAAGGGATGCTGTGTATACAGACGGTGAGCCTGGCAGAGGGACTACTACCTACCGGTGATTGGTTAGACCTGGCGGATATCCGGAGGATACCGACCAGAGTCGAGAGATGGATATGGGCTAACCCTTACTGCCGGGGCCGATTCTGTAGACGGAGCCCATGGGCCGATCCGGACTGACGGAACCCGATATATTAGGATTTGCGTATCGATGATGGACACGAGTATTTCATGATGTTTTCGGGTGCCGATGTTGGGCACCCCGCTTTTATGAGATTTACAGGATTAAGGGCCGGATAGAGTGATGGTGCCTGAGTTATTGGGATTTTGGGGTGTTTTTTGGTAGACACCGGTGTTTTCCACGTTGATATTCCGTGTAGATGATATTTTATCCCATGCTCAGCATTCATTGTTATGCATTGCATCATGCGGTCGTAGTACCTGATAGAGTACTTTGGCATGATTATTGCATACCCAGCTCATCATATAGGTGTTATTAGATTTCACTTGTTATGCATGATTATTGCATACCCAGCTCATCATATAGACGTTATCTGATTGCACATGTTAGATTATCGTAGTACGTGCATACTCGCGATTACCTTTATATGTTATTTACTATTCACGAGTTGGCAACTCACCCCCGTTGTGCCACAGTGTTTGCAGGTCGACCCTCAGAGTAGTTGCGGCAGGGCTATTTCTTGTATCTTTTTGCTACGGATACCACTGCAGTTGGCGTGTGAGCCGTTTTGCTGATAGGTGGGTTTGTGGTATCCGTTTATTTTCCATTTGTACACACTGTTGTATCTAGTACTCTCCATCTACTATTTCATGTATTGACTTAGAGACCAGTCGTGAGGACGATGTTGTATATTATTTGTACTCTAGACGTCGAGCTCGTGTGAGCCGGCTTTATTTATTTATGCAGTTTTATCTTTTTTTGATGATTTTCACTTATATTGCTCATTTCTTCGCTACGGCGTCGTATATTATTCTTGTGGTGATTGTTTCCGCCGTTGGGCGTGATTGCTCCCGTTTGGGGATGTTATATTCTTGTTATCAGTCATTTTACTTATATCATGTTTTGTACCCGTTTTCGGGGCTAGTTTTTACAAAGGAGGTGCTGCCGAAATTTTTAAGAAAATAACTTAAACTTTAAGGATTTTTACTCAATTACACAAGGTTTTCTAAATGTTTTAAACTAATGTTTTTCTTCACTCACTATTTTAATGGTTTTGATTTCTGGGTCTCGGGTTACTTGATCGCGTTGCGCTTATAGACGCTACGTGGTTAAGTGCCGGTCGCGGACCGAACTTTGGGTCGTGACATGACTGTTGACCCTCCTGGGGATAAGAGCTAAACAATCGGCCTCACCCCAAGTCTCTGCCACCTGCAAGAAGTCTGTCGTGGCGCCAGAACGGCCGTCTCCGTGCTGATGTATCAGTACGAACCCTCTTCAACTCCGGAACTACCGAAGTCTCAGCAAGACGCTCCTCGACTAATAAGGCTGCACCACTGCTGTTTCATAGGTATCACAATGCTGCACGCTGATATCAAGGAACAACGGGATAAGCAAGCCTCGAACAAACCTCTTGATCCGCATCTCCTCAGTAGCTACCAAATACGGGGCATACGTAGATAGCTCAGTAAACTGCACGTCGTACTCTGCCACCGTCATCCCCGGAGTCTGGCGTAACGACTGGAAACTGTGCGCTCGAGCATCCCTGACGTTCTGTGGAAGAAAGCGGGCAAGAAACACCGACACGAACTCCGTCCAGGTCATAGGAGGAAGACCTGCGGCTCTGCCCTTCTCTAGAGACTCGCACCACTTCTGTGCAAGACCATCCAGACGAAAGCTCGCGAACTCCACCCATCTCGCGTCGGTGTAGGGTTCCTAGGCATACTAGAGAGGTCTCACAAGGCATCAACCATGCCAATTTCAAATTTTATGAGTGCCGAGAAACCCTAGTACGGATCGTCGACTAGAATTTTAGGCGAAACAATAAACTAGTTAACATCTTAACTAAAGGAGAGAGGCTACAACCTTTATAGATCCGTTTATACAGTTCCTTAGCTCCACGTAGACGTCCTCTCGCTGTCCGTCTCGAATCCCGGACTCAAGCATCGGGTTCATCGGAGAAATGGGCGGGCAAGGTCGTCGGTTTCGTGCCGAAGATGATCTACGTCGAGGTTGCACAAGATCAAGCTCCAACTTCACCAAGTTATGAAACTTGTGAAGAAAACACCCAAAACAACTTGGCAAGAGGTAGAGGGTGAAGAAATAGGAGGTGGGTTCACTTTAGAATTGGATTTCTCTCACTTTTGCTCAAGTTACCATTAATGGACTTAAGCTTTTTTTTTTGAAGAAGAAGATGATCAAGAAGATAGAATATCATAAGTCTTGTTAAAAAGAATAATTAAAATTAATACTTATCATCTTCTTACCTTGGTTAGGTGTAGAGAATAGACCATAGTTAGTGGGAATGGTTAGGGTTAAGGATGAAGACAAAATGGTCACTTTAGTCAAACCTTCATGAAGCTTCAACAAGCTTCATGATAAAAAGAAACCATTTTGTTTTCTTATATCTTTTTCTCAAAAAGGAAAAGATAAATAATTAAGTGAAAATAAGAAACCCTAACCATTCACTAAACATGGTTTAAGTCTTTACACAAATCCAAGTGAGAATGTATCATCAAACATGATACAATCAAGTGCACATAAAATATATCACATATACAATGTGCAATACAAGTGAGAAAATCCCTTTAAAGTGAACCAATACTAGTTAATGCAAAGTAATATATCAAATATATAATTATACATTAAATCATTGAATCAACACTTGATTCAATGATCCGGTCATGTCGCACATAACCGACTAGTATACAATGTATCGACTTATCGAATCAATGCTCGATTCGATAACTAGGTTATATCGCATACAACCAATCGAAACATTTATCGCGAGAATGAAGTACTGTATCACATACACGCATTATTCTCGGTCCCGCACATATCTCATATGCGTTCCTATTTCGTTTCGCTTGAGCCAGGAAACCTCTGTGTAGGACTCTAAAGACTCGTCAATACGCCGGTAGCAGATGATGATCATATCAAACATCCACAAGCCACAAGCGGTCTGCTAAACGTAACGGCCATCTGGGTATTGAGCAATCAGAAGATCGACGAGCTAGCCTGCTCACACTCCTGTGAATCCAACCAGTAACACTTACCGTACAGTCCGGTCTGTTCGTCTGATATGTCGCATATCAAGTCTAGGGGTGGTAAACGTCAGACCCCAATAACCGATAAGTCGTGCCGATGTGAGGCTCATAACGGGTCGAGAAACTACTGGTAACACTTACCAGCAAATCTTTAATCAGCCCTGGCCAGGGACTTCCCTGTTATGGCCAATCGAGCACAGCACAACATCAACCCCTAATACCGGGAGAGACGAAACCCCTCCTATCGCTCATTGCCTCCATGTGACTCGGGATTGTACCCAAAGACCACCATTTTGCATGACCTCATGGACATGGTAAGGTGGAGATCAAAGCACAGTGGGAATCACACAAGACTCTATGACGATCTCGGGTCTACAGACTAACCTGCACAAGTGTCACCTGAGAACTGCCATCTGACGTGAGGTATAATACCATCTGGGAGTTCTCGGCGAGTCCGTCCAGTGTACCCAGTCTCCACTGAGCACCCGTATACCGTCTCTGATGTCAAACACCGATGGATATGGGTCATCCATCGCCCATCTCATGGGTCGAGAAGCGTATACGCTAGTCTACACTGGTATATCGATGCCCCGTCTCGATACACCCACGACTAGGGACCTTGAAGGATGTACTTATGGACTACCATGTCCCCACTAGTATGATCTGCATCATAGTCCAGGTAGTTAAGTACACATCCTAAGGGCTTTACCAACATGTAACTATAAGACAAATTAAAGAGACTAGTATACATGTTAAGATAAAGAGTAACCAGATAGTATACTATCATATCGAGCATGAAAGTCATCTCTATATATGTCCAAGTATCCAATATAATATACATCATCTGTATAATACTGGCCTCTAGGGCATACATACAACTAACAATCTCCCACTTGCACTAGGGCCAGCTGTTGTAGTATCGCATACCGAGCATCCCGAAGAGTCTCTCAAACTGTATCTGGGGAATGGCCTTCGTGAGTGGATCCGCCGTGTTGTTCTTCGTGTCAACCCTCCTAACCTCGATCTCCCGGCGATCAACTATCTCCCGGATCAGGTGATACCGCCTCAGAATATGCCTGGATCGCTGACGGGACCTGGGTTCCTTGGCTAAAGCCACCGCTCCATTGTTATCGCAATACAAAGGTATTGGATGCTCAATGGATGGAACTACTCCAAGTTCAGTAATGAACTTCTTGATCCAGACAGCCTCTTTGGCAGCATCGTTGGCAGCGATGTATTCAGCCTCCATCGTCGAGTCTGCCATGGCTTCCTGCTTGGAACTCTTCCAGCTAACCGCTCTTCCGTAAAGGGTAAAGACAAATCCCGACTGCGACTTAGAGTCGTCCTTATCACTCTAGAAGCTCGAATCGGTAAAGGACTCCACTTGGAGTTCTCCGTTACCATACACCAAGAGCATCTCTTTAGTCCTTCGTAAGTACTTGAGAATGCTCTTCACAGCTATCCAGTGACTCTCTCTAGGATCAGCTTGATGCCTGCTCACTACACTTAGTGAGTATGCTACATCGGGTCTGGTACATAGCATCGCATACATGATAGAGCCTACAGCCGAAGCATAGGGTATCCCTTGCATGCGAGCTCTCTCCAAATCAGTCTTGGGAGACATCTATTTGGAGAGAGTGACTCCAGAGATCGTGGGCAAGTTCCCAAGCTTGGATTCTTCCATACTAAACCTCTTTAGTATGGTGTCAATGTACCTGGATTGGGACAATCCCAATATCCGTTTGGATCTATCTCTATAGATCCTAATTCCCAATATGCAGGAGGCATCACCAAGATCTTTCATTGTGAATCTTTGTGATAAGAAGAGCTTGACCGATTGCAGCATAGGAATATCATTTCCTATCAAGAGTATGTCATCCACGTACAATACGAGGAAGACAACCTTACTCTCTGCCACCTTCTTGTAGATACAAGGTTCATCTGGGTTTTTGACGAAATCAAACTCTTTGATAACGACGTCAAAACAGATGTTCCAACTCCGCGATGCTTGCTTTAATCCATAAATCGATTTAAGCAGCTTGCAGACCTTTCCGCTGCTCCCACTATCTACGAAGCCCTCTGGCTGAGTCATGTACACGCACTCTTCTAAATCACCATTTAGAAAGGCGGTCTTAACATCCATTTGCCAGATTTCGTAATCATGATATGCAGCGATGGCAATCATGATCCGGATGGATTTAAGCATAGCCACTGGAGAAAAGGTTTCGTCATAGTCCACACCTGGTCTTTGACGAAAACCCTTTGCAACAAGTCTAGCTTTGAAAGTCTCCACTTTCCCATCTACACCAAGTTTCTTCTTGAAGATCCACTTGCTCCTAATGGGTTTTACCCCTTCAGGAGCAACGTCCAAAGTCCATACTTTGTTGGTGTACATGGATTCCATCTCGGACCGCATAGCATCCAGCCATTTCACTGAATCCTTACTCGTGATGGCCTGCTCGAAGCTAGTTGGGTCATCATCCTCCATGATGCAATCCTCGCTGCCACCATCCATGAGAAAACCGTAGTATCTCTCAGGTTGGCGAGGAACCCTACTAGATCGGCGGAGAGGCTGAGGTTCGTCGGGAGCTACTGAATCCTCTGGTTCGACTAAATCTTCAGTTTGAGTTTGTGTAGCCTGAATTTCTTCCAGTTCTACCTTATCGCCACTAATTTCCTTTGCAAGAAATTCCTTTTCCAAAAAGGTGGCATGTCGAGAAACAAACACTTTTTGTTCCTCTGTATGGTAGAAAAGATATCCATGTGAATATTTGGGATATCCCACAAACTTGCATAGAACTGACCGTGCCTCGAGTTTTTCCGGATTTTGCCTTTTGACATAGGCCGGGCAACCCCATATCTTAACTCGTTTAAGACATGGTCTCTTCCCACTCCATATCTCATATGGTGTGGTAGGTACAGATTTAGATGGAACTTGATTCAATAGGTATGCTGCTGTCTCCAGCGCATAACCCCAGAAGGAAATAGGTAACTCAGCTGTGCTCATCATAGAGCGCACCATATCTAATAGGGTGCGGTTCCTCCATTCTGATACACCGTTGTGCTGTGGTGTATATGGAGGAGTCAGCTGAGAGAGAATCCCATTCTCTTTTAGGAAGTCCAGGAATTCATTGCTTAAGTATTCTCCTCCTCGATCAGATCGAAGGATTTTAATACTTTTTCCGGTTTGGTTCTCGACTTCCTTTTTATATTCTCTAAATTTCTCAAAAGCTTCTGATTTGTGTTTCATCAGGAACACATATCCGAATCTAGAAAGATCGTCAGTGAATGTAATGAAGTACGAAAAACCATCCCTGACATGTGTAGACATGGGACCGCATACATCACTATGTATCAGTCCCAAGAGTTCGGTAACTCTTTCTCCGTGTCCCGTAAACGGAGTTTTGGTCATCTTGCCTTTGAGACATGACTGGCAAGTGTCATAAGATGAAAATTCAAACGGATTTAAATATCCATCTTTATGCAACTTAGCCAGTCGTGTCGCATTGATGTGACCCAGTCTACAATGCCATAAGAAGGATTCGTTCAGTTCTGAACTCTTCCTCTTGTGTGTATTTGTTATGCTCAGAACTGTTGATTGATTTAGAACATAAATGCCATTGCACAACGTGCCTGATCCAACCAACTTTTGGTTACGGAAAATGTTCATAACATTGTCCTGTAATACAAAATTATATCCCTCTTTACTCAATAAAGAAACCGATATAATGTTGCATATCAGGTTCGGCATGTAATAGCATTCGTTCAGAACCAATGTATTACCTGTCGGTAATACAAGGTGATATTCCCCGACAGTCTTAGCTGCAACAATTGCACCATTTCCAACTCTAATGTCTTTATCACCTTCTTCAAGTTCTTTACCTTTCCTTAGCCCATGTAACTGATTACATATATGGGATCCTGACCCGGTATCTAATACCCAGGAGGTAGAGCAAATGGAGAAACAGTTCTCTGTAACGAACACACCCGAAGAAAATGCATCAACATGTACTTTCTTCATTCGGGTGGCATAGGAATCCTGGTATTCCCCTATATCCTGTTCATTCCTATAACTCTTATAAGAAAGAACGGAACTAACGTTCCCCAGCACAGTATAACATGCGGGTTCGGTCAATACATCTAAATTATTATCTTCATTAGGGCATGAAATGGTCGCTACCTGGAGAGAGAGAGAAGAAAACACTTTAGCGTATGCTCGTGCAAGATCAGATTGGTTATTATCTTATCTAATCAGGATGGCTCCCACTGGTTTTTATCAAATCTTCCTTCAAACCCTAAAAGGAAAGACTAGCCGGGATTAATTACACACTACAAGTTCGCCAATCTTTCAGCAAGGCCAGTGTCGGTACTTTGAGGGAGGTCCCCCGTGCTTTCGCACGAACCTAATTAATGTAAACCTCATTTTCCCAGAGGCGTAACCTCGTTGACACCTTTCTAGACACCTACTTGATCGGCTAATTGCAATGTGCAAAACTCTCCCAGGAGTAACTCTTACTCGCAGTGGGTATCGGGGTCCAACTATCTCATAGAAGGTATGCAATCTCATTGCAAATTTCAACACTTGAAATTCCCGATAATATTTTGCCCCTAGTGTCCTATGACCTTGACAAAGGCCAACAAATCACAGGATGCTAGTCATGTTCAACCCGTCATTTCTTGATTGATTCAAACCCACCCTCACGACCCTTGACAAAGGCCAACAAGGTCATACGACTACCCTGAAACAATCTGCATCACATGCATAAGCAGATAAGCACTATTCAGCTACCGCACACTACGCCTTGACAAAGGCCAACAAACGCAGCACGAATACTAAACAGTTCTTATCTGAAATGACGGAGGGCTACGATAGGTTTTTCTGAAAACCTATTGCGTAATGAACTTGATATCATTGTAGAATCAAATGAAGTTTTGAAATGGAGTGATTTTGAGGCTTTTCTAGTTTTGCTAAAGGGGTCACTCCCGGTGAAGGGATCGTCGGCCCTTTCCTCGTCGAATGAGGTGCGGGATATATCATATATATCACTGTGCAAAGCAAAAGTAAAAAACAATCAAAAGCAAACCGAGTATGTAGCATCTGCCAGTTATTGCTAAAGGAGTCACTCCCGGTGAAGGGATCTCGGTCCTTTCCTCATCGAATAAGGTGCAGGGTATATCATATATACCGCTATACAAAGCAAGAACTGTAGCTACCTGTTTTATTTTGAAATTCGATTCCACAACATCTTAGGTTTCTTATCTTTCATTAATCACATTAATGAAGTCCCATCATTTAAGTACCTAAACATCACAGATAAATACGACGTACACTTATGCCATCCGCATTCGCCTCGATGTCCCCTCGTGCACCGTTAGGTTAGGTAACTAACGACAGAGCAGGGCAGGGCTAGTGCGGATGCAAAACATAAGTAACGTCTATATAATATATCATATATACTATATACTGTATCTATCACAGAACATCACATGATCACATCACAGATATCGCAGCAGAAGAAACATATGAAACATTGGATATACTAGGACGTCCGTGTTTTCAATACGAGCCAGTATAAAACACGGATTCCACGGTCGTGATGAATAGCCAATCCCACACCCCTAGACCCCTACGAGAGCGGCAAACAACCCTACCAATTCTAGGGTTAGGAGACCCGGACTCGACTCCTCGAGATGGTCTCCCACTGGACCCTAGAACCTGGTCACTTGTGCTCCCCTCCTTGGGTTTATCCTAATGCGGAAAAGTAAATAATATACAAAAGGTGACAGGTTCCGCAACCTGGAAGTGCCCCAAATAATAAGAATATTACATACAAGTTTTTACATGAATGAAAATGGAAAACACTCATCTCACATAAAAGCCCCCGGCTATTCAAACACGACGATCCAATATAACATATCCAGCAACACATAACATCACATGTCATCAACGTAAGTAAGTATGCATACCCTAATTGTCGTTGACGTATAGCAACGAAACCGGCGATATCGACATACTACACTTACGGTCACAGAAAAGAAAGTGTAAAACTACAACAGTTGGAATCCGCAACCTGCATAGACATCGCATGCCTAATCAAATGAATTACTTAGACATCATATGCCTAACAATTATAAACCCCGCATTTTAGTCTCATTATCGAAAACTCTTTTCAACATCAAGTCGAGCAATTCAACAATATTCCCGACATCCTGATCGAATGCTCGTCGCAAACTTCAATAGGCGGCCGCACCCCTAATGCCGTCGACAAAGTGCACCAAGGCAGAACACTGCTGCTGCGAGCACCCGAACGGATGCTTTCGGCGACGGGGTTCTCCTACAGTTTCTTGGTCGGGGCTATGGAGTGAGGCTGTCTATTAAGTTTACCCGGCGAGTATCCGCGTACGCTACGTGATTGCGACGGACTTTTGATCACATCAAAATTCCGTGGCAACCGATCAAGTGAGACTAAACTGCTATATTTATAACATTCATTCAGTTATCTCATAACTGCTTGTGAATTCCAATTGTTATATCACATTCTAGATAAACAGAAAATGTTAAACTTTCTGATCGAACAGTCGAACACCCAAGTTTTCCCGATACAGCTCAACACATGAAATAAGTCTAAAAACATTCAGTTCATGCCTCAGTACCAACGGTCCAGCCGTAGAAGGGTCAAGCCAACGCCTCACATGTGGCACGCCGTACTGCCCCAAACCCGAAGGTTCAAAGGGCAGTTCAAGACGGTCACATAATCGAGTTAAGGTTTGTTGTCTTCTAGAGGGTCCATCGCGTTACTTGCACTACTTAGAACGTCTTTAAACCACGGAAAAATCCAACACTTGGAAATTTCCCGGCAGGGGAAAAGTTGGGTATTTATATCCGGTCGAACTTTTTAACATATTCTAAAGTTATCCGGAAAACCACATAGACAAAATCTGATAATCCGATCGAATCCCCAAAACAATCCCAGAAATTACAACTCTGGAATAAATATTAAAAATTCCCATAAAACTCAGAACTATTAAATAGGAATTACTGTGCAAAGAAGCAGGGCTGACGTCATCAAGGGGCTGCGGAACCGCCGCAGAAGCCAGGCTTCTGCCGCGGTTCCGCCGCTCTTTAGACGATTTATGAAGAAAATTTTGCACCGTAACTCTTAGAATTCCCTGGTAAATTTTTTAAGCATTTTTAATATGGAAAAATCCCAGTTTTTAGAAAAAGTCCAGAGAGCGTGGAAAATCTAGGGTTTCGGGTTCGATCGGGTTTCAAACATCGTCTAGACTTCGCCTAAGGCTCTAGCTAGGCTCTGATACCACTGTAGGGTTCCTAGGCACACTAGAGAGGTCTCACAAGGCATCAACCATGCCAATTTCAAATTTTATGAGTGCCGAGAAACCCTAATACGGATCGTCGACTAGAATTTTAGGCGAAACAATAAACTAGTTAACATCTTAACTAAAGGAGAGAGGCTACAACCTTTGTAGATCCGTTTCTCCACTTCCTTAGCTCCACGTAGACGTCCTCTCACTGTCCATCTCGAATCCCGGACTCAAGCATCGGCTTCATCGGAGAAATGGGCGGGCAAGGTCGTAGGCTTCGTGCTGAAGATGATCTACGTCGAGGTTGCACAAGATCAAGCTCCAACTTCACCAAGTTGTGAAACTTGTGAAGAAAATACCCAAAACAACTTGGCAAGAGGTAGAGGGTGAAGAAATAGGAGGTGGGTTCACTTTAGAATTGGATTTCTCTCACTTTTGCTCAAGTTACCATTAATGGACTTAAGCTTTTTTTTTGAAGAAGAAGATGATCAAGAAGATAGAATATCATAAGTCTTGTTAAAAAGAATAATTAAAATGAATACTTATCATCTTCTTACCTTGGTTAGGTGTAGAGAATAGACCATAGTTAGTGGGAATGGTTAGGGTTAAGGATGAAGACAAAATGGTCACTTTAGTCAAACCTTCATGAAGCTTCAACAAGCTTCATGATAAAAAGAAACCATTTTGTTTTCTTATATCTTTTTCTCAAAAAGGAAAAGATAAATAATTAAGTGAAAATAAGAAACCCTAACCATTCACTAAACATGGTTTAAGTCTTTACACAAATCCAAGTGAGAATGTATCATCAAACATGATACAATCAAGTGCACATAAAATATATCACATATACAATGTGCAATACAAGTGAGAAAATCCCTTTAAAGTGAACCAATACTAGTTAATGCAAAGTAATATATCAAATATATAATTATACATTAAATCATTGAATCAACACTTGATTCAATGATCCGGTCATGTCGCACATAACCGACTAGTATACAATGTATCGACTTATCGAATCAATGCTCGATTCGATAACTAGGTTATATCGCATACAACCAATCGAAACATTTATCGCGAGAATGAAGTACTGTATCACATACACGCATTATTCTCGGTCCCGCACATATCTCATATGCGTTCCTATTTCGTTTCGCTTGAGCCAGGAAACTTCTGTGTAGGACTCTAAAGACTCGTCAATACGCCGGTAGCAGATGATGATCATATCAAACATCCACAAGCCGCAAGCGGTCTGCTAAACGTAACGGCCATCCGGGTATTGAGCGATCAGAAGATCGACGAGCTAGCCCGCTCACACTCCTGTGAATCCAACCAGTAACACTTACCGTACAGTCCGGTTTGTTCGTCTGATATGTCGCATATCAAGTCTAGGGGTGGTAAACGTCAGACCCCAATAACCGATAAGTCGTGCCGATGTGAGGCTCATAACGGGTCGAGAAACTACTGGTAACACTTACCAGCAAATCTCTGATCAGCCCTGGCCAGGGACTTCCCTGTTACGGCCAATCGAGCACAGCGCAACATCAACCCCCAATATCAGGACAGACGAAACCCCTCCTATCGCTCATTGCCTCCATGTGACTCGGGACTGTACCCAAAGACCACCGTTTTGCACGCCCTCATGGACGTGGTAAGGTGGAGATCAAAGCACAGTGGGAATCACACAAGACTCTATGACGATCTCGGGTCTACAGACTAACCTGCACAAGTGTCACCTGAGAACTGCCATCTGACGTGAGGTATAATACCATCTGGGAGTTCTCGGCGAGTCCGTCCAGTGTACCCAGTCTCCACTGAGCACCCGTATACCGTCTCTGATGTCAAACACCGATGGATATGGGATCATCCATCGCCCATCTCATGGGTCGAGAAGCGTATACGCTAGTCTACACTGGTATATCGATACCCCGTCTCGATACACCCACGACTAGGGACCTTGAAGGATGTACTTATGGACTACCATGTCCCCACTAGTATGATCTGCATCATAGTCCAGGTAGTCAAGTACACATCCTAAGGGCTTTACCAACATGTAACTATAAGACAGATTAAAAAGACTAGTATACATGTTAAGATAAAGAGTAACCAGATAGCATACTATCATATCGAGCAAGAAAGTCATCTCTATATATGTCCAAGCATCCAATATAATATACATCATATGTACAATACTGGCCTCTAGGGCATACATACAACTAACAGTCGGAGCATCTAAGTGAACGACATATCCTGGCCATCCGATCGATATATGACTGCGGGACCTCAGCTGCATTTATGCCTGTGAAGACCGGAGGCTTCAGCCTCATGAACTCAGATAACGATACTGTGATCACCTACGTAGCTGCAGGTGCAACTGCCTGAACCGTAGGTACCATCATGGTCCCCGCAACAGGTGGAACAAGCTCCTATCTCTACGCTCGAATGGCCTCAACTAACAACCCCATCATCTGGCGCAAATCCTGCATACTGGCCCCTAGCATAGCAATATGGTCTGTCGAAGGGGGATCAATCTGCTCCGGTACAACTGGCGTACCGCCCGGGTCAGTTCTCGTCTCAGACGAGTCAACTCTGACCCCGGCTCTCGAGGCCGCTCTCTGCGCCCTCGTAGTCTTCAGCGGCATAATGGCTGGAAAAGAAAACAGGATTAGATAAGAATATAGAAATCGAATCACAAGAATGTATATAACCATGAAGGAATTTCAATCAATAAGTCCTAAGATCACTTAGGCGGAGTACCATGTCATAAGTATGCCGTGGAACATACACACGCTACGCCACTCTGCTTAAGCTACCCACTCCATCATACCAAGGTCATCCTACACTCCGAAAGGCAAAACCTACTCTCTAATACCAACTTTGTCACGACCCAAAATTCGGCCCGTGACCGGCACTTAACTACGTAACGTCTATAGGCGTAACGCAATTAAGTAAGCCGAAAACCCAGAAATCAAAACCATCAAAAGTAGTAAATGATAAAAACATTTGTTAAAAATATTTGGAAACCTCGATTAAAAATCTTTAGAGTTTAAGTTATTTTCTTAAAAATTTCGGCAGCACCTCCTTTGTAAAAACTAGCCCCGAAACAGGTACAACACCTGAATAAGTAAAAGACATAAAATGTAAATAAGTATCACCAAACGGGAGCAAACGGGACCAACGGCGGAAAAAATCGCCACGAGAAAAATATACGATGCCGTAGCGAAGAATGAACAAAATAAGTGGAAAACAACATAAAAAATAAAACTGCATAAATAAAGTCGGCTCACACGAGCTCGAAATCCAGAGTACAAAATAATATACAACATCGTCCTCACAACTGGTCTCTAAGTCAATACATGGAATGGTAGATGGAGAGTACTAGATACAATAGAGTGTACAATGATATATAAACGGATAACCGCAAAACCCACCTATAAGCAAAACGGCTCACATGCCAACTGCAGCGGTATCCGTAGCAAAAAGACACAATGATGTAGCCCGGCCGCGACTACTCTGAGGGTCAACCTGCAAACACTGTGGCACAACGGGGGTGAGTTGCCAACTCGTGAATTGTAAAAAATATATACAGGTAATCGCAAGTCTGCACGTGCTGCGATACGCTAACATGTGCAAACTGATAACATCAATATGGTAATCCGGGTATGCAATAATCATTCGAGGTACTCAATCAGATACAAAAAATACATGATGCGATGCATATAAATGAGTGCTCAGCATGGGAAAAACATAACATCAACACGAATCATCATCGTAGAAAACCAGTGTCCATCGATACACCCCAAATCCCTAATAACTCAGGCGCCGTCACTCTAATCGGCCCTCGCATCCTGTAAATCTTATGGAAACATGAGTGCCCAACATCGGCACTTGAAATAACATGAAATACTCGTGTCCAGCATCGATACACAAATCCTCATATATCGAACTCCGTCAGTCCGGATCGGCCCACGGGCTCCGTCTGCGGAATCGGCCCTCGGGCCCCGGCAGTACGGGTCGGCCTATATCCATCTCTCGACTCTGGTCAGTATCCTCTGGATAACCGCCAGGTCCAACCAATCACCGGTAGGTAGTAGTCCCTCTTCCAGGCTCATCGTCTACTGCACAACAATCCGTTCTCGCCCCGGGGTACCATACCGGATCCACCATGAACCCGCAAATGGATCATCCTCCTCCTCGAATCGGATTTCTATCACACGTCTAAGAACCGAGAAAACGCATGGTGGACATACTGAAATATCATATCAAGAGAAACCGGGTTTTCCAAGCAATACATACTTTCTTAAAATAATACCACGGTTCTCAAATCCAGAATCACATGAAATCCAAAACTCAATGCATAGATCCATGCAATGTGACGTATGCAGCATAAAATCGTACTATGAGAAAAAGGGAAAAACGCTGTTTTGAATGGATCCAGTTTTTAAAATATATCATGCATTCCCCAATTCTCCAAAATCAAAGCCAGCATCATCTATGTATGAGCAAATGTATATATACGCAAGTATGGATGCACAAGTGGCTATATACGCAAGTATGAGTGTACAATATGTATGTACTCAAGTATGAGTGTACAAGTGGGTATATACGCAAGTATGAGTGTACATGTGGGTATATACGCAAGTATGATTGTACAATATGTATATACGCAAGTATGAATGTACAAGTGGGTATATACGCAAGTATGAGTGTACAATATGTATGTACGCAAGTATGAGTGTACAAGTGGGTATATATGCAAGTATGAGTGTACAAGTGGGTATATATGCAAGTATGAGTGTACAATATGTATGTATGCAAGTATGAATGTACAAGTGGGTATATACGCAAGTATGAGTGTACAATATGTATGTACGCAAGTATGAGTGTACAAGTGGGTATATACGCAAGTATGAGTATACAATATATATGCAGGCAAGTATGAATGTACAAGTGGGTATATACGCAAGTATGAGTGTACAATATGTATGTACGCAAGTATGAATGTACAATATATATGTCAAGTGATGCGCCAGTGTCGATAATGATAAAATACTGTAGATATGTATAGGCGTGTCATGGCAATTACTGACGGTGTGGGTGCAGCATGCAAATTAGTGCTCGTGCACATGAACCGTCAGTAATAGTGCAGTGTCCACTAGGTACTAAATCGAGCACAACAATATAATGGCATGTAATGATGCTTATGAAAATCAACATATACGAATATGAATATGCGACTACAATATCCTATCAAGCCCTGATGCATAACGCCATACGGGCGATTTTCCCGTAGATGTTAAATCTACTCACCTATGATCTCGAGCTAAGTGTATCCGACCACCTGCTTCCCCTTCTTCGCGACGTCCAAAGTCCCCGCCTGCGACCCTATTAACACATAATACATAGCAAGGCAAAACTTAGAAATCGACCAATAATACGCACAATTAAATTTAAAACGACACACCGACTCCAACAACCACTTATAGTGTTCGTTTAACGGCTAAAGTGTGTGTGACACAAAAACAACAGACCCTGCGTGCAGAATTCACGCGAAGCGCAGAGCTGAGTCGGACACTGTATCGCGCGTCGATGTAACACTAAAAACTATCTAAACGATCCCAGGTTTTACCCACTGCCATTACTAAAAAAATCTAGCACTACCAAAAACCCCTAAACCACAGCAGACAGCTACCCTAAAAGTTTAAAGCCCCCAGCTTCCTCCGAGGCCGAGCTTGCCGGAAATGCCCCCCACGTCGCTGGCCAAAACCCCCAGATCGGTCTCGAACTTTAGGTGCACACTCAGGAAAACGAGCACTACACCACTACATTGTTTGGTTTTACCAAAAGGTCTCGGGGTCACAGCCGGTTACAGTAACTCAAAAACGACACTAAAACACGATATCAACACAAAACCTAAGACTTTGTGGTTCTAAACTGAAACTACAAGGCAACACAACATATTAACTAGCTAATTAGCGGTAGAAAGAGAACTACCTTCCCAAACTTGCTCAAAACTCTAACTTTCCAAGCTCCATGTGGTCTCCATAGGCTTTGGCTCAAGTTCAAAGAAGGGTGTAGTGAGTTTTGGTGATGGGTAGTGAGGATCTTTGAAGATTTGGGTTAGGGTTTGGTGAAAAACAAGAAGTGTTTCAGTTTTGAGAGTTTGAGGGAGGGAGAAATGATATGAAGGAAAGGAAATGAGAATGAGAGGAGAAAATGAGAGTGTGAGGGTGTAAGTGAGTGAGTGAGAGTTTGAGAATGAGGGGTGAGCTTAGAGGAGCCATGCCTCCCTCCTCTCTCTCCTTATTAATTGCTATGCATGCTTGCCCAAGCTCATCATGCCCTCTCTCTCTCCTTAAGTCAACCCAAAAGAAAACAATTATTTTTTTTGAATTTTGAAAACTAATTTACTTAATTAACTACAAAATACCCTAATGGAATGGGTTAATACACCATGGCTACTTAAGCATGGTTTAACCCCAATTTAGCCCTAGGTTAACATGCACATGTGTGTGCAAGCCTAAAATAAATACTACTTAAGCATGGTTTAACTACATTATCGCTTATTTAACCACTAATTGCATTCCAAGGTGTTACAATCTGGATCCTACTTGACATCGCTGCATGCCATGACTACAAAATCTGGCAGTTGCACGTCATGTCCGCTTTTCTAAATGGTGATTTAGAAGGGAGAGTGTGCATGACAGCCAGAGGGCTTCGTGGATAGTGGGAGCAGCGGAAAGGTGTGTAAGCTGCTTAATTCAATCTACGGGTTGAAGCAGGCATCGCGGAGATGGAACAAATGTTTTGATGAAGCAATCAAAGAGCTTGACTAAATCAAATAGATAGATGAACCTTGTATATACAAGAAGGTTGTATAGAGTAAGATTGTCTTCTTCGTATTGTATGTAGATGACATACTCTTGATAGGAAATGGTGTTCCTATGCTACACTCGGTCAAGCTCCTCTTATCACAAGGATTCTCCATGAAAGATCTGGGTGATGCCTCCTACATCTTGGGGATTCAGATCTATAGAGATAGATCTAAACGGTTGCTGGGATTATCCAAATCTGGGTACAGTAACACCACAGTAAAGGGGTTTAGTATGGAAGATTCTAAGCATGGCAGTTCGCCCACTCACTTAGGAATCACTCTCTCCAAAAGGATGTCCTCCAAGACAGATTTGGAGAGAGCTCGCGTGCAAGGGATACCCTATGCTTCGGCAGTAGGCTCTATCATGTATGCGATGTTATGTACCAGACCAGATGTACCTAACTCACTAGGTGTAGTGATCAGGAATCAATCGGATCTTGGGAGAATCACTGGACAGCTGTGAAGGACATTCTTAAGTACTTGAGAAGCATTAAAGAAATGTTCTTAGTGTTTGGTAACAGTGAACTCCAGTGGGAGTCCTTTACCGATTCGAGCTTCTAGAGTGATAAGGTCGACTAATAGTTAGTCTCGGGTTTTGTCTTCACCCTCAGTGGAAGGACGGTATGTTGGAAGAGTTCCAAGCTAGATATCGTGGCAGACTCGACGATAGAGGCTAAATACATCGCTACCAACGATGCTGCCAAAGAGGCTGTCTGGATATTCTTTGTTCATGAGATGAACTTGGTTCCTACCATTGAGCGTCCAATAACTGGTATTGTGACAACAATGTAGTTGTGGCTTTGGTCTAGGAACCCCGGTCCCATTAGCGATCTAGACATATTCTGAGGCAGTATCACCTGATCATGGAGATGGTTGATCTCCGGGAGATCGAGGTCAGGAGAGTTGAGATGAAGGATAACACGGCGGATCCACTCACCAAGGCCTTTTCCAAGAGAGACTTTTATGGGACGTTGGGTATGAGATACTACAACAACTGGCCTTAGTGCAAGTGGGAGATTGTTAGTTATATGTATGCCCTAGAGGCCATTATTGTACATGATTATATATAATAGTGGATGTCGGGTCATATATATGGAGGATTTTCTTGCTCGACATTATAGTATTCTATCTGGTTACTCTTTATCTTAACATGTACACTTGTACCGTCTCTTTGTTACATTTTGATAAAGTCCTTAGGATGTGGACTTGACTACCAGGATTATGATGAAGATCATACTAGTGGGACCAGGGTAGTCCATAAGTACATCCTTTAATTGTTCCTAGACGTGGGAGTATCAAAACCGGGCATCGATATTCCAGAGTAGACTAGCGTATACGATTCTTGACTCATATGATGGGCGATGGATGATCCCACATCCATTGGTGTTTGACATCAAAGATTGTATACGGGGGCTCAGGGGAGACTGGGTACACTGAACAGGACTCACCGAGAACTCCTAGATGGTATTATACCTCACGTCAGATAGCAGTTCTCTGGTGACACTGGTACAAGTTAGTCTGTAGACCCGAGATCGTCATAGAGTCTTGTGTGATTCCCACTATGCTTTGATTTCCACCCTACCATGTTTAAGAGAACGTGCAAACAGATGGTTTTTGGGTACTGTCCCGAGTCACATGGAGGCAATGAGCGATAGGTGGGGATTTCGTCTCTCCCGGTATTGGGGGTTGATGTTGCGCTGTGCTCGATTGGCTATAACAGAAAGTCCCTGGCTAGGGCTGATTATGAGATTTACTGGTAAGTGTTATCAGTAATTTCTCGACCCGTTATGACCCTCACATCGGCATGACTTATCAAGCTATTAGGGTCTGACGTTTACCACCCTCAGGCAAGATATGCGACATATCATACGAAGAGACCGGACTGTATGGTAGTGTTACTTATTGGATTCACGAGAGTTTGAGCAGGCTTGCTTGTTGATCTTCTGATCGCTCAATACCCGCGTAACCGTTACGTCCAGCTAGTACCGCTGACGGCTTGTGGGTGACTAATATAATCATCACCTACTGCCGGCATATTGACGAGTCTTTAGAGTCCTACACAGAGCTTTCCTGGCTCAGGCGAAATGAAGTAGGGAATATATGTGATATGTACAGGACCAAGATTAATACGTGTATGTGATACCGTATTCTAATCTCGCGATATGTGATATCGGTCGGTTAGATGTGATATAGCCGGGTTATTAAATCAAGTGTTGATTTAATAATTTAATGTATGATTATATATTTGATATATTAATATCCATTAAATAATATTAGCTCACTTAAGAATATCTTTTTCTCACTTGTACATTTAATATATATGTGATATATATTAATGTATTATTTTTCCTTTGTGTGATGCTTGATGATACATTGTACATGGGTGTATAAGACTCATACCATGCTATAGATAATTAAGGGTTTTAATATTAAAGAGAAAATCAAAATTAGGTGGAAAATTGCCATGGTTAAGATGCTTTGGAAGCTTGTGGAAAGATTGATTTAGTCCACTAATTTTGTCTTACCTTAGATATTTATTAACCTAACCATTATCTATAGCCATAGTTAAGTCTATACATAGGATTATATGTGATATTATCTCACCCATGGTTTCCATTCTATTCTACACAACTTCTTCTTCATCTGAAGAGCTCACTAGGTTTTCTTGAGGTGAAGAAAAAGTGTGAGCAAAATTATTCTAAAACGAGCAAAATTCCTACTTCATAAATTTATACTAGACTAGCTATTTAGTGTAGGTTGTTTGCTTCACTAATTCTCGATTATTGAAGAGATAGCTTGAGTTGGAGATTCCTCGACGTAGATCATCTTCGGCCTCGAAGACTTCAAGCAAGCTTGTTCCTTTCTCCTAGTGGAGCCTAACGAGAGTCCGGGAGACCACTATTTGGAGCGAAGGGACTACTATAAGGAGCTTTAGAAGTGAAGGACCGGTCTACAAAGGTTGTATTCCTCATTTACTTAGTGTAAAGTTGTTTACATGTTTAGATAACCCTAATTCTCTAGTTAAATCCTTAGTTCGGGTTACTTATCACACTAAAATTTTATAAAATGGCATGGTTGATGCCTTCCGAAACTTAGTAGTCGTGCTAAGGAACCCTACAGCCTCCAAGTGCTCGGGACTTCACCCAACCACTACCTATTTGCATGACTCCATTGAGCCGTGATAGGGTAGTAATCTAAAAATAGTGGGAACACACCTGAGGCGAAGTAGCAGTGTCAAATCGACGGACTAAGCTGTACTCATGTCACCTGGGAACTGCTGTTAATTATATGTATGCCCTAGAGGCCATTACTGTACATAGGATGTATATTGTAGTGGATGCTGGGACATATATAGGGAGGACTTTCTTGCTCGACATGATAGTATGCTATCTGGTTACTCTTTACCTTAACGTGTACACTGATTGTCTCTCTGTTACATGTTGGTAAAGCCCTTAGGATGTGTACTTGACTACCTGGACTATGATGCGGATCATACTAGTGGGGACATGGTAGTCCATAAGTACATCCTTCAAAGTCCCTAGTCGTGGGTGTATCGAGACGGGGCATCGATATACCAGAGTAGACTAGCGCATACCTTCTCGACCCATACAGATGGGCGATGGATGATCCCATATCCATTGGTGTTTGACATCAGAGATGATATAAGGGCGCTCAGTAGAGACTGGGTACACTGGACGGACTCGCCGAGAACTCCCAGATGGTATTATACCTTACGTCAGATGGCAGTTCTCTGGTGACACTGGTACAGAGTAGTCTGTTGACCCGAGATCGTTATAGAGTCTTGTGTGATTCCCACTGTGCTTTGATTTCCACCTTGCCACGTCCAAGAGGGCGTGCAAAACGGTGGCTTTTGGGTACAGTCCCGAATCACATGGAGGCAACGAGCGATAGGAGGGGATTCGTCTCTCCCGGTATAGGGAGTTGATGTTGCGCTGTGTTCGATTGGCTATAACCGGAAATCCCTGGCCAGGGTTGCTGAAATATACTGGTAAGTGTTACCAGTAGTTTCTCGAACTGTTATAGACCTCATATCGACACGACTTATCGAGCTATTGGGGTCTGACGTTTACCACCCCTAGGCGAGATATGCGACATATCAGACGATCAGACCGGACTGTGCGGTAGTGTTACTAATTGGATTCACTGGAGTGTGAGCGGGCTTGCTCGTCGATCTTCTGATCGCTCAATACCCGGGTGGCCGTTACGTTTAGCAGACCGCTTGCGGCTTGTGGGTGTTTGATATGATCATCACCTGCTGCCGGCGTATTGACGAGTCTTTAGAGTCCTACACAGAGGTTTCCTGGCTCAAGCAAAACGAAATAGGAGCGCATATGAGATATGTGCGGGACCGAGAATAATACCAGTATGTAATACCGTATTCTATTCTCACGATGAATGTATCGATTAGTTATATGCGATATAACCTAGATATCGAATCAAGGATTGATTCGATAAGCCGATACATAGGATACTAGTCGGTTATATGCGATATGACCGGATCGTTAAATCAAGTGTTGATTTAATGATTTAATGTATAATAATATATTTGATATATTACTTTGCACTAACTAGTATTGGTTCACTTTAAATGGATTTTCTCACTTGGTTTGTGCACATTGTATATGTGATATACTTTTGTACACAAGTTTGTATCATGTTTGATGATGCATGCTAACTTGGGTTTATGTAAAGACTAAACCATGGTTATATGAATGGTTAGGGTTTTGTTTTCTTTTTGATTTATCTTATTTAGTTATTCATCTTGAAAATGATAAGCATAAAGGGAAAATGGTGGCTTAATTTGTTTTCTAGTTGAAGCTTCTTGAACCTTTGACCAAAGTGACCATTTTGTCTCATGCTTAACCCTAACCACTCCATTTAACCCTAGTTTATTCTCTACACTTGACCATGGTTGTATTATGATAAAGATTGATTTTCTTTTCTTTTTCATAACAACTTATCATAATATTATCTTCTTCTTCTTCTTCTTCTTCATCTTCAAAGAAGAAAAGCTTGCCTCATCAATGGCAAGTGATGAAATCATGTGAGAAATCCAATTCTAAAGTGAACCCACTTCCTATTTCTTCATCCTCTACCTCTTGCCAAGTAGTATAGGGTGTTTCCTTCACAAGTTTTCAAGGCTTGGTGAAGGTGGAGCTGATCTAGTGATGCCTCGACGTAGATCATCTTCGGCATAGTCGTCGATGACCTAGCCCGCTTTTTCTCCGATGAAGCCGATGCTAGAGTCATGGTTCGATTTGGACAGCGGAGAGGACTTCATCACGGAGCCGTGGAGGTGGAGAAATGGATCTACAAAGGTTGTATTTCCGTACACTTAGTTAAAGTTGTTAACTATTCTCTTTTGTCGCCTAAACTTCTAGCCAACGATCCGTATTAGGGTTTCTCGGCACCGCAATTTTTGAAATTGGCATGGTTGATGCCTTGTGAGACCTCCTTGGTGTGCCTAGGAACCTTTCAACTGCTACCCAACGATAGGTATAATACCCACCAGCAGCTCCCAACGAGTCATGTCCAGTGTACTCGTAACCCAATGAGCACCCGCATACTATCTCCAATACGACATACTAACGGCTATGTGACAGACCATCTCCCCTACTGGGATTAGAAGCATATACACTAGTATACTCTGGAGTATCGATGCCCCGTCTCGATAATCCTACGGACTTCCATCCCCACTCGTGTGACTGCCATCACTAAGGATGTGCTTATAGACTACCCAGCCCCCACTAGTGTGACCGCCATCACAACGCTGGTAGTCAAGCAAAGATCCTAAGGGCTCTACCAATATGTATAATATGCTAAAAAAAACACATGCACATATTGAGGTAGAAACAAACCAGGTAGCATACTACCATTTTGAGAAAGACCGTTACTATATCTGTGTATATCCCAAGCTTCCAATATGTAAGATACAAACCAATATGATACAATAATGGCCTCTAGGGCATATAACACTAACGGTTTCAACAGAACCCATCCACTCAATGTCATTGATAGAGCGTCCGCGGACTACTTATGCGGTGGAGGCAGCTAATTGGACCCCCACAGGACGGCTTGAGCCGTCAACGGCCGGGATACCCAATCAACACATGCTGACCGTCGATATCCTGGGACGCCGAATATGTCAGGGTAAGGCTCGACCCTGGGGGCAGGTTTACAAGGTGGGTGTTACCCCGCGCCATCCAGTGGGCTACCTTCCATGGGCCCGATACATTCTCTCCTCCCAACGCTCACGACTGCAGAAGGTTGGGTTATATCAAGCAGTGTATACGTCATTTTTCTACTATCGCGCTCCCCATGTCTGGTAGGTCAAGGCCTTCTTGAACCAGTGGAACCTTCCAACAAACACGTTTTTGCTAGGGGACCGTGAAGTCTCTATTTCGCTGGAGGAGTTCCGAGAAATTTCCGTGCTGCTGATTAGGGGAGAGCATTATGAAGAATTATTGCCTCCTGATGAGTACATATTTGCCATAGTGCCAGCTATGCTTGAGGGCTTGACGACCAAGAATGCAGTTCGGCACAAGCATCCAAGTATGATCAAAACCCTGGGTATCTTTGAGAAACTGTCCGTGACATCAGAAAGGCAAGGTGTCACTTTCGATGGTTTCATTGCTTGCTTTCTCCGTGGTGATGTCTTATCCGAGAAGGCTCCAAAATTTGCGAAGTTCGAAGATCCTTTCGAATTCGGCTTGAAGAAATTGCTGGCCAAAGAAGAGGACCTGCCGCAGTTTTATATTCCAAAATCGTCAGCCGTGGCTTTTGACGTGATCGCTTCCCCTGGAATGGATGAAGAAATTTTCTTTGTCGGGTTTATCAGTCTCTGACTTAGCTGGTTTCCCATGCCGATGCATCACCTCTTCATGAGAGCTTCCGTCTTCTATCCTGCTCATCGCATAGCCGAAGGAGCGCGATTGGCTGTTGGTGTTGTGGGATTGTCACACCTATACTACGGGTTAGGTATTGTCGCCAACACTTCAAACCCAGGTACAGATACAGCGAATTTCTCCCTCCACTACTTCACGTCGTGAATCGAGATGCACGTGTTAGGGGCGTTTACCGCGCACCGGAGGCCTGCTTTCTATGAGTCGTACACATTCCCATGGATTATGAGACTTGGTGATGCTTCTTCTCCTGACCCGACCCAGCTAGGGGCTTTGTGCGTATTACTTAATCCGTATTCAAATGAAGGCAGGATGGTTTTTAGCGATCGAGTCCTTTGTGCTCCTGCAGGACCCGTTCAACAGTTGTTTGATTTATCAAAGAATGGGGCTCCAGCTTTAAAGCCAAAAGAGATCATGCACTTATACTCAATCAGGCCAGGGTATTTGGTGTTCCGGCTTAACGACACTGCCCTCTTCATATGGTATAATCCGCATCGCTTCACCCAGCAGTTAGGATACAACAATGGCGTTGTTCATATCAGAATTTTGCATTATTATATCACCTATTTTAATCATATTGCAAATAAATAGGTGCTTTTGATCCATGTCTGCTAAATAGTTGCAGGTTACAGGTTCTCAGAACACATACAGTGAAAATGGTGAAAAGACACTATAAATCTAAGACTACGACCAATAAATAGATGAATCTGTATGATGACGCCTACCAGTTCAAGGAACAAATGAAGATCAATGAACAGTTCAATGCACAAAGTACGAGGGCAGCACAAGATTCAAGACTTCAACGCGAAGCTTACGGTAAAAGTCCATAAATTCTGCACTGTTGGAAATCTGGAAGAAAGAAGAAAAGATTCTGAAGAACCGAGTGAAGAAAGCAGAAGAAAAAAGGCAACATGAAGCAACCCTGAAGAATCGAGCAACAGAGCCCACAAGATGGTCGCAGAACCGCGGCCAAACATGCCTTCTTGCCGCGGTTCCGCGGCCATATTGTGCACGTGCAGTGCAAGTGTCGGTGCACGTGTGTCAGTGGGTTTCGGTGCTTTGACCAGGCTTTCTTAGGGTAGTTCTGTAATTTCGTGTAAGGATCAGATGTAAAACCTAGGGTTTCTCCTATCTATAAATAGGAGAGTTGTAAGCCAAATAAAAGGGTGCCTCTTTTTGGGTGCCTCTTTTGAGATGCCTCTTTTTAATTCTAGATCTTAGATTTTCAATTCCTTGTAATCATCAAAGAGTGCATCAATAAAGTAAGTTGTTTCTTTTTATCGTGTGTTTTTCTTAGTTGTAATTTTATTTCTCTGCAATTTTTATCTGTCGTTTATTTTCCGCACGTTAATTAGGTTATTAAAAGAAAAATAAAAAAATGAATCCCTTTGTTAATTCCCTAATGAGTGAGTAGTTCTTCACTTGTTAAGGTTAGGATTGGGTCGGTTTGAGAGATGAAATCTCTCACTCCTTTCTTACCCGTTTAACTTTATAAAATTAGGGCTCTATGTAAAACAACCACCCCCCGCTCACTACGGCACCCTATCCTACGAGATAGCGGTGATTCCCTAGTTAGACCGATCGTGGTTGATTTAGATAGAGGTTAGGGCTTAGAATTAAGAAAGGACGGACAAGGACCAAAAGGAAGAAACGAAGTTTCTTCCTGATCGCGCTAACCCCCTTTGTTAATTATTACCTTAACACCTAAGATCTTGATTAGGGCAAAGAAAGCGGTGAGTAGAATTAAGTTTCCAAATTAACCTAATCCTAACCCTAGCAGAGTTTTAATCCAAATCAAATTCAACCTCATATTTTATAAAAAAATCAAAACCTACTACAAATAGGAATTGACTCCTTAGAACAACTAGACAAGAACACGTTTTCCCTGTGGACCGACCCGTACTCAACCGGCTAGCTACCAAGAGACACCATTATTGATTTCGGTAATTCTTAATTTTTGATTCAAAACGCAAAACCTCTCTACCAATCAAATGGCGCCGTTGCCGGGGAGATGGTAGTCTCTTTCTTTGTGTAATTTCGGGTTAAAAAATTAAAAAATTATAAAAAATTTAAAAATTTTAAAACAGAAAAAAATAAAATAAAATAAAAATAAAAATCTTCTTGTTCTTTTTGAAAGGATTTTATGCAAGTGTGCAGGAAAAGAAGACGGACAGATTCAGATCTGGAAAAAAACCAGTGAACAAATCAATAAACAGAAGATCTGAACAGACAGAGAAGAATCATAACAACAAACAGAAAATTTTTGGAGATCCAAACTAATAGAACCACCGCGGAACCGCGGCAGATATATGCAGTTGACCGCGGAACTGCGGTCAACCAGTGACGTCAGCATCCTAAAATTCTCTGTAAGTATTTTTGTCCTCTCTTCTATCCTCTGAACTCCACTGAAAAATTTTCCTGCAGGGTTCTTTGCGCAAAAAAAAACTTCTTCTCCCTCTCCAATAAATTGTTTTTGTGCAGGATTCTTTGCGCTGCCAAATAAAAAAAAATTTGCTAGTGTTTTAGATTTTGTGTGTTTACTGCTTTGCATTTTTAAAACGGACTTTTAAGGGTCTATAACACCAATCCAGATTGGGTAGGGATTTTATTACCCTTCCTAAGACCCCAAAAATCACTAAAAGCATATGCATCACCCTTGAGTTAATAAAAAATATCTAGACTCAGCCAACTCAGGACTGTCGTGCTCATTAGGACAGAGGAAGGTTATGGGCATTCAGTCATTTATCTAAACCTGACTTTGTGGTGCCTAGGCTAGACAAGTGAGAAAGGTAACTTTAAAAGGCCTGTCTCACGGTGATTCGTGAGCGGAACCCTCCTTTCTTCATTTGTGCTTACCTGGCCACAATTGGCGGTGAAGAGGCGATTTGAGAGATATCTCACAACTTTTCGCTTTGGAACAGTTAGGAGCAGTCTACTTGACTTAGGAGACCCTAGCTCTAGGTTTGATTGTGCAAGTTTAAACTGTGGTTGTTTGAAATTGTGCCGTAGTTCCGTACAAATTTTGCAAAAACTCTTTCAAAAAAAACACTTTCAAAAATTTCAAAACTCCAAAAACAAACAATTGTTTTTAAAAAATATATATAAAAAAATAAATTAAAAAAAATCACATTCTTTTCCTTTCTTTCCTCACATCATGGGTACCCCACCTCGCAAAACTCTTGCCAAACTTTGGTATCCTCAACCAGACATTACTTCCTACGCTCATTGTTTTGGTCGAATTTCGGACGACCCCTCCATGCCCAAAATTTCTTTGAAAGATCGAATAGGCGTGTCTAGGGCATCCAGTTGGACTTTGCAATCCACCTTGTATCAACCATTTCAACCTTCACCACCTTCTTACATTGATATTCCTTTTTCGAGTCCTGTTGTAACTCCGAAACACATGTCTATTGCTGAACATATTGAACAATCTCGCAACCGATCTTTCACTCCTTTCACCACTGCGAATTCTTTGGATCAACAATTCCATTCACCTTTTTATCCAAATGTTGATCCTACTCATGTCCAACCATTCAATTCATACCAGTCCTACCCGACTTTCGCACCTTCCATAGACATGCTTCTACACAGCCAGTTAGGAGTTTCCAGTATCCAAACAACTTTGAATCTTTTACTGAAACCTCGTCACAACACATGTCTAGTCTGGAACATTCATTGAATGCTTATATGGTAGCGACAAACCAACAGATGAGGGATTTGAATGCGTCCATGGCCGCCCGTATACAACCTAGTGACCCGGTAGCTAGTTTCCAACTAGCTGCAAATTTTCCAATGTATGATGAGGCGGTTGGAGAGATCGAGAATTTGAGTGGAGAGAATGAGCTATACACCCTTCCAAATCAAACCTACCCATCCCCAATTGAATCCCACAACTCTGTTTTTGAATGTCTATCAAGTGTCCCAAATGATTTACCAGTTGAAGATAAAACGTGTAATGAGTTGTGTGACTTTGTAGTGTTTGATTTACCTGATTGTGAAGAGCCCTTTTCGAGTGAAACCATCACCAATCCTTTTGACCTCTACACCTCCACTCTAGAACCTGAATTGATTGATATCCATGCTTTTGATGAGGTGTCTGAGAAAATTAATTTTCACTTGATCGAGGATATTGACGCTGGGAATATTTTGGATGATGAACCCACAGATTTGACTGAATTTTTCTCTCCAATTCATCATCCCAAGTCATTAAATGTTTCTCCTGAACTTCATATGCGTCTTGATTTTGATGATAATTACATGGATGAGATAACTTTTGAGGAGAATTATCAGGATAGTATTGAGGATGAACCAGTTTTGTTTGATGAGTCGGATTTTCCAATTCATCTTGTCCCTTCCACTGATTGTGTACACCCTCCTGAATCCTTAACCGATACCCTTCCTCACTCACTTCCCTTCATCCTCGTTCCAACCTTGCAAAAAACCGTTACACTTTCATCTTCAATGTCTGGTTTACCAAGTTCGACGTACCCATGTTTTCTCACGAATCTTGAGGGATTTGACCTTATTTCTCAGTGGGTTGATAGATTAGCACAATCGTTTTTTACACATCGGTCATTACAAATTGTGTTAATTCATACACTCCATTTCCACCCACAAGTTCGTATTCCCACATTCTCTGGTTCTTCTTCAAATCTTCCTTTAATGATAGCGAGTGTTAATGAATCACAATCCGATATTTTAAGTTCGATAATTATAGAAAAAAAAACTTGATTTAGACTCTTTTGAAAATATGGTAGATGAGTTTTTCAAGTCTCCTACCTCCATAATTTTTGACAAATCAAGTGTGTTGAATTCTGGCACGACACTTATTGACATTGAAACGTTCAATTGAACCATCGATGAAAGTTTCGAAGATATTTTCGCCGACGAACTCGCATTCCTAAAAGACATGGATTTTGTGATTAATCAACCTCCACCTATAGAAGTTGAACCACCTGTAAGTGCACGGCGGCGCCCCAGCCGTCAATCCGACGCCGGAATGCGGAAACGAAAATTTTCTAACAACTAGAAACCGCTGCCACCGCGCACTAGAAAACCCGGATCGGGCCATTAACCTAACTCTAGCAAACAAGAATAAGAGTAGAGAAGCTATACCAAGTGATCCATGTCCTTCGGTCTTCGCCTCCACTCCGATCTCCTCGCGGAATCTCCGGTCGTCGCCTCTTCGTCGAAAACGGGCACCACATAGCCGGGTTCTTTTACGAGCTCCAACCTCTGGACCGAGGCAACTCAGGCGCGAAGTTGGCCAGCCGACGCGTCCAAGAGATGCTGTAGACTAAGTGTAGTAGCTTGTCTCTTTGGGGTTATGAAGTTGCCATAAAGATGATGGAGAAGAGAAAGAACTATTGAGAGGAGGAAGCTGTATATCATTTTGCAAGCATGAAGAATGAGATATGAATAATTCCCTTATGAAAAATGAACTCTCTCAAAAAGTGGCCCCCCTATCAAAATGGTGGAGGATAAAAATCAAAACCAAGAAGGGAGGTGAGTGTAGGAAAAGCAAAGGGTGACCACATCCAAAAGTGATGATAACAACATCATCTCAATTTCTAATCAACTCTAATCTCATTAATGCAAGAAATGATGAAAGAAAAGAATGGAATCAAAATATGCTATAATATTCTTTCATTTCACAAATACCCCCTCCACTAATGCTAATTTGCGAACTTGCAAATTAGCCCCTCCATCACAAAAGTCCGGCCGAGAAGCAACAAAGGAAAACGGCCGAAACCGGAAAGCATACTGGCAACTTCAGAAAACCGATCCCGTAATAAATTATAGGAAAACCCCGCGACTGCATATACATGCCCGCATTTGTATTCCCACTGAATACAAATGCAAAGAGACAAAATCTACACTGCACAATACTAGGATCCGGCTTAAACTAAAGCCTGCTAGTAAAAACCGTCCGATCACGATCCGTGCAATACCGCACGTATCTGATCGAACACTGTCATATCTCCATACGGCCTCTACAGCGTTTCGCCCGAAACTTGATTAACTGTGTGTGGTGGACTCTAAAGACTCGTCAATACTATGGCTGTGGATTTAACCACTAGCACGTCAGAGGTATTAGCCATACGTGACGGGCTACCAGCTATTGACCAAAAAGGGACGTCGATGATCGAACTCATCCTAACACGCTACTGAGCCTGTCAGTGACAATATCCGTACATTCTGGTCCGTTCGTCTATGAGTATCGCATGGCGGGCCTAGGGGGTTGGTAAAAGTCAGACCCCCAAAAGCGGTACAAGTCGTGTCGGAGTGTAGCCCAGAACACCCTAAGATACTACTGGAATACCTACCAGCAAATCTCCTGCCATGGCCAAGGACTTTCATGTACTGGCTCTCCTAGACACAGTGCGACCTTACCCCCAATACTGGGAGAGGCGAACCCCTACAGATCCGCTCACTGCCTCCATGTGGCTCGGGACTGTACCCAACTAAAACCTGTTTGCACGTCTCCTTTGAGTGTGGTAGGGTAGTAATCAAAGCACAGTAGGAACTCACACGAGACAAATGACGATCTCAGGTCGATGAACTAACCTGTACACATGTCACCAGGGAACTGCTATCTGACGTCAGGTATAAGACCAACTAGCATAATCCCGGCGAATCCTGTCCGGTGTACTCATAACCCAATGAGCACCTGTATACATCTCAGGTGAACCAACTGACACCGGTGGCTTGTGAGACCGGCCACCGCCCCTCGTCGAGGTCTCTACTGTATACACTAGTCTACTCTGGAGTATCGATTCCCTATCTCGAAACTTCCATGACTAGGGACCTTTTTAGGATGTGCTTATAAACCCCAGCTCCCACATATATGATCGCCCTCATACTGTTGGCAGTCAAGCAAGAATCCTAGGGGCTCTATCAACGTGTAATAGCGACCTGTAAGGTCACCTAAAGTAGTACACGATGATAAAGATAAACCAGATAGCATACTATCATCTTGAGTAAGACTGTCCTATCGGGATAGGTCCTCCATCAATCATTGCAATCACGTTCCTGTGATCCAATAATTGACTCTGAGGGCACTATCTCCAACAATCTCCCACTTGCACTCAAGCCTAATTATTGCGATGTCGCATACTCACAGCCCGTATGGTACCGAACACCCAACTCCTCTACTAGTCAGTCTCACAAGGCTCGTTTGCAAAAATATTGCGTTCGAGGAATAGCCTCAGTGAGTGGATCCGCTCTAATGATTCTTTCTATGTCTCTCTATATCTCAAGTTCGCGAAGAAAGCCATCTCCCGAAATGAGCAATACCTGTCTTAGAATGTGTCTGGATGTTTGATGGGACCTAGTTCATAAATGAACTCCAAATCTAAACTTCTTAGACTTTATCGTCAACTGAACTTAATCAGTATCCTGCACCATCCTTCTCTCGGTATCCACCTGGACCACCTGTCCAAAATACTGCCCCTAATCAGAGGGAAAACTACAACTCTGACAGCCACTCTGTCATCCAGGTCTCCTTGGAAGCCTGGAATGATAACTGTCTCCCTAAGGAGGATGTCATTATCATATCCCCAGAACATCCACTTATGTTCTAAAACTGCTTCCGAATGTTTCTCCAGGATTGGATCAATATCAACTTATTGCACCTACTGCAAAAACAACATCTGGTGTGGTACTTGACATCTCATGATTGACTCAATTGCCTAAGCAAGTGATCTGCCAATCATGCACATCCCTATCCCCTTTAGTCTGTAGGACACCTTTAGAGAGGGTGACTCCATCACCTGCAGGTACACCACCTTGCCAGGAGTCGTCCATTCTAAATACCTTTAGAATGCTGTCTAAGTACCCTGATTGGGAAACCACCCAAATCTAGATCTAAAACCCTAGATCTAGTAACCAAAATGTACGATATAATATCCAATTCCTATGTGGAGAAACTACTGTGTGACAACCAAAGTATAACCGATCGTAGTATGGGAATTGTAAGTCTACGCTAGCACCCCGGCAGTCTACAGACGCCAAATGCGGAACAAAAACTTTTTAACTGGTGCTATCGTATACTTTAACCCGGATCTGCCATTATTGCTAAACTAACAAACTGTAAAGAGTGTAGAATGGTTATACCGAACGATCCGAGTCCTTCGTTCTTCAACCATCATCCCACGCTCCGTTGCGGCTGCTCCGATCTCGTCGATCTCCGATCTCCTCGTCGAGGTGGCACCACATGATCGGTTCTTTAAACGGGCTCCCGTCTCTGACTCGAGGCAACTCGATCGTCAAGTTTGCTAAAAGAGACGACCAAGATTGATGTAGAGAATGAGTAGATGACTTTGTCTCACTTCGTCCAAATCCGTGGACGATCGGTTAATGAAGTTGCCGAGGGAATTGGGTGATGGAATGAAAATGAACTGTGGATTCCATACACCCCAAATCTATCATAATCTTTTTTTTCAACCATGAAAAACTATCAAGTGAGAGAGTCAATGAGAGAGGAGGCTTTCTCTTCATATATGAAGGAGGAGAGTGAGTGTAGGAGCAAAGGGTGACTATAAGAAAGCTTCTCACTCAAAAGATCAAGAAGAAATATCCTTAGCTAAACAAAACTCATTAATGAAAACCATGAGTCACTTAAACACCTCATCATGCCTTTAATGAAACCATTAATGCACTAATGAGTCATATGCCTCATCATCACTTCTAGAAGCTTCTAGAATGATGACCCACTCATATCTGAAGAAAAGATAAATCCGTCTTTAACCGAATGTTAAAAGACGGCTGATAGAAAACTGGAAACTGGCAACTTCCAAAAGTGATCCTGAAACGACTTTCAGGATAACCCCGAAACTGTATAAATATACCCGCATTTATATTACGACCGAATATAAATGCAACTGAGACAAAGATATTATACCTACTCAATATAATACTCGGATCCGGCTTAAACCAAAGCCGACCAGTATCATCTGTCCGAAAATCGACACGTGCGTAAACGCACGTGCATTTTCCGAACCCTGCCATAAAACCATACGGCCTCTACAACTTTTCGCCCGAACTTGGGAAACTGTCTGTGGGGGACTCTAATGACTCGTCAGCACCCTGGCAGTGGGTTTAACCACAAACCGTCAGCGGCACTAGCTATGCGTAACGGCTGCCCACGGACTGACCTCAAGGGTGGCCGAGGAGCGAACTCAAGGGAGACCGATGAGCGAACTCCTCCGAAAACCCTACTGAGCCTAACAGTGACAATGTATATACAGTCCGGTCCGTTCGTCTATGAGTATCGCATATCCGCCTAGGGGGCTAGCAACGTCAGACCCCCAATAGCAGTATAAGTCGTGTCGGAGTGAAGCCCAATAACACCCTGAGATACTACTGGAGTACCTACCAGTAAATCTCCTGCCACGGCCGTGGGCTTTGTGTAATGGCTCTCCTAGACACAGCACGATCTCGCCCCCAATACCGGGAGAGACGAATCCCCTGCCGATCCGCTCACGTGCCTCCATATGGCTCGGGACTGTACCCAAAAGCTACCTGTTTGCACGACTCCTTTGAGCCGTGGTAGGGTAGAAATCAAAGCACAGTGGGAACTCACATGAGACAAATGACGACCTCAGGTCGATGAACTAACCTGTACACATGTCACCAGGGAACTGCTATCTGACGGTAGATATAATACTAACTAGCAGATTCCCGGCGAGTCCTGTCCGGTGTACTCATAACCCAATGAGCACCTGTATACATCTTAGGTGATCCAACTGACACCAGTGGCTTGTGAGACCGGCCACCGCCCCTCGTCGGGGTCTCGACTGTACACACTAGTCTACTCCGGAGTATCGATGCCCTGTCTCGAAACTCCCACGACTAGGGACCACAATAAAGGATATGCATATAAACTACCCAACTCTCACGTATATGATCGCCATCATACTGTTGGTAGTAAAGCAAGATCCTAAGGGCTCTATCAAAGTGTAACATGCACACGACTGATAAAGGCAAACCAGATAGCATACTATCATCTTGAGTAAGACTGTTCTACCGGTATAGGTCCTCCGCAATCATTGCAATCACGTACCTGCGATCCAATAATTGACTATGAGGGCACTATCTCCAACAATCTCCCACTTGCACTCAAGGCTAATATTGCGATGTCGACTACTCACAGCCCGTGTGAAACCGAACATCCAACTCCTCTACTAATCAGTATCACAAAGCCCGTTTGTAAAACTATTGTGTTCGAGAAATAGCCTCAGTGAGTGGATCCGCCTAGAAGTATCTTTCTGAATCTCTCTTAATCTCAAGTTCGCGGAGAAAGCCATCTCCCGAATTGAGTAGTACCTGTCTTAGAATATGTCTGGATATCTGATGGGACCTTAGTTCATAAATGAACTCCATATCCAAACTTCTTAGACTGTATGGATCACTGAACCTAATCAGTATCCGGCACCATGCCACCCACAGTATCCTCTTGGACCACCTGTCCATAATACTGTCCCTCGTCAGAGGGAAAACTAAAAACTCTGACAATCACTCTGTCATCCATGTCACCTTTGAAGCCTGGAATGATAACCGTCTCCCAAAAGAGGCTGCCGTTATCAAATCCGTAGAACATGTACCAATGTTCTAAAACTGCTTCCTTATGTTTCTCCAGGATTGGATTAATACAAACTTATTGCATCTAGTGCAAAACCAACATTTGGTGTGGTACTTGATATCTCATGATTGACTCAATTGCCTAAGCAAGTGATCTGCCAATCATGCACATCCCTCTCCTCTTTAGTCTATACGACATCTTTAGAGAGGGTGACTCCATCACCTGCAGGTACACCACTATGCTAGGAGTCAACTATTCCAAAAACCATTAGAATATCTGTCAAAGTACCCACATTGGGAAACTACCCAAATCCAGATCTAAAACCATAGATCCAGAAACCAGAATGTCAAATATTATATCCATATCCTGTCTGGAGAAACAACTGTGTGACGACCACAGTACAACCGATCGTAGTATAGGAATTTTACTTCCCACTCTGTGTATGTCATCCAGATACCTTGACATCACACCCTACTACCTTCTTAACTGATCCATCCCCTATTCTGATTGAAGTCAAACCCATGACTGTCACATCAAAATTAGATGATCTATCTCCGCTATAACTACTCAAGTCTATAAATAGATATAAGCATCTTGCCCACTATGCTTCCGTTGCTCCCACTGACTACGACAACCCTCCTACCGGGTCTCATAACCTGGAACAACAGTAGTGTCAAGTCTGGGTAGATAAGAACCTCCCTGTCACCGTCCTTGAGCCTACCGAAGTACCTCTCGGGTGTCTGAGGTTACCTACCATACCTGCGGAGTGGCTATTGGAATGTCAAACTTGATTGAATGTATAGGTCCTATTAAATTTTTCCGTAATCGTTCGCGGTTCTGGAATCACTTCCAGTTCTACCATACTCCCACTACTGTTTTCTGAAAAAGATCCATTTTTACTAAAACTGTGGCGAGTCAAGAACAATATCACTATTGATCTTCTAAATGGTAGAATATCAACCCTCGTCATAGCCAGGGTCAACCCACAAACAGCCATTACAGAAACGTGCCCTGAGTTATCCAGTGTCTGGTTTTAATCATAAGCTGGACAACTCCCCGTACCTTAATTTCTTTTAAGGTACGAACTATTCTATATCCAATATAGAAACTTTGGCACTTATTTAATTGGAACCATATTCAATCATGCATCTGTCTCCAGTGCATATCAACTTAATGGAAAAAGGCTAATCAGCATTACTCAACTTAGGAATCCATCCAATTATGAGTAACCTGAAAGAGAAACATGTAAAACCATCACTATCATCTGAATACCAATCACAAGAATCTACATCTTCGATCTCTTTGAAGAATCCCGATACTTGTGATACCTGGTTCTCTACTTTATTCTTATACCCACAACTTCTCAAAACTTAGACCTTGTATTTTTACGAAACACTCGTCTAAATACTAGAGAAGTTATAAGTAAACAGAACATAGCACGAGGACCTACCCCTTTGTCCTTATGGACACTGGACAACATACAATACTCTGTATAAGTCCGCTGAGTTTAACAACTCAAAACCTGTGCGTTGTAGGTGGAAAACTGTACCCTGGCGATTTCCTCAAATATCACCAATTACAACGAATTCCGATATAATGAGGATGATCACCTAATTCCCAATATCTTACTCCCACTCATCATCTGTAAAACCATACAGATATGAGAATGAAACCTGGTAAATTCATACCCTTGGAGTAAGTGTCTAATCGGGAAAACAGTTTTTCTTTAACAATGCACTGAAACATGAAAATGTTTCGTAGGGGTATCCTGGTATTCATAGCAATGCCTCTTCCATAATCCAATTCATGACTTCAACCGTATATCTCTTTGCCATCTCTCCAAATCCCCTTTATTTGTCTTTAGTCGTTACCTTCTGTACACCATCGTTAGGCTAACTGGTTTTCTTCCTTCCCTACCGTTCGGCACCAGCCTATGGTTTGGAAGAAGACTATCCAGTAAGCATAATAGGTGTACCCTCCTAAACCAAGGAGTACTCGCATCTCGAGAGAAGGTGACGATAAAAGACAACTGAATAATACCTTATTCTTTTTAAAGGTGAAATAGGAGCGGCGATGAAGTACGCGGTTTTGGTCGTGAATGATATCAGTCGCAATTTACTTTGCCCTCTTTCTAATCCCTTTATTTTGTCTTTACATATTACCTTCTGCACACCCTACTTAGGCTAATTGGTTTTCTTCATTCCCTACCTTTCGGCACCAGCCTATGGTTTGGAATAAGACTATCCAATAGGCGTAATAGGTGTACTCTCCTAAACCAAGGAGCTCTCGCAACCTGAGAGAAGGTGATAATAAAAGACAACTGAATAAACCAATTCTATTTCTCCTGAACCTTGATCCATCCTCGAAGAAGTCCCTTCGAGTTCGTATATAACCATACGATGGCTCTATCCAATGGAAGTGGATATCCGTAGTAATACGGGTGTTCTGAGAAATTCAAAGGGTAGAAGAAGGAGTGGCAATGACTTATGCAACTCAGACAATCCAAAAGCCAGTATTTTAAGAAGGTTCGGTCAACCTGGTCACTGAGCCATAGTCTAGGGTCGGTCAAAGGTCGCTGCCAAAGAGAGAGAGAGAAAAGAAACACTCTGCGTGCACTCTATCCTAGATCAGAATGGTCATGACTTTATCTAATCTGGAAACCTCCCACTGTCCTGTCAAATTCTCCTCCAAACCTAAAGAAGAATCAATCGGGATCACCCGAAGAGTAAACCAACTCATCAGTGGGAATCAGGATCCAACTCTCATCGCATGATAACGTGATGGAATGCATACACGTTACTCATACTCCAGAAGGTATGCGCATACTCGGCAAGTTTCAGTTTCTTTAGAAACTCCTGATATTATTTTTGCCCCATGCTCTTATAACCTTGGCGTTGATCAAAATGTCATAAGTCACATGCCAAGTTCTACCCATCACTATCTTGTCAATTTGAACCCACCCGCACATGCCCCTGACGTTGGCCAATCGGCAGAACGACTGTCCCAAACTAACTCATCTATCTATGCAACAATTGAATACCCAGCAGCTACCAAACACTATGCCTTGGCGTTGGTCAAAATGCGTAGCTTGAATACTATTGAATACCCAAAAGAAGTGACGGAGGGCTACGGCTGGTTATTGGCGAAAAACCTTTAGCGTAGTGAACTTGATATCGCTGAAGGAACCTGATAGCTTTTTAAAATATAGTGGCGAAAACCTTTTGCTAAAGAGGTCACTCCCGGTAAAGGGATCTCGGCTCTTTCCTCGTGGAATGAGGTGCAGGATATTCCACTGAATACCGCTATGCAAAGCAACATGTAATCGACTATAGTGAAGTTATTACCCTGACGCAAACTTCTGTCCAAGGGGTCTTTCCCGGTGAAGGGATATCAGCCCTTGCCTCGTCGAATGAGGTGCTGGATATTCACACCGAATACCGCTATCCATAACAAAAGGAAACGTCTTTGCAATAACACTTTTTAAATTGTTCCAACAACTGTATACAGGTTTGTTTTACTTTGCGTTGATCAGAATCAACGCAGTCCCATCACTCAATCACACCAGAAAAGAACGAAAATAAAATGTACGTATATGCCATCCGCATTCGTCACTGGGTCCCGTCATCACCCGTTAGGTTACTTAACTAACGACAGAGCGGGGACTGGACTAGCGCGGGTGTAAAACATATACAACATCTAATAGTATATAAACCAATATACATAATCGCTCCAGGCGTGATAATATGCAACATTACAGAAAAGTAATAAGCATCACAGAACAATACAGATATCTGGGATCCCCGAGTTTCACAGAGCCGCAGCTGAAACTCGACGTTCCCCTGTCGTGTGGATAGCCTGTGCAATGAAACCTAGACCCCTACGGGTGCGGCAAGTTACCTGCCAAAACCTGAAGCGAGGCAGTCCCCACAGCATTGTGAATGGAACACCCGGCACTTCACGGAATCCGGTAAATTGAGCACCCCTCCTTGGGTCAACCTGTACCCCCTACGAGTGCGGCGAATAGTCTGCCAATTCTAGAGTGGGACCCCTCTGCCTCTCAAAGCCATGAGATGCGGACCCGTTACCCTCCCGAACCCGGCTATCCGTGCACTCCGTCTCGGGGCAAAACCTAGTACAGTAATGAAAAATAGTACAATAGGTACATCGACCGCAACCTGGTCGTGCCCCAAAAGAATATTATACAACAGGCAGTGACGGCAGTCCACAAGTTGGACGCTCGTCCCGCAATATCAAATGTACAAATAAACTCAAACTGTACTATCATTGCACACTGCTATCCACCCCGACAAATCCGCAACATCACAGCACAACACAGAACATCAACGCGAATGTCACGTTCGCAAACCCGTCTAAAAGAACTATAGCAGTTAAACGCGGTTTACCGATCAAATGACATTCCCGGTCGGAGATATAATGTAAGCACTGTAAACTAACGTGTTTAAATTTCGATCGACCAAAGACCAAATATCAAAAAGTGGGCCCCACTGCTTACTGGTGAACAGTAACAAAATCTGGGCCAAAACTTTATATTCCAAAAACCCCAAAATCAATCAAAGAACCCACTGTCCAAATTTGGGAGCACGTGCTCCCCACGTGGCCGTGGTTGCGCGGCCAAACCATGGGTTTGGCCGCCCTTCCGCGGCGGTCTGGAGGGATCACGATCCCAAATTTGGTCGTGGTTCTTAAAATTCCCTGCACGGATTTTTAAGACATCCAGAAATAAATTTTGAGACCGTTTAAATTTAACAGAAACTGTCGGGCTTGAATTTTGTGATTTTTGCAATTTTCGATTTCCGGTCGGATCGATGTTTTAAACGCGTTAGCACAAGTTAGTATAGCAAAATGGTGAGGCTTTGATACCACTGTAAGTCTACGCTAGCACCCCGGCAGTCTACAGACGCCAAATGCGGAACAAAAACTTTTTAACTGGTGCTATCGTATACTTTAACCCGGATCTGCCATTATTGCTAAACTAACAAACTGTAAAGAGTGTAGAATGGTTATACCGAACGATCCGAGTCCTTCGTTCTTCAACCATCATCCCACGCTCCGTTGCGGCTGCTCCGATCTCGTCGATCTCCGATCTCCTCGTCGAGGTGGCACCACATGATCGGTTCTTTAAACGGGCTCCCGCCTCTGACTCGAGGGAACTCGATCGTCAAGTTTGCTAAAAGAGACGACCAAGATTGATGTAGAGAATGAGTAGATGACTTTGTCTCACTTCGTCCAAATCCGTGGACGATCGGTTAATGAAGTTGCCGAGGGAATTGGGTGATGGAATGAAAATGAACTGTGGATTCCATACACCCCAAATCTATCATAATCTTTTTTTTCAACCATGAAAAACTATCAAGTGAGAGAGTCAATGAGAGAGGAGGCTTTCTCTTCATATATGAAGGAGGAGAGTGAGTGTAGGAGCAAAGGGTGACTATAAGAAAGCTTCTCACTCAAAAGATCAAGAAGAAATATCCTTAGCTAAACAAAACTCATTAATGAAAACCATGAGTCACTTAAACACCTCATCATGCCTTTAATGAAACCATTAATGCACTAATGAGTCATATGCCTCATCATCACTTCTAGAAGCTTCTAGAATGATGACCCACTAATATCTGAAGAAAAGATAAATCCATCTTTAACCGAATGTTAAAAGACGGCTGATAGAAAACTGGAAACTGGCAACTTCCAAAAGTGATCCTGAAACGACTTTCAGGATAACCCCGAAACTGTATAAATATACCCGCATTTATATTACGACCGAATATAAATGCAACTGAGACAAAGATATTATACCTACTCAATATAATACTCGGATCCGGCTTAAACCAAAGCCGACCAGTATCATCTGTCCGAAAATCGACACGTGCGTAAACGCACGTGCATTTTCCGAACCCTGCCATAAAACCATACGGCCTCTACAACTTTTCGCCCGAACTTGGGAAACTGTCTGTGGGGGACTCTAATAACTCGTCAGCACCCTGGCAGTGGGTTTAACCACAAACCGTCAGCGGCACTAGCTATGCGTAACGGCTGCCCACGGACTGACCTCAAGGGTGGCCGAGGAGCGAACTCAAGGGAGACCGATGAGCGAACTCCTCCGAAAACCCTACTGAGCCTAACAGTGACAATGTATATACAGTCCGGTCCGTTCGTCTATGAGTATCGCATATCCGCCTAGGGGGCTAGCAACGTCAGACCCCCAATAGCAGTATAAGTCGTGTCGGAGTGAAGCCCAATAACACCCTGAGATACTACTGGAGTACCTACCAGTAAATCTCCTGCCACGGCCGTGGGCTTTGTGTAATGGCTCTCCTAGACACAGCACGATCTCGCACCCAATACCGGGAGAGACGAATCCCCTGCCGATCCGCTCACGTGCCTCCATATGGCTCGGGACTGTACCCAAAAGCTACCTGTTTGCACGACTCCTTTGAGCCGTGGTAGGGTAGAAATCAAAGCACAGTGGGAACTCACACGAGACAAATGACGACCTCAGGTCGATGAACTAACCTGTACACATGTCACCAGGGAACTGCTATCTGACGGTAGATATAATACTAACTAGCAGATTCCCGGCGAGTCCTGTCCGGTGTACTCATAACCCAATGAGCACCTGTATACATCTTAGGTGATCCAACTGACACCAGTGGCTTGTGAGACCGGCCACCGCCCCTCGTCGGGGTCTCGACTGTACACACTAGTCTACTCCGGAGTATCGATGCCCTGTCTCGAAACTCCCACGACTAGGGACCACAATAAAGGATATGCATATAAACTACCCAACTCTCACGTATATGATCGCCATCATACTGTTGGTAGTAAAGCAAGATCCTAAGGGCTCTATCAAAGTGTAACATGCACACGACTGATAAAGGCAAACCAGATAGCATACTATCATCTTGAGTAAGACTGTTCTACCGGTATAGGTCCTCCGCAATCATTGCAATCACGTACCTGCGATCCAATAATTGACTATGAGGGCACTATCTCCAACAGGAATATCATTTCCTACTCTGTGTATGTCATCCAGATACCAGGACATCACACCCTACTACCTTCTTAACAGATCCATCCCCTATTCTGATGAAGTCAAACCTATGACTGTCACATCAGAAATAGATGATCTATATCCGCTATATTTGCTTTAGTCTATAAATAGACATAAGCTACTTGTCCACCAATGCTTCCGCTGCTCCCACTGACTACGACAACCCTCTGGCATAGTCATATACACGTGTGTGCACTTCTAAAGCTGGTTTAGAACGACGCTATACTCATTCTCTTGCCGGGTCTCACAGTCTGGAGCAACAGCAATGGTAAGTCTGGGTAAACAAGAACTTCCCTGCCACCGTCCTTGAGCATACCGAAGTACCTCTCAAGTGCCTGAGGTTACCGACCATATCTGCGGAGTGGCTAATGGAATGCCAAACCAGATTGAATCTTTAGGTTCTTTATCAAATCTTCAGTAATCGTTTGCGGTTTTGGAATCACTTCCAGTTCTACCATACTCCCACTACTGTTTTCTGAAAAAATTCATTTTTATTAAAACTGTGGCGAGTTAAGAACAATATCACTATTGATCTTCCAGATGGTAGAAAATCAACCCTCGTCATAGCCTGGGTCAACCCACAAACAGCCATTACAGAAACGTGCCTTGAGTTATCCAGAGTCTGGTTTTCAAGCATAAGCCGGACAACTCCCCGTACCTTAACATCGTTAAGATATGAACTGTTCTATATCCAATTTAGAAACAGAGGCACTGATTTAATTGAACCGGATTCAAATCATGCAGCTGTCTCCAGTGCATGTCAACTAAATGGAGAGAGGCCGATTAGCATTACTCAACTTAGGAGTGCTTGCAATTATGAGTAACCTGAAAGAGAAATAAGTTCTCTTAATCATTACTATTAACTGAATACCACATACAAGTATCTATATCTTCGAACACCTTGAAGAACCCCGATACTTGCAATACCTGGTTCTCTACTTTACTCTTATACCTATAACTTCTTAAAACTTGGACCTTGTATTTCTACGAAACACATGTTTAAGAACTAAAGAAGTCATAAGTAAACCGAATATAGTACGAGGACCAACCCCTCTGTCCTAATGGACACTGGACAACATACAGCACTTTGTATAAGTCCCCTGAGTCTAATAACTCACTCCCTGTGTGTCGTAGGTTGAAAACTGTACTTATGGTTAAGAAGAATTACACCGCTGTTTAATACTCTTTACCTAACCATGCACTGATATTGGTAAATGTCATAGACATAATTTCAAAAATTTATATCTCACTCTATAAAAATAGACGTACAGATGTATCAATTTGAAATTGGTGCATAACAACGGATATTCAAAACCAAATATTTGCCGTCCGACAAACAACCCAGGTGACTTCCTCAAATATCACCAATTACAACGAATCCCGATATAATGAGGATGATCACCTAATTCCTAATAACTTACTCACACTCATCATCTGTAAAACCATACAGATATGAGAATCATACCGGTAAATACATACCCTGGAGCAAGTGTCTAATTGGGAAATCAGTTTTCTATTAACAATACACAGTGAAACTGAAACATGAAGATGTTTCGAAGGGGTATCCGGGTATTCCTAGTAATGCCTCTTCCATTATCTAGATTCACAACTGTAACCGTATATTTCTTTGCCACCTCTCCAAATCCCTTTATATGTCTTTAGTCATTACCTTCTGTACACCCCTTTAGGCCAAATGGTTTTCTTCCTTCCCTACCGTTCGGCACCAGCCAATGGTTTGGAAGAAGACTATCCAATAAGCATAATGGGTGTACTGTCCTAATCTTAGGAGCACTCGCAATGCGAGAGAAGGTGAAGATAAAAAACAACCGAATAAACCTTATTCCTATTTCTCCTGAACCAGAATCCATCCCCGAACTGGAACAAGTTCCTTTCGAGTTCGTATATAACCATACGATGGAGTATCTAATAAACTGTGGATCTTCGTAGTGATACGGAGTGTTCTGGAGAAATACAAAGGTGATGTGGGAGTGGTAATGAAATACTTGGTTTGGTCGTGAATAGCAGTCGCAATTTACTTTGCCCTCTTACTAATCCCTTTCTTTGTCTTTACTTAATACCTTCTGTACGCCATCGTTATGCTAATTGGTTTTCTTCATTCCCCACCATTCGGCACCAGCCTAAGGTTTGGAAGAAGACTATCCAATTTGCGTAATAGGTGTACTATCTCCTAAACCAAGGAGTACTCGCAATCTGAGAGAAGGTAAAAGGAAAAGACAACAGAATAGTCCTATTCGTTTTCTCCAGAACCGGAAACCATCCTCGAATAAATTCCTTCGAGTTCGTATATAACTATACGATGGTTTTATCCAATGGATTTGGACATTCGTAGTAATACGGGGTGTCCTGGAGAAAAGGGTAAAAGTAGGAGTGGCAATGAGGTTTGCAACTCTGACAATCCAAAAGCCAGTATATAAGAAGGTTCGGTTAATTTTGGTCACTGAGTCATAGTCAAAGGTGGGGTCATGGTCGCTGCCAAAGAGAGAGAGAAAAGAAACACTCAGCGTGCACTCTAACCTAGATCAGAATGGTTATCACTTTATCTAATCTGGAAACCTCCCACTGTACCGTCAAATTCTCCTCCAAACCTGAAAGAAGAATTAGTCGGGATCACCCGAGGAGTAAACCAACTCATCAGTGGGAATCGGGATCCAACTATCATCGCATGATAAAGTGACGGAATCCGCTCACATTATCACACTCCAAAAGGTATGCGCATATCTGGAAAGTTTCAGTTTCTTTAGAAACTCCCGATGTGATTTTTACCCCGTGCTCTTATGACGTTGACTTTGGCCAACAAATCATAAGTCACATGTCAAGTTCTACCCGTCATTCTCCAGCTTAATTTGAACCCACCTGTACCTACCCTTGACTTTGGCCAACAAGGCAGTACGACTGTCCCAAACCAATGCATCTATCTATGCTACATATGAATATCCAACAGCCACCAATCACTGTGCCTTGACTTTGGCCAACAAACACAGCTTGAATACTATTGACTATCCATATGAAACGACGGAGGGCTATGAATGGTTTCTGGCGAAAACCTTTAACGTAATGAACTTGATATCGTTGAAGGAACCGGATAGCTTTTTAAAAATATAGTGACGAAAACCTTTGCTAAAGAGGTCACTGCCGGTGAAGGGATCTCGGCTCTTTCCCCGTAGAATGAGGTGCAGGATATTCCAACTGAATACCACGATGCAAAGCAAAAGTAATCGGCTATAGTGAAGTTATTTCCCTGACGCAAACTTTTGTCTAAGAGGTCACTCCCGGTGAAGGGATCTCGGCCCTTGCCTCGTCGACTGAGGATCAGGATATTCCAACTGAATACCACGATGCAAAACAAAAGAGAACGTCCTTGCAATAACAGCTTTTTGAAAAGTGTTTCAACAACATCAGAATAGGTTTGTTTAGCTTGCATTGATCCGAATCAACGCAGTCCCATCAATTGATCACACCAATAAAGAATGAAAATAATGATGTACATATATGTCATCCGCATTCGCCACTGGGTCCCTTCATCACCCGTTAGGTTACTTAACTAACGACAGAGCGGGAACTGGACTAGTGCGGATGCAAAACATATACAACATCTACTAGTATATATATCAATATACAATATTCGCTCAAGACGTGATAAAATGCAACATCACAGAAATGTAATAAGCATCACAGAACAATACAGATATCTGAAATCCCTGGGTTTCATAGAGCCGCTACTGAAACCCGACGTTCCCCTGGTCGTGTGGATAGCCTGTGCAATGAAATCCTAGACCCCTACGGGCGCGGCAAGTTACCCACCAAAACCTGAAGTGAGGCAGCCCCCTTCAGCAACGTGAATGGACCACCCAGCACTTCACGGAATCCGGTAACTTGCGTACCCCTCCTGGGTCAACCTGTACCCCCTACGAGTGCGGTGAATAGCCCTCCAATTCTAGAGTGAAGCCCCCTCCGTCTCAATGCCATGAGATGCGGGCCCGTTGCCCTCTAGAACCCGGCTATCCGTGCACCCCCTTGGGGTAATCCTAGTACAGAAAGTAAAATATACATACAGCGGGTACATCGACCTCAACCTGGTCGTGCCCCAAAAAAATAATACAAACAGGCAGTGACGGCAGTCCACATGTCGGACGCTCGCCCCGCAATATCAAATGAACATAATACAACCAAATCTGTACTACTATTGCATCCAGGCTATCCCCCACGACCAATCCGCAACATCACAGCACAATCACAGAACATCAACGTGAATGTCACGCTCGCAAATCCGTCTAAAAGGGCTATAGCAGATAGACTGGATTTACCGATCAAATGACATTCACGGTAACAAATATAATGTAAATACTGTGAACTAACACGTTTAAACTTTTTGATCGATCAAATTTACCCAAGTGGGCCCTAAGCACAACTGTAGCACTCAGAGAAAATCTGGGCCCAAAAAGAATATTCCAAAAACCCCAATTTTATCACAGAAAGCCACTGTAGAAATTTGGTGCAGAGAGGGGTCAAAATGGCGGCGGAACCGCGGCCCAAGCATGGATTTGGCCGCGGTTCCGCGGTGGGATGATGACGTCACGCAACCAACTTTTTACAGAATGCTAATAATCACCTGCACGTGTTTCTGCAACAACCTGAAAAAAATTTTGAGCCCAAAAAAATTTCGACACAAACATATGCTATGAAAATGCGATTTTGGGATAAATGTTCGTTCGAACTTATAAACACATTAGAGCAAGCTAGACTAGGTTAATGGCGAGGCTCTGATACCACTGTAAGTGCACGGCGGCGCCCCGGTCGTCAATCCGACGCCGGAATGCGGAAACGAAAATTTTCTAACAACTAGAAACCGCCACCACCGCGCACTAGAAAACCCGGATCGGGCCATTAACCTAACTCTAGCAAATAAGAATAAGAGTAGAGAAGCTATACCAAGTGATCCGTGTCCTTCAATCTTCGCCTCCACTCCGATCTCCTCGCGGAATCTCCGGTCGTCGCCTCCTCGTCGAAAACGGGCACCACATAGCCGGGTTCTTTTACGAGCTCCAACCTCTGGACCGAGGCAACTCGGGCGCGAAGTTGGCTAGCCGACGCGTCCAAGAGATGCTGTAGACTAAGTGTAGTAGCTTGTCTCTTTGGGGTTATGAAGTTTCCATAAAGATGATGGAGAAGAGAAAGAACTATTGAGAGGAGGAAGGTGTATATCATTTTGCAAGCATGAAGAATGAGATATGAATAATTCCTCATGAAAAATGAACTCTCTTAAAAAGTGGCCGCCCCCACCCCCTTTATCAAAATGATGGAGGATAAAAATCAAAACCAAGAAGGGAGGTGAGTGTAGGAAAAGCAAAGGGTGGCCACATCCAAAAGTGATGATAACAACATCATCTCAATTTCTAATCAACTCTAATCTCATTAATGCAAGAAATGATGAAAGAAAAGAATGGAATCAAAAGATGCTATCATATTCTTTCATTTCACAAATACCCCCTCCACTAATGCTAATTTGCGAACTTGCAAATTAGCCCCTCCATCAAAAAAGTCCGGCCGAGAAGCAACAAAGGAAAACGGTCGAAACCGGAAAGCATACTGGCAACTTCAGAAAACTGATCCCGTAATAAATTACAGGAAAACCCCGCGACTGCATATACATGCCCGCATTTGTATTCCCACTGAATACAAATGCAAAGAGACAAAATCTACACTGCACAATACTAGGATCCGGCTTAAACCAAAGCCTGCTAGTAAAAACCGTCCGATCACGATCCGTGCAATCCCGCACGTATCTGATCGAACCCTGCCATATCTCCAAACGGCCTCTACAGCGTTTCGCCTGAAACTTGAGTAACTGTGTGTGGTGGACTCTAAAGACTCGTCAATACTATGGCTGTGGATTTAACCACTAGCACGTCAGAGGTATTAGCCATACGTGACGGGCTACCAGCTATTGACCAAAAAGGGACCTCGATGAGCGAACTCATCCTGACACCCTACTGAGCCTGTCAGTGACAATATCCGTACATTCTGGTCCATTCGTCTATGAGTATCGCATGGCGGGCCTAGGGGGTTGGTAAAAGTCAGACCCCCAAAAGCGGTACAAGTCGTGTCGGAGTGTAACCCAGAACACCCTGAGATATTACTGGAATACCTACCAGCAAATCTCCTGCCTTGGCCAAGGACTTTCATGTACTGGCTCTTCTAGACACAGCGCGACCTCACCCCCAATACCGGGAGAGACGAACCCCTACAGATTCGCTCACTGCCTCCATGTGGCTCGGGACTGTACCCAACTAAAACCTGTTTGCACGTCTCCTTTGAGCGTGGTAGGGTAGTAATCAAAGCACAGTGGGAACTCACACGAGACAAATGACGATCTCAGGTCAATGAACAAACCTGTACATATGTCACCAGGGAACTGCTATCTGACGTCAGGTATAAGACCAAATAGCATGTTCCCGGCGAGTCCTGTCCGGTGTACTAATAACCCAATGAGCACATGTATACATCTTAGGTGAACCAACTGACACCAGTGGCTTGTGAGACCGGCCACCGCCTCTCGTCGGGGTCTCGACTGTATACACTAGTCTACTCTGGAGTATCGATGCCCTGTCTCGAAACTCCCACGACTAGGGACCTTTTTAGGATGTGCTTATAGACCCCAGCTCCCACGTATATGATCGCCCTCATACTGCCGGCAGTCAAGAAAGAATCCTAGGGGCTCTATCAACGTGTAATAGCGACCTGTAAGGTCACCTAAAGCAGTACACGTTGATAAAGATAAACCAGATAGCATACTATCATCTTGAGTAAGACTGTCATATCGGGATAGGTCCTCCATCAATCATTGCAATCACGTGCCTGTGATCCAATAATTGACTCTGAGGGCACTATCTCCAACACCACCGCCCTTTCTTCTTATAAAATACGAGAATGTCAATATTCCACTCATTTCTGATCATTCACACTCTCGTGTTTATTTATCATCACCTCTTATCTCCTCACATTCACACAAACCCTTTCCATACCACCACTTCTCTCTTCCCCACTTCATGGTTCTATTTAACACGTTCTTCCACCAACCACACTATTATAATGATAAATTTTTGAATGGTTGGTGCTAACCTTTGGCCTGTGTAAGGCCTTGTATAGCTTGATACTGAATTTTTCTCCCCCCTAACTCTGAACTTTATCGCTTAAACAGTGGAAACACTGTTTCACTTAAGTTTGGGGGGGCTTTTTTTGTATATATATTTTGTTTTCTTTTTCTGTTAATAATAAATAAAGAAAAAAAAGAAAAAGAAAAATAAACAGGGGAGTGCCAACAATTTTGATCTTCTTGGTGTAGCCTGACAGTGAGGACACTGTCAAGTTTAAGTTTAGGGGTGTGCTCGGTAAGTCTTCTTTCTTCACATTCATATGTATATTTTTGCATTTGCATACTTATTTTAAAACCCATAAAAATTGAAATTTTTTTTAAAATATAAAAATTGAAAAGTTTAATTTTGGTCATATTTGACTTAAGTTCAACATGACGGTTGAATAGTAGGGAAAAACTAGATCCTAAACTTAGTTAATTAAAAACCCTAAAAATAACTTTTCTTAAATTTTAACTGTAGAAAATATATGTCCTTGTAATTTATTTAGAAATAGGCAAATTTTGAGTTCAGTTCTTGGGCTAAGTCAAAATAAGGGAAGAGTATTGAAATTTTTATTTGAAGTGTAAGTTTGAAAAATAATTCCGAAACTTAAGTCTAAATCCTGAAAATATATACCTTACTACATGCACTTACATGCACCTTGAAACTTGGGATAGTAGAGGATACCTTGAAATGCTCTTGTCTAAAATCTTTAGTATGAAGGAGAATAAAATAAAAGTAAAAATGGTGAATAAAGAGATAAAAAAAATGAACACTTGTTTTGTAATTAATTAAGGTAGCGTAAATAAAAAATATAGCGAGGGTGCTTTATCACTTAGTGCCTTAGACCAACTGGTTTGGGAGTCACTGCTAAGCCTTAGGTATTGCAAGACGAGGAATTACGCCTAAATGCGCGAACACATTTTGTAATCGATCATTAGTATCCCAAGAAGTATTAACGGTCGCATGAAGGATGTGTGAGCAATTTAATCTAAAAATTCACCAACTAAAAGTATTCTGGACAATGGACAAGAGTATGGTAGCTTGAATTGAATTTCCAAGTGTAGGGGTGATACATACACACACGTAGGGGTATATGATTGGGGTTTGGATGAGAGATATGAATGAAAGATAGGGCTTATACCTTCAATAGAGATGATAAAAATTCTTAAGTTGAGATGGAACCTTAGAAGGAAAACTTAGGAGATGCTGAAAGCTTAATAAATTTGCAAAACATATACGATTTTAAGTTAAATGAAGAGGGAGTGTGAAAAATATGGGTTGGTGATTGATAAGTTGAAGATTATAGATTTTCTTGCTATAATACCAAATTGAAGAATGAAAGTCAATAGGCTAAATTGATCGGATTTTGTAGGTAGTATCCGCTGAAAACCCTCAGGAGACAACACTCCTCCTACTAGGGACACCTAGAGGTTTAACGGCTTGTTGCACGAGCTCAGTGCAATCGCGATTCCCTGCGAAAGTGAGGTTAGGATTTTGTTGAGAATAAAAATGGCTTTGCTCGGGACAAGCAAAAGATAAGTTTGGGGGTATTTGTTCATATCAGAATTTTGCATTATTATATCACCTATTCTTAATCATATTGCAAATAAATAGGTGCTTTTGATCCATGTCTGCTAAATAGTTGCAGGTTACAGGTTCTCAAAACACATACAGTGAAAATGGTGAAAAGACGCTATAAATGTGAGACTACGACCAATAAATAGATGAATTTGTATGATACCACCTACCAGTTCAAGGAACAAATGAAGATCAATGAACAGTTCAATGAACAAAGTACGAGGGCAACACAAGATTCAAGACTTCAACGCGAAGCTTACGGTAAAAGTCCACAAATTCTGCACTGTTGTGTTGCGCCACGGCAGCGCCCCGGCCTCTTGCTCGAGGCCAAAATGCGGAATAAAAAATTTTCCTTACTCGGAAACCGGCGCTACCGCGGACAATGAAAACCCGGATCGTTTACCATTAACCTAATGCTAGCAATCAAGAGATAGGGTGAGAAGTATACCGAGTGATCCGAGTCCTCCAGTCTTCTCGTCATCGTCCCGATCTCCCGCGGAAAGTGTTGCCTCCACATCGTCGCCTCCTCGCCGGAAAGGGCACCACATCGCCTTCTTCTTTTACGGGCTCCCGCCTCAATACCGAGGCAACTCGCGCATGAAGCCGGCAACTCGACATGCTCAAGATATGCTGTAGAATGTGTAGTGTAGTGTCTCACTTAGGTTTTGGTTGCCTTGATGGAGGAAATGAGATAAGAAAAATGGTGCTTGCATTTTTCTAGCATGAATGAGATCAAGAAAATGAAACTCTCAAGAATGGAGAACTCTCTCCTTCTTCTTCTCTCTTTTCTTTTTCTTCTTCTCTCTTTTCTTTTTCTTCTTCTCTCTTTTCTAATGAAAAACTTATCATCCCAAATGAGAATGGTGGAGGAGGTAATATGAAGCATGAAGGGAGGTGAGTGTAGGGTAAAGCAAGTGGTGACCACATCAAGACATAATCATCACAAAATCACATCAACTCTAATCCACTTCTTATCACAATAAAGCATGAAATGAATGGTATCTAAAAAGGTTATCATAATAAATCATCTTACAAATAAAACCTCCACCAAATGTAATTTGCAAAACTGCAAATTACCCCCTCCATCAGAAAAGTCCGGCCGGGAAAGAACAAAGAAAAACCGGCCGGAACGGAATACAAACTGGCAACTCCAGAAAACTGGTCCCGTAATAAATTACAGGAAAACCCCATACTGTGCATACACACCCGCATCTGTATTCCGACCGGATACAAATGCAATGAGACAAAATCTACACTGTACTAAACTAGTACCGGCTTAAACCAAAGCCGGCTAGTAAAATCCGTTCGATCCTGATCCGTGCAATACCGCGCGTATCTGATCGAACCCTGCCAAATAACTATACGGCCACTAGTACAAAACTGTCCGATCCTGATCCGTGCAATACCGCACGTATCTGATCGGACCCTGCCATATCTCCATACGGCCTCTACAGCGTTTCGCCCGAAAGCTTGAGTAACTGAAAGTGTGGTGGACTCTAAAGACTTGTCAATACTATGGCTGTGGATTTAACCACTAGCACGTCAGAGGTATAAGCCAATACGTGACGGGCCACCAGCTATTGACCAAAAGGGATGTCGATGAGGAAGCTCACCCCGACACCCAACTGAGCCTGTCAGTGACAATATCCGTACAGTCCGGTCCGTTCGTCTATGAGTATCGCATGGCGGGCCTAGGGGGTTGGTAAAAGTCAGACCCCCAAAAGCGGTACAAGTCGTGTCGGAGCGTAGCCCAGAACGCCCTGAGATACTACTGGAATACCTACCAGTAAATCTCCTGCCTCGGCCGAGGGCTTTGCGTAATGGCTCTCCTAGACACAGCGCGACCTCACCCCCAATACCGGGAGAGACGAACCCCTGAAGATCCGCTCACTGCCTCCATTTGGCTCGGGACTGTACCCAACTAAAACCTGTTTGCACGACTCCTTTGAGCCGTGGTAGGGTAGTAATCAAAGCACAGTGGGAACTCACACGAGACAAATGACGATCCTCAGGTCGATGAACTAACCTGTACACATGTCACCAGGGAACTGCTATCTGACGTCAGGTATAAGACCAACTAGCATGTTCCCGGCGAGTCCTGTCCGGTGTACTCATAACCCAATGAGCACCTGTATACATCTTAGGTGAACCAACTGACACCAGTGGCTTGTGAGACCGGCCACCGCCCCTCGTCGGGGTCTCGACTGTATACACTAGTCTACTCTGGAGAATCGATGCCCTGTCTTGAAACTCCTACGACTAGGGACTTTTTAAGGATGTGCTAATAGACTACCAGCTCCCACGTATATGATCGCCATCATACTGCCGGCAGTCAAGCAAGAATCCTAGGGGCTCTATCAACCTGTAATAGCGACATGCCAGGTCACCTAAAGCAGTACACGATGATAAAGATAAACCAGATAGCATACTATCATCTCGAGTAAGATTGTCCTACCGGGATAGGTCCTCCCTCAATCATTGCAATCACGTGCCTGTGATCCAATAATTGACTCTGAGGGCACTATCTCCAACAATCTCCCACTTGCACTCAAGGCTAATTATTGCGATGCCGCATACTCACAGCCCGTGTGATACCGAACACCCAACTCCTCTACTAGTCAGTCTCACAAAGCTCGTTTGCGAAACTATTGCGTTCGAGGAATAGCCTCAGTGAGTGGATCCGCTGTGATGCTTCTTTCTATGTCTCTCTATATCTCAAGTTCGCGGAGAAAGCCATCTCCCGAAATGAGCAATACCTGTCTTAGAATGTCTGGATGTCTGATGGGACCTAGCTCATAAATGAACTCCAAATCCAAACTTCTTAGACTGTATCGTCAACTGAACTTAATCAGTATCCTGCGCCAGGCCACTCTCAGTATTTCCTTGGACCACCTGTCCAAAATACTGCCCCTCGTCAGAAGGAAAACTATAACTCTGACAACCTCCTTGTCGTCCATGTCACCTTGGAAGCCTGGAATGATAACCGTCTCCTAAAGGAGGCTGCCGTTATCATATTCCTAGAACATCAACCTATGTTCTAAACTGCTTCCGACCGTTTCTCCAGGATTGGATTAATATCAACTTATTGCATCTACTGCAAGAACAACATCTGGTGTGGTACTTGACATCTCATGATTGACTCAATTGCCTAAGCAAGTGATCTGCCAATCATGAGTATCCCTCTCCCCTTTAGTCTATAAGACACCTTCAGAGAGGGTGACTCCATCAACTGCAGGTGCACTACTGTGCCAGGAGTCGTCCATTCTAAATACTCATAGAATGCTGTCAAGGTACCCAGATTGGGAAACCACCCAAATCTAGATCTAAAACCGTAGATCTAGTAACCAGTATGTCTGATATAATATCCAAGTCCTATGTGGAGAAACCACTGTGTGACGACCAAAGTATAACCGATCGTAGTATAGGAATATCTTTTCCTACTCTGTGTATGTCATCCAAATACCAGGATATCACACCCTACTACCTTCTCAACAGATCCATCCCCTATTCTGATGACGTCAAACCTATGACTGTCACATCAGAAATAGGTGATCTATCTCCGCTACATCTGCTTTAGTCTATAAATAGACATAAGCCTGATGTCCACCAATGCTTCCGCTGCTCCCACTGACTACGACAACCCTCTGGCAGAGTCATATAGATGTGCACTTCCAAAGCTAGTTTAGAACGACGCTATACTCATACTCCTGCCGGGTCTCGCAGCCTGGAACAACAGCAATGGCAAGTGTGGGTAAACAAGAACTTCCCTGTCACCGTCCTTGAGGCTACCGGGGTACCTCTCGGGTGCCTGAAGTTACCCACCGTATCTGCGGAGTGGCCAATGGAATGTCAAATCAGATTGAATCTTTAGGTTCCTTATCAAATCTTCGGTAATCGTTTGTGGTTCTGGAATTACTTCCAGTTCTACCATACTCCCACTACTGTTTTCTGAAAAAATCCATTCCTTTTAAAAACTGTGGCGAGTCTAGAACAATATTGCTATTGTTCATCCAGATGGTAGAAAGTCAACCCTCGTCATAGCCTGGGTTAACCCACAAACAGCCATTACAGAAACGTGCCTTGAGTTGTCCAGTGTCTGGTTTTAAGCATAAGCCGGACAACTCCCCGTACCTTAACAACGTTAAGATATGAACTGTTCTATATCCAATATAGAACCAGAGGCACTGATTTAATTGAACCAGATTCAAATCATACAGCTGTCTCCAGTGCATGTCAACTAAATGGAAGGAGGCCGATCAGCGTTACTCAACTTAGGAATGCTTCCAATTATGAGTAACCTGAAAGAGAAGCAATTTCTCTTTATCATTACTATCAACTGAATACCATACACAAGTATCTACATTTTCGATCTCTTTGAGGAATCCCGATACTTGCTACACCTGGTTCTCTACTCTATTCAAATACCTATAACTCCTCAAAACTTAGACCCTGTGTTTCCACGAAACACATGTCTAAGAACTAGAGAAGTCATAAGTAAACCGAATATAGTACGAGGACCTACCCCTCCGTCCTAATGGACCTTGGACAACATACAATACTCTGTATAAGTCCGCTGAGTCTAACAACTCTTTCACTGTGTGTCGTAGGTTGAAAACTGTACTTATGGTTAAGAAGAATTACACCGCTGTTTAATGCTCCTTACCTAACCATCCACTGATATAGGTAAATGTCATCGACATAATATCAAAAGGTATATCTCACTCTATGAAAATAGACGTACAGATATATCAATTTGAAATTGGTGCACAACCGCGGATATTCAAAACCAAATAATTGCCGACCGGCAAACAACCCAGGTGACTTCCTCAAATATCACCGATTACAACGAATCCCGATATAATGAGGATGATCACCCAATTCCCAATAACTTACTCCCACTCATCATCTTGTAAAACCATACAGATGTGAGAATCATACCTGGTAAATACATACCCTGGAGTAAGTGTCTAATCGGGAAATCAGTTTTCCATTAACAGTACACAGCGAAACTGAAACATTGAAATGTTTCGTCGGGGTATCCTGGTATTCCTAGTAATGCCTCTTCCATCATCCAGATTCACAACTGTAACCGTATAATTCTTTGCCACTTCTCCAAATCCCTTTATATGTCTTTAGTCATTACCTTCTGTACACCCCATTAGGCCAAATGGTTTTCTTCCTTCCCTACCGTTCGGCACCAGCCTATGGTTTGGAAGAAGACTATCCAATAAGCATAAAAGGTGTACTGTCCTAATCCTAGGAACACTCGCAATGCGAGAGAAGGTGAAGATAAAAGACACCTGAATGTACTTTATTCCTATTTCTCCTGAACCAGAATCCATCCCCGAACTGGAACAAGTTCCTTTCGAGTTCGTATATAACCATACGATGGAGTATCCAATAAACTGTGGATCTTCGTAGTGATACGGAGTGTCCTGGAGAAATACAAAGGTGATTTAGGATTGGCGAATAAATACTCAGTTTGGTCGTGAATATCAGTCGCAATTTACTTTGCCCTCCTACTAATCCCTTGCTTTGTCTTAATCTTAATACCTTCTGCACACCATTGTTATGCTAATTGGTTTTCTTCATTCCCCACCGTTCGGCACCAACCTAAGGTTTGGAAAAAGATTATCCAATTTGCGTAATAGGTGTACTATCTCCTAAACCAAGGAGTACTCGCAATGAGAGAAGGTGAAAAGAAAAGACAACTGAATAATCCTATCCGTTTTCTCCAGAACCAGAAACCATCCTCGAAGTCCTTCGAGTTCGTATATAACCATACGATGGTTTTGTCCAATGGAAGTGGACGTTCGTAGTAATACGGGGTGTCCTGGAGAAAAGGGTAAAAGTAGGAGTGGCAATGAGGTCTGCAACTCTGACAATCCAAAAGCCAGTGTTAAGAAGGTTCGGTCAACTTGGTCACTGAGTCAAAGTCCAGGGTCGGGTCAATGGTCGCTGCCAGAGAGAGAGAAAAGAAACACTCAGCGTGCACTCTAACCTAGATCAGAATGGTTATCACTCTATCTAATCAGGAAACCTCCCACTGTACCTCAAATTCTCCTCCAAACCTGAAAGAAGAATTAGTCGGGATCACCCGAGGAGTAAACCAACTCATCAGTGGGAATCGGGATCCAACTATCATCGCATGATAACTTGACGGAATCCACTCAAGTCACCACACTCCAGAAGGTATGCGCATGCCTGGCAAGTTTCAGTTCTTTTGAAACTCCCGATGTGTGTTTTTACCCCTAGGACCCAAATGTCCTTGACAATGCCAACAAATCAAAGAGTCCTAGTCAAGTTCTACCCGTCATTATCTTGATTGCATTAAACCCACCCGTACGAGTCCTTGACAATGCCAACAAGACCGTACGACTGTCCTAACCAATCCACTTATCCTTGTGACAGAAAAGCATTACATAGCTACCGAACACTACGCCACGGCAATGCACGACAAACGCAGCACGAATACTAAGTAACACTAATCTGAAATGACGGAGGGCTACGACTGGTTTTTGGCGAAAAACCTTTAACGTAATGAACTTGATATCGTTGAAGGAACTGGATAACCTTTTAGAAAATATAGTGACGAAAACCTTTACTAAAGAGGTCACTCCCGGTGAAGGGATCTCGGCTCTTTCCCCGTAGAATGAGGTGCAGGATATTCCAACTGAATACCACGATGCAAAGCAAAAGTAATCGGCTATAGTGAAGTTAATGCCCTGACGCAAACTTCTGTCCAAGGGGTCACTCCCGGTGAAGGGATCTCGGCCCTTGCCTCGTCGAGTGAGGAGCAGGATATTCCAACTGAATACCACGATGCAAAACAAAAGTGAACGTACTTGCAATAACAGCTTTTTGAAAAATGTTCCAACAACATCAGAATAGGTTTGTTTATCTTGCATTGATCCGAATCAACGCAGTCCCATCAATTAATCACACCACAAAGAACGAAAATATACTGACGTACGTATATGCCATCCGCATTCGCCACTGGGTCCCGTCATTACCCGTTAGGTTAGCTAACTAACGGCAGAGCGGGGACTGGACTAGCGCGAATGTAAAACATATACAACATCTACTAATATATATACCAATATATTATATTTCGCTCAAGGCGTGATAAAATGCAACATCACAGAAATGTACAGCATCACAGAACAATACAGATATCTGGAAGCCCCGGGTTTCACAGAGCCGCTGCTGAAACCCGACGTTCCCCTGGTCGTGTGGATAGCCTGTGCAATGAAATCCTAGACCCCTACGGGCGCGGCAAGTCACCCGCCAAAACCTGAAGCGAGGCAGCCCCCTCCAGCACCGTGAATGGACCACCCAGCACTTCACGGAATCCGGTAACTTGGGCACCCCTCCTGGGTCAACCTGTACCCCCTACGAGTGCGGCGAATAGCCCGCCAATCCTAGAGCGAAGCCCCTTCCGTCTCAATGCCATGAGATGCGGGCCCGTTGCCCTCTAGAACCCGGCTATCCGTGCACCCCTCCGCGGGGTAATCCTAGTACAGAAAGTAAAATATACATACACCGGGTACATCGACCGCAACCAGGTCGTGCCCCAAAAGAATAATACAAACAGGCAGTGACGGCAGTCCACATGTCGGACGCTCGCCCCGCAATAACAAATGTACATAATACAACAACACAGTACTAGCATTGCATCCAGGCTATCCCCCACGACCAATCCGCAACATCACAGCATAAACATAGAACATCAACGTGAAAGTCACGTTCGCAAATCCGTCTAACCGGGCTATAGCAGTTAGACCGGATTTACCGATCGAGTGACATTCACGGTCGCAGATATAATGTAAATACTGTGAAATAATGTGTTCAAAATTTTCCGATTGACCAAAAATTAACAAGTGGGCCCCCAATCAAAACTGTAGCACTCACAGAAAACCTGGGCCCAATTTTAATATTCCAAAACCCTTAATTTAAGCCCACAAGCCCACTGCAAAAAAATAATCACACGACCCTACATACCTGCGGCGGAAGCGCGGCCAAAAGGGGGTTATGGCCGCCCTTCCGCGGTCATACGGAGGGATCGTGTCACCAAATTTTTTCAGTGTTCTTACAACTACCTGCACATCATTCTGAGACCACCTGAAAAATTTTTAGACTCCAAAAAATTTCGACAGAAACTGATGTGCTAGAAAAATACGGTTTTTGGAAATTTCGGTCGATCGGAAACGCAAACACATCAAACGAAGCTAGGTAAGGTTAATGGCGTGGCTCTGATACCATGTTGCGCCACGGCAGCGCCCCGGCCTCTTGCTCGAGGCCAAAATGCGGAATAAAAAATTTTCCTTACTCGGAAACCGGCGCTACCGCGGACAATGAAAACCCGGATCGTTTACCATTAACCTAATGCTAGCAATCAAGAGATAGGGTGAGAAGTATACCGAGTGATCCGAGTCCTCCAGTCTTCTCGTCATCGTCCCGATCTCCCGCGGAAAGTGTTGCCTCCACATCGTCGCCTCCTCGCCGGAAAGGGCACCACATCGCCTTCTTCTTTTACGGGCTCCCGCCTCAATACCGAGGCAACTCGCGCATGAAGCCGGCAACTCGACATGCTCAAGATATGCTGTAGAATGTGTAGTGTTGTGTCTCACTTGGGTTTTGGTTTCCTTGATGGAGGAAATGAGATAAGAAAAATGGTGCTTGCATTTTTCTAGCATGAATGAGATCAAGAAAATGAAACTCTCAAGAATGGAGAACTCTCTCCTTCTTCTTCTCTCTTTTCTTTTTCTTCTTCTCTCTTTTCTTTTTCTTCTTCTCTCTTTTCTAATGAAAAACTTATCATCCCAAATGAGAATGGTGGAGGAGGTAATATGAAGCATGAAGGGAGGTGAGTGTAGGGTAAAGCAAGTGGTGACCACATCAAGACATAATCATCACAAAATCACATCAACTCTAATCCACTTCTTATCACAATAAAGCATGAAATGAATGGTATCTAAAAAGGTTATCATAATAAATCATCTTACAAATAAAACCTCCACCAAATGTAATTTGCAAAACTGCAAATTACCCCCTCCATCAGAAAAGTCCGGCCGGGAAAGAACAAAGAAAAACCGGCCGGAACGGAATACAAACTGGCAACTCCAGAAAACTGGTCCCGTAATAAATTACAGAAAAACCCCATACTGTGCATACACACCCGCATCTGTATTCCGACCGGATACAAATGCAATGAGACAAAATCTACACTGTACTAAACTAGTACCGGCTTAAACCAAAGCCGGCTAGTAAAATCCGTTCGATCCTGATCCGTGCAATACCACACGTATCTGATCGAACCCTGCCATATAACTATACGGCCACTAGTACAAAACTGTCCGATCCTGATCCGTGCAATACCGCACGTATCTGATCGGACCCTGCCATATCTCCATACGGCCTCTACAGCGTTTCGCCCGAAAGCTTGAGTAACTGAAAGTGTGGTGGACTCTAAAGACTTGTCAATACTATGGCTGTGGATTTAACCACTAGCACGTCAGAGGTATAAGCCAATACGTGACGGGCCACCAGCTATTGACCAAAAGGGATGTCGATGAGGAAGCTCACCCCGACACCCAACTGAGCCTGTCAGTGACAATATCCGTACAGTCCGATCCGTTCGTCTATGAGTATCGCATGGCGGGCCTAGGGGGTTGGTAAAAGTCAGACCCCCAAAAGCGGTACAAGTCGTGTCGGAGCGTAGCCCAGAACGCCCTGAGATACTACTGGAATACCTACCAGTAAATCTCCTGCCTCGGCCGAGGGCTTTGCGTAATGGCTCTCCTAGACACAGCGCGACCTCACCCCTAATACCGGGAGAGACGAACCCCTGAAGATCCGCTCACTGCCTCCATATGGCTCGGGACTGTACCCAACTAAAACCTGTTTGCACGACTCCTTTGAGCCGTGGTAGGGTAGTAATCAAAGCACTGTGGGAACTCACACGAGACAAATGACGATCCTCAGGTCGATGAACTAACCTGTACACATGTCACCAGGGAACTGCTATCTGACGTCAGGTATAAGACCAACTAGCATGTTCCCGGCGAGTCCTGTCCGGTGTACTCATAACCTAATGAGCACCTGTATACATCTTAGGTGAACCAACTGACACCAGTGGCTTGTGAGACCGGCCACCGCCCCTCGTCGGGGTCTCGACTGTATACACTAGTCTACTCTGGAGAATCGATGCCCTGTCTCGAAACTCCTACGACTAGGGACCTTTTAAGGATGTGCTTATAGACTACCAGCTCCCACGTATATGATCGCCATCATACTGCCGGCAGTCAAGCAAGAATCCTAGGGGCTCTATCAACGTGTAATAGCGACATGCCAGGTCACCTAAAGCAGTACACGATGATAAAGATAAACCAGATAGCATACTATCATCTCGAGTAAGATTGTCCTACCGGGATAGGTCCTCCCTCAATCATTGCAATCACGTGCCTGTGATCCAATAATTGACTCTGAGGGCACTATCTCCAACATGTTGGAAATCTGGAAGAAAGTAGAAAAGATTCTGAAGAACCAAGTGAAGAAAGCAGAAGAAAAAGGCAACATGAAGCAACCCTGAAGAATCGAGCAAGAGAGCCCACAAGATGGCCGCGGAACCGCGGCCAAACATGACTTCTTGCCGCGGTTCCGCGGCCATATTGTGCACGTGCAGTGCAAGTATCGGTGCACATGTGTCGGTGGGTTTCGGTGCTTTGACCAGGCTTTCTTAGGGCAGTTCTGTAATTTCGTGTATGGATCAGATGTAAAACCTAGGGTTTCTCCTATCTATAAATAGGAGAGTTGAAAGCCAAATAAAAGGGTGCCTCTTTTTGGGTGCCACTTTTGAGTTGCCTCTTTTTAATTCTAGATCTTAGATTTTCAATTCCTTGTAATCGTCAAAGAGTGCATCAATAAAGTAAGTTGTTTCTTTTTATCGTGTGTTTTTCTTAGTTGTAATTTTATTTCTCTGCAATTTTTATCTGTCGTTTATTTTACGCACGTTAATTAGGTTATTAAAAGAAAAATAAAAAAATGAATTCCTTTGTTAATTCCCTAATGAGTGAGTAGTTCTTCACTTGTTAAGGTTAGGATTGGGTCAGTTTGAGAGATGAAATCTCTCACTCCCTTCTTGCCCGTTTAACTTTATAAAATTAGGGCTCTATGTAAAACAACCACCCACCTCTCACTACGGAATCCTATCCTACGAGATAGCGGTGATTCCCTAGTTAGACCGGTCGTGATTGATTTAGATAGAGGTTAGGGCTAAGAATTAAGAAAGGACGGACAAGGGCCAAAAGGAAGAAACGAAGTTTCTTCCTGATCGCGCTAATCCCCTTTGTTAATTATTACCTTAACACCTAAGATCTTGATTAGGGCAAAGAAAGCGGTGAGTAGAATTAACTTCCCAAATTAACCTAATCCTAACCCTAGCAAGGTTTTAATCCAAATCAAATTCAACCTCAGTTTTTATAAAAAATCAAAACCTACTACAAATAGGAATTGACTCGTTAGAACAACTAGAAAAGAACACGTTTTCCCTGTGGACCGACCCGTACTCAACCGGCTAGCTACCAAGCGACACCGTTATTGATTGCGGTAATTCTTAATTAACGCATACGAAACTATCACCAATCAAGCGTCCCCCTCGAAGCCTTTTTATTTGAGCATACTCCTTCTCTGGAGGTAGCCTGCATTGTTATCCATCACTTCATGCAGTTGAATACGGGTTCTCTCTTCATGACCCCAGAGCCCAACTATCTTCCAAGGCCCGTGGGACCCTTCAAGGCTGGTATCGTCACCGGGTCGGTCCCATCATCACAGAGGAGAGACGGGTGCTTTTCAAGTGTAGAGCTCCTGCTCCAGCTCAAATTATCAGTTCTCCATTGCGGCCTCAGTCGGTTGTTCGCCCTTCTCTGAGGGACAGCAGTTCAGTGCTTTTCCCTAAAACCGCACCAGCAAAATCAGTCCCCCACACTGCTGGTATGCCGGTACATACTAGAGCCGAGGCAGAGAGTCCTGATAAAGCACCAGTGGTGGCGTCGCCAAAGGGTGATACCGAAGGCGATGTTAGGTAGCGCCGTGCGAAAGCGCCAAAGGGAAAGAAGCGTCCCTCCGCTGGTGTTAGCTCAGGCTAAAAAAGGAGGAAGAAATCGGTCGCCGGTCTACTCGATGCTTTGTTTGAGACTGAGCCCCTTATTCAGGATGAGACGATATCTATGCATGAACCGGACGACGGACTTCTCTTTCCTGGTTCATCTGCTGAGGAGGCTGCTCAGTTGGCCGAGGCTTTAAAGCGCTCACAAGATGAGGCTAAAAACGTCCACTCTAGGAAAGGAATACTTCCTCCTGTTGTATTTCATGCTATTGATCCGGCTCCAGCCATGTTGTTGATAACTCTTTTGACGCTGGAAGGGGAACGTGCCTCAAATAGCTGGTATCAAACGCCTCTGAAGATGAGGCTGCTCTGAAAGTGGGTAGGGATTCATTTTTGATTGAAGCCCGACGAGGGCATCTGAACAGAAAAAGCGCAGCAGCTCGAACAGACCATCTTTCAGGCTCTCTAGGGTATCGGTATGTATATTTCGTGTCGTTTTTAGCAAATAATTTATATTACATTCACGTCGCATTATCTTTACAAAAAAAATTGTAGGGCCTTCTGCAGCGGGTGTAATTTCGAGTCCAGCTCGAGCCATGGACGTAGATTCTACGAATATCTCTCGTGACACACCGGAGGGTGTAGAGGAGATTACTGAAGCTGCTATCCCCGCTGTGGAGCTCCCATTGATGGCTTCTTTCCCTCCAGCAAAGACTGCCACGCTGGCAATAGATTCCAGGGATATCTCCAATGACGCACCGGAGGGTGTATAGGAGATTACCGAAGCTGCCATCCTTGCTTTGGAGCCCCCGGTGACGGCTTTTGTTCCTCCGGTAGAGATTGCCACATCGGCAATAGATTCCATGGATATCTCCAATGATGCAACTGAAGGGGTAGAGGAGATTGTCGAAGCTGCCATCCACGCCTTGGAGCCTCCAGCGGTGGCTTTTGCCCTCTATTGGAGACTGCCACGTCGACCATAGATTTCATGAATATCTCCAGTGACACGCCTGAGGTTGTAGAGGAGGTTGCCGAAGCTGCCATCCTTCCAGTTCAGAGCGGGCGAAGTATCGAAGGTAATCTTATATACATACACATTTTGTTTAACGACCCCTCCATATATCTGAACTTTTCTCTCTCTCAGAATTGCAGGAGTTGGCGTCTTCTATTGTGGATTTTTCTCCAAGGAAAATTTTCCAGCGTTTAGGCCCCGCAAGTGATACCTCCATAAAGCATAGTCCTTTCTTCTGGCCAAGGTCGGTATTCTTTTTCCCTTTTTATTTTATATTTGCATAATGATGCTGATATTCTCTTTATTTTAAACCACGGTTCTGGAAGTTGACGACGAAGTCAAAATTCTTGATAGACCTGGGGATCTCTCGAATCCGCCTTCCGTGGGTAAGTGACGCTTTTAGCATTGGCGTTCTTTTACTTGTTCTATGTTTGGAACGACAACTAACCATACATGTATCTTCACAGCTTTGCAAGTCCCGATCCTATTGGAGTCCCGGAATTCTATGCCCTCAGGCCCTTATGCTCGACGCGTGTCTGAAAGGATGGCGAAATAAAGCATTCATTCGCTGACGACTCTTATTGAAGATATTCGCGTTGGTACTTCCATCACAGCCGAAGAATTCGCTGTTGAAGCCAATACTTTTTTGGCTGTTCTTGCCACCTATCATGACGAGGCCCTGGTGCAAACTTGGGTCGAGTACTGTCGTCAAGTTGAGGCTTCTCTACACAGGGTTGAATGCGTACTCCTCCCATCCGACATCTTGGCTGTAAAGGACAGCCTACGTGGATGGATCGACAGATGTGCAGCCAATCTCCAATCATGTGAGAAGAGGCTCAACCGAAAGTTTTCGGCGAGGGAGCTGGCTTCAAAAGCTTTAGGGGAACTTCAAACCTAACTCACCGCCAAGACTACTCGTGCTTATGAAATTTGGCGAGTTCTTCAGGAGGCCATTACGGATATAGTGGCTCTTGATAAAGCCATTATTTTTACACACAAGATGGTTAAAGCCCATAAGACTACCGAGAAAGAGCTTGAAGGCCGATTTTCTTTATACCAGAACCAACAGACACAGGCAAGGACTCAGCTTGCGGCATTGATAGAGCTTGAAGCGGAACCCCGGCGGAAAAATGACGAACTTGCAAGCTTATTGAACTGCCCATCATCTTAGAAATTTTTGTCGCTGTATATTTTCTTCTTTTATTCTTTTGTATCTTATATTCATTTTGATTTATGAATTATAAACATATTTCATTTCATACTTGTGCCTCTCTCTTCTTTGATGTCTTGGCTTGGCGTAAAATAGTTTATATATGTAACATTTCAGAAAAATAAAATATTATTTTTGGGGATTTTTATAATTAAATAATATTATATTGAATATTTTAATAAGGCGGTATAATTAAATACCGATAAATTGAGAAAATTTTGGAAAATTAAGGAAGTTACTGAAATGAAGGTGCTTTATGTGAATTATGCAAATTATAAGTTTTTATGATTAATTATACACTATTTAGTGCTAACCGCGATTAAATATCGCTAATCGCGCATTAAGCTTGTTTTGTGCAAAACATGCACCATGTCATTTTAACACTTGTTACATTTTATCATGGCTTTAATTTTTTTCTTCATGCTTGATTTGGGTTTTATTATGAGAAGAAGAAGAAAAGAAAATATAAATAAAACAAGAAAAAGAAAAGTCAAAGAGGTATGGGCATGAAAGAGAAAGAAAGGGTGAGGGGTCTTGGTTGACTTGAGCCATTCTTTTCCCTCTTCATCATTTTCTTCATCATTCTTTCCCCTTCCTCCCCCATGGAAGCACTACCTCTCCCTCCACCTCTAAACCCTCAAAACACCATCAAAACAACACCAAAACATTATCCCCACTTCACAAAAAGCATGCACAAGGACATTATAAGCACTTTGGACCAAGCAAAATGGGATTTTGACGCTGTAGGGGGATTCTTGAGTGCCAAATGAGGTAATCTTTCCACCATTTGTATATTAGTTAAGTTTCTATAGCCTCTATTTAAATTTGGATGTGATTTAGAGAGGTTTTGATGTGATTGGAAAATTCTAGAGAGGGTTAGGGTTTCCTTGAGTTGTGTTGGTGAACTTGAGTGTAATTACTGACTAGGAAACCCCCCATGGTGTTATAAACCCAGACCAAACACTAATACCAAACCTGAAACCCAAAATACGGAAAAACAGAAATTTGTTATGTCGGTTTTGTGAGTATTTGAGGGTGCAGGGAAATCTGGAGTGAACTGGATTTTTACGAGAGAAGCAAACAAGTCCAGAGACCAAATTGAGACACCACGAGACCCCCCTACCAAAACGAACCCCAACTGAACCCCCTAAACCTAGGAGGCCGGATTTTTGGGGCTTCAGGCTGGCCACATGGAAGAATTGGGTACCCAGGTTCCTTCATTAGTCATATACACCCTATACATCACCCTAGTACTGTTTGCGCACCTAGTTTTGACCTGAACTAAAATCTGGAGCATGTTTTCTTGGTTTCTGCCTTCTGTTTCGTAATGTTTATGAATTTAAGTTTTGATATTTTGTTTGATATCGATCACTTGGCGTTTGTACGTCTATATCGAGGGTTATTTTGTTGAATTGCGAGATGTAGACCATAGGTTTTGACCTAAGTGAGATTCATGTGTCGTTTTGGTTTTGAATTGGATTTTAATGTGGCACAATACGTTATTATATGTAGGTACCCTCACGAAGAATTCAAGACGACAAGCAAGCGCGTGGCGACATCGGCATCGGCAAGTGAAGATCAAGGTGAGTAGATATATATCTACGGGGGAAGTCGGGTGGATGGCATATAGCACCCCCGCATTTTCGTAAGAATATGATGTGATATTGATGTACATTTATACGCTATTATGAGATATGAACCATAGCAAAGGAAAGGCTTTAGGAGATTATGGGCTTAGTGTTAGCGAGAATTGGAGAAAGGACCTTAGTTGGTTTCTTAGTCACGAAACCCTAGAGTAAAGATTTGCATACACGCACATACACACACTCGCATACATTTACTTCCTTGTGCGTATTGGGGACATATATATATTCGTATTCATATGCATGGATGATGAGGATAGTATATGGTATTAGGAGATGAGTCGATGAGTTTGAGCATGGTACCATGGGATCGGTTATGTGATTGGTTCGTATTAGGAGATACGACGTGATATTAGCGGATTGTTTGGGCGATGTGTATTTGCACACACGCATACATTTATGTTGATGATATTACTATTGTACTAGACTTAGATCAGTACCCCCTGTTCACGATATGCGATGATAAGGATATCAGATGAGTAATGAGATAAATATGATATTTGACCGTACCCAGATTTAGGGATGCCGTACGATAGATTTACCGTACGAGATACATTTAAGATGTTAGATCCGCACTCTTGACTCGAGGATGTCATATATATATATATATATATATATATATATTGTATCATACCTGATACTACTGAGGCGAGATCACCCACTACTAGATATATATAGATCGACTCAGACTTAGGTGGATTTTTTTACCCTTTTGACTTGGCTCGAGTCATACTTGTTTTCAAAAGTGGAGAATTGTGAGCATTTTAAATACCGAACTGCATGACTCGTATATTGGGTAGGTATATTTTTCAGGGCTGCTGTTATTACATCACTTTCTGTATATTCATGATGTTCCATCGCATTGCATGCTATTACATGTGTTATCTGTAATTATTATGAAACCCTGCTGTCAGGACACCAGCACCATTACCGATGATGCATATGCTCTACATACACTTGCTTGCCGTCTCACACACATCATCATCGGTAATTGCCATGTCATGTACACTTTAGAGAATACTATTCATTGACATAGCTTGCTAGCTAATAGTTGCAATATGTTATAACTTTTGTATGCTAGTTTAACTCTTGCATTCTTTGCATGATATCAGATTCATTCATATATTCATTGGTCATGCAGTATTACGGAGATTTATGCCGGTGTTCACTGTTTATTGATATCATGATTTTGATGATTTCGGATTCTTCTTGAGATCTTCTGGATTTGGAAACCGCATGTGAAAGTTTAATAAACTGATTATTTTATATTTAAAGGAAAGATGCGGTTTTCCTTGATATGATAAGTATTGTCCACCATGTTGTTTTCTCGGTTCTGAGATGGTTTTCGAGACCCGATTCGAGGAGTTGGATGAACCGTCTGTGGATACATGGTGGACCCGGTATGGTACCCCGGAGCAAGAACCTCGAGTTGTAGACGATGAGCCCGGCAGGGGCAGACTGCCTACCGGTGATTGTTTGGCACGGCGGATATCCGGAGGATACCGTTCGTGGTCGTGTGATTGATGATATGGGCCGATCCGGACTGACGGAGTCCGAGGTATTGAGATATTGAGATATTGAGATTGTAAGTCGATGTACAACACCCCTCGACTTGCGGGGAGGCGGAATAATGAAAAACGATCTTGATTTATGCGTAATCATCGACTAACCGAGAATCTTTACTTAAACAATAACTAACAAGAAAACATAGAAGAGTTAACTACTATGATAAGTGATTATACCTAAAGAACCGTGTCCTTCGTCTTTTCGTTCTCCACGTCCTCTCCGGCCTTCTCTATGTAGTAGTCGATCCACCCGAGAGCTTTACTACAAGCTTCACCTCAAACTAGAGGTAACTAGGTTTCTTAGAGTGCTAATCCAAGTAACCTAGGTGATATAGAGTATGGTTAAGGATTAAGTGGTCTAATCTAATCCTTGGTCTCAACACATGAGAGGAGAGGATTAGGGTTTGAAGAGAGAGAGAGCTTGAGGAGAGAGAAAGTGAGCAAGAGAATGGAATAAGATAATGATCTCTCATAATATATATGAAGCATTAACAATATCAAGATAAATCAAATAAATGATTTAACAACCATGCTCTATAAATATCTAATGGGTGATTCATCTCCATGAGTCATTAAGCATTTATGATGCATTAATGACATGGATGAATCACTCAAATGAGTCACTAATCTCATTTAATGCATATGCCACCTTAACCCCCAAGTCACCATCTTCTAGAAGCTTCTCGCGCAATTACGAGAACGCCCCTCCTATCCGTGAAAACACGGAAAAACTTTAGACTGTATAAATCCAATAACCGGATACTAGAAACCGGCTTAAACCAAAGCCGACTCATAAAAACTGTCCGGATGTCGTACGTGCGTAAACACACGTATGCGTCCGAACCCTTGTCGTAAAACCATACGACCTCTATATCATTTCGCCTGGAGAAGGGAAACTCTCTGTGTGGGACTCTAGAGACTCGACTACTACGATGGCAGTGGGTTTAACCACAGACCGCAAGCGGCACTAGCTGTACGTAACGGTCCCTAGGTAGATGTCGATAAGAAGGCCGATGAGGAAACCCATCCGAACTCCTACTGAGTCTGATGTAACAATCTCCATACAGTCCGGTCTGTTCGTCTTAGACTATCGCATATCGGGCCTAGGGGCGGCAAGCGTCAGTCCCCTAATAGCGATATAAGTCGTGTCGGAGTGAAGCCCATTACACCCTGAGAAACTACTGGAACCTACCAGCAAATCTCGCTTTCCCTGGCCAGGGACTTTGCGTAATGGCTTTCTGACACAGCACGATATCAACCCCCAATACCGGGAGAGACGAATCCTATCTAACCGCCACTACCTCCAAGTGCTCGGGACTGCACCCAACTGCTATCTGTTTGCACGACTCCTTTGAGCCGTGGTAGGGTAGAAATCTAAGAACAGTGGGACACACTCGAGGCGAAGTAGCAGTGTCAAGTCTGCGGACTATGCTGTACTCATGTCACCTGGGAACTGTTAACTGACGACTGGTATAAAACCAACCAACAGTTTCCTATGAGTCCTGTCCGGTGTACTCGTAACCTAACGAGCAACTGCATACTATCTCCAATACGACGTACTGACGGCTGTGGGACAGACCATCTCCCCAACTGGGATGAGAAGCGTACATACTAGTATACTCCAGAGTATCGATGCCCTGTCTCGATAATCCTACGACTAGGGACCTGAATAAGGATGTGCTTGTAGACTACCCAGCCCCCACTAGTGTGACTGCCATCATAACGCTGGTAGTCAAGCAAGATCCTAAGAGCTCTATCAATACGTATACTCACATATTAAGATAGAAAAACCAAGTAACATACTACCATGTTTAGGAAGACTGTTATATACATGTGAATATCCCAAGCTTCCATTAAGTAATATACAAACTAGTATGATACAGTAATGGCCTTCTAGGGCATAAACACTAACAATCTCCCACTTTCACTAGGGCCATGTACTGGCGTATCGAAGACCGATGATCTCGAGTAGCCTCTCGAACTGAATCTGAGGTAGGGCCTTAGTGAATGGATCAGCAATGTTATCCTCTGTATTTACTCTCTTTACCTCGATCTCCCGGCGATCTACGATCTCCCTGATCAGGTGATACCGCCTTAAGATGTGTCTGGACTTCTGATGGGACCTGGGTTCCTTCGCTAAAGCTATAGTGCCGTTGTTGTCGCAATACAGAGGTATTGGACCAACACTGGTAGGAACCACCTGATGTTCTGTGAGGAACTTCTTCATCCAGACAGCTTCTTTTGCGGCATCGCAAGCAGCTATGTACTCCGCTTCCATCGTTGAGTCAGCAACGGTGTCCTGCTTGGAACTCTTCTAACAGACCGCCCTTCCATTGAGGGTAAAGACATAACCCGACATGGACTTGGAGTCATCCTTGTCACTCTGGAAGCCGGAATCAGCATAGGCCTCCATCCTGAGGTCTTTTCCGCCTTAAACCAAGAACATCTCCTTAGTCCTCCTCAGGTACTTGAGAATGTTCTTTACTGCTATTCAGTGATTCTCCCCTGGGTTTGCCTGATACCGGCTTACAACGCTCAATGCGTATGCTACATCTGGTCTGGTACATAACATCGCATACATTATCGAGCCTTCCGCAGAAGAGTAGGGTATAATCGACATGCGTTCCCTTTCCAAATCAGTCTTGGGAGACATCTCTTTGGAGAGGGTGATTCCGTGACAAGCCGGTAGGTTACCGCGCTTAGAATCTTCCATACTGAATCTTTTCAATATGGTGTCAATATACCTGGACTGTGAAAGTCCCAACATCCTCATTGATCTATCACGATAGATCTGGATCCCCAGAATGTAGGTGGCATCACCCAGGTCCTTCATGGAGAATTTCTGTGACAAGAATCTTTTGACTGACTGTAGTATAGGAATGTCATTTCCTATTAGGAGAATGTCATCCACGTACAAGACGAGGAATACAACAACTCTCCCTACAATCTTACTGTATATGCATGGTTCATCTGGATTTTTGATAAAGTCAAATTCTTTGACAGTATTATCAAAACAGATGTTCCTACTCCGCGATGCCTGCTTTAGTCCATAAATGGATTTAAGCAGCTTGCATACTTTACCGCTGCTCCCACTCTGAATGAATCCCTATGGCTGATCCATATAGACGCTTTCTTCCAAATGACCATTTAGAAAGGCCGTCTTTACGTCCATCTGCCAGATCTCATAATCATGGAAGGAAGCAATAGCAAGAAGGACCCGAATGGATTTGAGCATAGCCACTGGAGAAAAGGTTTCGTCATAGTCCAAACCAGGTCTTTGACGGAAACCCTTTGCAACAAGTCTAGCCTTATAGGTTTCAACCTGTCCATCTACACCAATCTTCTTTCTGAAGATCCACGTGCATCCTACGGGTTTTACCCCATCCGGAGCAACGTCCAAAGTCTATACTTTGTTAGTGTACATAGACTCCATTTCAGTCCGCATTGCATCCAGCCATTTTACCGAGTCGCCACTCTGAATGGCTTGCTGGAAGCTAGTAGGGTCGTCATTATCAATGACGCAATCTTCTCGATCCCCGTCTATGAGAAAACCGTAGTATTTCTCGGGCGGAAGAGACTGCCTACTACTTCTGCGGATAGGCGCTGGTATGTCCCTTTCTTCTGAAACTTCTTATTCTACCAAACTTTCAGTAACAGCTTGTGGTTCTGGAATTTCTTCCAGTTTTACTGCGCTCCCACTCTTCTGATTTTCTAAAAATTCAGTTTCTAAGAAGCGGGCATGACAAGAAACAAAAACCTTTTGTTCCTCTGCGTAGTAGAAGCAATATCCCATGGAGTTCTTTGGATATCCCACAAACTTACACTCTACTGAGCGTGCCTCGAGCTTGTCCGGATGCTGCTTTTTTACAAAAGCTGGACATCCCCATGTCTTCAGGTACTGAAGATAGGCTTTCTTCCCACTCCACATCTGATATGGTGTGGTAGGCACAGTCTTGGTTGGAACCTTGTTCAAAAGATATGCCGCTGATTCTAGCGCATAACCCCAGAATGATCGCGGTAACTCAGCCTTACTCATCATGGAACGAACCATATCCAATAGGGTTCGATTCCTCCTTTCTGATACACCGTTATGTTGTGGTGTGTAAGGAGGAGTAAGCTGAGAGAGAATTCCTTTCTCTTTTAAGTAACCCAGGAACTCGGCACTTAAGTATTCACCACCTCGATCAGATCTCAGTGTCTTAGTACTTTTGCATGTTTGGTTTTCCACTTCATTCTTGTATTCCTGGAATTTCTCAAAGGCCTCAGAATTATGCTTCATCAAGAAGATATGTCCATACCTAAAGAAATCATCCGTAAAAGTAATGAAGTAAGAATAACCACCTCGCACATGTGTAGACATTGGACCGCACACGTCATTGTGTACGAGTCCTAAGAGCTCGCTCGCTCTTACTCCGTGTCCAGTAAACGGAGTCTTTTTCATCTTTCCCATGAGACAAGATTCACAAGTGGCATAAGATTGATATTCGAATGGATTCAAATATCCTTCTCTATGTAAATTCGTTAATCATGTTTCATTGATGTGACCTAGTCTATAATGCCATAAGAAAGCCTGATTTATTTCTGGAGACTTTCTTTTAAGTGTGTTCTGGACATTGAAAACCTGAGCTTGATTCAATACGTATATACCGTCATCTAATGTATCGGACCCAATCAGAACTTGATTTAGGTGGATATGAACTACATCGCTTACGAATGTAAAGTCATATCCCTCTCTCGAAAGTGAGGACACTGATATGATATTACAAGTCAAACTAGGTACATACAGACAGTTACGTAGAATCAATATCTGCCCACTTGTCAAACCTAGGCGATATTCTCCTACGGATTCAGCATCCACGCTCATTCCGTTTGCAACTCTGAGAGACAAATCACCTACCCTTATAACTTTACGGTTTCTCAAAGCATGTAATGAATTATAGATATGAGATCCTGCTCCGGTATCTAGTATCCAGGAAGTAGAGTTAATTGACAAACAGTTCTCAATTACAAACACACTTGAGGCTGAAGCCACAACATGCTTCGTATCCTGGCTACTGGCTTCCAAAGCCTTGCAATCCTTCTGCCAATGCCCATTCCTATAATAATAGGAACATCCCGCCTTACCTACACCAAGTCCCGAAACTTTTGCTCTTCCCTTTCCTCCTACTTTACTGACACAGTATATCGGCTTTGTAGAGGTCTTCTTCTTTTCACCTTTTGCTTTCGCCTTGGATGATGAAGAAGAAGAAGATCCTCTATTAAGGAGAGCTTGTGTCTCCCTGGTTTCTTTCAGGGTGTAAGTAGAGGGTAGGGACTGTGGAAATAAGTCAGTATATGACCTGTTTCCCAACGTGGTCTCCAGGTCTTTGAGCTCATCAATATAGCTAGTCATCGTAAGGACGTCGTCCCTTACAGATGACCCGTCAGCCGACCTCGCTTGAATTAATTCGTTCGAGGCCTCATATCTTGCGATATGAGATTGCTCTCCATATAAATCTTTGTTATAGAGAAAGATGGAAACAGAGTCCATCTTCTCGTGCTGCTTCTGGTATACACCATCAACTGAAGCCAACATGAGGCACTTGGCTTTCGCTTTATCCTTTTCCTTTGTCTGATGGATATCCATATCCACGACGGTGGAAACTGGACTTGGGACGGCGGGATCTTGAGTAGTAATAGGGTGGTCCAGCTTGTCATAGGCAATGGTCATCTGGACAGACCTTTGCCAGTCATAAAAGTTAGATTCAGTCAACTTGTTATCTAGATGTAACCTAGTCATGGTCACAAGGTTGCTGCAATGAGAGAGAGAGAGAGAAGAAAACACTTTAGCATGATGCTTTTGCAAGTTTAGATTGGTTTATAATTTATCTAAACTGGATGGCTCCCACTGTTTCTCGAATCCTTCCTCAAACCATAAAAGAAGAATTAGCCAGGACTATTCTCACTGTACAATACTTGCTTAACCGTTCAGCCAGGCTAGTATCGGTACATCGAGGGAGGTTTTCCAACGCTTTCGCGAAGTTCCTTAATTAAATAACCTCTTTTCTCTGGGGGTGTAGCCCCGCTGACACCTTTCTTGACACCTACTTGGTTTATAGCATTGATCGTTAAGTGACGAATCTCCTGATAAGTAGCATATACTTACTCACAGTAGGATCGGGATCCAAATATCATCGTATGATAATGTTGAAGGAATCCTACCAACATTCATCAAACTCCAAATGGTATGCAACACTAGCAAGTTTCAGTTTCTTTAGAAACTCCCGATGTGGATTTTTGCCCCATGTTCTTATGACCTTGACGAAAGCCAACAAATCATAAAACACATGTCAAGTTCTGCCCATCATTATCTTGTTAATTTGAACCCACCCGTATATTCCCTTGACGAATGCCAACAAGGTTATACGACTGTCCCAAACCAACTCATCTATCTATGCAACAAATGAATATCCCAGCAGCTACCAAACACTATGTCTTGACGAAAGCCAACAAACATAGCTTGAATACTACTGACCATCCATAAGAAATGACGGAGGGCTACGACTGGTTTTGGCGAAACCGTGAACGTAGTGAACTTGATATAATCGAAAGAACCTGATAGCTTTTTTAAAAGGAGTGGTTAAAGCTCCGCAATTAAAAATTCTTCTCTTTTTAAAATAACCGAGTGGTTTCTTTTAAATTTGTTCCAACGATTCAACTTTGGTTTATTTTCTTTGCATTAAAATAATGCGTCCCATCATTTAACCTATCATTGCAGAAAACAACGAAAATACAACGTCCTCTTATGCCATCCGCATTCGCTACGGGGTCCCGTCATCACCCGTTAGGTTACTTAACTAACGACAGAGCGGGGGCTAGGCTAGCGCGGGTGTAAAACATAAGTGACGTCTAAATAGCTATCATATATAGATATTTTACATTCGTCAGACGCAATAATAGGCATTCCAGATCTCATATGAACTTTATTGGATTTGCAAGCAATCCGCGTTTGTTTAGAGCCAGCAACAAAAAACGGATTACACAGTTGTGATGAATAGCCATTACCCCACCCTAGACCCCTACGGGTACGGCAAACTACCCGCCAAATACCCGAAGTGAAGCGGTCTCCCTCAACAAAGTGAGTAGGCCACTAAACACTTCAAAGTACCCGGTAGTTTGTGCACCCCACCTTGGGTCTATCCTAGGAGCAAAAACGGTAAAATGAAATAATACAACGGTGGCTACAACCGCAACCTGGATGTGCCCCGCAAAATAATATTACAACATATTACAATTACATTGAATGAATTAAAATAATAACCCATCACATAACCCGGCTAATCATCACAACAGTCCAATACAGTTCGCATCCACAAACAGTAAAATCAATTACAGAAATGTGCAACCCCCTGCCAACCGACATACTAGCAGTTATTGGAGGTTTACGAACACATTATACAAACACAGATATAATCAAATTCGCAGACATCGTAAAATTTCGATCGAGCAAACACTTTTAGATTCTACTCCAATACTTCTCTATGCACCTGAGATCTTAGCAGAAAATAAAACATCCCAGAAACATCACTGTTAACACCTAGGAGTTACTGAAGAAATTAGGGCTGACTCGGCCCTAACTCGGCCGCGGATCCGCGGTGGATCGCATGGATCCGCCGCGGTTCCGCGGTGAGTTAGCCGAGTCACAGGTCCAAATTTCTGCAGTAGCCCTAGTTTTTCCTGCTTGTTATTCTGAAGGTCCCTGAAAAATTTTTAGGGCCTGTTTTAAAATCGACAGAAAGTGTGTTAAAACGATGATCTTTCCGGTTCTTTTTGCGTTCGAAATACTTACGACTTTGCTAATGAGTTAATTATTGTTTAGCGAGGCTCTGATACTACAGTAAGTCGCGTACAACACCCCACGACTTGCGGGGAGGCGGAATAATGAAAAATGATCTTGATTTATGCGTAATCATCGACTAACCGAGAATCTTTGCTTAAACAATAACTAACAAGAAACCATAGAAGAGTTAACTACTATGATAAGTGATTATCCCTAAAGAACCGTGTCCTTCGTCTTTCCGTTCTCCACGTCCTCTCAGGCCTTCTCTGTGTAGTAGATGATCCACCCGAGAGCTTTACTACAAGCTTCACCTCAAACTAGAGGTAACTAGGTTTCTTAGAGTGCTAATCCAAGTAACCTAGGTGATATAGAGTATGGTTAAGGATTAAGTGGTCTAATCTAATCCTTGGTCTCAACACATGAGAGGAGAGGATTAGGGTTTGAAGAGAGAGAGAGCTTGAGGAGAGAGAAAGTGAGCAAGAGAATGGAATAAGATAATGATCTCTCATAATATATATGAAGCATTAACAATATCAAGATAAATCAAATAAATGATTTAACAACCATGCTCTATAAATATCTAATGGGTGATTCATCTCCATGAGTCATTAAGCATTTATGATGCATTAATGACATGGATGAATCACTCAAATGAGTCACTAATCTCATTTAATGCATATGCCACCTTAACCCCCAAGTCACCATCTTCTAGAAGCTTCTCGCGCAATTACGAGAACGCCCCTCCTATCCGTGAAAACACGGAAAAACTTTAGACTGTATAAATCCAATAACCGGATACTAGAAACCGGCTTAAACCAAAGCCGACTCATAAAAACTGTCCGGATGTCGTACGTGCGTAAACACACGTATGCGTCCGAACCCTTGTCGTAAAACCATACGACCTCTATATCATTTCGCCTGGAGAAGGGAAACTCTCTGTGTGGGACTCTAGAGACTCGACTACTACGATGGCAGTGGGTTTAACCACATACCGCAAGCGGCACTAGCTGTACGTAACGGTCCCCTGGTAGATGTCTATAAGAAGGCCGATGAGGAAACCCATCCGAACTCCTATTGAGTCTGATGGGACAATCTTCGTACAGTCTAGTATGTTCGTCTTAGACTATCGCATATCGGGCCTAGGGGGGCGGAAAGCGTCGGTCCCCTAATAGTGGTATAAGTCATGTCGGAGTGAAGCCCATTACACCCTGAGAAACTACTGGAACCTACCAGCAAATCTCGCTTGCCTGGCCAGGGACTTTGCGTAATGGCTCTCTGACACAGCGCGATATCAACCCCCAATACCGGGAGAGACGAATCATGTCTAACCGCCACTGCCTCCAAGTGCTCGGGACTACACCCAACTGCTACCTGTTTGCACGACTCCTTTGAGCCGTGGTAGGGTAGCAATCTAAGAACAGTGGGACACACTCGAGGCGAAGTAGCAGTGTCAAGTCTGCGGACTATGTTGTACTCATGTCACCTGGGAACTGTTAACTGACGACTGTTATAAAACCAACCAATAGTTCCCTGTGAGTCTTGTCTGGTGTACTCGTAACCTAACGAGCACCTGCATACTATCTCCAGTACGACGTACTGACGGCTGTGGGACAGACCATCTCCCCAACTGGGATGAGAAGCATACACACTAGTCTACTCCGGAGTATCGATGCCCTGTCTCGATAATCCTACGACTAAGGACCTGAATAAGGATGTGCTTGTAGACTACCCAGCCTCCACTAGTGTGACTGCCATCACTGTTGGATATATATGCCCTAGAGGCCTACATTGTATAGGAAGCTTGGGATATGTATGTACATGATAGTCTTGCTTGATATGATAGTGCGCTATTTGGTTTGTCTTTATCTTAACATATGATACATTTTGTGTTGTATTCATTTATATATTCATGTTGATAAAGCCCATAGGGTGTTTTTCTGACTACCGGCGTTGTGATGGCAGTCATACTAGTGGGAGCTGGATAGTCAATAGGCACACCCTTAGATGTCCCTGGTCGCAGGAGTATCGAGATTGGGCATTGATACTCTGGAGTAGACTAGTGTATATATATCTAGACCCTGACGAGGGGCGATGGATTGATCCCGCAGCCATTGGTGGTGTGCACCTAAGATTGTATACAGATGCTCACTGGGTGTGAGTACACCGGACAGGACTCGCCGAGAACTGACTGGATGGTATTATACCTAACGTCAGATAGCAGTTCTCAGGTGACATGTGTGCAGATAGTCTGTTGAATTAAAGTCATCATTTGTCTCGTGTGAGTTCCCACTGTGCTTTGATTATTACCCCACCACGGCTCAAAGGAGTCGTGCAAACAGGTTTTAGTTGGGCACAGTCCCGAGCCACGTGGAGGCAGTGAGCGACTGTTAGGGATTCGTCTCTCCCGGTATAGGGAGTTGATATCGCACTTTGGTCGGTTGGTCATTACCATAAGTCCCTGGCCAGGGCTGATTGAGAATTACTGATGGACTGATCAGTAGATTCTCAGATGGTCTTGAGCCATACCGACACGACTTGTACGGTTATTAGGGGTCTGACGTCCACCACCTCCCTAGACCATACATGCGATACTCTTAGACGAACAGACCGGACTGCGTGGATATTGTCACGGACAGGCTCAGTAGGATTTCAGATGGGTTACCTTATCGGCTTTCTTATCGACAACTACCTGGGGACCGTTACGTACAGCTAGTGCCGCTTGCGGTCTGTGGTTAAACCCACTGCCAGCGTAGTAGTTGAGTCTTTAGAGTCCCGCACAGAGATTTCCCAAACCCAGGCGAAAAGATATAGAGGTCGTATGGTTTTACGACAAAGGTTCGGACGCGTACGTGTTTAAACGCACGTACGACATTCAGACAGTTTTTACTAGCCGGCTTTGGTTTAAGCCAGATTCTAGTATCAGCTTATTGGATTTATACAGTCTAAAGTTTTTCAGTGTTTTCACGGATGAGAGGGGCGTTCTCGTAATTTTCCGAGAATCTTCTAGAAGGATGTGACCTGGAAGGAGAGGTGGCATTTTCATTTAATGATTTAGTGACTCATTGTGAGTGATTCATCATGTCATTAATGCATTATTACATGCTTAATGACTCACATAATGAATCACCCACTTGCATTAATGAAACATGATGAATAATCTCATATTATTCATTTCTTTTTAATTCATTATGTTTCATATATCAAGTGAGAAGCTATTTCATTATTATTATTGTTATCATTATCATCTTCTCACTCTCTCTCTTCAAGTTCTCTCTCCTTCACCAAACCCTAATCCTACCCCTCATGAGTTGAGAACAAGGATTAGGAAAGACTAATTACTCCATAATCTATCTCTACATCACCTTAGCTACTCTAATTAGCAACTAGAGAAACTAAGTAACCTCAAGTTTGGAGGTTATAGCTTGGATTTGGGTTCTCGGGTGGATTGTCTATCACGGAAGGAAGCCGAGGAGGACGTGGAGATCCAAAGAGGCCATAGATAACGTAAAGAAGAAGGACTAGAACCGTTTGGTATAATCTCTTAACATAGTAGTTTAGAACTTTATAGATTTTGTAAAGTATTGTTTAGCAAACGATTCATGCGGTTAGTCGATGTTTAACCAAAGAACAAGATCGTTTTTCATATTTCCGCCTCCCCACAAGTATTGGGGTGTTGCACATCGACTTACAGTGGTATCAAAGCCTCACTAAACAATAATTAACACACTTGCAAAATTTTATGAATTTCGAACGGAAAAACAAACCGGAAAAACCCCGATATCTTGTAGTTTCTGTCGAATTTTAAATGAGGTCCAAAAATTTTTCAGGGACCTCCAGATTGACCAGCATGATAATATAAGAACACCCAATAAAATGGTCTCCTGAATCGACCAAAGCGCCGCGGAACCGCGGCCGATCCCACCGATCCGCCGCTGTTCCACCGCCGAGTTGGGCCGATTCAGCCCATTTTTCTTCTGTGCCTTCGTTGTGATATTTGGGATTTTCTGGTATTTTTTAATTTTTGCTCAGGTTTCAGATTTACAGAGAAGTATTGGAGCAAAATTTAAAGTGTTTAATCGATCGAAATTATACGGTGTTTGCATGTTTGATTATATCTGTGAAATATCTTATGTGTTCGTAAACCTCCCCTAACTGCTAGTATATCGGTTGGCAGGGGGTTGCACATATCTGTGATGTTGTATATAACTGTTTGTGTATATAAACTATATTGGACTGTTATGGTGATTAGCCGAGTTTTGTGATGGGTTATTGTATTAATTCATTTGATATAAATGTAATAAGTTGTAATATTATTTTGCGGGGCACATCCAGGTTGCGGTTGTAGCCACCGTTGTATTATTTCTTTTTACTGTTTTTGCTCCTAGGATAGACCCAAGGTGGGGTACACAAACTACCGGGTATTTTAAAGTGTTGAGGTAGACCGCTTCACTTCTGATACTTGGCGGGTAGTTTGCCGTACCCTTAGGGGTCTGGGGTGGGGTAATGGCTATTCATCACAACTGTGTAATCCGTCTTTCATTGCAGGCTCAAAAGAAATGCGGATTGCTTACAAATCCAATATTGTTTATCTGTAATCTGGAATGCCTATTATTGCGTCTGACAAATGTACAATATCTATATATGATTGCTATTTAGACGTCACTTATGTTTTACACCCGCGCTAGCCCAGCCCCCGCTCTGCCGTTAGTTAAGTAACCTAACGGGTGATGACGGGACCCCGTGGCGAATGCGGATGGCATAAGAGGACGTTGTATTTTCGTTGTTATCTGTAATGATAGGTTAATGATGGGACGCATTATTATTAATGCAAAAAAAATAAAACATAAACTGAATCGTTGGAACAATTTCTAAAAACCACTCGGTTTTCTTGAAAAAGCAAATTTTAAATGCGAAGCTTAAACCACTCCTTTTAAATAAAAGCTATCACTGTTCCTTCGATCATATCAAGTTCATTACGTTAACGGTTTTTTGCCAAAAACCAGCCGTAACCCTCCGTCATTTCAGATAGACAACACATCGTATTCATGCTATGCTTGTTGGCCTACGTCAAGGCATAGTGTATGGTAGCAGTGTGTGTGCCTATTTGTTGCATAGATAGATGCATTAGTTTAATACAGACGTACACCTTGTTGGTCTACGTCAAGGGCTTGTACGATGTATTTAAATTGATCAGGACAACGACGGGTAGAACTTAACTTGCGTCTTATGACTTGTTGGCCTACGTCAAGATCTATAAGAGCTTGGGGTAAAAATCACATCGGGAGTTTCAAACATAAAGGAAACTTGTAGATTTAGCTTACCTTCTGGAGTGTGGTGACTAAAGTGTCTTCCATCTAGGGCATCATGCAATGATAGTTGGATCCCGATCCCACTGATGAGTAGGATTACTCTCGGGAATTTCTCTCACTTAACAATCAATGCTATAAACCAAGTAGGTGCCTAGAAAGGTGTTAGAGGGGCTACGTCTCCAGGGAAAAGAGGTTCTTTAATTAAGGAACTTCGCGAAAGCGTTGGAAAACCTCCTTCGAAGTACCAACACCAGCCTGGCTGAAAGGTTAAGCAAGTATTGTAACGTGTGATTAAATCCTGACTAGTTCTTCTTTTAGGTTTTGAAGAAGGATTTGAGGAAAAAGTGGGAGCCATCCTGCTTAGATAAATTAATAACCAATCTAAACTTGCAAGAGCATATGCTGAGTGTTTCTTTTCTCTCTCTCTGGCAGCTACCATGACTGGACTTAAACTATTACTTGAAAAGAATATACTGACCGGGCAGAACTATAAAGATTGGCTAAGGAACATCAATATTGCGCTTACTTATGACAAAGTTGCATATGTTACCACCGTTGTTCCTCCCCTTATCCCAGGACCAGATTCCTCAGTTGCGGACAAGGAAGTTCGCAAAACCTGGGATCTAGACTGTGAGCGAGCTAAGTGTATCGTGCTGGCATCCATGAATAATGAACTCCAGAAACAACACGAGGGTATGGATATTGTATCCATATTCCTCCATTGCAAGGAATTGTATGGTGAACACTCCCGTATCGAGAGGTACGAAACCTCAAGGAAACTCTTCCAGATGAGGTTAGCTCCAGGATCGCCTGTTGGAGAGCACGTCCTCAAAATGATCACCCTCATTGAGGAACTCGCAAACCTGAGATGCGTGCTAGAGAATGATTTGTATATCGACTTAATTTTGCAGTCCCTTCCCCACACCTTCTCTCAGTTCGTGCTGAACTTCAATATGCACGAGATGGAAGCTGATCTTCCAAAGCTCCTCAACATGTTGAGGGTAGCAGAGACCTCCTTGAAAAAGGAGAAGACCCCCGTTCTGTATGTTGGCCAATCATCCTTTTATAAATCTAAAGCGAAAGCTACAGGGAAGAAGAAGATGAAAGCCACCAAACCGAAGGGTGGGGTCAAGAAGGTGCAGGGAACGAACAAGGCAGGAAGGGTGAAGGCAGAAAAGTACGAGTGCTTCTATTGTCACAAGCAAGGGCACTGGAAGAAGGAATGTATGGCCTTTAAAGTCAAGGACATGAAGCAAGCTGTTGCTTCTGCTTCAGGTGTGTTCGTAATCGAAAATTGTCTTTCAGTAAACTCTACTTCATGGGTACTTGATACCGGTTCTGGTTCTCACATCTGTAATTCATTGCAGGATCTGAGAAATAGTAGAGTACTGGGGGCAGGTGATATGACTCTCCGGATAGGCAATGGAATGCATGTAGATGCAGTTGCAATAGGGGAATATCACCTAGGGTTGAATAGTGGACACATTTTGGTATTGTACAGCTGTTTTTGTATTCCCAGTATGTTGTGTAATATTATATCAGTATCTTTGTTGTCTAATAAAGGATATAATTTTGCGCTTGAAAGAAATGTCATGAACATTCTCCTAAATCAAGAACTGATTGGGTTTGGCACACTGGAAAACGGCATATACATACTTAATCAACCTCAAATTTTCAATATACAAAAACACGTAAAAGAAAAGCTCCAGATTCAAATCAAGCCTTCCTATGGCATTGTAGACTTGGTCATATAAACGAAACAAGGTTGACTAAGTTACATAAAGATGGATATCTAGATCCGTTTGAATATTCATCATATGCAACTTTTCAATCATGTATCAAAGGAAAAATGACCAAATCTCTGTTCACCGGACACCAAGAAAGAGCCACACAACTCTTGGGACTTATACACAGTGATGTATGTGGTCCAATGTCTACACATGCACGAAGCGGTCACCCCTACTTCATAACTTTTACTGATGACTTCTCTAGGTATGGACATATATTCTTAATGAAACATAAATCCGAGACCTTTGAGAAGTTTAAGGAGTATAAAAATGAAGTAGAGAAACAAACTGGTAAAAGCATCAAGACACTTCGATCTGATCGAGGTAGAGAATACTTAAGTACCAGTTTCCTTGAATACTTAAAAGAGAATGGAATTCTCTCTCAGCTTACTCCACCTTATACACCTCAGCAAAATGGTGTATCAGAAAGGAGGAATCGCACGCTATTGGATATGGTGCGTTCAATGATGAGTAGTGCTGAGTTGCCACTTTCCTTCTGGGGATTTGCTCTAGAATCAGCCGCATACCTATTGAATAGAGTTCCAACTAAGTCTGTACCTACCACTCCATATGAAATGTGGTGTGGGAAGAGACCATATCTCAAGTATATCAAGATATGGGGGTGTCCGGTATATGTTAAAAAGCATAATCCGGACAAGCTCGAGGCACGATCGGTTTTATGCAAGTTTGTAGGATACCCCAAGCATTCAAGGGGGTACATGGTCTACCACACTGAAGAACAAAAGGTGTTTGTCGCTCGTCACATTGTCTTCTTAGAAAGAGAATTTCTTGCAAAAGAAATTAGTGGGAGCGCGGTAAAACTGGAAGAAATTCCAGAACCTCAAACTGCAACCGAGGACTTAGAAGAATCTCAGATTTCAATAGAACATGACGAACCAACACCACTCCGCAGATCTAGTAGGTTTTCTCATCCTCCTGAAAGATACTATGGTTTTCTTCTTGATGGGAATCGAGAGGATTGCATCATCGATGATGATGAGCCTACTAGTTTTCAGCAGGCTATCACGAGTAGCGACTCAGTGAAGTGGCTGGATGCTATGAGATCCGAAATGGAATCCATGTACACCAATAAAGTATGGACTTTAGAAGTTGCTCCTCCTGGGGTTAAGCCAGTTGGGTGCAAATGGATCTTCAAAAAGAAGATTGGTACATTTGGACAAGTGGAAACCTACAAAGCTAGACTAGTAGCAAAAGGTTTTCGTCAAAGACCAGGATTGGACTATGATGAAACTTTTTCACCAGTAGATATGCTTAAATCCATTCGGATCATGCTTGCCATTGCTGCCTTCCATGACTATGAAATCTGGCAAATGGATGTAAAAACAGCTTTTATAAATGAACATCTAGAAGAGAGTGTTTACATGGATCAACCAGAAGGTTTCTTAGACAGTGGGAGCAGCGGAAGAGTGTGAAAATTGCTTAAATCCATTTATGGGTTAAAGCAAGCATCGCGGAGTTGGAACATCTGCTTTGATGAGACAGTCAAGAAATTTGACTTTATCAAAAATGTAGATGAACCATGTATTTATAGGAAGATTGTAGAAGGAGCAGTAGTCTTCCTCGTTTTGTACGTCGACGACATACTACTGATAGGGAATGATATCCCTATACTACAATCAGTAAAGCTCTTCTTGTCACAGAAATTCTCCATGAAAGACTTGGGAGATACATCATACATTCTGGGCATTAAGTTCTATCGTGATAGATCTAATAGAACATTGGGGCTTTCACAGTCCAGGTATATAGACACTATACTACAGAGATTTAGTATGGAAGATTCCAAGCGCGGCAATATGCCTGCTTGTCACGGAATCACCCTCTCCAAAGAGATGTCTCCAAAGACTGATGAAGAGAGGGCTCGCATGGGCATTATACCCTACGCTTCGGCGGTAGGATCAATAATGTATGCGATGTTATGTACCAGGCCGGATGTAGCTTACGCACTCAGTATGGTAAGCAGGTATCATTCAGACCCAGGTGAGAAACATTGGATAGCGGTAAAGAACATTCTCAAGTACCTGAGAAGGACTAAGGAGATGTTCTTGATTTACGGTAATGGGGACCTCCAGGTAGAGGCTTTTACCGACTTCGGCTTCCAAAGTGACAAAGATGATTCTAAATCCATTTCGGGTTTTGTGTTTACCCTAAATAGAGGGGCGGTAAGTTGGAGGAGTTCCAAACAGGATACCGTCGCAGACTCAACTATGGAGGCTGAGTATATAGCTGCTAGTGAAGCCGCAAAAGAGGCTGTCTGGATAAAGAAGTTCATTTCTGAGCTTCAAGTGGTTCCGTCCATTGCCAATCCAATACCTTTGTATTGTGATAACAATGGGGCTGTAGCATTAGCGAAGGAACCAAGGTCCCATCAGAAATCCATGCATATCTTAAGGCGGTTTCACCTGATCAGGGAGAGCGTGGATCGTCGGGGGATCGAGGTACGGAGAGTAGATACAAAAGACAACACGGCAGATCCATTTACCAAGGCCATCCCTAAAGTCCAGTTCGAGAGGCTGTTTGAGATGTTGGGCATGCGGTACGCCAGCAGCTGGATCTAGTGCAGATAGTGGGTACTCATTGCGCCAATTATAGGCCTTAGTGCAAGTGGGAGATTTTTGGATATATATGCCCTAGAGGCCTACATTGTATAGGAAGCTTGGGATATGTATGTACATGACAGTCTTGCTTGATATGATAGTGTGCTATTTGGTTTGTCTTTATCTTAACATATGATATATTTTGTGTTGTATTCATTTATATATTCATGTTGATAAAGCCCATAGGGTGTTTGCCTGACTACCGGCGTTGTGATGGCAGTCATACTAGTGGGAGCTGGATAGTCAATAGGCACACCCTTAGATGTCCCTGGTCGCAGGAGTATCGATATTGGGCATTTATACTCTGGAGTAGACTAGTGTATACATATCTAGACCCTGATGAGGGGCGATGGATTGGTCCCGCAGCCATTGGTGGTGTGCACCTAAGATTGTATACAGATGCTCACTCGGTGTGAGTACACCGGACAGGACTCGCCGAGAACTGACGGGATGGTATTATACCTAACGTCAGATAGCAGTTCTCAGGTGACATATGTGCAGATAGTCTGTTGAGTTAAAGTCATCAATTGTCTCGTGTGAGTTCCTACTGTGCATTGATTATTACCCTACCACGGCTCTAAGGAGTCGTGCAAACAGGTTTTAGTTGGGCACGGTCCCGAGCCACGTGGAGGCAGTGAGCGACTGTTAAGGATTCGTCTCTCCCGGTATAGGGAGTTGATATCGCACTGTGGTCGGTTGGTCATTACCATAAGTCCCTGGCCAGGGCTGATTGAGAATTACCGATGGACTGATCAGTAGATTCTCGGATGGTCTTGAGCCATACCGACACGACTTGTACGGTTATTAGGGGTCTGACGTCCACCACCTCCCTAGACCATACATGCGATACTCTTAGACGAACAGACCGGACTGCGCGGATATTGTCACGGACAGGCTAAGTAGGATTTCAGATGGGTTACCTCATCGGCTTTCTTATCGACAACTATCTGGGGACCGTTACGTACAGCTAGTGCGGCTTGCGGTCTGTGGTTAAACCCACTGCCAGCGTAGTAGTTGAGTCTTTAGAGTCCCACACAGAGATTTCCCAAACCCAGGCGAAAAGATATAGAGGTCGTATGGTTTTACGACAAAGGTTCGGACGCGTACGTGTTTAAACGCTCGTACGACATTCGGACAGTTTTTACTAGCCGGCTTTGGTTTAAGCCAGATACTAGTATCAGGTTATTGGATTTATACAGTCTAAAGTTTTTTCGTGTTTTCACAGATGAGAGGGACGTTCTCGTAATTTTTCGAGAAGCTTCTAGAAGGATGTGACTTGGAGGGAGAGGTGGCATTTTCATTTAATGATTTAGTGACTCATTGTGAGTGATTCATCATGTCATTAATGCATTATTAAATGCTTAATGACTCACATAATGAATCACCCACTTGCATTAATGAAACATGATGAATAATCTCATATTATTCATTTCTTTTTAATTCATTATGTTTCATATATCAAGTGAGAAGCTATTTCATTATTATTATTGTTATCATTATCATCTTCTCACTCTCTCTCTTCAAGTTCTCTCTCCTTCACCAAACCCGAATCCTACCCCTCATGAGTTGAGAACAATTATTAGGAATGACTAATTACTCCATAACCTATCTCTACATCACCTTAGTGTCACGACCCGAAAGTACAGAACATGACCGGCACTTAAACTACGAAACGTCTCGAGGCGTACGTAATCTAAGTAAGCCGAAAACCCAAAAATCCAAACCAAGAAAAGTAGTAGAGTGCAGGAAAAACCAACTTAAAGCAAGTAGTTTCAATAGCATAAGCCGAATTATGCGGTTTTTAAAACATCAAAAATTTACTGAAAATTTCGGCAGAGTCTCCTTTGTAAATACTGGCTCCCAAACGGGATACAAAATGAATAGTATACGAAATCAATAAAAAGGCATCCCCAAACGGGAGCTAGCTCTTCGTCAATCGACGGTCACAACCACACAAGCAATATAATATACAACGCCAACGGCGAGGATCAAAATTCAAAAGGAAACTCAAAACCATAAGAAAATCACAGAAATATAACGCGCGACTCTAAGGTCGAAGGAATAACATTACTGGTCTCTATTTCAAAATAAATACATGTTTGGTTGATGGAACTTCTAGATACAACAGAATAATGATATACAAGATATATAATGGGGTACGATACAAGTAAACCCACCTACTAGCAAATCACCCGAAGGAAACTATGCCCGCAAAGCCGTAATGAAACCTGTACGGCAACCTGCAAGAAACTGGGGAACAACGGGGGTGAGTTGCCAACTCGTGAATAGAAAAACATCTACGCACAGAAATCGCATAAATAACGCAACCTAGGTCAATGATCATAATATATCCTCAAAAATGTATATAACATGCAGCCTATAACAATGGCTAGGGTAAATATCTAACCCGAGTGAAAACTCATGTGCCCGTGTCAGTGCCTCAGGTAGCAATATATCATATGAATGAGGTATGAATGCATGAAAACAGAATACATGTAAATGAAGAAATTGTTTTCATAAATTAGTGAGATTTCCTTCGTATTTTTAAACTGAGGTATCATAAATGAAATCAGTATCAACAGTGTCTAGCATCGACACAAAACATAAATCTCAATGTCTCGAAATATCAATGTCTCAATCTCAATATCTAGGGCGTCGTTAGTCCAGACCGGCCCCTACCATCCATCTCAAGACCACGACGGTATCCTCCGGATATCCGACGCGTCGGGTAATATCACCGGTAGGTAGTGCTCCCCAGCCAGGCTCAACGTCAACAACACATTCCTCTTGCCCCGGGGTACCATACCGGGCCCACCATGTACCCGAAACGGTTCCTCCACTCCTCGAATCGGGTCTCAAAATCCATCAGCAAACTCATGGTGGACGACTCATACATCATGGGAAAACCGCACTTTTTATTTTAAAAGGGAGAAAAGGTTTATTTATGTTTTTGCGGTTTTCCTCCAAATCCAAGAAATCTCATGAAATCCGAATCCAAGTCATCAATAGCATGTAAACAGTGAATATAGGCATGAGAATCCATGAATGCGACACAACAGTGAATAATAACATGCATGAAGTAGTAGGCAATAACTACAATGTCTAACTAGCATATAAGGCAAGCACACTAATATCATGTCTAAACTATTAGCTAACAACCTATATCAAATGAAATAGTATTTTCTAAAGTGTTCGTGACATGTCAATTATCGATGAAGATGTGTGTGAGCCGGCAAGTAAGTGTACGTGGTACATACGCGTCATCGGTAATGGTGATGGTGTCCTAACAGCATGATGTTAATAATGCAATAAGAAATTATAATATAAGCATGCGATGCGGAGCGAACAGTAAAAATGAGCGGGAGCTGAATACTAGACGCAACTATAACTAATCTGCACTAATCTAATATAAGTCCTACAAATGGTGCCTTTTGAAGTAACACGAGTCATGGGGTTTTGAAAATAGGGGCTACGGTGTTTTTATGAAAAGATACGTCTTTTGAAATATCCGTAAGATCCCTTGGGCTGTCCTTTAAAATACCCACGATTCGTTAGTTTTGAAATAGGTAAGAATCGAATCTAATCTAACAACTAAACTAAGCTAAAGGGCTAAGCTAACAAGCTGGACTACAGGTAAGGAAACCGCCTAACATCTGAGTCGATGCATATACCTACCTGTATATGTATAGTCGGTGATCCCGCCTCAATAATATTATAGCCGATACCATATCTATAATCAGGCATCCCAAGTCAAGAGTGCGGATCAATCATCAATAAAGCTCGTACGTAAATCCGTCGTACGGCATCCCCAAATCTGGGTACGGGTCAATATCACATTCATCATACTATTCACCTGGTATCCTCTTTATCAAATATCATGATCGGGGTACTGATCTATGTCTAATACAATACTGATACCGCCTAAGTATGCATGGACGTGTGTGAAACACTACGTCAAGGACCCGCTACAACGTCATGTCGTATCTAAGATACGAACCCTGCTATATCACCGATCTCACGGCCTCAAATCAAATCTCATCGACTCAGCTCAATCCCAAGTATCATCCTCAATCCGTATGTGAACACATAGTCCGATACCCATGTGAACACATAACTATAAAGAATCCCATGAGCACATATCAATAGGAAAGTATGCAAGTATGTATGTGTGTATGTGTAGTGCAACACTACCCTAGGGTTCGCAATGCTAAATTAATCCAACACACCAATATCCATCCTAAGCATCGTTATTAATCCCAAATAACATATAATAATTGTTGGTGTGTATACGCATCCGTATACACCACCACGGACTGCGGGGGTGCTATACGCCATCCACCCGACTTCTCCCCGTAGATATAAATCTACTCACCTGGTCCTCGCTAGCCGGTGCCGACGTCGCCACGCACTTGCTTGTCGTCTCAAAGTCCACATGGGGGTACCTACATATCATAACGCACCATATCGCATTAAAACTAAATTCGAAATCGAAACGGCATACGAAAATCAAATCGGCACGCGTATCACGCATAGGTCCAAACCTATCTCCTACGCATGCAAGAATAGTCAAACCAACCCTCGATGTCGATGTACAGACGTCAATCCATTGAGAAAAATCCAATCACACTCATTTGGACATTCACGAACACTAATTTTAATATAAACTAGGTTAAAACTCACAAAAACCCCAATTTCACTTAAAAAGTCATTTTTCCGTAAATCTAGCAAGCACAATTCGCCGTTTTGTACCAAACATGATGTTTAAATGAATGTAGCGGCCAATATACTTATTAAATATCTTAAATAAGTCACAGAAACAATTTCCGGAATTTAATCTCATTAAATTCCAAAAACCCTAATATTCTAGTTTACAAAATACCCTTTTTAACAATTTCATAGCAAAAATGCACAAACTACAATTTAGGTTGGATTTCCATGAACTAAAGTGTTAAACTACACTTAATAAAGTTAATAATATGATAAAAACCCTAACCATATTTTTAATCTCATATTTCGAATTAAATCAAAAAACCTAGTTTGCAACAAAAAGCTTAATTTGGACATTTTTCAAGTAACAACTTGCAATTAACAACTAGATTAGTTTTCTACAAAACTAAATATGTTAATTCACATCACTAAACCATGCACAATCAAACACAACTCATTTCCACAACAAACCCTAACTTGAAATCTTTAATCATGCAATTAAACTCACATAAACCAAATTAATACTTAATAAAATTAGCTTTAAGAAATTAAGTAACAAACTAAGCAAAAAGGTTTAGAATTATACCCAAAAACATTTGAAGATCCACAAGCATCCATGGCCCTCCAAAATGCTCTCTTTTCACAAAGATCCACGCTATACGGGCTAAGCTAAAATGGGTAGGAGTCGGATTTGGGTTTAGGGATTTTTTTGATGGATTTTGGGGCAATTTTTGATGAAGTTTTGAAGAGAAAAGAGAAGGGAAATGGGGGGGGGCTGCTGCTGTAGGAGAGGGGGGTCGGCTTGAATGGGTGGGGAGAGGAGAGAGAGGGAGGTAGAGAAAGTGGGGGGAGAAAATCAAGGTCAAACCAAAGTCAAAAGTCCACCTCATTTATCCATTTTCTTTTCTTTTCTTTCATTTCTTTTCCTTTGAAATTCAAGTGGGGACAAAGATGGGGGCTGCTGAATTCAGCCAAGGGGAGAAGCGAATGGGGGCGTGTGGGTGTGGGTACGGGTGTGGGGTGATGAAAAATGATAAATACAATACCCCAAACATCCATTTACGCTAAAAAAAAGCCTTTTTTCTTCAATAATTTCTAAACCGTTTTGGCAAATAATTTCGTTCCAAAAACCACTTGATAAAATTTTATTTAATGTTTTATGATGCACAAAATTTGTTTCAACTCATTCCAATTTGTAATTTTCCTTAATTAAATGTATTAGTGACGGCTTAAAATAATAATAAAATAATATTTTTTTTCAGAAAATTTGAAATTTCACCAGCGGCTCAATAAACACCAAATAATAGCAATTACATAACTAGAATATGTATATTTAATTTTTATAATAAGATATTTGTATTTTGACTTTTTACAGAAAACCCCCTTATTATACCGATTTTTTCGAAATTTCACCGAAACGATTTTCAAAACGTTACACTTAGCTGCTCTAATTAGCAACTCGAGAAACTAAGTAACCACAAGTTTAGAGGTTATAGCTTGGATTAGGGTTCTCGGGTAGATCGTCTATCACGGAAGGAAGCTGAGGAGGACGTGGAGATCCAAAGAGGCCGTTGATAACGTAAAGAAGAAGTACTAGAACCGTTTGGTATAATCTTTTAACATAGTAGTTTAGAACTCTATAGGTTTTGTTAAGTATTGTTTAGCAAACGATTCATGCGGTTAGTCGATGTTTAACCAAAGAACAAGATTGTTTTTCATATTTCCGCCTCCCCACAAGTATTGGGGTGTTGCATATCGACTTACAATCACAACGCTGATAGTCAAGCAAGATCCTAAGAGCTCTATCAATACGTATACTCACATATTAAGATAGAAAAACCAAGTAGCATACTACCATGTTTAGCAAGACTGTTATATACATATGAATATCCCAAGCTTCCATTAAGTAATATACAAACTAGTATGATACAGTAATGGCCTTCTAAGGCATAAACACTAACATAGATTTGAGACACTGAGATATTGAGATTTGATGATACAGGCCTGTCCGGATAGCCGGAGCCTGAAATTTTGAGATATTGAGATTCATGTTTTGTGTCGATACTTAACACTGATTTCTCTGTTGATTTCGTTTATTATATTCGATTTATATGCATACATGAATCTCATTAAATAAAGAAAACAGTCGTCTCACTCATGATGTATTCTGTTTCCATTTGTAATGCATTCATACACATCATATATCTGATATGTTGCTATCTGAGGCACTGACACGAGCATGTGGTATTGCACTTATGTGTAGTTGGATCAGGATATTTATTTGAGGATATTACATGATATGACCTAGGATAGCGTCATACATGCGATTTCTGCTCTGTGATGTTTTCTACTCACGAGCTGGCAACTCACCCCCGTTGTGCCACGGTTCCTTGCAGATTTTGCTGTACAGGTTTCGTTGCGGCTTTGCTGGCACATTGTTCCTTCCGGGTGATTGCTTTGGTAGGTGGGTTCTTTTGCATCAGGACCACCATTGTATATTGTTATTTCAGTTGTATCTAGTAAAACTCCATCAACCAGACTTGTTTATTTGATAGAACTAGAAGACCAGTGTATATTCTTTCGACCTTAGAGTCGCGCTTGTATTATTATGGTTTTCTGGTGGATATGGGCTTTCTTTTGAGTTTTGATCCTCGCCCGCCGGCGTTGTATATTATATTGCTTGTGTGGTTGTGACCGACAATTGACGAAGAGCTAACTTCAGCTTGGGGATGTCTTTATTCATTATATTTATGCTTTATCAGGTTTGTACCCATTTGGGGTCAGTTTTTACAAAGGAAACTCTGCCGAAATTTTCAGAAAAGACTTGAGATTTTAAAAATGCATACTTCGGCTTATGTTGTTGAACTTCTTGTTTTAAAGTTGGTTTTCCTTCACTCTACTGCTTTACTTGGTTTGGATTTCTGGGTTTTGGCTTACTTAGATTACGTACGCCTCGAGACGTTTGTTCATAACATAATATTGCATTATGTATTCCCCAGTCATGCATTTTACAATAAAAACAGGTGCTTTTGACCCATGTCTGCTACATGTTACAGGTTACAGGTTCTTGGAGCAAAAACAGTGAAAAACACAAAAGACGACACAAAAGAAGGATTTTTGACCAACAAATAGGAAGATCTTAGTAAAGCCCAGCAGAAGAACGGTTCACCATCACCAAGGCAACGCAAGATCCAAATTTGCAAGAAAAACGGTTAAAAGATCCATTGCAAAGTGTTCACTGAAGATCTGGAATTAATACAGAAGCCAAATTGATATAAAGAATAAAGAACCAGGAAGCCCAAAAGATACCAAGGCAGTCCAGAAAATTTGATGGGCTGAACTCACCATTGGGCCGCGGAACCGCGGCCCAAGCGCGCCCATGCCGCGGTTCCGCGGCCGTTTGAAGCCCTAATGCGCAGGGAATTTTTCCATAATTCTTTGGCGGCTGTGGAAAGATTTTCTAAGGGTATATTCGTAATTGTAGACATGCGGTGCAATTGTAAACCTAGGGTTTCTATGTCCTATAAATAGAACCCAAAGCCTTGTATTTTCTTATGCCTCTACTCATGAATAAAATTCTGTTTTCTTGAAGTTAGAGCGCATCAAAAGTAAGTAGGTTATTTTCCTTGCAATAGTTGTAGTTTTTCATATCTGCTCTTATTTTCTCGCCTTAGTTTAAATTAGTTTAGTTTTTATTAACTTGCAATCGATGTTTTCTCTCTTTAATAAATTCTTGTTTTTTTTCATCCCCTCAATGAGCGAGTAGTTTCCTCGCTTGTAAGGGTTAGGAATAGGGAAGGATTTGAGAGATGAAGATCTCTCATCTCTTTTCGTTGCTAAAACTTTTATGAACATTAGAACTCCATGCATACCTTTTTATTCCGCTCCCTACGGCACTTTTACCCGCAAGGTAACGGTGATTTCGTAGTCTAAAGGCCCGGATCTTAAGGTTTTCCATGGAGGTTAGGGTAAAGATTAAGAAAGGAAGGACAAGGATCTAGAGGAAGAATCAATCTTCCCAATCATCCTAATCCCCTTTGTTAAGATTTACCATAACACTAATATGATACATTTAATTAATAGCAATGGAAAGAGATATAGATCTTTGTTTACCAAATTTTCCCTAGACCTAATCCTAGCAAGTTTCTAATCCTAGTCTCATACAACTTCAATTTTTAGGTTTAATTATAAATCCAAACACCATTTGGAATTAACTCGTAAGAACTTAAAGGAGATTTACATATCCCTGTGGACCGACCCGTATTCACCGGCTAGTTGCAAAGCGACCCCGTTCTTGATTGCGGTTACAAATATTTTTGATCTATCTTTTAGAAAGCGCGAGCACGCTAAATCAACCAATCAAATGGCACCGTTGCCGGGGATGGCGTAAAATTTTCTTTTTGTAATTTCGGGTTAATATAAAATCTAAAAAATCATAAAAATCTGAAAAATTCCAAAAATAAAAAAATTTATCATCTTTTATTGTTTGAAGGGTTTTCTTTGTGGATCTTTGCAGGATTGACGGATCTGAAACAATACAGAAGGAGAATCAGGAAAAGGTACATCAGAACAGAGGTAGATTGCTAAAGAAGAGCCGTACAAATTTTTTCAGAGCACGATCCCTCCTGTTCACCGCGGAACCGCGGCCTAGGTGTGTCATCTGGGCCAGAAACGCGGTCTTGTGGAGCCTTCTCTGCACGAAAATTGTTTGGTTTGTTTCCTCATTCTCCCCTCTACAAATCCCCATATATCTTTTGCCAAATCTTCTGCAGGATTCTTTGCGCTAAAAATCTTCTTCCCCCTTCCAATAATTGATTTTCTGCAGGATTCTTTGCGCCGCGCTAAAAAGCAAATTGATTGCAAGTGATTTACTGCTTTGCATACTTTAATCTGACTTTAAGGGGCTATTGACCAATTCAGATTGGGTGGGGATTTCATCACCCTTCCAAGGACCCCAGAAATCACTTAAAGCATTTGCATTGACCACTTTTAATTTAAAAAATATTAGACTCAGCCCTAAGGACCTCGAGCTCAATAGGACAGAGGACTAGTATAGGCATCGGCCGTTTATCCTAACCGACATTGCGGTGTCTAGGCTAGTGGTTTTTAATTAGGCCCACTGTCGTGGTGGTTCCTTCCCACTTACCTGGTCGTACTTGTCCGTGAAGAGGCGGTTTGAGGTCCTATCTCTAGCCCTTTGGAACAGTTAGGAGCTGTCTAACTGACCTAGGTGACCCTAGACTTAGGCCTGATTGTGCATGTGTGGTTAATTGCATTTGTGTCACTAGTCTCTTTTCAAAATCTTTTTGCAAAAGCTCACTTAATAAGAAAAAGGAAAATCTTTTCAAAACTTGCAACTTGTCGCTAAAGAATCTTTGCACTCACTTACACCACTTCTTCTCATTGACGTTTTCTTACCTTCACATTCTGTCTTTCATCTTTCGACTACACTAACCCTTTTAGTGTATGTCCGGTTGGACTAGGGACCCTAGCGCCCGATTAGTCCGTGTTTCGTTGGTACCGACCGACGAACCTTTCGACTCCGAAGTCGAAATCTTGTCCACTTCTTCACTTTCACCCTCACATTCTTCCGAAGGTATGTCGGGATACGATCCTAACAACACCTTACCGACGGGAATGATTCCACCTCCGCCAGGTGCGAATAACCCGAATCTCCCGCCTGTCGAAGCGCCCGCACGAGTCGCGCTCCAGGATCTTTTCTACCCCACCCGCACCGCCCTTCCTACTTGTCTTTCCCTCCCACCGGCTAATGGGGACAATTTCGAGATCAAACCCCACTTCATCAACATGCTGCCTAAGTTTCATGGTTTGGAATCCGAAGATGCATATATCTTTATCAACAAATTCCAAAACGTTTGCGCCATGATGAAAACTACCCAATTAAGTGATGACGCTATAAGGCTAAGGGTCATTCCTTTCACCTTATGTGACCTAGCCGAGAAGTGGCTATACAGCACCACATCACACTCAATTAGAAATTGGGACGAGTTTGTGAAAGCTTTTCTTAAAAAGTTCTATCCTCATCACAAAACTGCTAAAATCCGTAATGAAATTATACAATTTTCACAGCTTCCTGCCGAACCATTTTGGAAATGTTTTGAAAGATTCAAAGACCTTCTCGTTCAATGCCCTCACCATGGAATCGAAAGATGGCAACTTTGCCAAACCTTATACGAGGGATTGAACCCGGCAACGAAGCAGTTGCTAGAAACCATTAGTCAAGGTCACTTTCTGTCCAAGTCTAGTGAGGAAGCGTGGCAGTTTCTTGAGGATCTTAGTGAGCAAACAATTCAGTGGGAGAGTACCAAGACCACATCATCATCTTCTTCTATTGGTCAACCTAGGGCAGGCATACATCAAGTAGAGATGTCAATTGCTATGAAGGCCGAGATGGCCGCTCTTACGAAAAAGCTAGAAGCGCTTGAGACCAAAATCTCAGCACCTTCTCCTGCCCCTGTCATGCCCCCATGAACTGTTTGTGCTTGTTGTTCGGATCCATCACATCTCACCGAAGAGTGTCCTTACACTGCATCCAATCAAGGACAAGATCAAGTCAATGCTGCCTTTCAGCAATGACAAAGAAATGATCCATACTCTTCGACATACAATCCGGGTTGGAAGAGCCACCCTAATTTCACTTGGAACCAAAATCAACAATCCCAAGGAAACAACAATTTTCAAAGGGCTCCTCCTCCACAACAACAAGCACCTCCACAAACTCAATTTCAGCAGCCTCTCCAACAGCAACCTTATCCTAATCAGATGAACAATTTTGTACCCAACAATTTTGTTCCCCCTCAAAATGCTGTTAGCTCGCTCGAAAGAAGTCTAGAAGCATTCCTAAAGCAATCTGCACAGTCCACTGCTAGGATAGAGATTCTGTTCAATCTTTGGTGCAAAACAGTGCTTCACATGATCAAAGCATCAAAGCTATTGAGGCACAAATTGCACAACTCAACACAGCATTGAAAGAGCGAGAGAAAGGAAAGCTTCCGTCTCAACCACTCCCAAATCCCGGTCACGCACATGTTGCACATGAACAGCAGAATCATAACGTGAATGCTGTGACTACGTTGAGATCCGGAAAAGTGCTGCAAAACAATGTGGGTATTCATCGTGACACCTCTGCCGGTGGTCCTTCATCTTCCTCTTCTTCTTCGTTAGAGCCTATTCTCCATCCTTCACATGGCTCTACTTCTTCTAGCTCGAACGGACCCACTTCTCACAACACGAACACATCTACACGGGGTTCCGTTCCAACTCAACAATCTGATCCGCAAAAATTGGACTCAACAACTTTTCAAAATGTTCCTTTTCCAAATCGGTTGAGATCCAATAAACCAACTCCACAGATGGAGAAAATTGTAGAGTTGTTCAAACAGGTTAGCATAAATATCCCTCTTTTGGATGCGATCCAACAAGTTCCTTCATATGCAAAAATCTTAAAGGACTTATGCACCAAAAAGAGGAAGTCACAAGTACCAAAGAAAGTTTTCGTGGCTAGTGCTGTTAGTGATACTCTTGTCAATTCTTTACCCCCAAAGCACAAGGACCCCGGTTGTCCTACTATTTCGATCACAATTGGGAACAAGACCATCAATAGAGCACTATTAGATCTTGGTGCTAGTGTCAATTTGCTACCCTATTCGGTGTACGAACAATTAGGCGTTGGAGAGCTCGAGCCTACTCATTGCACTCTCCAAATGGTTGACCGATCAATCACCCACCCTAGGGGAGAGTTGGAGGATGTGTTAATTAGAGTAGGGGATTTCATTTTCCCCGTGGACTTTATTGTTATGGATACACAGCCTTTCGCTAACCCCCGTAATCAAATTCCGGTGATACTTGGTCGACCATTCCTCGCGACTTCTAACGCGGTAATCAACTGTCGTAATGGTTCAATGAATCTATCTTTTGGCAAGATGACAGTTGAACTTAACATTTTCAAGTTAGGAAGTCAGCCTTGCGAGCCGAATTCTAGCGTACTTGATGTGTGCTCGATCGATGAGATCGCGGAGGAGGACTGTGAGTTCGAGAATTTCATGTTTGATCACAATAATATTGACGCAACTAGTGCGTTCCTCCTAGAATCTGACACAGCTTTCACGACGGACAAAGATTATGAGTGTTTCACCTTTGTTGATGATCTTGAAGACTCTCCACCCGAGTTTGAGTCTTTTGCTTTTTCGGATGAGTTAGTTGAACCATCCGACTCGGTAGCGTACACTCAATTTGAACCTTTGATGGAATCCTTCGAGTTTGAAACAGTTACTCCATTGTTACCATATATTGTTTCACCACCTAAACTCGAGCTAAAGCTTTTGCCGTCGCACCTAAAATATGCTTATCTAGGTGAAAATGAGACCTTACCAGTTATCATATCGGCCTCTCTAGCTCTTGAGCAAGAGAAGGCTCTTTTAACGGTCTTATACAATAATCGGCAAGCTTTCGGCTGGTCTATGGCGGACATCAAGGGGATTAGTCCCCTCATAGTCGAACATCATATACACTTGATGGATGATGCCAAGCCGGCAAGGGATCCACAAAGACGCCTCAACCCCATCATGAAAGAGGCGGTCAAGAAGAAGATTGTTAAGTGTCTTGATAGCGGTATCATTTACCCTATCTCGGATAGCCAATGGGTTAGCCCCATTCATGTCGTGCCAAAGAAATCGGGCATCACGGTCATCACCAATGAGGCAAATGAGTTAATTCCCACTCGCACCCAAACTGGGTGGCGAGTTTGCATCGACTACCGGAAACTCAATGCCGCGACAAGGAAGGACCACTTTCCTTTACCATTCATTGACCAAATGCTAGAACGATTAGCGGGGCATGAATTCTACTGCTTTTTAGATGGCTATTCCGGTTATAATCAAGTCCCCATAGCCAAAGAGGATCAAGACAAGACTACATTTACTTGTCCCTTTGGCACTTTTGCTTATCGTCGCATGCCCTTTGGGTTATGCAATGCACCCGCTACATTTCAGCGGTGTATGATGGGGATCTTTTCGGACATGGTGGAGAAGTTTTTGGAAATCTTTATGGATGATTTCTCCATTTTTGGTGACTCCTTCGATGAGTGTTTACGACATCTTGACGCAGTTCTCACCCGCTGTAGGGAAAAGAACTTGACTTTGAATTGGGAGAAATGCCACTTTATGGTACGAGAAGGCATTGTCTTAGGACATGTAATCTCGCAAAACGGCATAGAGGTTGATAGAGCTAAAATCGAAGTCATTTCTAATCTTCCTCCTCCTAAATGCGTCAAAGATATCCGAGCTTTCCTTGGCCATGCCGGTTTTTATAGACGGTTCATCAAGGACATTAGCAAGATTGCCAGACCCTTGACTCTCTTGTTGGCCAAGGACACTACTTTTGTTTTCGACTCAACTTGCATGAAAGCGTTCGAGTCTTTGAAACACTCACTCATTTCTGCGCCCATCCTTTCATCTCCAGACTGGACGCACCCTTTTGAAATTATGTGCGACGCATCAGATTTTGCCATTGGTGCTGTTCTTGGACAGCACATTAACAAGATGTCGCATGTAATTTACTACGCTAGCCGAACATTAAATGAGGCCCAATTAAACTACACAACAACAGAAAAAGAGTTTTTAGCGGTTGTGTTTGCACTTGAAAAATTTCGGCCTTATTTGATCGGCTCTCCAGTTATAGTGTACACGGATCACTCAGCTCTTCGCCACCTTTTTGTGAAGAAGGATGCTAAGTCTAGGCTAATACGTTGGATCCTTTTGCTGCAAGAATTTGACCTTGTTATAAGGGACAAAAAGGGATGTGAAAACGTAGTGGCCGATCACCTTTCACGACTTCCTTCTTCGCCCACACTTGAACTGCCTATCACTGATGCTTTCCCCGATGAGCAACTCTTGACCGTTTCTTGCGAACCATGGTTCGCCGATATTGTAAACTACTTAGCCACCGGCTTGATACCTAAAGATTGGTTGAAACAAGACAAACTACGATTTTTGTCCCAAGTAAAGCATTTTTACTGGGATGAACCTTATCTTTTTAAATATTGTTCCGACCAAATCATTCGCCGGTGTGTGCCAGAAAATGAGGTCAAGAGTGTGCTGTCTTTTTGCCACGATCAAGCATGTGGCGGGCACTTTGGCCCAAAGAAGACAGCCGAGAAAGTTTTGCAGTGTGGTTTCTATTGGCTACGACTCTTCAAAGATGCATTCGAATACTGCAAAACTTGCTCCCGGTGCCAACACTTGGGCCAGATATCGCAGAGAAATGAAATGCCGCTCCAACCAATTTTGGTTGTAGATATTTTTGATGTTTGGGGTAGAGATTTTATGGGACCATTTCCTAACTCTTTTGGAAATGTGTATATTCTTTTGGCTGTTGACTATGTTTCAAAATGGGTCGAGGCTGTGCCTAGTCAAACGAATGATAACAAGGTTGTCGTTCGATTTCTAAAAGAACACATCTTTTCTCGATTTGGGCACCCTCGCGCAATAATAAGTGATAATGGTTCTCACTTTTGCAATAGGACTTTTGAGTCCTTAATGCGCAAATACGCTATCACCCATAAGCTGTCAACGCCATACCACCCCCAAACATGTGGGCAAGCCGAGATCTCGAATCGACAAATTAAGCAAATCTTGGAGAAAACGGTTTCTAAAAACCGTAAAGATTGGTCACTAAAATTGATCGATGCACTATGGGCTTTCTGTACTGCATATAAGACCGATCTTGGCATGTCCCCATACCGGCTCGTCTACGGGAAGGCGTGCCACCTCCCAGTAGAAATTGAGCATAAGGCATTTTGGGCCATTAAAGAGCTGAATTTATCTTTAGGAGATGCGGGCAGCAATCGAAAGCTGCAATTGAATGAATTGGAGGAGCTGCGGGATGAGGCATATGATAATGCCGTGATTGCTAAGAACCGAGTTAAGGTATTTCATGATAAAAACCTTTTGCGAAAGACATTTAAACCAGGTCAACAGGATTTATTATATGATACTCGGTTACACTTTCATCCCGGCAAGCTCCGTTCTAGATGGAGAGGACCTTTTGTAGTCCGCACCGTTTATCCGCACGGTGCGGTTGATCTTGAGAATCCAGAAGACGGTACTTTATTCAAAGTAAATGGATATCGATTGAAACCGTTCTTCTCAGCGGACCCTTCGGAGGAGCTCCTGTTCTTGCAGGAGCCGATTTACACCGATTGATTCTCCTCCACCTTCACCCTCGAATTTCCTTTTTTTCCAAAACTTTATTTCAAATAAGTTTGGGGGTGTATATACTATGTAAATATAATAATAAGCAGGAACTCGCCGATATTATCAACCCACTTGGTGCAGCATGACAGTGAGGATACTGTCCATTATAAGTTTGGGGGTATGTTCGGTAAGTTTTCCTTTTGCATTCATATGTATATTTCTGCATTGCATCTTTATATAAAAATCATAAAAATTTGAAAAATTTGAAAAAAAAAATTAGAAAACAGAAAAACCCATAAAAATTGAAAAAATTCAAAAATTATAAAAATTAATGTATTCAATTCTGGTTAATTGACTTGAGTTTGATAAATAGGTTAACTGGCTAGGAAAAACTAAATCTTAGACTTAGTAAATTAAAAACCCTAAAAATAACCTTTCTTAGAGTTTAACGATAGAAAGTATATGTCTTGTAGATTATTTAGAAATAGGCAAATTTTGGGTTCACTTCTTGGGCTAAGTCAAAATGAGGGAAGAGTATTGATGTTCTTATTAGAGAATAAGTTTGAAAAATAGTTCCTAGCTTAAGTCTAGATTCTGAAAACATGTACCCTACAAAATGCACAAACACGTACCTTGAAACTTGGATTAGTAGAAGAGACCTTGAAATACTCTTGTCTAAAGTCCTTAGCACAATGAAAAAGAAAAGAAAAAAAAAGTGAATAAAGAAAAAATGGACACTGGTTTTTGTGATTACTTAAGGCTGTAAAAATAGAAAAATATTTAGCGAGGGTGCTTCATCACCTAGTGCCTTAGACCAACTGGTTTGGGAGCCACTGCTAAAAGCCTTGGGTGTTGCAAAACTAGGAAGTACGCTTTAAAACGCTAACGCATCTTGTAATCGGTTGTTGGTACCTCAAGAAGTATTAACAGTCGCATGAAGGATGTGAAAGAGAAATTTCACAAGTGCTTTGGACAATGGACGGGAGTACGATTGCTTGATTTGAATTTCCAAGTGTAGGGGTGATATTTACACACACGTGGGGATATGTGATTAGAGTTTAGATAAGAGAAAGGAATGAAGAATAGAACTTGTATCTTTAGTAGAGTTGATAAAAACTCCTAAGTGGAGATGTAACCCTAGAAGGAAAACTTAAGAAATGCCGAAAGCTAGATAATTCTACAGGATATATATAATCTCAAGTTAAATAATGAGGAAGTGTGAAGAATATGGGTGGATAATTTGCGGGTCGACGATAATAGAATTCCTTGTTAGAAAACCTAAATGGAGAACAAAAGTCGAAAAACCAAATTGATAGGATTTTGTGGGTGTAATCCGCTGAAAACCCTCAGGAGACAACACTCCTCCTACTAGGGACACCTAGAGGTTTAACGGCTTGTTGCACGAGCTCAGTGCAATCGCGTTCCCCTGCGAAAGTGCGGCTAGGTTAGATTTTTATTTAAATAATAAGTTTGCTCGAGGGCGAGCAAATGATAAGTTTGGGGGTATTTGTTCATAACATAATATTGCATTCTGTATTCCCCAGTCTTATGCATTTTACAATAAAAACAGGTGCTTTTGACCCATGTCTGCTACATGTTACAGGTTACAGTTTCTTGGAGCAAAAACAGTGAAAAACACAAATGACGACACAAAAGAAGGATTTTTGACCAACAAATAGGAAGATCTTAGTAAAGCCCAGCAGAAGAACGGTTCACCATCACCAAGGCAACGCAAGATCCAAATTTGCAAGAAAAACGGTTAAAAGATCCATTGCAAAGTGTTCACTGAAGATCTGGAATTAATACAGAAGCCAAATTGATATAAAGAATAAAGAACCAGGAAGCCCAAAAGATACCAAGGCAGTCCAGAAAATTTGATGGGCTGAACTCACCATTGGGCCGTGGAACCGCGGCCCAAGCGCGCCCATGCCGCGGTTCCGCGGCCGTTTGAAGCCCTAATGCGCAGGGAATTTTTCCATAATTCTTTGGCGGCTGTGGAAAGATTTTCTAGGGGTATATTTGTAATTGTAGACATGCGGTGCAATTGTAAACCTAGGGTTTCTATGTCCTATAAATAGAACCCAAAGCCTTGTATTTTCTTATGCCTCTACTCATGAATAAAATTCTGTTTTCTTGAAGTTAGAGCGCATCAAAAGTAAGTAGGTTATTTTCCTTGCAATAGTTGTAGTTTTTCATATCTGCTCTTATTTTCTCGCCTTAGTTTAAATTAGTTTAGTTTTTATTAACTTGCAATCGATGTTTTCTCTCTTTAATAAATTCTTGTTTTTTTTCATCCCCTCAATGAGCGAGTAGTTTCCTCGCTTGTTAGGGTTAGGAATAGGGAAGGATTTGAGAGATGGAGATCTCTCATCTCTTTTCGTTGCTAAAACTTTTATGAACATTAGAACTCCATGCATACCTTTTTATTTCGCTCCCTACGGCACTTTTACCCGCAAGGTAACGGTGATTTCGTAGTCTAAAGGCCCGGATCTTAAGGTTTTCCATGGAGGTTAGGGTAAAGATTAAGAAAGGAAGGACAAGGATCTAGAGGAAGAATCAATCTTCCTAATCATCCTAATCCCCTTTGTTAAGATTTACCATAACACTAATATGATACATTTAATTAATAGCAATGGAAAGAGATATAGATCTTTGTTTACCAAATTTTCCCTAGACCTAATCCTAGCAAGTTTCTAATCCTAGTCTCATACAACTTCAATTTTTAGGTTTAATTATAAATCCAAACACCATTTGGAATTAACTCGTAAGAACTTAAAGGAGATTTACACATCCCTGTGGACCGACCCGTATTCACCGGCTAGCTGCAAAGCGACGCCGTTCTTGATTGCGGTTACAAATATTTTTGATCTATCTTTTAGAAAGCGCGAGCACGCTAAATCAACCAATCAACGTTTCGTAGTTTAAGTGCTGGTCATGTTCCGTACTTTTCGGGCCGTGACAAAGTTGGTATCAGAGCGTTAGGTTTTACCTCCTGAGTGTAGGATGGCCCTTGGTTGATGGAGTAGGTGACTTAAGAAGAGTGACGTACCGTGGGTATGTTCCGCGGCATACTTATGATACGATACTCTGCTTAAGAAGCCTTAGGATGTACAATTCTTTTCATAGTATTATATTCATTCCTATGATCTATCATCATCAGTACCGGTTATTGTTTTCTTACCACGATTTTATGGGCAGAGAGAGCTGCGGCTAGAGTTGCGGTCAGCACGAGCTCGTCACGGACGAGGACTGACCAAGGCATGATTCCAGGGACATACGGTTTGCATAGACGCGTCGTTTGGTTGTGTTTTCACGCCATGAGCGTTTGATGGGTCGCTTTTACGAGATTACTCGGACGTGCAGATCAGCACCAGAGGATTGATCCACTGATAGAGGCCATCCAGAATGTGATGACCGTCAATGCACGGATTATTTGATGATGGAGGCATTGTTCAGCGTGCGGACGAATAAGCCAGTTGCTGTGAATGACGAGATATCGCCCCAGATGTTGGAGCTATTGCTGTACGAGTTGTACTTAGAGATATGATAGAAGGTCGTTAGTCATCCGAGGATGAATGACTAGGACATGTGGTTCGTTCTCTTACCCCGATGTGAGGTCATCAGATAGATTGATTCCAGCTTGAGGAGACTTCATACAGATATGTTGGTAGTCGATAGAGACGATCGAATGTCAGGAGTCCATTTTCCAAGTTTAAAGGATTCAGAGACAAATGCAAGTAATTCTATGGACCCTCTAGAAGAATGAAATCCTAACTCGACATAATGACCATGGAACGCTATTGAACCTTAGTGTTTGCGGCAATTCAGCAGTGCCATTAGTGAGGCTTGGATTTTCCCTTCTACGGTTGGTCCACAGGTGCTGTGGCATATACTCAATATTATTAAACTGTACTCAAGATGTTGAGCTCTTGGGGGATTATGGAACTTTGACGAATCGATCGAAAGGTTCGACTTCATTCGGATATCATGTGATGGGATACATTGCTTGGGAAACTCCATATACGAGTATAGCCGTTGGAGCGCAGTCCATGCAGCCACGAAGAGACGAGTCCGAAGAAGTCGACATTAGAGAAGAGTGGAGTAAGAGGTTCGTACGAGATCATGACGAGATGACGTTCCACTCCGCTGACATCAGAGATGTGATACGCATGCAGAGGCGTTGTATATGGATGTATCTTCCAGAAGGAGTTGCGGTGAGTATGCAGCCGTTCCGGAACACGATACAGATTTAGTAAAAGATGATAACGTCCGGGCAGTTCAACAGAAACGAGATTTGGGAGAGACCTCGACAGGACTTTTCTGGAATACTATACGAAAATACTTGGACCCAGGAGCGGTCATATTGCGCACACCCAACAGGCCAGAGTTCGGCATCGTCGACGAGAAATGTTATGAGTGACCACGACAGTTGGCCAGAGACCCTTAGAGGATGTGCTTGAGCGGGAATATTCCGCCATACTTGATTTCGGTATTTTGGGCGATCTATTCGCATGATTGAGTTTTGATTACTGAGTTTCATGATATTTGTTTTCATGCACCATAGCTGCACCTACTGAGTATTTACGTTTTGTGCATAGTTATTGCACTTGAGATATGCTTTATACACCGTTGTGTTGATTTATGATTTGTGCAGGTTTATTGCACTTGATTCAGTTTTATGCCTTGACTGCACATGTTTATGATTTCATGGATTGCATACAGCAGATTTGATTTTTGTGCAGGTGGTATGCACTCGATTTGGTTTTTGCACTCGGTATAGCTTACATGTGCTTGTAGTGCGTGGATACGTGTTTTGTGCATGCAGTTGCACGCGTTTATGATTTTATACACCTTGGCACACTCGGTGTTGCTTTGTATACGCATTTGAGTTATTGATGCATTTCCGTGCACTTGTTGCACCCGATTTGTATTTTGTGCAGTTGTTGCACTAGGTTTTTACACTGTGCATTGTTGCACCATATTGTATTTCGTGCACTGGATGCACTGTATTTGGTATTTCGTGCACTGGATGCACTGGAGTTGGTATTTTGTGCACTTGATGCACCATATTTGTATTTTGTGCGATTGTTGCACTGTATTGTATTTCGTGCACTGGATGTACCGGATTCCTATTTCGAGCATTTGTTGCACCAGCTAGGTATTTTGTGCATTGGTTGCACCGGAATTATACTCCGTACCTTGGTTGCACCCGATTTATGTCTTTGAGCATTTGTGTTACCAGATTTGAGTTTTGTGTGCGTCTGCACTTGATGTTCATTTTCATGCATGCTACTGCACTAAATACTTTTCACGGACTGACGCGCTTGGGTTGGATTTTTGCGCATAGTAGACGCTTAATATTGGATTTTGTGCGCATTGGATGCACTTGATTTAGATTTATTTGTGCATGTTGGATGCGCTTGATTTAGATTTTATTCATGCATGTTCGATGCCCTTGATTTAGCCTTCATTCGTGCATGACGGATGTACTTGATTTGTATTTTCGCGCATGTTAACCGCATAATATGAGATATGGTTTTGTGCACACCGGATGCACTCGATTGGGATTTCCATTCATGCATGTTAGTTGCACTGGATTGAGATTTTGTGCACCACAGTTGCACTTGACTTTGATTTGATATCATTCGAGATGTTGATTTTGATTCCATGCCTGATATTTTGAGCGATTTATTTGCATGATTGAGATTTTGTGCACCACAGTAGCACTTGACTTTGATTAGATATCATTCGAGATGAAGATTTTGATTTGCCTATGGTATGCATGTGATTTGACTTATGCTTTCGGCATAGTTTTCATGCACTTTTAGTGTTTTGATTTGGTTTGGGCACACGGATGCACATGGTTGTGTAATTATATACCGCGGTATACCTAATTGGGATTGAGGTTTATTGTATACCGTCGATTTCGATTGTGATATTCGATATTTGTTTTCGTGCACCTTGTGCACTGAATTTGGATTCTTGCGCATGCTTGGGCGCTTGATACGATTTTGGTGCACACCAGATGCACTAAATCGAGATTTTCGTGCATATTTGATGCACCTGGTATTGCTGTCAAGCACACACCGTTGCCCTTGACAGGTATTTTCGTGCACACCTGTTGCACTTAAATTTTGTTCTGTGCACATGTATGGCACATTCATTGATTTCGATTTCCGTGCTCACCAGACGCACGTAGCAGTGTTATATACCTTTTGGGATTGATTTCCTTTGAGCAGTATGTTTTATTATATTTACTATTTGATATAGTAGCGGAGCAGGACTAGTCCGAGGACAGTACCTGATTATGTTTTTGCATGCATCGATAGTTATCGAAGAGATTTCCATAAGGGAGCGATAGTCTCAGTATTTACCTACGTGTCCGAGATGACACGAAGCATTTTTCAAAGGAAACCCTTGTAAAAAAAATTCTTCTAAATAGCGGGACGTATGTTAAACAAAAGATATATATATATATATATATATATATGTATGTATGTATGTATGTATGTATGTATATGGGATTATTTTCTTACAATAGACGTCCGCCACTGTGCCGCGATACGCGCGTCGCACAGCAACATGAAAGGTTTGGCATGCATTTTCTTCAGATGTTTACATGTATAGTTTTGATTTATATCTTATTGGTTTTCGTATTGGATTTGACATTTGTGTCTTCACCATGACTCCGATGATTGCGGGATTCTTGATGGAGTTTTGATTTTTAGTTATCTGGTCATTGTTCATGCGCATGCATTGCGCTATGATGCGTTTTATGTATTGATGATTTCGGAGACCCGACGACCTGGACTTTTTACTGAAATGTTTTAGTATTAGAGGGGTTTAAATTTAAATTCGGGGACCGAATTTCTTTAAGGGGGTAAGATTGTAACATTTCATAAAAGTAAAATATTGTTTTTGGGGATTTTTATAATTAAATAATATTATATTGAATATTTTAATAAGGCGGTATAATTAAATACCGATAAATTGGGAAAATTTTGGAAAATTATGGAAATTACTGAAATGAAGTTGCTTTATGTGAATTATGCAAATTATAAGTTTTTATGATTAATTATACATTATTTAGTGCAAATCGCGATTAAATATCGCTAATCGCGCATTAAGCTTGTCTTGTGCAAAACATGCACCATGTCATTTTAACACTTGTTACATTTTATCATGGCTTTACTTTATTTCTTCATGCTTGATTTGGGTTTTATTATGAGAAGAAGAAGAAGAAAAGAAAAGATAAAGAAAACAAGAAAAAGAAAAGTCAAAGAGATATAGGCATGAGAGAGAAAGAGAGGGTGAGGGGTCTTGGTTGACTTGAGCCATTCTCTTCCCTCTTCATAATTTTCTTCATCTTTCTTTCCCCTTCCTCTCCCATGGCAGCACTCCCTCTCCCTCCACCTCTAAACCCTCAAAACAGCATCAAAACAACACCAAAACATCATCCCCACTTCACAAAAAGCATGCACAAGACCATTACAAGCGCTTTGGACCAAGCAAAATAGGATTTTGACGTTGTAGGGGGATTCTTGAGTGCCAAATGAGGTAATCTTTCCACTATTTGTGTATTAGTTAAGTTTCTATAACCTCTACCTAAATTTGGATGTGATTTAGAGTGGTTTTGATGTGTTTGGAAAATTCTAGAGAGGGTTAGGGTTTCCTTGAGTTGTGTTGGTGAACTTGAGTGTAATTACTGACTAGGAAACCCCCCATGGTGTTATAAACCCAGACCAAACACTAATACCAAACCTGAAACCCAAAATACGGAAAAACAGAAACTTGTTATGTCAGTTTTGTGATTATTTGAGGGTGCAGGGAAATCTGGAGTGAACTGGGATTTTTACGAGAGAAGCAAACAAGTCCAGAGACCAAATTGAGACACCACGAGACCCCCCTACCAAAACGAACCCCAACTGAACCCCCCAAACCAAGGAGACCGGATTTTTTGGTCTTGGGGTCGGCCACATGGAAGAATTGGGTGCCCAGGTTCCTTCAGTAGTTCATATACACCCTATACATCACCCCAGTATTGTTTGTGCACCTAGTTTTGACCTGAACTAAAATCTGGAGTATGTTTTCTTGGTTTCTGCCTTATGTTTCGTGATGTTTATGAATTTAAGTTTTGATATTTTTTTTGATATCGATCACTTGGCGTTTGTACGTCTATATCGAGGGTTATTTGGTTGAATTGCGAGATGTAGACCATAGATTTTGACCTATGTGAGATTCGTGTGTCGTTTTGGTTTTGAATTGGATTTTAATGCGGCATGATACGTTATTATATGTATGTACCCTCGCGAAGACTTCGAGAAGACAAGTAAGCGCGTGGCAACATCGGCATCGGTAAGTGAAGATCAAGGTGAGTAGATATATATCTACGGGGGAAGTCGGGTGGATGGCGTATAGCACCCCCGCATTTTCGTAAGAATATGATGTGATGTGATATTGATGTACATTTATACGCTATTGTGAGATATGAACCATAGCAAAGGAAAGGCTTTAGGAGATTATGGGTTTAGTGTTAGCGAGAATTGGAGAAAGGACCTCAGTTGGTTTTTAGTCACGAAACCCTAGAGTAAAGATTTGCATACACGCACATACACACACTCGCATACATTTACTTCCTTGTGCGTATTGGGGACATATATATATTCGTATTCATATGCATGGATGATGAGGATAGTATATGGTATTGGGAGATGAGTCGATGAGTTTGAGCATGGTGCCATGAGATCGGTGATATGATTGGTTCGTATTAGGAGATACGACGTGATATTAGAGGATTGTTTGGGCGATGTGTATTTGCACACACGCATACATTTATGTTGATGATATTAGTATTGTACTAGACTTAGATCAGTACCCCCCTGTTCACGATATACGATGTTAAGGATATCAGATGAGTAATGAGATAAATATGATATTTGACCGTACCCAGATTTGGGGATGCCGTACAATAGATTTACCGTACGAAATACATTTAAGATGTTAGATCCGCACTCTTGACTCGAGGATGTCATACATATATATATATATATATATATATATATATATATATATTGTATCATACCTGATACTATTGAGGCGAGATCACCGACCACTAGATATATATAGATCGACTCAGATTTAGGTGGATTTCCTTACCCTTTTGACTGGGCTCGGGTCATACTTGTTTTCAAAAGTGGAGAATTGTGAGAATTTTAAATACCAAACTGCATGACTCGTATATTGGGTAGGTATATTTTTCAGGGTTGCTGTTACTACATCACTTTCTGTATATTCATGATATTCCATCGCATTGCATGCTATTACATGTGTTATCTATAATTATTATGAAACCCTGCTATCAGGACACCAGCACCATTACCGATGATGCGTATGCTCCACAAACACTTGCTTGCCGGCTCACACACATCATCATCGCTAATTGCCATGTCACGTACACTTTAGAGAATACTATTCATTGACATAGCTTGCTAGCTGATTGTTGCAATATGTTATAACTTTCGTATGCTAGTTTAACTCATGCATTCTTTGCATGATATCAGATGCATTCATATATTCATTGGTCATGCAGTATTACGGAGATTTATGCCGGTGTTCACTGTTTATTGATATCATGATTTTGATGATTTCGGATTCTTCTCGAGATCTTCTGGATTTGGAAACCGCATGTGAAAGTTTTATAAACTGATTATTTTATTTTAAATGGAAAGATGCGGTTTTCCTTGATATGATAAGTATTGTCCACCATGATATTTTCACGGTTCTTAGATGGTTTCCGAGACCCGATTCGAGGCGTTGGATGAACCGGCTGCGGGTACATAGTGGACCCGGTATGGTATCCCGTGGCAAGAAGCTCGAGTTGTAGACGATGAGCCCGGCAGGGGCAGACTGCCTATCGGTGATTGTTTGGCGCGGCGGATATTCGAAGGATACCGTTCGTGGTCGTGTGATTGATGATATGGGCCAATCCGGACCGACGGAGCCCGAGGTATTGAGATATTGAGATTTGATGATAAAGGCCAGTCCGGATAGCCGAAGCCTGAGATATTGAAATATTAAGATTCATGTTTTGTGTCGATACTTGACACTGATTTCTCTGTTGATTTCATTGATGATATTCGATTTATATGCATACATGAATCTCATTAAATAAAGAAAAAAGTTGTCTCACTCATGAAGTATTCTGTTTCCATTTGTAATGCATTCATACATCATATATCTGATGTGTTGCTATCTGAGGCACTGACATGAGCACGTGGTATTGCACTTATGTGTAGTTAGATCAGGATATTTATTTGAGGATATTACTTGATATGACCTAGGATAGCGTCATACATGCGATTTCTGCTCTGTGATATTTTCTACTCACGAGTTGGCAACTCACCCCCATTGTGCCACAGTTCCTTGCAGGTTTTACCGTACAGGTTTCGTTGCGGCTTTGCTGGCACACCGTTCCTTCCGGGTGATTGCTTTGGTAGGTTGGTTCTTTTGCATCAGGACCACCATTGTATATTGTTATTTCAGTTGTATCTAGTAAAACTCCATCAACCAAACTTGTTTATTTGATAGAACTAGAAGACCGGTGTATATTCTTTAGACCTTAGAGTCGCGCTTGAATTATTATGGTTTTCTGGTGGATATGGGCTTTCTTTTGAGTTTTGATCCTCGACCGTCGACATTGTATATTATATTGCTTGTGTGGTTGTGACCGTCAATTGACAAAGAGCTAGCTCCCTCTTGGGGATGCCTTTATTCATTATATTTATGCTTTTTCAGGTTTGCACCCGTTTGGGGTCAGTTTTTACAAAGGAAACTCTGCCGAAATTTTCAGAAAAGACTTGAGATTTTAAAAATGCATACTTCGGCTTATGTTGTTAAACTTCTTATTTTAAAGTTGGTTTTCCTTCACTTTACTGCTTTACTTGGTTTGGATTTTTGGGTTTTGGCCTAGATTACGTACGCCTCGAGATATTTCGTAGTTTAAGTGCCGGTCATGTTCCATACTTTTCTGGTCGTGACAATATACTCATTTTGAAGTTTGTAGTTTATTCACTCGTTTCGGAGTCTCTAGTTTATTTACTCATTTCGGAGTTTATAATTTATTCACTCATTTCGGAGTTTCTTGTTTATGGACTCATTTCGGAGTTTGTAGTTTATTCACTAGTTTCAGAGTTTCTAGTTTATGAACTCATTTCGGAGATTATTTAGTTTACCACCCTTGGGTTTATAGGAAAACTTATCCTAACGTTATATATAGATAACCCCTGCTCTTTGCGACAGAGGTCTTTTAGGCTTTGTGGTAATAGGGTTTTAGTCTGTGGTACCGTCGCGTTGGCTGATGTATTTCTCGATATGCAGTCTTTAAGCTGTTGTTCGAGTAGTCCCGCGACTGTCGTGTCTCTGATCTCTTCGGGGGCAGGACAAGACGTCTTCAAGTAATCATCTTAGGCTATATGACCGTCGGAAGAGCAAGCATTAGGAGTTTTCCATGTCGCTTTTTACTTGAGGTTAGGCTCGGTTTGGAGCCTCGATGAGTCATAACCACTCCGTGCTGGTGTGGGATGATCTCCGATAGTCTTTTAGGCTTTATATGAGTTTCTGTCAAGACCCTGAAGCTCGGATTTTGCTGTCGCTTCATTTTTGTTTGACGATGCCATGTCGTTTCTTTGCTGAAGTATGGTAGACATCTGTAGGACCTCTATACTGTATGTATTGCAGTTGAAGTCCGGAGCTAGGAATATACCTTTGCTCAAATTTTATTTGGCTCATTGGAGCTTTGTTGACGTCTGATCGCACGCTTTTGGCGTGTCGGATGTTCAAAGAATTAAAGTGTAACCGCGATCAGGACGGTGTCGCTATGCAGCTAGCCGGTTGAGCACGGGTCGGTCCACAGGGAGATGGTGTTATTTTACCTTCTTGTTTTAGACGAGTCAATAAAGAATCTATATGAGTTTGTTCAGTCTAACCTATGTGTATTATTTGCAAGTATAAAGTTGTTAAGAAAAGATACGAAATTGTAAGCTAAAGAAATCCGTACTCAAAACCTTTGAGCCGAGTCTTGACTAATTGAAGCTGGAGCAATCGGCAACAACGTGGATTAGGGGATTTAAGCGCGGTATTCTTGGAATCCGGCTTATTTACCCTTGTCCTTCTGTTCTTGTCTTTTGCTTTCGCCTCCGGCCAAACCGAACGCAACCGGTCACGGTTAGGAATCACCGTTACCTTGTCAGGGTAGGGTGCCTAACGGAGCGCTTGCGTATGGTTTGGACGGAGTTCAATGGAAAATAACGGGAAAAGGAATTGGGCAAAGAAGTGTTAACTTACAATACCGTATTGATTCTTAACAACGACACTAATTACAACATTCACAAAATGAACAACAAAGAGCAAAAGAAAAGAATAAAGAAAAGAAAAGATTACAAGAAAGTAAGTGCATGAATTAAATTGCAAGAAAGTAAAGACAAGGTAATAAAAAGCGAGTAATAAAAAGCGATAAAAAGAACAAGAAACTAGGACTCAAGACAAGCATGTGATCAATAGCCAACCCTTAAACTTGCAAGCTCAATCAAGAGGTTGCAAGATCAAGAGAAGGGTAGAGAACGCATGTGAAGTGAAGAACTAGTCCCGTAAGAAAATACGACCCTTGAGATCAATAACAAACCCTTAACCATTCAAGCTCAATGAAGAGGTTGAATGATCAAGGGAAAGCAAGAATCTCAAGGGGGAGCTAAAATAACAAGAAAGATACAAAACCCTCATCTTCATTAACATCCACTCAAAAAGCTCTCACTACAATTTTCATGGAGGAAGAATGAAGAAGAAGAATGAAGAAGAAGAAGAAAGAAACTAACAAAAAGAGGCTAAAGAAGTGGCTAAGAAATTGCTCCCTTGGTTTGGCTCAGATCCGGGGTATTTATAGGAGGAGTTCTGAAACCCTAGGGCCAATTTCTGACCCCAAATGAAATCCCCAAAGTGCCCCCAAAATTCTACAGAGTGCGGCGCCTGTACGGCCGCGCATCCGCGGCCAATACCCCTTATTGGCCGCGCATGCGCGGCCATGTGGTGGGATTGGAAGGTAGGGTTTTTGTGGGCTTCTTGTGTTGCTGTTTACTTCTGTTAAACATATACAGAATTGCAGAATTCTTCTATAATTGCTTCAGGTTCCAATAGTCAACAATGTTGGCTTCATTTTCAACACCTTTGAATTCAACTCCCTCGGGTCCCACACATCTTTGAATATCTTCAATGGGCCCCACGCATCTTTGAATATCTTCAATGGGCCCCACGCTTGACCAGAAATGACGACTGTTTTCGTCCTGCCTTTTTGAACTGGTAAGCGGTACTAGACGGATGCGGATGACTGAAACCCGGCTTTTATCTGTCTGTGACAGATGTTCTGTATTTTGACGTAACTGTGGAGATTTAGTGTTGATTTGCAATATTAGTACCGGAAACCTGTAACCTGTAAATATGTAGCAAATACGGATTAAAAGCACCTACCTATAAACAACCGAGCGTAAGAATGGGCGGTATAAAATGCAATATTCTGGTATGAACAAATACCCCCAAACTTAACTTTTGCTCGTCCCGAGTAAAACCAATTATTCACAAAAATAAAATGATAACCGCACTTTCACAGGGAACGCGATTGCACTGAGCGTGTGCAACAAGCCGTTAAACCTCTAGGTGTCCCTAGTAGGAGGAGTGTTGTCTCCTGAGGGTTTTCAGCGGATTACACCCACAAAATCCCGTCAAATTAGTGTCATAAGTTAACTATGATTCTACTCCTACAGTTTAGTATTTATGTTAGAAACTCTATCGTCCTAAGTTAGAAATATCCACCCCTTATGCTTCACACCTCCTATCTGTTTATCCTTAGATCATATACGTTCCAAAAAATGTTTAAAAAGATGTTGGTTCTCCTGAGTTTTCCTTCTAAAAGTATGGTCTCAAATCAGGGATTTTTATCAACATTACAGAAAACACAAGTCTTATTCTTCATTTCTATCTCTTATTCAAACATCGATTTTATACCCCTACGTGTATGTATATTTGCACCCCTATACTTGAGAATTCAATTCAAGCTATAATACCCTTGCCCTAATACCTAATACTACTTCTTTTCATTAAGAATGGACGGATTTGCTCACACACCTTTCATGCGACTATTAATGCTTCTTGAGGCACTAACGACCGATTACTGAATATGTGAACTTAAAGCGTAAATAGCAGTTTCCAGGTCTTGACTTTATTCTATTTTTTCTTTTTCTTTTTTCTTTTTCAAGACCGGATATATTTTTCAATATGCTCTTTTGGTGTTTAGCTTTAAATACCGTTTTTTCTTTCATACTAGGCTTTCAGGCAAGAGTATTTCTAGGTATCCTCTACTATCCCAAGTTTCAAGGTACGTGTAGGTGCAGTTTGTAGGGTATATACTTTCTAAATTTGAACTTAAGAAAAGAAACTATTTTTAAGACTTATCCTCCGGTAAATCTTCAATACTTTCCCTTCTTCTTGACTTAACTCAAAAAAACTGAACTCAAGATTACCTATTTCTCAAAAAAAACTGTAAGGACGTATACTTACCAAGTTTAAACAGAATGAGGGTTAATTTTAGGGTTTTCAATTCCTAAGCCTAGAATTTAGTTATTTCTATCATATCAACTAAACTTTCGGAATAAAGATCTAAGTTACCCTATTAGCTAACTTGACGACAAAGTTTTTATATTTTTTGAAAAATTTTCAATTTTTGTGGGTTTTTAATAAAGTATGCAAATGCAAAATATACAAATGAATGCGAAGGAAGAAAGCTTACCGAGCACACCCCCAAACTTAAACTTGACAGTGCCCTCACTGTCAGGCTATACCAAGAGGGTCAAAATTGTCGGCGCTCCCCCTAAAAACAAATTATATACAACAAAGAAAACAAAAATATATACAAAAAAGGAGTCCCCCCCAAACTTAAGTGAAACGGTGTTTCCACTGTTAAGTAATGAAGTTCAGGATTAGGGGGGAAAGAACATTGTCAAGCTATACAAGGCCTTACACAGGCCAAAAGTTAACACCAACCATTCAAAGATCTTATCGTGATAAAGCAGTGGCTGGTGAAAGAATGCGTAGAGAAAAGAGAGGGAGAATACGCGAGACCGTATTGAGATAGAAGTGGTATACGGTCTAGGTATATAAGAAGAAGAATGGCGGAGGGGAAAAAGAAGTGGAATACGAACTTGAGGGTGCAAATGGAGTAAATAGATTAGCACAATTTGTGATGACCGATCTGTGAAAAGCGATTGTGCTAATATATTTACCCGTCGAGAAATGGGGTCAAATCCCTCAAGATTCGTGAGAAACCATGGGTACGCCGAACTCGGTAAACCAGACACATGAAATGAAAGTGAGACGGGTTCTTGCAAGGTCGGAACGATAGAAGGGATGGAGGGAAGTGGTTGAGGAAGGGTATCGGTTAAAGGTTCAGGAGGGTGTACACAGTCAGTGGAAGGAACAGGATGAATTGGAAAATCCGACTCATCAAGCAAAACTGGTTCATCCTCAAAACTATCCTCAAAAATTTCCTCAAAATTTAGCACATCCATGCACTTCTCTTCAATATCAAGACGCATATGAAGTTCGGGAAAAACAGTTAAAGACTCGGGATGATGATTTGAAGAGACAAACTCAGCCAAATCTACGGGTTCATCATCCAAAATGTTCCCAGCGTCAATATCCTCAATCAAGTGAAAATCAAAATTCTCTGACACCTCATCAAAAGCATGGATATTAATCGATTCTGGTTCTAAGATATAGGTGTAGAGGTCAAAAGGATTAGGTATGGTTTCACTTGGAAGGGACCCTTCACAATCGGGCAAATCAAACACTACGAAGTCGCACAACTCATTCATCATTCTATCTTCAATCGATAAATCATGTGGGATACTCGATAGACTTTCAAAACAGGAGTTGTGGGATTCAATTTGGGACGGGTAGGTTTGATTTGGAAGGGGGTACATCTCACTCTCTCCACTCAAATTCACATCCTGTCCTGCCGCCTCATCATACATTTAAAAAGTTGGAGCTAGTTGAAAACTAGCTACCGGGTCACTAGGTTGCATGAGGGCGGCCATGGACGCATTCAAATCCATCATCTGTTGGCTTGACGCTACCCTAAAATCTTCCAGCGACTGTTCCAGACTAGACATAGGTTGTGAAGGGGTTTCAGTAAAAGATTCAAAGTTTGTTGGATACTGAAAACTCCCAAATGGCGGTTCTGATGCAATGTCTAGGGAAGGTGCAAAAGTAGGGTAGGATTGGTAGGAATTGAATAGCAGGACAGGAGTGGGATCAACATTGGGATATGAAGGTGAATGGATTTGTTGGTCCCAAGAATTTGTAGTGGTGAAAGGAGTGAAAGATCGGCTACGGGATTGTTCAATTCGTTCAGCAAGAGATATTGGTCTCGGGGTTACAACTGGACTTTCAAAAGGAGTATCAACGCAAGAAGGGGTGAATGTTTGAAACAGTTGATACGAAGTGGATTGCGGGGTCCAGTTGTTCGTCCTAGACGCGTCTATCCGATTTTTCAAAGAAATTTTTGGCATGGAGGGGTCGTTCGAAGTTCGGCCAAAACAAGAATCGTAGGAAGTTATGTCTGGTTGTGGGTACCAAAGTTCGGCAAGAGTTTTGCGAGGTGGGGTACCCATGATATGAAGAGAGAGAATCAAAGAAAGTTAGAGAAAAGGAGAGGAAAAAGAATGTGATTTTTTTTTTATTTTTTTTAATTTTTAGTTAGTTGTTAGCAAAAGAATGAAATATACACAAAAAAGAATATGGACAAAAATAATCACGACACAAAAATACCACACACTTAAACGTTCTAGGGTTCACCTAGGTCAACTAGACCTGCTCCAGAACTTGATTGTCGAAGTAAAACTGTGTCGAGAAACGGGCTTAAGATACACTGATCACGAGGCCAGGTAAGTGCAGAGATAAGGGGAGGTTTTCCAACGCTTTCGCGAAGTTCCTTAATTAAATAACCCTTTCTCTTTTGGCGGTTTCGCCGTTAACCCTTTCCTAGACACCCCGTAAACAATATACCGTTAAGCCAGGTTCTAAACACAGCTAACTTCTCCTAGTGAGCGCGAAGTCCTTAAGGCTTAAAGTCTAATTTCTTTTAAAATTTGTGCGGGTAATCGTTATGCTCAAGTTCGTGATTTGTGGGCCACGGAAAAGGTGATGAAATCCTTTACCGTATGTTGTGGGGTTCGCTTGCCCTTAAGTCTGTATTAATTGATGCAATGCACAATTCAATAAAAATTCTATAAAGAATCAAAAAAAAAATTTAGTTTAAGCGCGGCACTGCAACAAATACGGGTTAGTCAAGTTTTAGCGTTTGCTAGCGAACTTGCAAAGAATACTGCAAAGAATAGTATATTGGAAGCGTCGGATTTGAGAAGAAGGTGTTAGGAAAGTACGTACCGTTAAGTTTTGGGTTAGGAAACCCCCGTTGAATCAAATCCGGTAAGCTTGAAAAGTTCGCTTGCGCGGGTCAAACTACCCGGATCTTTGGCACTGTACTTCGTAATCACCTTTGCCTTGAATGCACACTTTGCTCCCACAATCGCAGTTTACAAATACGCAAAAATCTGCACACTTGCCCACAAGAATTATCAAAAAAAACAAAAAGGGATTTTTTTTTATAAATATATACAAAAAGAATATTAACCCGAATAACAAGGAAGAAAATACGCTACCGTCTCCCCGGCAACGGCGCCATTTGATCGCACGCTTTTGGCGTGTCGGATGTTCAAAGAATTAAAGTGTAACCGCGATCAGGACGGTGTCGCTATGCAGCTAGCCGGTTGAGCACGGGTCGGTCCACAGGGAGATGGTGTTATTTTACCTTCTTGTTTTAGACGAGTCAATAAAGAATCTGTATGAGTTTGTTCAGTCTAACCTATGTGTATTATTTGCAAGTATAAAGTTGTTAAGAAAAGATACGAAATTGTAAGCTAAAGAAATCCGTACTCAAAACCTTTGAGCCGAGTCTTGACCAATTGAAGCTGGAGCAATCGGCAACAACGTGGATTAGGGGATTTAAGCGCGGTATTCTTGGAATCCGGCTTATTTACCCTTGTCCTTCTGTTCTTGTCTTTTGCTTTCGCCTCCGGCCAAACCGAACGCAACCGGTCACGGTTAGGAATCACCGTTACCTTGTCAGGGTAGGGTGCCTAACGGAGCGCTTGCGTATGGTTTGGGCCGAGTTCAATGGAAAATAACGGGAAAAGGAATTGGGCAAAGAAGTGTTAACTTACAATACCATATTGATTCTTAACAACGACAGTAATTACAACATTCACAAAATGAACAACAAAGAGCAAAAGAAAAGAATAAAGAAAAGAAAAGATTACACGAAAGTAAGTGCATGAATTAAATTGCAATAAAGTAAAGACAAGGTAATAAAAAGCGAGTAATAAAAAGCGATAAAAAGAACAAGAAACTAGGACTCAAGACAAGCATGTGATCAATAGCCAACCCTTAAACTTGCAAGCTCAATCAAGAGGTTGCAAGATCAAGAGAAGGGTAGAGAACGCATGTGAAGTGAAGAACTAGTCCCGTAAGAAAATACGACCCTTGAGATCAATAACAAACCCTTAACCATTCAAGCTCAATGAAGAGGTTGAATGATCAAGGGAAAGCAAGAATCTCAAGGGGGAGCTAAAATAACAAGAAAGATACAAAACCCTCATCTTCATTAACATCCACTCAAAAAGCTCTCACTACAATTTTCATGGAGGAAGAATGAAGAAGAAGAAGAAAGAAACTAACAAAAAGAGGCTAAAGAAGTGGCTAAGAAATTGCTCCCTTGGTTTGGCTCAGATCCGGGGTATTTATAGGAGGAGTTCTGAAACCCTAGGGCCAATTTCTGACCCCAAATGAAATCCCCAAAGTGCCCCCAAAATTCTACAGAGTGCGGCGCCTGTACGGCCGCGCATCCGCGGCCAATACCCCCTATTGGCCGCGCATGCGCGGCCATGTGGTGGGATTGGAAGGTAGGGTTTTTGTGGGCTTCTTGTGTTGCTGTTTACTTCTGTTAAACATATACAGAATTGCAGAATTCTTCTATAATTGCTTCAGGTTCCAATAGTCAACAATGTTGGCTTCATTTTCAACACCTTTGAATTCAACTCCCTCGGGTCCCACACATCTTTGAATATCTTCAATGGGCCCCACGCATCTTTGAATATCTTCAATGGGCCCCACGCTTGACCAGAAATGACGACTGTTTTCGTCCTGCCTTTTTGAACTGGTAAGCGGTACTAGACGGATGCGGATGACTGAAACCCGGCTTTTATCTGTCTGTGACAGATGTTCTGTATTTTGACGTAACTGTGGAGATTTAGTGTTGATTTGCAATATTAGTACCGGAAACCTGTAACCTGTAAATATGTAGCAAATACGGATTAAAAGCACCTACCTATAAACAACCGAGCGTAAGAATGGGCGGTATAAAATGCAATATTCTGGTATGAACAACGTCACGTCTGCATTCTGTCAGAATGAGAAGGTATGCCGAGGTAGTCTTTAGGTTGTATATGAACCGTCAAGACTTGGAGCTAGGAATTTGCCATGGCTCAGTTTTGTTTCGACCCTTAGGTCTTTTGTTGACGTTACATCTGCACTCTGATGGAATGCGAAGGTTGTCGAGCTGATCTTTAGGCTGTAGATATTGCCGTCAAGATCTGGCTCTCATTTTTATGGAGCTTGTTGGGAAAATATAGTTCTCTTTTCATTTGTGCGTATGGATTGTATACAGGGGTCGGTGTAGACTCACCTGTAGGGAAGAAAAGTTTTATTTTCAAAAAAAAAATCATTTCTTTCCGCGATACTCTATCTTTTCAGCTTTTTATATCGCGAAAGTCACGATTGCCCAATCATTTCGGCTATTTTCGCGGTGCCGAATCATTTTGGCTATGTTTTTATATTTTTACTCGCTATTTTTTATTGCCAGTTGCCCAAACATTTCGGTTATTTCAGATGCATATATTTCTTGCTTGCTGATTTTTATTGCGAGTTGCCCCATCATTTCGGCTATTTAATACGCATTTTTGCTTGACTCGCTGAGTTTTATTACGAGTCAGGAACCTGGGTCCTAATACCAATTTTGGCATCAGCATCGCTGCAACTGGAATATCGCCAGGAGCGAATCATCATTTGTCGTGAAAGGACACGGAGTTTGACACCTGTTTACGCATCAGTATCGCTACAATTGGAATTCTTAGCGAACAAGGTTAGGATCTTGTCGACTAAGGCTTTTTGACCTTATGAGCCGAAAGGGTCTCACGAAGTTGTTTCTCCCCATGAGTCGAGAGGATCTCATAGGTGTATTTTCTCCTCAAGAATCGTGAGGACTCTTAAGTGTGTTTTTCTCTTATAAGTCGTAAGGATCTTACAAGAGTATTTTCTCCATATAAGTCGAGAGGACTTACAAGTGTCATTCATCATATAGGGACATTTCCTGCCATTGGTAGAACTTGGTGAGGGAACGTTTATTTGTGCCCGTAGATTGTATACAAGGGTCAATATAGACCGTCTGTAGGGAAACTTGGGAAATGTGATGGCTTAAGAACAGGTTCAGGTCCCTGTAACTTAAGGCTTTTGAATCCCGTGAGCCGTGATGGCCTTACAGGGGAAATTTTCCTTACGAGTCATGAGGATCTCGCAAGTGTAATTTCTCCTTAGAAATCATAGGGATTCCTAAGTGCATTGCTCCCTTGTGATTCGTAAAGATCTCACGCATGAAATTTTCTCCTCATAAGGTCGAGAGGACCTTGCAAGTGCATATGATTTTTTTATTTTATGAGTTTGTGCCCTTTCGGGTTTTCACAAACTCGCCGGCAATCCTGCTGTTTTTACTCGCGGCGCCCTTTCGGGTTTTCATCCGTGCTCATTTTGCTTATGAAAATACCATTTATTTGCGAACGATGAAACTCGCGAAAGTAGCTTCATCGCAGGTGACCCATCTGTTTGCCGGTGGGATTTGGGGGTGGCTTCATTGCTGGATTAGCTGTGTAGCCGGTAGAACTTGAGTTGCAATCCTTACCGTTGTGGCTTCGATTGCAATATAGATCTCAAGGATGGATATCGCCGTATTTAGGGCGATGCGCCATGTTTAAGGCGAGGTTTTAGTTTAAGGACATCTCGGCCTGTTGTTTCCATTTTCGAGGCGAATTTCTAGTTTAAGGACTTTTCGGTCCATTGTTAGTTTAGGGACATCTCGGTCCATTGCCAGTTTAAGGACATAGTGGTCCAACATTACCATTTTTGAGGCAACGGATCTTCCGGATACTACTTTCAGGGTTTTGACTCAGGAAGATAGCGAGTGGACACAAGCGTCGTCATCTATCATTGACCTAAATCGATCTGTTAGGCGTAGTATTTTTTTAGGAATCGACCGTTTATCGGCCGGAAGGGTCTCTCGCCATGCATATCCATGAGCAGGTAGGCCCCACCTTGGTAGACCTTGTTTATGATGTACATGCCTTCATATTTTGGCTCGAATTTCCCCTGTTTTGCGTGATTGGGGATCATGGGTCTTTTGAAGACTAGCACGAGTTCGCCTTGGCCGAATGTTCTCGGCCTGATCAGTTTTTCGTATGACCGCGTCATCTTTGCCTTATAAGCTTCTAGGTATTGATGCGCTATAAGGTGGGTTTCGTCGAGGTCGTCGAGCTCCCCAAGCCGGAAATGGGCGTTTTCATCATCTGTTAGCTCATATCGAACCGCTATTCAGAGAGAAGGGAGTTCTATATCCAGGGGGAGTACTGCTTCCGTGCCGAATACTAACGTGCATGGTGTTGTATTCGTGGCCATTTTGAACGTCGTTCGGTACACCCAAAGAGGTTCGTGCAACCTTTCGTGCCAGTCTCTTTTGTTTCTGGACACAGTTTTCTTTACAATCTTTGTCAAGGTCTTGTTGAAAGCTTCAGCTAGACCGTTAGCTCGAGGATTATAGATGGAAGAGTATCTCTAGTCTATTTTATACTATTCTGCGAAGCGTCTGATCTTATGGCTCCTGTAGGTCGGTCCATTATCCGAGATAATTCATCGCGGAATGCGAACTGGTAGATGACATGTGTCCTGAAGAAATGGATGATATTCTCCGTCTTCACCTCCTTTAGTGGTACTGCTTCTGCCCACTTAGAAAAGTAGTCAATCGTTGCCAATATGAACCGATGTATTTTGGATGACGCTGGTTCGATGGGGCCAATTATGTCGGTTCCCTATATTTCGAACGGCCAACTAGCTACCGTTGGATGTAGAGGATTTGGATGTTGGTAGATGAAGTCCCCATGAACCCGGCACGAGTGACACTGCTTTGCATATTTAAGGCAGTCCTGAATCATTGTGGGCCAATAGTAATCCATTCTTTTGATCTTCAGCTTCATCTTTGGCTCAGCTTGATGAGAACCGCAGAGTCCGTTGTGAGTTTCTTGAACGACTCTCTTTTCTTCTCCTGGCCCCTAGCACCTTAGCCACAAATAGTCAAGCGATCTCTTGTATAGAGTATCATTCATGAAGGCGAAAGATAGATCCCGTTTCAGTTTCATGAGCTGATGTCTTGACGACGCGTTTTCGGGCGTTCTATGGGATTTGAAGTAGTCTATGAAGATTTCCCTCCAATCCTTGAACTTTTCTTCGTCTTTTATTTGGAGGAATGCTTGTTTGGTCATTTCCTTTCCATCAGATGACTCTGTTAAATCCTCCGAAGATATCTCTACTGGCATGAGAATTCGACAACTTTTCACGATGATCTTTACGTCATTGAGGTCTTCATCGGCCAATTCTTTAGCCAATCTGGCCAATGTATCTGCTTTGTTGTTTTCCGCACGCGGTATACTCTCCAAGGTGTAGGAGGGGATTTGTGTCAACAGTTGCTGCACTCTTTCGTCATACTTGATCAGTTCTGGCTTGCATGTCTGATAGTCGCCATTTATTTGGCTGACAATGAGTTGAGAGTCTCCATATATGAGGAGGTCTTTGATTCCCATATCAACAGCGATCTCGAGACCTGTTATCAAAGATTCATATTCAGTTTCGTTATTAGTCCTTGGCTCCGTTAGGGAGAAGGCATAACGCAGTATCCCTCCTTGTGGAGCCATGAAGATAAGGCCCACCCCAACTTTGATTATGGGGGTGTTATGCTTCCGCTTCTTCATAGAAGATGCTCCATCGAAGTAGAGTTCCCATTGGGAATCATTTTCTTCATCCTTTGTGTCGAACGCATGTTCATCTGACAACTCGCAATTTAAAGGGGAGTCAGCTGGTATCGGATGCTCAACGAGAAAGTCGGCAATAGTCTGGCCTTTCACTACTTTGAGAGGCCGATACGTTATCGAGAACTCCATCAGGAGAAAGGCCCATTTGGCAAGCATTCCTGTTAGTATGGCTCTTGACATCAGATATTTGAGAGGATCCACCTTTGATATAAAATGGACCTCGTATGCCAAGGCATAATGCCTGAGCTTCGTTATCACGAAGATTAGTGCCAGGCAATACTTTTCGATGGGGGAATAGTTGTTTTCTGCCCCCAGGAGAACTCGACTTAAATAGTACAAAGCTCTTTCCTTTCCTTGATCATTCTCCTGTACCCATAACACACCTAGAGAACCTTCAAGGGCCATTGTGTACAAGATGAGGGGTTTTCCCTTAACCGGAGCGATCAATACTGTAGGATTTTGCAGGTATTGCTTGATCCCGTCTGGTGCATTTTGGAATTTTTGGTTCTAGACAAACGGGGTCCCCTTCTTCATGAGATGACTGTAGGGATGGCATTTTCCGGAGAGCTTGGCTATAAACCGCCGGATGTTTGTGAGTTTTCCTTGAAGGGATCGTAACTGCTTGAGAGTCCTTGGCGTGGGCATCCCAATAATTGCTTTGACCTTTGAAGGGTCGATTTCGATACCCCGGTGCCGTATGATGAATCCTAAGAATTTTCCTGAGTAGACTCCAAACGGGTATTTTAGAGGATTCATCTTCAGATTATACTTCCGAAGATGTTGGAACACTATGTCTAGATGTTCCCAATGTTCCTTATGAGATTTGCTCTGCACCAGAAGGTCATCGATATAGCATTCGACAATCTCATGGATGAGGTCATCGAAGATCTTTGTCATGGCCCTCTGGTAGGTAGCGCCAGCATTCTTTAGGCCGAAAGGCATCACCTGTTAGCTATAGAGGTCGCAGGCGTCTCCGCCATGACTCCGCGAATCTCGCCTGACGCGGGATATCCGCCGCCCATGATCCCGCGTTCCACGCCATCGCGTTCCATCATTAACGAGCATATCTCGTTAATGATTGGAAATCCCGCCATTCACGCAGGCGTAACGTCAGGGGCGTAACGGCCAGCGTGAATCTCGTGCCCGCCAGCCAACGGCTGCCACTATATAAACCCCTCTCTCAGACGACTCAGGTAAGGCAATTTGACCCCAATAGGCCGTTACTCTACCCAAATACTTCGACTAACTTGATCGTCGGAGATTCCTCGGTGATACAACCACCCCGGGACTTCCTTGCAGGTAGCTTGGCTTCATCCACAAATCAAGCCCATTGAGATCCACACGCATCAAGGGAAACCCTCAGATCCAATCTCAGCCACTCATCACCACTCGCTGCGGATCAATCGAAGACAACATCTGAAAGAGATCCAGAGCTCCATCGGTATATCAAAATAACATAGTAAATCGAAGGCTACATATGAAAAACCTTTTACTATTTTGCCAATTAACCCTTTATGTTTGAAAAGTATATGTCTAACTGGATTTTGGTGCCCTTTCACAGGTCCCGCAAGCCGAGTTGGGTTTGAATCGGTCTGAGTCTATCTTAAACTTGGCGAGCGAAATTGATTGAGATGATTTGAACGCTTACAATAAACATCAATAAATGCATCAATCCTGAGTGAAAACTAATGATAAAAATATAGTTAATGAAGATTTTTTGGTGGCAAAAATATAGACAAAAATATAGTTAAAATGTACAATAAACATCGATAAAATTCTAGGTGGTAATCCTACATTCCCATGAAACATATCATGCTTGTTTAGGTGTGAAAAATATTCCCGGAAATTTAAAATTACCATAGTAATTAAAGGACCCTATTTCAAGGAAATTCAATATCCACCAAAACATGTGTCTATCCTAGATTATAATAAAATATTCACCTAACACGAAATGTGTTATGACCTTCGGCCACCTGCCGCTGGCCTCCTTCGCCTCTTAGCGGTCGGCCTTGCCCTGCCACCCGACCCTGCCGATTGCCTGCCGGCCGACCGACCCTGCCGACCATCCGTCGCCGGTCGTCGACCCGCTGCCGGTAGGCAGCCCTCGGTGGGCCTCGCCGGCCGGCCGGCCCTATCGCCAGCCATCTCATCCCGTCGCCGGCCGGCCGGCCCCACCGCCGCATCCGCCCGCCGTAGACCGTCCGCCCGCAACCGCTCGATGGTTGCACATACATATATTACCGTGGATGATTAAATTATACTGATGGTGCTCATAAGTGGAATTCAAAAGATCACAACACGTGGCGAATGACGTGCCACCCACGACAGCTCACTGGACTCCTGGGGGGTACCGAGGTAAAATCAGTGCGGAGCATTGATACCTTCCTCAGCTTATCCCCGAGCTAACACTCCGCCTCTTACCCAAGAGCGACCTAGCCGCTGAACTGGCACCCATTCTCTTATGCTCGACTCCGAGCTATTACAGAGCTGAGCTTCCTCGGCCTCCCGGCTCGTCTCTGAGCCTCACGCCGAGCTAAGATTCCCCCAGCTCTCCCGATCAACCGAGAACGCAAAGTCTTAGTGGTTCCGCAATGGCTCCGCGTATCTCGCCAAAGCGAGATATCCGCCGCCCTACGTCCCGCGTCCCACACAGACTCATTCCCTCTGAGCGGATCCCGCCATTAACGCGGGCGTAACGTATGGGCGTAACTGACGGCGGAGATCTCGCACCGGCTCGCTCCACGCGACCCCTATATAAACCCCTCTCTCAGATGACTCAGGTAAGGGCAATTCTATCTGAATAGGACGCTACTCTGCCCAAATCCCTTGACTAACTTGATCGTCGGAGGGTCCACGGTGGTATAACCATCCCGGGACTTCCTTGCAGGTAGCTCGGTCTCACTCCAAACCAAGCCCACTAAGATCCACACGCTTCAGGAGGCAACCCTCAAATCCAATCTCAGCCGTTCAACCATGCTCGCTACAGATCAACGGAAGACAACATCTGAAGGAGATCCAGACCTCCATCAGTTGGCGCCGTCTGTGGGAACAAAAGTTCCACTCATCGAAAGTTGATCTTCCGGTCTCGAATTCATGGCGAGTGATCACCGCGACGATCCAATCACTAGCCGTTGTAGGATTGCTTGGCACGACAGCAAGAGTTCGGGAGGCATCGTCCATGCCATTTTCAAAATTTTGCCATGCTAAACAATCCTAACTCTAGAATCTTAACTAGCGATTTAGACGAAACATAGTGTAAACTACTTTACAACTAAGTGAACTAGAAATACAACCTTTGTAGACTGGTCTTTCACTTCAATAGCTTCGTGTAGTAGTCTCTTCACTCCAAGTAGTGATCTTGCGTACTCTAGAACAGCTCCACAAGATGAAAAGAACAAGCTTGCACGATGTCTTCAAGGCCGAAGATGACCTACGTCGAGGAGACACTAACCCAAGCTACCTCTTCACTAATTAAGGATTAGTGAAGTTAACACCCTAAACTAATTGCTAATCTAGTAGAGGGTGATGAAATAGGATTTTTGCTCACTTTGGAATTAATTTTCTCACTAATTTTCCTCACCTCTCATAAACCTAGAGAACTCTCTCAAGTGAAGAGGAAGAAGAAGCAAATAATGGATGAGAGAGTCAATGTCAACCATGAGTAAGAAATATCTCATATAACTCATGTAGAGACTTAACCATGGGTTTAGATAATGGTTGGGTTAATAAATATCTAGTGTAAGACAAAACTAGTGGACTAAGTCAATGGATCTCCAAGCTTCTACAAGCTTCATGCCATGTAACCAATTTCCAACTAATAATTGATTTACTCTAAATAAATAAATCCTTCATTATCATTAGCATGGTGTAAGTCTCATACACCCATGTTGCATGTGTCATCAAGCATGACACAAAAAGAAAACACAATTAACATATATCACATATATATTAAGTGTGCACATGTGAGAAAAAGAAATGCTTAAGTGAGCTAATATTAGTTAATGTAAATTAATATATCAAATATATAATTATACATTAAATCATTAAATCAACACTTGATTTAATAATCCGGTTATATCTCATATGACCGACTAATATTATTTGTATCAACTTATCGAATCAACACTTGATTCGATAACCCGGTTATATATCTCATATAACCGACCGATACAGTATCGACTTATCGAATCAACATTTGATTATATTTCATATAACCGATCGATATCTTATATCGCGAGAATAGAATACGGTATCACATACTCGTATTAATCTCGGTCCCGCACATATCAGATATGCGCTCATATTTAGTTTTGCCTGAGCCAGTGAAACCTCTGTGTAGGACTCTAAAGACTCGTCAATACGCCGACAGTAGGTGATGATCATATCAAGCACCCACAAGCCGTCAGCGGTACTATCTGGACGTAACGGCTACCTGGGTATTGAGCGATCAGAAGATCAACAAGCAAGCCTACTCTTACTTTAAAAAGCCTGTCAGTAACACTACCGTACCGATCTTTTCGTCTGATATGTCGCATATCTAGTCTAGGGGTGGTAAACGTCAGACCCCAGTAACCGATAAGTCGGGCCGATGTAAGGCTCATAACGGGTCGAGAAACTACTGATAACACTTATCAGTAATTCTCCATAGCAGCCCTGGCCAGGGACTTATCATTATGGAAAATCGAGCACGGCGTAACATCAACCCCCAATACCGGGAGAGACGAATCCCCTCCTATCGCTCATTGCCTTCATGTGATTCGGGACTGTACCCAAAAGCCACCGTTTTGCACGTTCTCTTGAACGTGGTAAGGTGGAAATCAAAGCACGGTGGGAATCATACAAGACTCTATGACGATCTCAGGTCTACAGACTAACCTGTACCAGTGTCACCAGAGAACTGCTATTTGACGATAGGTATAATACTAGCTAGAAGTCCTCGGCGAGTCCGTTCAGTGTACCCAGTATCCACTGAGCACCCGTATACCATATTTGATGTCAAACACCAATGGATGTGGGATCATCCATCGCCCATCATATGGGTCAAGATGTGTATACGCTAGTCTACTCTGGAATATCGATACCCTGTCTCGATACACCCTCGACTAAGAACAATTATATGGTGTACTTGTGGACTACCCTTGGCCCCACTAGTATGATCTCCATCATAGTCCTGGTAGTCAAGTACACATCCTAAGGGCTTTATCAACATGTGAGAGTAAGACAGCATCACTTATACAAGTCAACTTATTAAGACAAAGAGCAAACAGATAGCATACTATCATGTCGAGCAAGAAAGTCCCCTCTATATATATCCAAGCATCCACTATAATATACATCACATGTACAATATGTTTTGCCACGGCAGCGCCCCGGCCGTCTACTCGAGGCCAAAATGCGGAAACAAAATTTTCTTAATTTTAAACCGGCGCTACCGCGGACAATAAACCCTGATCATAACCATTAACCTAATCCTAGCAAACAAGAGAGTGGGTAGAGAAGCTATACCAAACGATCCGTGTCCTTCGGTCTTCGTCTCCACTCCGATCTCCCGCGGAATCTCCGTCCGTCACCTCCTAGTCGGAAAGGGCACCACGTAGCTGGATTCTTTTGCGGGCTCCCACCTCTAGACCGAGACAACTCGGGCGCGAAGTTGGCCAGCCGACGCGTCCAAGGTTTGTTGTAGACTAGTGTAGAAAACCTTTGTCTCGATGGGGTGAAGTTGCCTTTTGATGGAGAAGAGAATGAAAGAACTTTGGAGAGAGGTTGAGAATTTAGCAAGCATGCAAAAGAGATATGAATAATTCCCTTATAAAAAAATGAACTCTCTCATCTCCTCACTCATATGTGGCCGGCCCCCCAAAACTCAAATGGTGGAGGGAAAAACAAAACCAAGAAGGGAGGTGAGTGTAGGAATCAAGAGAGGTGACCACATCCAAAAGCAAGCCTCACATCAACTTCTAATCCATTCTAATCTCAATTAATGCAAGCAAGTGATGGAAAAAGAATCTGATCATGATAGTCATATCATAATCCCTCAAATGCAAGAAACCCCTCCACAATAACTTATTTGCACAACTGCAAATTGTAAGTCCACGGCGGCGCCCCGGCCGTCAATCCGACGGCCAAATGCGGAAGCGGTGATAAACTTTAATTTTGCGAACTTAGCAAACCGGCACCACCGTGCACTAAACACCCGGATCGGACCATTAAACTAGTTCTAGCTAACTACAAAACGGGTTAGAGATATACCGAGTGATCCGAGTCCTCCGGTCTTCTCGTCGTCGTCCCGATCTCCTGCGGAAACTCCGGTTGTCGCCTCCTCGCCGGAAGGGCACCACATCGCCTGCATCTTTTACGGGCTCCCACCTTAATACCGAGGCAACTCGGGCGCGAAGTTGGCTGGCCGACGCGTCCAAGATTTGCTGTAGAATGTGTAGGGTTGAGGCTATGTCTCATTTGGGGTTTGTTGCCTTTGAAGATGATGGAGGAATCAAGATAAGAAAAATGGTGCTTGCATTTTTCTAGCATGAAATGAGATCAAGAATGCCACACTCTCAAAAATAAAACTCTCTTCTTCTCTTCTCTCAAGTGAAGCCTCACCTCTCTCCTTTAGAATGGTGGAGGAAAAGAATACATAATCCAAAACCATGAAGGGAGGTAATGGTAGTAAAAGCAAGGGGTGACCATAGCCAAAATGAAATGATAACAATGTCAATTTCATTTCAAATCTCATCTAATCACAAAAGCAAAACCATCATGAAAAAGCAAAGATGCTTAACTTATCATAATGCCACAAGTGCAAGAAACCTCTCCACAAAATATTATTTGCAAACTTGCAAATAACACCCTCCATCGAAAAAGTCCGGCCGGGAAAGAACAAAGGAAAACCGGCCGGAACGGAATGCAAACTGGCAACTCCAGAAAACTGGTCCCGTAATAAATTACAGGAAAACCCCGATACTGTGCATACACACCTGCATCTGTATTCCGTCCGGATACAAATGCAATGAGACAAAATCTACACTGTACTATACTAGGATCCGGCTTAAACCAAAGCCGGCTAGTAATATCCGTTCGATCCTGATCCGTGCAATATCGCACGTATCCGATCGAACCTTGCCATATATCTATACGGCCTATAGTACTAACCGTCCGATCCTGATCCGTGCAATACCGCACGTATCTGATCGGACCCTGCCATATCTCCATACGGCCTCTACAGCGTTTCGCCCGAAAGCTTGAGTAACTGAAAGTGTGGTGGACTCAAAAGACTCGTCAATACTATGGCTGTGGATTTAACCACTAGCACGTCAGAGGTATAAGCCAATACGTGACGGGCCACCAGCTATTGACCAAAAAGGACGTCGATGAGCGAACTCATCCTGACACCCTACTGAGCCTGTCAGTGACAATATCCGTACAGTCCGGTCCGTTCGTCTATGAGCATCGTATGTCGGGCCTAGGGGGTTGGTAAAAGTCAGACCCCCAAAAGCGGTACAAGTCGTGTCGGAGTGTAGCCCAGAACACCCTGAGATACTACTGGAATACCTACCAGTAAATCTCCTGCCTTGGCCAAGGACTTCGTGTAATGGCTCTCCTAGACACAGCGCGACCTCACCCCCAATACCGGGAGAGACGAACCCCTGAAGATCCGCTCACTGCCTCCATGTGGCTCGGGACTGTACCCAACTAAAACCTGTTTGCACGACTCCTTTGAGCCGTGGTAGGGTAGTAATCAAAGCACAGTGGGAACTCACACGAGAAAAATGACGATCCCCAGGTCGATGAACTAACCTGTACACATGTCACTTGGGAACTGCTATCTGACGTCAGGTATAAGACCAACTAGCATGTTCCCGGCGAGTCCTGTCCGGTGTACTCATAACCAATGAGCACATGTATACATCTTAGGTAAACCAACTAACACCAGTGGCTTGTGAGACCGGCCACCGCCCCTCGTCGGGGTCTCGACTGTATACACTAGTCTACTCTGGAGAATCGATGCCCTGTCTCGAAACTCCGACGACTAGGGACCTTTTAAGGATGTGCTTATAGACTCCAGCTCTCACTTATATGATCGCCCTCATACTGCTGGCAGTCAAGCAAGAATCCTAGGGGCTCTATCAACGTGCAATAGCGACATGTCAGATCACCTAAAGCAGTACACGATGATAAAGGTAAACCAGATAGCATACTATCATCTCGAGTAAGACTGTCCTACCGGGACAGGTCCTCCCTCAATCATTGCAATCACGTGCTTGTGATCCAATAATTGACTCTGAGGGCACTATCTCCAACAATCTCCCACTTGCACTCAAGGCTAATTATTGCGATGTCGCATACTCACAGCCCGTGTGATACCGAACACCCAACTCCTCTTCTAGTCAGTCTCAAAAATCCGTTTGCGAAACTATTGCGTTCGAGGGATAGCCTCAGTGAGTGGATCTGCCTTGATGTTTCTTTCTATGTCTCTCTCTATCTCAAGTTCGCGGAGAAAACCATCTCCCGAAATGAGCAATACCTGTCTTAGTGTCACGGCCCGAAAGTACGGAACATGACCGGCACTTAAACTACGAACGTCTCGAGGCGTACGTAATCTAAGTAAACCGAAAACCCAGAAATCCAAACCAAGAAAAGTAGTAGAGTGAAGGAAAACCAATTTAAACAAGTAGTTTTAATAGCATAAGCCGAATTATGCGGTTTTTAAGAACATCAAAATTTACTGAAAATTTCGGCAGAGTCTCCTTTGAAAATACTGGCTCCCAAACGGGATACAACATGAATAGTATACGAAATCACTAAAAATGCATCCCCAAGCGGGAGCTAGCTCTTCGTCAATCGACGGTCACAACCACACAAGCAATATAATATACAACGCCAACGGCGAGGATCAAAACACAAAAGGAAACTCAAAACCACCAGAAATATAACGAGCGACTCTAAGGTCGAAAGAATAAACAACACTGGTCTCTATCTCAAAAATACATGTTTGGTTGATGGAATTTACTAGATACAACGGAATAATATCATACAAGGTAATATGATGGTTACGATACAAGAAAAACCCACCTACTAGCAAGTCACCCGAATGAAACTGAGCCCGCAAAGCCGTAATTAAACATGTACGGCAAAACCTGCAGGAAACTGGGGCACAACGGGGGTGAGTTGCCAACTCGTGAATAGAAAAACATCTACGCACAGAAATCGCATAAATAACGCAACCTAGGTCAATGATCATAATATATCCTCAAAAATGTATATAACATGCAGCATATAACAAGGCTAGGGTAAATATCTAACCCGAGTGTAATCTCATGTGGCCGTGTCTGTGCCTCAGGTTGCAATATATTATATGAATGAGGTATGCATGCATGAAACAGAATACATGTAAATGAAGAAACTATTTTCATAAATTAGTGAGATTTCCTTCGTATTTTTAAACTGAGGTATCATAATGAAATCAGTATCAACAGTGTCTAGCATCGACACAAAACATAAATCTCACTGTCTCGAAATATCAATGTCTCAATCTCAATATCTAGGGCGCCGTCAGTCCAGACCGGCCCCTACCATCCATCTCAAGACCACGACGGTATCCTCCGGATATCCGACGCGTCGGGTAATATCACCGGTAGGTAATCTGTCCCCTGCCAGGCTCAACGTCAACACCACATTCATCTTTCCCCGGGGTACCATACCGGGTCCACCATGTACCCGAAACGGTTCCTCCACTCCTCGAATCGGGTCTCAAAATCCATCAGCAAACTCATGGTGGACGATTCATACATCATAGGAAAATCGCACATTTTATTTTAAAAGAGAGAAAAGGTTTATTTATGTTTTTGCGGTTTTCCTCCAAATCCAGAAAATCTCATGGAAATCCGAATCCAAAACCTCAATAACACGTAAAATAGTGAATATATGCATGAGAATCCATGAATGCGGCATAACGAGGAATAACAATATGCATGAAGTGACAAGTAATAACTACAATATCTAAGCTGGCATATAAGGTAAGTACACTAATATTATGTCAAACTACTAGCTATCTAGCTAAGTTAAGCAATAATATTTTCTAAGGTGTACGTGACATGGCAATTACCGATGAAGAAGTGTGTGAGCCGGCAATTAAGTGTACGTGGTACATACGCATCATCGGTAATGGTGCTGGTGTCCTAACTGTTGGAGATAGTGCCCTCAGAGTCAATTATTGGATCACAGGCACGTGATTGCAATGATTGAGGGAGGACCTATCCCGGTAGGACAGTCTTACTCGAGATGATAGTATGCTATCTGGTTTACCTTTATCATCGTGTACTGCTTTAGGTGACCTGACAGGTTACTATTACACGCTGATAGAGCCCCTAGGATTCTTGCTTGACTGCCAGCAGTATGAGGGCGATCATATAAGTGAGAGCTGGAGTCTACAAGCACATCCTTAATAGGTCCCTAGTCGTGGGAGTTTCGAGACAGGGCATCGATTCTCCAGAGTAGACTAGTGTATACAGTCGAGACCCCGACGAGGGGCGGTGGCCGGTCTCACAAGCCACTGGTGTCAGTTGGATCACCTAAGATGTATACAGGTGCTCATTGGGTTATGAGTACACCGGACAGGACTCGCCGGGAACATGCTAGTTGGTCTTATACCTGACGTCAGATAGCAGTTCCCTGGTGACATGTGTGCAGGTTAGTTCATCGACCTGGGGATCGTCATTTGTCTCGTGTGAGTTCCCACTGTACTTAGATTACTACCCTACCACGGCTCAAAGGAGTCGTGCAAACAGGTTTTAGTTGGGTACAGTCCCGAGCCACATGGAGGCAGTGAGCGGATCTTCGGGGGTTCGTCTCTCCCGGTATTGGGGGTGAGGTCGCGCTGTGTCTAGGAGAGCCATTACACAAAGACCTTGGCCAAGGCAGGAGATTTACTGGTAGGTATTCCAGTAGTATCTCAGGGTGTTCTGGGCTACACTCCGACACGACTTGTACCGCTTTTGGGGGTCTGACTTTTACCAACCCCCTAGGCCCGCCATGCGATGCTCATAGACGAACGGACCGGACTGTACGGATATTGTCACTGACAGGCTCAGTTGGGTGTCGGGGTGAGCTTCCTCATCGACGTCCCTTTTGGTCAATAGCTGGTGGCCCGTCACGTATTGGCTTATACCTCTGACGTGCTAGTGGTTAAATCCACAGCCATAGTATTGACGAGTCTTTAGAGTCCACCACACTTTCAGTTACTCAAGCTTTCGGGCGAAACGCTGTAGAGGCCGTATGGAGATATGGCAGGGTCCGATCAGATACGTGCGGTATTGCACGGAGCAGGATCGGACGGTTTTGTACTAGTGGCCGTATAGTTATATGGCAGCGTTCGATCAGATACGTGCGGTATTGCACGCATCAGGATCGGACGGATATTACTAGCCGGCTTTGGCTTAAGCCGGTCCTAGTTTAGTACAGTGTAGATTTTGTCTCATTGCATTTGTATCCGGACAGAATACAAATGCGGGTGTGTATGCACAGTGTGGGGTTTTCCTGTAATTTATTACGGGACCAGTTTTCTAGAGTTGCCATTTTGCTTTCCGTTCCGGCCGGTTTTCCTTTGTTCTTTCCCGGCCGGACTTTTCCGATGGAGGGGGTAATTTGCAGTTTTGCAAATTACACTTTGTGGAGGATTTATTTGCATAAGGATTAATTATGAAAGCAACTTTGCTTTTCTTGCATTCATTGTGATAAGAAAGGATTAGAAATGAAGTGAGGTTTGATTTGAGTTTAGTGATGATTATGCTTTGGATATGGTTACCCTCCACCTTTTACTACCATCACCTCCCTTCATGCTTCATAATCTTTTCCTCCACCATTTTCTAAGCATGATAGTTTTTTATGAGAGAAGTGAGAAGAAGAAAAGAGAAGAAGAGAGAGCTTCATCTTTGAGAGAGGTTTTCATTCTTGATCTCATTCCATGCCAAGAAAAATGCTAGCACCATTTTTCTTATCTTTGTTTCCTCCATCCTCTTCAAATGGCAACCAACCCCAAAGTGAGACATACATTCTACATTACACTCCCTACAGCATATCTTGAGCATGTCGAGTAGCCGGCTTCATGCGCGAGTTGCCTCGGTATTGAGGTGGGAGCCCGTAAAAGTACCCGGCTTCGTGGTGCCCTTTCCGACGAGGAGGAGACGGACGGAGATCCCGCGAGGAGATCGGAGTGGAGATGAAGACCGGAGGACTTGGATCGTCGGTATATCTCTTCCCCTTTCTTGTTAGTAGCTTAGACTAGTTTAATGGCACGATCCGGGGTTTAGTGCGCGGTGGTGCAGGTTTGCCAAGTCCGCAAAATTTTAAGTTTACCACCGTTTCCGCGCTTGGCCGTCGGATTGACGGCCGGGGCGCCGCCGTGCACTTACAGTGGTATCAGAGCCTCGCCATTAACTTCGTCTAGCTTGGTTTGATGTGTTTTACTTTTCCGATCGAACAAAATCCCGAAAACGCATTTTTCATGCACATCAGTTTCTGTCGAATTTTTTTTGAGTGCAAAAATTTTTCTGGTTGTCTCAGAGTGATGTGCAGGGAATTTTAAGGTCACTGTAAAAATTTGGTACAAAGAGCTCACCATACCGCCGCGGAAGGGCGGCCAAACCCCTGCTTTGGCCGCTCTTCCGCCGCGGATGTAACTGTTCACCCCCCCAAATTTTTGCAGTGTGTTCCTGAGTGATAAATGTGGTTTTTGGGATATTAAAATTGGGCCCAGGTTTTCTGTGAGTGCTACAGTTTTGTTTGGGGGCCCACTTGTTAAGTTTGATCAATCGGAAAATTTTAAACACATTTTTCACAGTATTTACATTATATCTGCGACCGTGAATGTCATTCGATCGGTAAATCTGGTCTAACTGCTATAGCCCGGTTAGACGGATTTGCAAACGTGACTTTCACGTTGATGTTCTATGTTTATGCTGTGATGTTGCGGATCGGTCGTGGGGATAGCCTGGATGCAATGCTAGTACAGTGTTGTTGTATCATGTACATTTGATATTGCGGGGCGAGCGTCCGACATGTGGACTGCCGTCACTGCCTGTTTGTATTATTCTTTTGGGGCACGACCTGGTTGCGGTCGATGTACCCGGTGTATGTATATTTTACTTTCTGTACTAGGATTACCCCGCGGAGGAGTGCACGGATAGCCGGGTTCTGGAGGGCAACAAGCCCGCATCTCATGGCATTGGGACGGAGGGGGCTTCACTCTAGGATTGGCGGGCTATTCGCCGCACTCGTAGGGGGTATAGGTTGACCCAGGAGGGGTGCCCAAGTTGCCGGATTCCGTGGAGTGCTGGGTGGTCCATTCACGGAGCTGAAGGGGGCTGCCTCGCTTCAGGTTTTGGCGGGTGACTTGCCGCGCCCGTAGGGGTCTAGGATTTCATTGCACAGGCTATCCACACGACCAGGGGAACGTCGGGTTTCAGTAGTGGCTCTGTGAAACCCGGGGATCCCAAATATCTGTATTGTTCTGTAATGCTGTACATTTCTGTGATGTTGCATTTCTTTTCACGCCTTGAGCGAAATATAATATATTGGTATATATATTAGTAGATGTTGTATATGTTTTTCACCCGCGCTAGTCCAGTCCCCGCTCTGCCGTTAGTAAGCTAACCTAACGGGTGATGACAGGACCCAGTGGCGAATGCGGATGGCATATACGTACGTCAGTATATTTTCGTTCTTTATGGTGTGATCATTGATGGGACTGCATTGATTCGGATCAATGCAAGTTAAAAACAAACCTAATCTGATGTTGTTGGAACACTTTTTCAAAAAGCTGTTATTGCAAGGACGTTCACTTTTGTTTTGCATCGTGGTATTCATTTGGAATATCCTGCTCCTCAGTCGACGAGGCAAGGGCCGAGATCCCTTTACCGGGAGTGACCCCTTGGACAGAAGTTTGCGTCAGGGCATTAACTTCACTATAGCCGATTACTTTTGCTTTGCACCGTGGTATTCAGTTGGAATATCCTGCACCCCATTCTACGGGGAAAGAGCCGAGATCCCTTCACCGGGAGTGACCTCTTTAGTAAAGGTTTTCGTCACTATATTTTAAAAAGCTATCCGTTCCTTCGACGATATCAAGTTCTTTACGTTAAAGGTTTTCGCCAGAAACCATTCGTAGCCCTCCGTCATTTCATACGGGTAGCACGTAGTATTCATGCTATGTTTGTTGACCTTCGTCAAGGCATAGTGTATGGTAGCTGCTTGTTACTTTTCTGTTGCATAGATAGATGCGTTGGTTTGGGACAGTCGTATAGCCTTGTTGACCTTCGTCAAGGGCTTGTACGGGTGGATTCAAATTAACCTGGATAATGACGGGTAGAACTTGACATGTGACTTATGATTTGTTAACCTTCGCCAAGGTCATAAGAGCATGGGGCAGAAATCACATCGGGAGTTTCAAAAGTACTGAAACTTGCCAGATATGCGCATACCTTCTGGAGTGTGATACCGTGAGCGGATTCCGTCACGTTATCATGCAATGATAGTTGGATCCCGATTCCCACTGATGAGTTGGTTTACTCCTCGGGTGACCCCGACTAATTCTTCTTTCAGGTTTGGAGGAGAATTTGAGGAACAGTGGGAGGTTTCCAGATTAGATAAATTGGTAACCATTCTGATCTAGGTTAGAGTGCACGCTGAGTGTTTCTTTTCTCTCTCTCTCTGGCAGCGACCATTGACCCAACCCTAGATTATGACTCAGTGACCAAGTTGACCGAACCTACTTAACACTGGCTTTTAGATTGTCAGAGTTGCAGACCTCATTGCCACTCCTACTTTTACCCTTTTCTCCAGGACACCCCGTATTACTACGAACGTCCACTTCCATTGGACAAAACCTTCGTATGGTTATATACGAACTCGAAGGAATTTATTCGAGGATGGTTTCCGGTTCTGGAGAAAACGGATAGGATTATTCAGTTGTCTTTTCTTTTCACCTTCTCTCAGGTTGCGAGTACTCCTTGGTTTAGGAGTAGTACACCTATTATGCAAATTGGATAGTCTTCTTCCAAACCTTAGGCTGGTGCCGACCGGTAGGGAATGAAGAAAACCAGTTAGCCTAAACGGTGTACAGAAGGTATTAAGTTCAGATAAAGCAAGGGATTAGTAAGAGGGCAAAGTAAATTGCGACTGCTATTCACGACCAAACCAAGTATTTCTTCGCCAATCCTAAATCACCTTTGTATTTCTCCAGGACACTCCGTATCACTACGAAGGTCCACAGTTTATTGGATAATCCATCGTATGGTTATATACGAACTCGAAAGGAACTTGTTCCAGTTCGGGGATGGATCCTGGTTCAGGAGAAATAGGAATAAAGTACATTCAGGTGTCTTTTATCTTCACCTTCTCTCGCATTGCGAGTGCTCCTAGGATTAGGACAGTACACCCTTTATGCTTTTTGGATAGTCTTCTTCCAAACCATAGGCTGGTGCCGAACGGTAGGGAAGGAAGAAAACCATTTGGCCTAAAAGGGTGTACAGAAGGTAATGACTAGAGACATATAAAGGGATTTGGAGAGGTGGCAAAGAATTATACCGTTATAGTTGTGAATCTGGATAATGGAAGAGGCATTGCTAGGAATACCAGGATACCCCATCGAAACATTTCAATGTTTCAGTTTCACTGTGTACTGTTAATAGAAAACTGATTTCCCGATTAGACACTTACTCCAGGGTATGTATTTACCAGGTATGATTCTCACATCTGTATGGTTTTACAGATGATGAGTGGGAGTAAGTTATTGGGAATTAGGTGATCATCCTCATTATATCGGGATTCGTTGTAATCGGTGATATTTGAGGATGCCACCTGGATTGTTTGCCGGTCGGCAAATATTTGGTTTTGAATATCCGCTGTTGTGCACCAATTTCAAATTGATATATCTGTACGTCTATTTTCATAGAGTGAGATATACCTTTTGATATTATGTCGATGACATTTACCTATATCAGTGGATGGTTAGGTAAGGAGCATTAAACAGCGGTGTAATTCTTCTTAACCATAAGTACAGTTTTCAACCTACGACACACAGTGAATGAGTTATCAGACTCAAGGGACTTATACAGAGTATTGTATATTGTCCAGGGTCCATCAGGACAAAGGGGTTGGTTCTCGTACTATATTCGGTTTACTTATGACTTCTCTAGTTTTTAGACAAGTGTTTCGTGGAAACACAGGGTCTGAATTTTGAGAAGTTATAGGTATTTGAATAGAGTAGAGAACCAGGTGTAGCAAGTATCGGGATTCTTCAAAGAGATCGAAGATGTAGATACTTGTGTATGGTATTCGGTTGGTAGTAGTAACAAAGAGAAATTGCTTCTCTTTCAGGTTACTCATAATTGGAAGCATTCCTAAGTTGAGTAACGCTGATCGGCCTCTCTCCATTTAGTTAACATGCGCTGGAGATAGCTGCATGATTTGAATCTGGTTCAATTAAATCAGTGCCTCTGGTTCTATATTGGATATAGAATAGTTCATATCTTAACGAAGTTAAGGTACGGGGAGTTGTCCGGTTTATGCTTAAAACCAGACTCCGGATAACTCATAGGCACGTTTCTGTAATGGCTGTTTGTGGGTCGACCCAGGCTATGACGAGGGTTGACTTTCTACCATCTGGGAGATCAATAGAAATATTGTTCAAGACTCGCCACAGTTTTATTAAAAATGGATTTTTTCAGAAAACAGTAGTGGGAGTATGGTAGGACTGGAAGTAATTCCAGAACCGCAAACGATTACTGAAGATTTGATAAGGAACCTAAAGATTCAATCTGTTTTGACATTCCATTGGCCACTCCGCAGATAAGGTGGGTAACTTCAGGCACCCGAGAGGTACTTCGGTAGCCTCAAGGACGGTGACAGGGAAGTTCTTGTTTACCCACACTTGCCATTGTTGTTGTTCCAGGCCGCGAGACCCGGTGGGAGGATGAGTATAGCGTCGTTCTAAACTAGCTTTAGAAGTGTACGTCTATATGACTCTGCCAGAGGGTTGTCGTAGTCAGTGGGAGCAGCGGAAGCATTGGTGGACATCAGGCTTATGTCTATTTATAGACTAAAGCAGATGTAGCGGAGATAGATCATCTATTTCTGATGTGACAGTCATAGGTTTGACGTCATCAGAATAGGGGATGGATCTGTTGAGAAGGTAGTAGGAAAGGAAACTCCTATACTACGATCGGTTATACTTTGGTCGTCACACAGTGGTTTCTCCACAAAGGACTTGGACATTATATCAGACATACTGGTTACTAGATCTATAGTTTTAGATCTAGATTTGGGTGGTTTCCTAATCTGGGTACCTTGACAGCATTCTATGAGTATTTAGAATGGACGACTCCTGGCACGGTAGTACACCTGCAGGTAATGGAGTCACCCTCTCTAAAGGTGTCTTATAGACTAAAGGGGAGAGGGATACTCATGATTGGCAGATCACTTGCTTAGGCAATTGAGTCAATCATGAGATGTCAAGTACCACACCAGATGTTGTTCTTGCATTATATGCAATAAGTTGATATTGATCCAATCCTGGAGAAACAGTCGGAAGCAGTTTTAGAACATAAGTGGATGTTCTAGGGATATGATAACGACAGCCTCATCCGAGAAACAGTTATCATTCCAGGCTTCCAAGGTGACCTGGACGACAAGGAGGTTGTCAGAGTTATAGTTTTTTCTTCTGACGAGGGGCAGTATTTTGGACAGGTGGTCCAAGGCAATACTGAGGGTGGCATGGCACAGGATACTGATTAAGTTCAGTTGACGATACAGTCTAAGAAGTTTGGATTTGGAGTTCATTTATGAGCTAAGTCCCATCAGACATCCAGACACTCTAAGACAGGTATTGCTCATTTCGGGAGATGGCTTTCTCCGCGAACTTGAGATATAGAGAGACATAGAAAGCAACATCAAGGCGGATCCACTCACTGAGGCTATTCCTCGAACGCAATAGTTTCACAAACGGGTTTTGTGAGACTGACTAGTAGGGGAGTTGGGTGTTCGGTATCACACAGGCTGTGAGTATGCGACATCGCAATAATTAGCCTTGAGTGCAAGTGGGAGATTGTTGGAGATAGTGCCCTCAGAGTCAATTATTGGATCACAGGCACGTGATTGCAATGATTGAGGGAGGACCTATCCCGGTAGGACAGTCTTACTCGAGATGATAGTATGCTATCTGGTTTACCTTTATCATCGTGTACTGCTTTAGGTGACCTGACAGGTTACTATTACACGCTGATAGAGCCCCTAGGATTCTTGCTTGACTGCCAGCAGTATGAGGGCGATCATATAAGTGAGAGCTGGAGTCTACAAGCACATCCTTAATAGGTCCCTAGTCGTGGGAGTTTCGAGACAGGGCATCGATTCTCCAGAGTAGACTAGTGTATACAGTCGAGACCCCGACGAGGGGCGGTGGCCGGTCTCACAAGCCACTGGTGTCAGTTGGATCACCTAAGATGTATACAGGTGCTCATTGGGTTATGAGTACACCGGACAGGACTCGCCGGGAACATGCTAGTTGGTCTTATACCTGACGTCAGATAGCAGTTCCCTGGTGACATGTGTGCAGGTTAGTTCATCGACCTGGGGATCGTCATTTGTCTCGTGTGAGTTCCCACTGTACTTAGATTACTACCCTACCACGGCTCAAAGGAGTCGTGCAAACAGGTTTTAGTTGGGTACAGTCCCGAGCCACATGGAGGCAGTGAGCGGATCTTCGGGGGTTCGTCTCTCCCGGTATTGGGGGTGAGGTCGCGCTGTGTCTAGGAGAGCCATTACACAAAGACCTTGGCCAAGGCAGGAGATTTACTAGTAGGTATTCCAGTAGTATCTCAGGGTGTTCTGGGCTACACCCCGACACGACTTGTACCGCTTTTGGGGGTCTGACTTTTACCAACCCCCTAGGCCCGCCATGCGATGCTCATAGACGAACGGACCGGACTGTACGGATATTGTCACTGACAGGCTCAGTTGGGTGTCGGGGTGAGCTTCCTCATCGACGTCCCTTTTGGTCAATAGCTGGTGGCCCGTCACGTATTGGCTTATACCTCTGACGTGCTAGTGGTTAAATCCACAGCCATAGTATTGACGAGTCTTTAGAGTCCACCACTCTTTCAGTTACTCAAGCTTTCGGGCGAAACGCTGTAGAGGCCGTATGGAGATATGGCAGGGTCCGATCAGATACGTGCGGTATTGCACGGAGCAGGATCGGACGGTTTTGTACTAGTGGCCGTATAGTTATATGGCAGCGTTCGATCAGATACGTGCGGTATTGCACGCATCAGGATCGGACGGATATTACTAGCCGGCTTTGGCTTAAGCCGGTCCTAGTTTAGTACAGTGTAGATTTTGTCTCATTGCATTTGTATCCGGACGGAATACAAATGCGGGTGTGTATGCACAGTGTGGGGTTTTCCTGTAATTTATTACGGGACCAGTTTTCTAGAGTTGCCATTTTGCTTTCCGTTCCGGCCGGTTTTCCTTTGTTCTTTCCCGGCCGGACTTTTCCGATGGAGGGGGTAATTTGCAGTTTTGCAAATTACACTTTGTGGAGGATTTATTTGCATAAGGATTAATTATGAAAGCAACTTTGCTTTTCTTGCATTCATTGTGATAAGAAAGGATTAGAAATGAAGTGAGGTTTGATTTGAGTTTAGTGATGATTATGCTTTGGATATGGTTACCCTCCACCTTTTACTACCATCACCTCCCTTCATGCTTCATAATCTTTTCCTCCACCATTTTCTAAACATGATAGTTTTTTATGAGAGAAGTGAGAAGAAGAAAAGAGAAGAAGAGAGAGCTTCATCTTTGAGAGAGGTTTTCATTCTTGATCTCATTCCATGCCAAGAAAAATGCTAGCACCATTTTTCTTATCTTTGTTTCCTCCATCCTCTTCAAATGGCAACCAACCCCAAAGTGAGACATACATTCTACATTACACTCCCTACAGCATATCTTGAGCATGTCGAGTAGCCGGCTTCATGCGCGAGTTGCCTCGGTATTGAGGTGGGAGCCCGTAAAAGTACCCGGTTTCGTGGTGCCCTTTCCGACGAGGAGGAGACGGACGGAGATCCCGCGAGGAGATCGGAGTGGAGATGAAGACCGGAGGACTTGGATCGTCGGTATATCTCTTCCCCTTTCTTGTTAGTAGCTTAGACTAGTTTAATGGCACGATCCGGGGTTTAGTGCGCGGTGGTGCCGGTTTGCCAAGTCCGCAAAATTTTAAGTTTACCACCGTTTCCGCGCTTGGCCGTCGGATTGACGGCCGGGGCGCCGCCGTGCACTTACACTAACAGCATGATATCACTAATGGAGTATGAAACATAAAAATAAGCATGCGATGCGAAGCGGACCACAAAATGAGCGGGAGTTGAAAACTAGACGCAACTATAACTAATCTGCATTAATCTAATATAAGTCCTACAAATGGTGCCATTTGAAATAACACGAACCGCGGGGTTTTGAAAATAGGGCTACGGTGGTTTTTAAGAAAGGATACGTCTTTTGAAATATCCGTAGATCCCTTGACCTGTCTTGTAAAATACCCACGATCCGCTAGTTTTGAAATAGGTAGGAGTCTAATCTAATCTAACAACTACACTAAACTATACGGCTGAACTAACAAGCTGAACTACAGGTAAGGAAACCGCCTATCATCTGAGTCGATACATATACCTACCTGTATATGTATAGTCGGTGATCCCGCCTCAATAATATCATATCCGATACCATATCTATAATCGGACATCCCAAGTCAAGAGTGCGGATCAATCATCAAAATATAGCTCGTACGTAAATCCGTCGTACGGCATCCCAAATCTGGGTACGGGTCAATATCACATTCATCATACTATTCACCTGGTATCCTCTTTATCAATTATCATGGTCGGGGTACTGATCTACGTCTAGTACCATACTGATACCGCCTACGTATGCATGGACGTGTGTGAAATACTACGTCAAGGACCCGCTACAACGTCATGTCGTATCTCAAATACGAACCCTGCTATATCGCCGATCTCACGGCCTCAAATCAAATCTCATCGACTCAGCTCAATCCCAAGTATCATCCTCAAATCCGTATGTGAACACATAGTCCCATACCCATGTGAACCCATAACTATAAGAAATCCCATGAGCACATATCAATAGGAATGTATGCAAGTATGTATGTGTGTATGTGTAGTGCAACACTACCCTAGGGTTCGCAACACTAAAGTAATCCAACACACCAATATCCGTCCTAAGCATCGTTATTAATCCCAAATAACATATAATAAATGTTGGTGTGTATACGCATCCGTATACACCACCACGGACTGCGGGGGTGCTATACGCCATCCACCCGACTTCTCCCCGTAGATATAAATCTACTCACCTGGTCCTCGCTCGCCGGTGCCGACGTCGCCACGCGCTTGCTTGTCGTCTCGAAGTCCGCATGGGGTACCTACATATCATAACGCACCGTGTCGCATTAAAACTAAATTCGAAATCGAAACGGCATACGAAAATCAAATCGGCACGCGTATCACGCATAGGTCCAAACCTATCGCCTACGCATGCAAGAATAGTCAAACCAACCCTCGATGTCGATGTACAAACGTCAAACCATCGAGAAAAATCCAATCACACTCATTTGCACATTCACGAACACTAATTTTAATATAAACTAGGTTAAAACTCACAAAAACCTCAATTTTACTTAAAAAGTCATTTTTCCGAAAATCTAGCAAGCACAATTCGCCGTTTTTGTACAAAACGGGATGTTTAAATGAATGTAGCGGCCAATATACTTATTAAATATCTTAAATAAGTCATAGAAACAATTTCCGGAATTTAATCTCATTAAATTCCAAAAACCCTAATATTCTAGTTTACAAAAATACCCTTTTTAACAATTTCAAAGCAAAAATGCACAAACTACAATCTAGCTTAGATTTGCATGATCTAAAGCATTAAACCACACTTAATAAAGTTAATGAAGTTATGAAAAACCTAAACACATTTTTAATCCCAAGTATTTAACCAATTTCAAAAATCTAGTAGGCAAATTAGCACATTAACACAATTTTTTTTAAACTAACCATTAGCACTAGCTACTAATCTTGTATTAACATGACAAAAAGCCTAAATATAACACACAACCATACACCAATTTTACAAAACCCTAACTTGCATTCAAATTCATAACTTGAATTCCAAAACATGCAATTAAACTCACATATCCAAATTAACACTTAATTAAATTAGCTTAAGAAATTAGTAACAAATTAAGCAACAAAAATGTTTAGAATTATACCCAAAACATATGAAGATCCACAAGCACACATAGCCCTCCAAAATGCTCCCTTGCCACCAAAATCCATGCTATACGGGCTAAGCTAAAATGGGTAGGAGTCGGATTTGGGTTTTGGGATTTTTTTTGATGGATTTTGGGCAATTTTTGATGAAGTTTTGAAGATAAAAGAGAAGGGAAATGGGGGGGGGGCTGTTGCTGCTGTAGGAGGGAGGGGGCTGCTGGAATGGGAGTGGGAGAGGAGAGAGAGGGAGGTAGAGAAAGTGGGGGAAGAAGTCAAAGTCAATTCAAGGTCAAAGGTCCACCTCATTTCTCCATTTTCTTTTCTTTTCTTTCATTTCTTTCCTTTGAAATTCAAGTGGGGAAAATAAATGGGGGCTGCTGAATTCAGCCATGGGGAGGAGTAAGTGGGTGTGTGTGGGTGTGGGTACGGGTGTGGGGTGATGAAAAATGATAAATACAATACCCCAAACATCCATTTACGCTAAAAAAAAGCCTTTTTTCCTCAATAATTTCTAAACCGTTTTGGCAAATGATTTCGTTCCAAAAACTACATGATAAAATTTTATTTAATGTTTTATGATGCACAAAATTTGTTTCAACTCATTCCAATTTGTAATTTTCCCTAATTAAATGTATTAGTGACGGCTTAAAATAATAATAAAATAATATTTTTTCAGAAAATTTGAAATTTCACCAGCGGCTCAATAAACACCAAATAATAGCAATTACATAGCTAGAATATGTATATTTAATTTTTATAATAAGATATTTGTATTTTGACTTTTTACAGAAAACCCCCTTATTTTACCAATTTTTTCGAAATTTCACCGAAACGATTTTCAAAACGTTACACTTAGAATGTCTGGATGTCTGATGGGACCTAGCTCATAAATGAACTCCAAATCCAAACTTCTTAGACTGTATCGTCAACTGAACTTTATCAGTATCCTGCGCCATGCCACCCTCAGTATTGCCTTGGACCACCTGTCCAAAATACTGCCCCTCGTCAGAAGGAAAACTATAACTCTGACAACCTCCTTGTCGTCCATGTCACCTTGGAAGCCTGGAATGATAACTGTCTCCCAAATGAGGCTGTCGATATCATATCCCTAAAACATCCACTTATGTTCTAAAACTGCTTCCGACTGTTTCTCCAGGATCGGATCAATGTCAACTTATTGCATCTAGTGCAAGAACAACATCTGGTGTGATACTTGACATCTCATGATTGACTCAATTGCCTAAGCAAGTGATCTGCCAATCATGCACATCCCTCTCTACTTTAGTCTATGAGACACCTTTAGAGAGGGTGACTCCATCACCTGCAGGTACACTACCGTGCCAGGAGTCGTCCATTCTAAATACTCTTAGAATGCTGTCAAAGTACCCCAATTGGGAAACCACCCAAATCTAGATCTAAAAACCATAGATCTAGTAACCAGTATGTCTGATATAATTTCCAAGTCCCTTGTGGAGAAACCACTGTGTGACGACCAAAGTATAACCGATCGTAGTATAGGAATGTCACTTCCTACTTTGTGTATGTCATCCAAAACCCGGATATCACACCCTACTACCTTCTCAACAGATCCATCCCCTATTCTGATGACGTCAAACCCATGACTGTCACATCAGAAATAGATGATCTATCTCCGCTATATCTGCTTTAGTCTATAAATAGACATAAGCCTGATGTCCACCAATGCTTCCGCTGCTCCCACTGACTACGACAACCCTCTGGCAGAGTCATATAGACGTGCACTTCTAAAGCTAGTTTAGAACGACGCTATACTCATCCTCCTGCCGGGTCTCGCAGCCTGGAACAACAACAATGGCAAGTGTGGGTAAACAAGAACTTCCCTGTCACCGTCCTTGAGGCTACCGGAGTACCTCTCGGGTGCCTGAAGTTACCCACCTTATCTGCGGAGTGGCCAATGGAATGTCAAATCAGATTGAATCTTTAGGTTCCTTATCAAATCTTCAGTAATCGTTTGCGGTTCTGGAATCACTTCCAGTTCTACCATACTCCCACTACTGTTTTTGAAAAAATCCATTTTTAATAAAACTGTGGCGAGTCTAGAACAATATTACTATTGATCTCCCAGATGGTAGAAAGTCAACCCTCGTCATAGCCTGGGTCAACCCACAAACAGCCATTACAGAAACGTGCCTTGAGTTGTCCAGTGTCTGGTTTTAATCATAAGCCGGACAACTCCCCGTACCTTAACAACGTTAAGATATGAACTGTTCTATATCCAATATAGAACCAGAGGCACTGATTTAATTTAATCAGATTCAAATCATGCAGCTGTCTCCAGTGCATGTCAACAAAATGGAAGGAGGCCGATTAGCGTTACTCAACTTAGGAATGCTTCCAATTATGAGTAACCTGAAAGAGAAGCAATTTCTTTTTATCATTACTATCAACTGAATACCGTACACAAGTATCTACATCTTCGATCACTTTGAAGAATCCCGATACTTGCTACACCTGGTTCTCTACTCTACTCAAATACCTATAACTCCTCAAAACTTAGACCCTATGTTTCTACGAAACACATGTCTAAGAACTAGAGAAGTTAAAAGTAAACAGAATATAGTATGAGGACCAACCCCTCTGTCCTAATGGACACTGGACAACATACAATACTCTGTATAAGTCCGCTGAGTCTAACAACTCTTTCACTGTGTGTCGTAGGTTGAAAACTGTACTCATGGCTAAGAAGAATTACACCGCTGTTTAATACTCCTTACCTAACCATCTACTGATATAGGTAAATGTCATCGACATAATATCAAAAGGTATATCTCACTCTATGAAAATAGACGTACAGATATATCAATTTGAAATTGGTGCACAACAGCGGATATTCAAAACCAAATATTTGCCGACCGGCAAACAACCCAGTTGATCTCCTCAAATATCACCGATTACAACGAATCCCGATAAAATGAGGATGATCACCCTATTCCCAATAACTTACTCCCACTCATCATCTGTAAAACCATACAGATGTGAGAATCAAACCGGGTAAATACATACCCTGGAGCAAGTGTCTAATCAGGAAATCAGTTTTCTTTTAACAGTACACAGTTGAACTGAAACATTGAAATGTTTCGATGGGGTATCCTGGTATTCCTAGTAATGCCTCTACCATTATCCAGATTCACAACTATAACCGTATAATTCTTTGCCACCTCTCCAAATCCCTTTATATGTCTTTAGTCATTACCTTCTGCACACCCCTTTAGGCCAATTGGTTTTCTTCCTTCCCTACCGTTCGGCACCAGCCTATGGTTTGGAAGAAGACTATCTAATAAGCATAATGGGTGTACTGTCCTAATCCTAGGAGCACTCGTAATGCGAGAGAAGGTGAAGATAAAAGACAACTGAATAAACCTTATTCCTATTTCTCCTGAACCAGAATCCATCCCCGAACTGGAACAAGTTCCTTTCGAGTTCGTATATAACCATACGATGGAGTATCCAATAAACTGTGGCTCTTCGTAGTGATACGGAGTATCCTGGAGAAATACAAAGGTGATTTAGGATTGGCGAAGAAATACTTGGTTTGGTCGTGAATATCAGTCGCAATTTACTTTGCCCTCTTACTAATCCCTTGCTTTGTCTTAATCTTAATACCTTCTGCACACCGTTTAGGCTAATTGGTTTTCTTCATTCCCCACCGTTCGGCACCAGCCTAAGGTTTGGAAGAAGACTATCCAATTTGCGTAATAGGTGTACTATCTCCTAAACTAAGGAGTACTCGTAACTTGAGAGAAGGCAAAAAGGAAAAGTCAACTGAATAAACCTTATCCGTTTTCTCCAGAACCGAAAACCATCCTCGAATTCCTTCGAGTTCGTATCTAACCATACGATGGTTTTGTCCAATGGAAGTGGACGTTCGTAGTAATACGGGGTGTCCTGGAGAAAAGGGTAAAAGTAGGAGTGGCAATGAGGTTTGCAACTCTGACAATCCAAAAGCCAGTGTTAAGAAGGTTCGGTCAACTTGGTCACTGAGTCATAGTCTTAGGGTCGGGTCAATGGTCGCTGCCAGAGAGAGAGAGAGAAAAGAAACACTCAGCGTGCACTCTAACCTAGATCAGAATGGTTATCACTTTATCTAATCTGGAAACCTCCCACTGTACCTCAAATTCTCCTCAAAACCTGAAAGAAGAATTAGTCGGGGTCACCCGAGGAGTAAACCAACTCATCAGTGGGAATCGGGATCCAACTCTCATCGCATGATAACGTGACGGAATCTGCTCACGTCATCACACTCCAGAAGGTATGCGCATATCTGGCAAGTTTTAGTTCTTTTGAAACTCCCGATGTGATTTTCACCCTATGCTCTTATGACCTTGACTTTGGCCAACAAATCATAAGTCACATGTCAAGTTCTACCCGTCATTCTCCAGGTTAATTTGAGCCCACCCGTACAAGCCCTTGACTTTGGCCAACAAGGCTATACGACTGCCCCAAACCAACGCATCTATCTATGCTGCATATGAATAACCAACAGCTACCAAACACTGTGCCTTGACTTTGGCCAACAAATACAGCTTGAATACTATTGACTACCCATATGAAACGACGGAGGGCTACGAATGGTTTCTGGCGAAAACCTTTAACATAATGAACTTGATATCGTTGAAGGAACTGATAGCTTTTTAGAAAATATAGTGATGAAAACCTTTACTAAAGAGGTCACTCCCGGTGAAGGGATCTCGGCTCTTTCCTCGTAGAATGGGGTGCAGGATATTCCAAATGAATACCACGACGCAAAGCAAAAGTAATCGGCTATAGTGAAGTTAGTGCCCTGACGTAAACTTCTGTCCAAGGGGTCACTCCCGGTGAAGGGATCTCGGCCCTTGCCTCGTCGACTGAGGAGCAGGATATTCCAGATGAATACCACGATGCAAAACAAAAGTGAACGTCCTTGCAATAACAGCCTTTTGAAAAGTGTTCCAACAACATCAGAATAGGTTTGTTTTAACCTGCATTGATCCGAATCAACGCAGTCCCATCAATTGATCACACCACAAAGAACGAAAATATACTGATGTACGTATATGCCATCCGCATTCACCACTGGGTCCCGTCATTACCCGTTAGGTTAGCTAACTAACGACAGAGCGGGGACTGGACTAGCGCGGATGTAAAACATATACAACATCTACTAATATATATACCAATATATTATATTCACTCAAGGTGTGATAAAAATGCAACATCACAGAAATGTACAGCATCACAGAACAATACAGATATCTGGGATCCCCGGGTTTCACAGAGCCACTACTGAAACCCGACGTTCCCCTGGTCGTGTGGATAGCCTGTGCAATGAAATCCTAGACCCCTACGGGCACGGCAAGTTACCCGCCAAAACCTGAAGCGAGGCAGCCCCCTTCAGCACCGTGAATGGACCACCCAACACTTCACGGAATCCGGCAACTTGGGCACCCCTCCTGGGTCAACCTGAACCCCCTGCGAGTGCGGCGAATAGCCCGCCAACCCTAGAGTGAAGCCCCCTCTGTCTCAATGCCATGAGATGCGGGCTTGTTGCCCTCTAGAACCCGGCTATCCGTGCACCCCTCCGCGGGGTAATCCTAGTACAGAAAGTAAAATATACATACGGCGGGTACATCGACCGCAACCAGGTCGTGCCCCAAAAGAATAATACAATCAGACAGTGACGGCAATCCACATGTCGGACGCTCACCCCGCAATATCAAATGTACATAATACAACAGAAACGGTACTAGCATTGCATCCAAGCTATCCCCCACGACCGATCCGCAACATCACAGCAAAATCACAAAACATCAACGTGAAAGTCACGTTCGCAAATCCGTCTATCAGGGCTATAGCAGTTAGACTGGATTTACCGATCAAGTGACATTCACGGTCGCAGATATAATGTAAATACTGTGAAATAATGTGTTTAAAATATCCGATCGATCAAAAATTAACGAGTGGGCCCCCAAGCAATACTGTAGCACTCACAGAAATTCTGGGCCCAATTTTAATATTCCAAAACCCCTATTTACAGCCCACAAGCCCACTGCAAAAAAACGATGACATGAACCCACATTCCTGCGGTGGAACCGTGGCCAAAGAGGGGTTATGGCCGCGGTTCCGCGGTCGTACGGAGGGATCGTGTTGTCGAATTTTTCCAGTGTTCTTAGAACTCCCTGCACATCATTCTGAGACAACCTGAAAAATTTTTGGACTTCAAAAAATTTCGACAGAAAACTGATGTAAGGAAAAACGCGGGTTTTTGGAATTTTGGTCGATCGGAAATCCAAACACATCAAACAAAGCTAGACGAAGTTAATGGCGAGGCTCTGATACCACTGTAAGTCCACGGCGGTGCCCCGGCCGTCAATCCGACGGCCAAATGCGGAAGCGGTGATAAACTTTAATTTTGCGAACTTAGCAAACCGGCACCACCGCACACTAAACACCCGGATCGGACCATTAAACTAGTTCTAGCTAACTACAAGACGGGTTAGAGATATACCGAGTGATCCGAGTCCTCCGGTCTTCTCGTCGTCGTCCCGATCTCCTGCGGAAACTCCGGTTGTCGCCTCCTCGCCGGAAGGGCACCACATCGCCTGCATCTTTTACGGGCTCCCACCTTAATACCGAGGCAACTCGGGCGCGAAGTTGGATGGCCGACTCGTCCAAGATTTGCTGTAGAATGTGTAGGGTTGAGGCTATGTCTCATTTGGGGTTTGTTGCCTTTGAAGATGATGGAGGAATCAAGATAAGAAAAATGGTGATTGCATTTTTCTAGCATGAAATGAGAACAAGAATGCCACACTCTCAAAAATGAAACTCTCTTCTTCTCTTCTCTCAAGTGAAGCCTCACCTCTCTCCTTTAGAATGGTGGAGGAAAAGAATACATAATCCAAAACCATGAAGCGAGGTAATGGTAGTAAAAGCAAGGGGTGACCATAGCCAAAATGAAATGATAACAATGTCAATTTCATTTCAAATCTCATCTGATCACAAAAGCAAAACCATCATGAAAAAGCAAAGATGCTTAACTTATCATAATGCCACAAGTGCAAGAAACCTCTCCACAAAATGTTATTTGCAAACTTGCAAATAACACCCTCCATCGAAAAAGTCCGGCCGGGAAAGAACAAAGGAAAACCGGCCGGAACGGAATGCAAACTGGCAACTCCAAAAAACTGGTCCCGTAATAAATTACAGGAAAACCCCGATACTGTGCATACACACCTGCATCTGTATTCCGTCCGGATACAAATGCAATGAGACAAAATCTACACTGTACTATACTAGGATCCGGCTTAAACCAAAGCCGGCTAGTAATATCCGTTCGATCCTGATCCGTGCAATACCGCACGTATCCGATCGAACCTTGCCATATATCTATACGGCCTATAGTACTAACCGTCCGATCCTGATCCGTGCAATACCGCACGTATCTGATCGGACCCTGCCATATCTCCATACGGCCTCTACAGCGTTTCGCCCGAAAGCTTGAGTAACTGAAAGTGTGGTGGACTCTAAAGACTCGTCAATACTATGGCTATGGATTTAACCACTAGCACGTCAGAGGTATAAGCCAATACGTGACGGGCCACCAGCTATTGACCAAAAGGGACGTCGATGAGCGAACTCATCCTGACACCCTACTGAGCCTGTCAGTGACAATATCCGTACAGTCCGGTCCGTTCGTCTATGAGCATCGCATGTCGGGCCTAGGGGGTTGGTAAAAGTCAGACCCCCAAAAGCGGTACAAGTCGTGTCGGAGTGTAGTCCAGAACACCCTGAGATACTACTGGAATACCTACCAGTAAATCTCCTGCCTTGGCCAAGGACTTCGTGTAATGGCTCTCCTAGACACAGCGCGACCTCACCCCCAATACCGGGAGAGACGAACCCCTGAAGATCCGCTCACTGCCTCCATGTGGCTCGGGACTGTACCCAACTAAAACCTGTTTGCATGACTCCTTTGAGCCGTGGTAGGGTAGTAATCAAAGCACAGTGGGGACTCACACGAGACAAATGACGATCCCCAGGTCGATGAACTAACCTGTACACATGTCACTTGGAAACTACTATCTGACGTCAGGTATAAGACCAACTAGCATGTTCCCGACGTGTCCTGTCCGGTTACTCATAACCCAATGAGCACCTGTATACATCTTAGGTGAACCAACTGACACCAGTGGCTTGTGAGACCGGCCACCGCCCCTCGTCGGGGTCTCGACTGTATACACTAGTCTACTCTGGAGAATCGATGCCCTGTCTCGAAACTCCCACGACTAGGGACCTTTTAAGGATGTGCTTATAGACTCCAGCTCTCACTTATATGATCGCCCTCATACTGCTGGCAGTCAAGCAAGAATCCTAGGGGCTCTATCAACGTGCAATAGCGACCTTTCAGGTCACCTAAAGCAGTACACGATGATAAAGGTAAACCAGATAGCATATTATCATCTCGAGTAAGACTTTCCTACCGGGACAGGTCCTCCCTCAATCATTGCAATCACGTGCCTGTGATCCAATAATTGACTCTGAGGGCACTATCTCCAACACAAATAACCCCCTCCATCAAAAAGTCCGGCCGTGAAGGAACAAAGGAAAACTGGCCGGAACAGAATGCAAAATGGCGACTTTAGAAAACTGATCCCATAATAAATTACAGGAAAACCCCGCTACTGCATATACATGCCCGTATTTGTATTCCCACTGAATACAAATGCAAAGAGACAAAATCTACACTGTCTAATACTAGGATCCGGCTTTAACCAAAGCCCGCTAGTAAAATCCGTCCAATCACGATTCATGCAATACCGCACGTATCTGATCGAACCCTGCCATATCTCCATACGGCCTCTACAGCGTTTCGCCCGAAACTTGAGTAACTGTGTGTGGTGGACTCTAAAGACTCGTCAATACTATGGCTGTGGATTTAACCACAAGCACGTCAGAGGTATTAGCCATACGTGACGGGCTACCAGCTATTGACCAAAAGGAATGTCGATGAGCGAACTCATCCTGACACCCTACTGAGCCTGTCAGTGACAATATCCATACAGTCCGGTCCGTTCGTCTATGAGTATCGCATGGCGGGCCTAGGGGGTTGGTAAAAGTCAGACCCCCAAAAACGGTACAAGTCGTATCGGAGTGAAACCCAGAACACCCTGAGATACTACTGGAATACCTACCAGTAAATCTCCTGCCTCGGCCGAGGGCTTTGTGTAATGGCTCTCCTAGACACAGCACGACCTCACCCAATACCGGGAGAGACGAACCCCTGCAGATCCGCTCACTGCCTCCACGTGGCTCGAGACTGTACCCAACTAAAACCTGTTTGCACGACTCCTTTGAGCCGTGGTAGGGTAGTAATCAAAGCACAGTGGGAACTCACACGAGACAAATGATGATCTCAGGTCGATGAACTAACCTGTACACATGTCACCAGGGAACTGCTATCTGGCGTCTGGTATAATCCCAACTAGCATGTTCCCGGCGAGTCCTGTCCGGTGTACTCATAACCCAATGAGCACCTGTATACATCTTAGGTGAACAACTGACACCAGTGGCTTGTGAGACTGTCCACCGCCCCGCGTCGGGGTCTCGACTGTATACACTAGTCTACTAATGGAGTATCGATGCCCAGTCTCGAAACTCCCACGACTAGGGACCTTTTAAGGATGTGCTTATAGACCCCAGCTCCCACGTATATAATCGCCATCATACTGCTGGCCGTCAAGCAAGAATCCTAAGGGCTCTATCAACGTACAATAGCGATCAGTAATGCCACCTAAAGCAGTACATAAACCAGATAGCATACTATCATCTAGAGTAAGACTGTCCTACTGGTATAGGTCCTCCCTCAATTATTGCAATCACGTGCCTGTGATCCAATAATTGAATCTGAGGGCACTATCTCCAACAATCTCCCACTTGCACTCAAGGCTAATTATTGCGATGTCGCATACTCACAGCCCGTGTGATACCGAACACCCAACTCCTCTACTAGTCAGTCTCACAAAGCTCGTTTGCAAAACTATTGCGTTCGAGGAATAGCCTCAGTGAGTGGATCCGCTCTGATGTTTCTTTCTATGTCTCTCCATATCTCAAGATTGCGGAGAAAGCCATCTCCCGAAATGAGCAATACCTGTCTTAGAATGTGTCTAGATATCTGATGGGACCTAGCTCAAAAGTGAACTCCAAATCCAAACTTCTTAGACTGTATCGTCAACTGAACTTAATCAGTATCCTGCACCATGCCTTCCCTCAGTATCCACCTGGACCATCTGTCCAAAACACTGCCCCTCGTCAGGGGGGAAAACTATAGCTCTGATAGTCACTTTGTCATCCAGGTCACCTTGGAAGCCTGGAATGATAACCGTCTCCTAAAGGAGGCTGCCGTTATCAAATCCCTAGAACATCCACTTATGTTCTAAAACTGCTTCCGAATGTTTCTCCAGGATTGGATCAATATCAACTTATTGCATCTCCTGCAAAAACAACATCTGGTGTGGTACTTGACATCTCATGATTGACTCAATTTCCTAAGCAAGTGATCTGCCAATCATGCACATCCCTCTCCCCTTTAGTCTGAAAGACACCTTTAGAGAGGGTGACTCCATCACCTGCAGGTACACTACCGTGCCAGGAGTCATCCATTCTAAATACTCATAGAATGCTGTCTAAGTACCCTGATTGCGAAACCATCCAAATCTAGATCTAAAACCATAGATCTAGTAACCAGAATGTATGATATAATATCCAAGTCCTGTGTGGAGAAACCACTGTGTGACGACCAAAGGATAACCGATCGTAGTATAGGAATATCACTTCCTACTCTGTGTATGTCGTCCAAATACCAGGACATCACACCCTACTACCTTCTTAACATATCCATCCCCTATTCTGATGAAGTCAAACTTATGACTTTCACATCAGAAATAGATGATCTATCTCCGCTATTTCTGCTTTAGTCTATAAATAGACATAAGCCAGTTGTCCACCAATGCTTCCGCTGCTCCCACTGACTACGACAACTCTCTGGCAGAGTCATATAGACGTACACTTCTAAAGCCAGTTTAGAACGACGCTATACTCATCCTCCTGCCGGGTCTCATAGTCTGGAACAACAGCAATGGCAAGTCTGGGTAAACAAGAACCTCCCTGTCACCGTCCTTGAGCATACCGAAGTACCTCTCGAGTGCCTGAGGTTACCCACTTTATCTGCGGAGTGGCTAATGGAATGTCAAACCAGATTGAATCTTTAGGTTCTTATCAAATCTTCAGTAATCGTTTGTGGTTCTGGAATTACTTCCAGTTCTACCATACTCCCACTACTGTTTTCTGAAAAAATCCATTTTTATTAAAACTGTGGCGAGTCTAGAACAATATCACTATTGATCTTCCAGATGATAGAAAGTCAACCCTCGTCATAGCCTGGGTCAACCCACAAACAGCCATTATAGAAACGTGTCTTGAGTTATCCAGAGTCTGGTTTTAAGCATAAGCCGGACAACTCCCCGTACCTTAACGTCGTTAAGATATGAACTGTTCTATATCCAATATAGAAGCAGACGCACTGATTTAATTGAACCAGATTCAAATCATGCAGCTGTCTCCATTGCATGTCAACTAAATGGAAGGAGGTCGATCAGCGTTACTCAACTTAGGAGTACTTCCAATTATGAGTAACCTGAAAGAGAAGCAAGTTCTCTTAACCATTACTATCAACTGAATACCATATACAAGTATCTGCATCTTCGATCACTTTGAAGAATCCCGATACTTGCAATATCTGGTTCTCTACTTTATTCTTATACCTATAACTCCTCAAAACTTAGACCTTGCATTTCTACGAAACACATGTCTAAGAACTAGAGAAGTCATGAGTAAACAGAATATAGTACGAGGACCAACCCCTCTGTCCTAATGGACACTGGACAATATACAATACTCTGTACAAGTCCCCTGAGTCTAATAACTCATTCACTGTGTGTCGTAGGTTGAAAACTGTACTTATGGTTAAGAAGAATTACACCGCCGTTCAATGCTCCTTACCTAACCATCTACTGATATAGGTAAATGTCATAGACATAATTTCAAAAAGGTATATCTTACTCTATAAAAATAGACGTACAGATATGTCAATTTGAAATTGGTGCATAACAACGTATATTCTAAACCAAATATTTGCCGTCTGGCAAACAACCCAGGTGACTTCCTCAAATATCACTAATTACAACGAATTCCGAAATAATGAGGATGATCACCTAATTCCCAATAACTTACTCCCACTCAACATCTGTAAAACCATACAGATGTGAGAATCATACCTGGTAAATACATACCCTGGAGTAAGTATCTAATCGGGAAATCAGTTTTCCTTTAACAGTACACAGTAAAACTGAAACATTGAAATGTTTCGATGGGGTATCCGGGTATTCCTAGTAATGCCTCTTCCATTATCCAGATTCACAACTGTAACTGTATAATTCTTTGTCATCTTTCCAACTCCCTTTATATGTCTTTAGTCATTACCTTCTGTACACCCTTTTAGGCCAAATGGTTTTCTTCCTTCCCTGCCGTTCGGCACCAGCCTATGGTTTTGAAGAAGACTATCCAATAAGCATAATGGGTGTACTGTCCTAATCCTATGAGCACTAGCAATGCGAGAGAAGGTGAAGATAAAAGACAACCGAATAAATCTTATTCCTATTTTTTCTGAACCAGAATCCATCCCCGAACTGGAACAAGTTCCTTTCGAGTTCGTATATAACCATACGATGGAGTATCCAATAAACTGTGAATCTTCGTAGTGATACGGAGTGTCCTGGAGAAATACAAAGGTGATTTAGGATTGGCGAAGAAGTACTTGGTTTGGTCGTGAATAGCAGTCGCAATTTACTTTGCCCTCTTACTAATCCCATTCTTTGTCTTTACATAATACCTTCGGTACACCATCGTTATGCTAATCGGCTTTCTTCATTCCCTACCGTTCGGCACCAGCCTAAGGTTTGGAAGAAGACTATCCAATTTGCGTAATAGGTGTACTGTCCTAATCCAAGGAGCACTCGCAACCTGAGAGAAGGTAAAAGGAAAAGACAACTGAATAGTCCTATTCGTTTTCTCTAGAACCAGAAACCATCCTCGAATAAATTCCTTCGAGTTCGTATATAACCATACGATGGTTTTGTCCAATGGAAGTGGACGTTCGTAGTAATACGGGGTGTCCTGGAGAAAAGGGTAAAAGTAGGAGTGGCAATGAGGTTTGCAACTCTGACAATCCAAAAGCAGTGTTTAAAGAAGGTTCGGTTAATCTTGGTCACCGAGTCATAGTCAAGGGTCGGGTCATGTTCGCTGCCAAAGAGAGAGAGAGAGAGAAAAGAAATACTCAGCGTGCACTCTAACCTAGATCAGAATGATTACCAATTTACCTAATCAGGAAACCTCCCACTGTAACCTCAAATTCTTCTCCAAACCTAAAAGAAGAATTAGTCGGGATCACCCGAGGAGTAAACCAACTCATCAGTGGGAATCGGGATCCAACTATCATCGCATGACAACTTGACGGAATCCACTCACGTCGCCACACTCCAGAAGGTATGCGCATGCCTGGCAAGTTTCAGTTTCTTTAGAAACTCCCGATGAGATTTTTACCCCTAGGACCCAAGTGACCTTGACGGAGTCAACAAATCAAAGAGTCCTAATCAAGTTCAACCCGTCATTATCTGGATTGCATTAAACCCACCCGTGCGTGCCCTTGACGGAGTCAACAAGGCCACACGACTGTCCTAACCAATCTCATTTATGCAACAAACAAGCACCACTTAGCTACCGTACACTACGCCTTGACGGAGACAACAAACACAGCACGAATACTAAACAATACCCGTAAGAAATGACGGAGGCCTACGGCTGGTTTTTGGCGAAAAACCTTTAACGTAATAAACTTGATTTTGTTGAAGGAACTGCATGGCCTTTTTATAAAAAATATAGTGACGAAAACTTTTGCTAAAGAGGTCACTCCCGGTGAAGGGATCTCGGCTCTTTCCCCGTAGAATGAGGTGCGGGATATTCCAACTGAATACCACGATGCAAAGCAAAAAGTAATCGGCTATAGTGAAGTTATTGCCCTGACGCAAACTTCTGTCCAAGGGGTCACTCCCGGTGAAGGGATCCCGGCCCTTGCCTCGTCGACTGAGGTGCTGGATATTCATAACCGAATACCACTGTGGAAAACAAAAGAGAACGTCCTTGCAATAACAGCTTTTTGAAAAATGTTCCAACAACATCAGAATAGGTTTGTTTAGCTTGCATTGATCCGAATCAATGCAGTCCCATCAATTGATCACCCCAAAAAGAACGAAAATACGATGTACGTATATGCCATCCGCATTCGCCACTGGGTCCCGTCATCACCAGTTAGGTTACTTAACTAACGACAGAGCGGGGACTGGACTAGCGCGGATGCAAAACATATACAACATCTACTGGTATATATATATCAATATACAATATTCGCTCAAGGCGTGATAAAATGCAACATCACAGAAATGTAACCAGCATCACAGAACAATACAGATATCTGGAAGCCCCGGGTTTCACAGAGCCGCTGCTGAAACCCGATGTTCCCCTGGTCGTGTGGATAGCCTGTGCAATGAAATCCTAGACCCCTACGGGCACGGCAAGTTACCCACCAAAACCTGAAGCGAGACAGCCCCCTTTAGCAACTTGAATGGACCACCCAGCACTTCACGGAATCCGGTAACTTGGGCACCCCTCCTGGGTCAACCTGTACCCCCTACAAGTGCGGCGAATAGCCCGCCAATTCTAGAGTGAATCCCCTCCGTCTCAATGCCATGAGATGCGGGCTTATTGCCCTCTAGAACCCGGCTATCCGTGCATCCCTCCTTAGGGTAATCCTAGTACAGAAAGTAAAATATACATACAACGGGTACATCGACCTCGACCCGCTCGTGCCCCAAAAGAATAATATAAACAGGCAGTGATGGCAGTCCACATGTCGGACGCTCGCCCCGCAATATCAAATGTACATATAAAACAAAATTGTACTAACATTGCATCCAGGCTATCCCCCACGACCAATCCGCAACATCACAGCACAACACAGAACATCAACGTGAATGTCACGTTCGCAAATTCGTCTAAAAGGGATATAGCAAATAGACTGGATTTACAGATCGAGTGACATTCACGGTCGCAGATATAATGTACATACTGTGAACTAACAAGTTTAAACATTTCGATCGATCAAATTTATCGAAGTGGGCCCCAAGCAGTACTGTAGCACTCACAGAAAATCTGGGCCCAAAAAGAATATTCCAAAAGCCCCATGTTCAACTCAGAGAACTACTGTAGAAATCTGGAGCAATGATGACACTTTTCGGCGGCGGAACCGCGGCCAAAAGGGGGTTAAGGCCGCGGTTCCGCGGCTCTATAGTGGCATCACGTGACTATTTTTCTACAGTGTTCTCCATATACCCTGCACACATTTCTGAAACACCCTGAAAAATTTTTAGAGCCAAAAAAAATTTCGACAGAAACTGTGCAAGAGAAAATATGGTTTTGGGGATTTTTGATCGATCGAGTTTTAAACATACTAGATCAAGCTAGACTAGGTTAACGACGTGGCTCTGATACCATGTTTTTCCACGGCAGCGCCCCGGCCGTCTACTCGAGGCCAAAATGCGGAAACAAACTTTTCTTAACTTTAAACCGGCGCTACCGCGGACAATAAACCCTGATCGTAACCATTAACCTAATCCTAGCAAACAAGAGAGTGGGTAGAGAAGTTATACCAAGCGATCTGTGTCCTTCGGTCTTCGTCTCCACTCCGATCTCCCGCGGAATCTCCGTCTGTCACCTCCTAGTCGGAAAGGGCGCCACGTAGCCGGATTCTTTTATGGGCTCCCACCTCTAGACTGAGGCAACTCGGGCGCGAAGTTGGCCAGCCGACGCGTCCAAGATTAGCTGTAGACTAGTGTAGAAAACCTTTGTCTCAATGGGGTGAAGTTGCCTTTTGATGGAGAAGAGAATGAAAGAACTTTGGAGAGAGGTTGAGAATTTAGCAAGCATGCAAATGAGATATGAATAATTCCCTTATCAAAAAAAATGAACTCTCTCGTCTCCTCACTCATATGTGGCCGGCCCCCCAAAACTCAAATGGTGGAGGGAAAAACAAAACCAAGAAGGGAGGTGAGTGTAAGAATCAAGAGAGGTGACCACATCCAAAAGCAAGCCTCACATCAACTTCTAATCCATTCTAATCTCAATTAATGCAAGCAAGTGATGGAAAAAGAATCTAATCATGATAGTCATATCATAATCCCTCAAATGCAAGAAACTCCTCCACAATAACTTATTTGCACAACTGCAAATAACCCCCTCCATCAAAAAGTCCGGCCGTGAAGGAACAAAGGAAAACTGGCCGGAACAGAATGCAAACTGGCAACTTCAGAAAACTGATCCCGTAATAAATTACAGGAAAACCCCGCTACTGCATATACATGCCCGTATTTGTATTTCCACTGAATACAAATGCAAAGAGACAAAATCTTTACTGTCTAATACTAGGATCCGGCTTAAACCAAAGCCCGCTAGTAAAATCCGTACGATCACGATTCGTGCAATACCGCACGTATCTGATCGAACCCTGCCATATCTCCATACGGCCTCTACAGTGTTTCACCCGAAACTTGAGTAACTGTGTGTGGTGGACTCTAAAGACTCGTCAATACTATGGCTGTGAATTTAACCACAAGCACGTCAGAGGTATTAGCCATACGTGACGGGCTACCAGCTATTGACCAAAAGGGACGTCGATGAGAGAACTCATCCTGACACCCTACTGATCCTGTCAGTGACAATATCCGTACAGTCCGGTCCGTTCGTCTATGAGTATCGCATGGCGGGCCTAGGGCGTTGGTAAAAGTCAGACCCCCAAAAGCGGTACAAGTCGTGTCGGAGTGAAGCCCAGAACACCCTGAGATACTACTGGAATACCTACCAGTAAATCTCCTGCCTCGGCCGAAGGCTTTGTGTAATGGCTCTCCTAGACACAGCGCGACCTCACCCCCAATACCGGGAGAGACGAACCCCTGCAGATCCGCTCACTGCCTCCATGTGGCTCGGGACTGTACCCAACTAAAACCTGTTTGCACGACTCCTTTGAGCCGTGGTAGGGTAGTAATCAAAGCACAGTGGGAACTCACACAAGACAAATGACGATCTCAGGTCGATGAACTAACCTGTACACATGTCACCAGGGAACTGCTATCTGACGTCTGGTATAATCCCAACTAGCATGTTCCCGGCGAGTCCTGTCCGGTGTACTCATAACCCAGTGAGCACCTGTATACATCTTAGGTGAACCGACTGACACCAGTAGCTTGTGAGACCCGCCACCGCCCCTCGTCTAGGTCTCGACTGTATACACTAGTCTACTAATAGAGTATCGATGCCCAGTCTCGAAACTCCCATGACTAGGGACCTTTTAAGGATGTGCTTATAGACCCCAGCTCCCACGTATATGATCACCATCGTACTGCTGGCCGTCAAGCAAGAATCCTAAGGGCTCTATCAACGTGCAATAGCGATCAGTAATGTCACCTAAAGCAGTACACGTTGATAAAGATAAACCAGATAGCATAATATCATCTAGAGTAAGACTGTCCTACTGGTATAGGTCCTCCCTCAATCATTACAATCACGTGCCTGTGATCCAATAATTGACTCTGAGGGCACTATCTCCAACACAATAATGGCCTCTAGGGCATACATATAACTAACAATCTCCCACTTGCACTAAGGCCAGTTGTTGTAGTATCACATACCCAACATCCCGAAGAGTCTCTCAAATTGTATCTGGGGTATGGCCTTTGTGAGTGGATCCGCCGTGTTGTCCTTCGTGTCAACTCTCCTGACCTCAATCTCCCGGCGATCAACTATCTCCCGGATCAGGTGATACCGCCTCAGAATATGCCTGGATTGCTGATGGGACCTAGGTTTCTTGGCCAAGGCTACTGCTCCATTGTTATCGTAATACAAAGGTATTGGATACTCAATGGACTGAACCACTCCAAGTTCAGTTATGAACTTCTTCTTCCAGACAGCCTCTATGGAAGCTCGAATCGGTACAGGACTCCACTTGGCGTTCTCCGTTACCATACACCAAGAACATATCTTTAGTCCTTCTCAAGTACTTGAGAATGTTCTTCATAGCTATCCAGTGACTCTCTCCTGGATCTGCTCGATACCTACTCACTACGCTTAGTGAGTATGCTACATCGGGTCTGGTACATAACATCGCATACATGATAGAACCTACTGTCGAAGCATAGGGTATCCCTTGAATGCGAGCTCTCTCCAAATCAGTCTTGGGGGGCATCTCTTTGGAGAGAGTGAGTCCTGTGATTCTTCCATACTAAACCTCTTTAGTATGGTGTCACTGGCTCTTCAATACGGAGGAATCCTAAACATTCACATGGATATTCCCACGCTTGGATTCTTCCATACTAAACATCTTTAGTATGGTGTCAATGTACCTGGATTGGGACAATCCCAGTATCCGTTTAGATCTATCTCTATAGATCTTAATTCCCAAGATGTAGGAGGCATCACCTAGATCTTTCATTGAGAATCTTTATGATAAGAAGAGCTTGACCGAGTGCAGCATAGGAACATCATTTCCTATCAAGAGTATGTCATCCACATACAATACGAGAAAGACAACCTTACTCTCTGCCACATTCTTTAATATACAAGGATCATCTACATTTTTGATGACGTCAAACTCTTTGACTACCACATCAAAACAGATGTTTCAGCTCCGTGATGCCTGCTTCAACCTGTAGATGGATTTAAGCAGCTTGCACACCTTCCCGCTGCTCCCACTGTCCATGAAGCCCTCTGGCTGAGTCATGTTCACGCACTCTTCCAAATCACCATTTAGAAAGGCGGTCTTAACATCCATTTTCCATATTTCGTAGTCATGGTATGCAGCGATGGCAAGCAGGATCCTGATGGACTTAAGCATAGCCACTGGAGAAAAGGTTTCATCATAGTCTACACCTGGTCGTTGACGAAAACCTTTTGCAACGAGTCTAGATTTGAAAGTCTCAACTTTTCCATCTACACCAAGTTTCTTCTTAAAGATCCATTTGCTCCCGATGGGTTTTACCCCTTCAGGAGCAACTTTCAAAGTCCATACTTTGTTGGTGTACATGGATTCCATCTCAGATCGCATTGCATCCAGCCATTTCACAGAGTCATCACTCGTGATGGCCTGCTCGAAGCTAGTTGGGTCATCATCTTCCATGATGCAATCCTCGCTCTCACTGTCAACGAGAAAACCGTAGTATCTCTCAGGTGGATGAGGAACCCTACTAGATCGGCGGAGAGGCTGAGGTTCGTTGAGGACTATCGAATCCTCTGGTTCCACTAAATCTTCAGTTGTAGTTTGCGCTGCTGGAACTTCTTTCAGCTCTACCTCATCGCCACTAATTTCTTTCGCAAGAAATTCCTTTTCTAAAAAGGTGGCATGTCGAGAAATAAACACCTTTTTTTCCTCACTGTGATAGAAAAGATGTCCATGTGAATGTTTAGGATATCCCACAAATTTACAAAGAACTGACTGTGCCTCGAATTTTTCCGGATTTTTCCTTTTGACATAGGCCGGACAACCCCATATCTTAACTCGTTTAAGACATGGTCTCTTCCCACTCCATATCTCATATGCTGTGGTAGGTACAGATTTAGACGGAACTTGATTCAATAGGTATGCAGCTGTCTCAAGCGCATAACTCTAAAAGGAAATAAGTAACTCAGCAGTGCTCATCATAGAGCGCACCATATCCAATAGGGTGTGATTCCTCCGTTCCGATACACCGTTGTGCTGTAGTGTATACGGAGGAGTAAGCTGAGAGAGAATCTCATTCTCTTTTAGATAGTCACGGAATTCCGTGCTCAAGTACTTTCCTCCCCGATCGGAATGTAGGATTTTAATACTTTTACCCGTCTGGTTATCAACTTCATACTTATATTCTTTGAATTTCTCAAAAACTTCAGACTTGTGTTTCAACAGGAACACATGTCCGTATCTTGAGAGATCGTCAGTGAATGTAATGAAGTATGAAGAACCATTCCTGGTATGTGTAGACATGGGACCGCATACATCACTATGTATCAGTCCCAAGAGTTCCGTAACTCTTTCTCTTTGTCCAGTAAACGGAGTTTTGGTCATCTTTCTTTTGAGACATGAATGGCAAGTTTCATAAGATGATAATTCGAACGGATTCAAATATCCTTCCCTATGTAACTTAGCTAGTCGTGTCGCATTGATATGTCCTAGTCTACAATGACACAAGAAGGATTCGTTCATTTCTGAACTCTTCCTCTTGTGTGTGTTTTGTACGTTAAGAACTATGGTTTGATTTAGAATGTATATGCCATTATTTAACGAGCCTGATCCAATAAACTTTTGATTCAGGAAGATGTTCATAACATTATCATGTACTACAAAATTATATCCTTCTTTACTTAATAAAGAAACTGATATAAGATTGCATATCAGGGTCGGTATGTAATAGCATTCATTCAGAATCAATGTATTACCATTAGGTAATACAAGGTGATATTCGCCAACTGCTTTGGCTGCAACATTTGAACCATTCCCTACTTGTACGGAAGGATCACATATTCCCAGTTTTCTACCTTTCCTTAGCCCATGTAACATATTACATATGTGGGATCCCGATTCGGTATCTAATACCCAGGACGTAGAGTGTACTGAGAAACAGTTCTGGGTGACTAACACACCAGAAGAAGATGCATCAACATGCTCATTCTTCGTTTGGGTGGCGTGGAAATCTGGATATTTTCGTATTTCCTGCTCAGACTTATAACAATTATAAGTTGGAGCGGAACCAACATTCCCCTGCTCAGCATAACAAGCGGGTTCGGTCAATACATCCATATTATTATCTTGATTAAGGCCTGACATGGTCGCTACCTGGAGAGAAAGAGAAGAAAACACTTTAGTGTATGCTCTTACAAGATTAGATTGGTCTATTATCTTATCTAATCAGGATGGCTCCCACTATTTTTATCAAATCTTTCTTCAAACCCTAAAAGGTAAGACTGATCGGGATTAATTACACCTTACAAGTTCGCCAATCTTTCGGCCAGGCCAGTGTTGGTACTTTGAGGGAGGTTCCCCATGCTTTCGCACGGACCTAATTAAAATAAACCTCGTTTTCCCAGGGGCGTAACCACGTTAACACCTTTCTAGACACCTACTTGATTGGCTAATTGTGATGTGTAAAACTCTCCCAGGAGTAGCTCTTACTCGTAGTGGGTATCGGGATCCAACTATCTCATAGAAGGTATGCAATCTCATTGCAAATTTCAACTCTTGAAATTCCCGATAATACTTTTGCCCCTAACCCCCTATGACCTTGATAAAGGCCAACAAACCATAGGATGCTAGTCAAGTTCAACCCGTCATTTCCTGATTGAATTAAACCCACCCGCACGATCCTTGACAAAGGCCAACAAGGTCGTACGACTACCCTAATCCAATCACATCATATGCTTAAGAAGATAAGCACCATTCAGCTACCGCACACTACGCCTTGACAAAGGCCAACAAACGCAGCACGAATGCTAAATAGTCCTTATCTGAAATGATGGAGGGCTACGACAGGTTTTTAAGAAAACCTTTTGCGTAATGAACTTGATATCGTTGTAGAAACAGGAGATTTTTGAAAATGAGTGTTTTTTAGGGTTTTTATTAGTTTTTCTAAAGAGGTCACTCCCGGTGAAAGGATATCGGCTCTTTCTTTATCGAATAAGGTGCAGGATATTTCATAAATACCGCTATGCAAAACAAGAACTAAAAGAAGCAGTCAAAAGACAAAACCGAGTGGGTTGTAGCATCTGTTAGTTTCTCTAAAGAGGTCACTCCCGGTGAAGGGATCTCGGCTCTTTCCTCATCGAATGAAGTGCTGGATATTCTACAAGAAATACCGCTATGCAAAGCAAAAACTAGAGCTACCCTTTTTGAAAATTTGATTCTACAACATCTTTTAGGTTTCTTTCTTTTTCATTAATCTCATTAATGAAGTCCTATCATTTATGCTTCCTAAGCATCACAGAATAAACGAAAATACAACGTACGCTTATGCTATCTGCATTCGCCACAGCGCCCTGTTATGCACCGTTAGGTTACTTAATTAACCGCATAGCAGGGCGGAACTAGCGCGGGTGCAAAACATAAGCAACGTTTATTATATATAATATATACAATAATAACGCTTTCGTCTTACGCATATAAAGTGATCACATCACAGAATATCGGCAGCAGAAGATAACATATGAAATATTGGATATACTAGGAATTCCGTGTTTTAAATTAAGCCAGTATATAACACGGATTCCACGGTCGCGATGAATAGCCAAACCCACATCCCTAGACCCCTACGAGAGCGGCAAGCAACCCTACCAATTCTAGAGTTAGGAGACCTGGACTTGACTCCTCGAGATGGTATCCCACTAGACTCTAGAACCCGGTTACTCGTGCTCCCCTCCTTGGGTCTATGCTAATGCGGAAAAGTAAATAATATACAACAATGGTGACATCATCCTCAACCCGGAAGTGCCCCAATAAAAGAATATTACATACAATGAATTTTACATGAATGAAAATAAAAACTCTCATCTCACATAAAATCCCCGGCTATTCAAAACACAACGATCCAATATAACATATCCCAGCAACACATAACATCACATGTCATCAACGTAAGTAAATATGCGTATCACAATTGTCGTTGACATGTAGCAACGAAAACAATGATATACCACATATTACACTTACGGTCGCAGAAAAGGAAATGTCAAACTACAACATTTGGAATCCATAATCACCTTAGACATCATAAATCCAAAATATCACATACTTTGGATTTCATGCCTAACTATATAAATTCCATATATTGTATCACATTCCACAAATAGCTAGACGACGTTAAACATTCCAATCGAATCAACAAACACCCAAAATTTTCCAAAAAGCTCAACACTTGAGCGCAGTTTAAAAATACTCATCACATGCCACAGTACCTATGGACCAACCGTAGAAGGGTCAACCCTTGCCTCACCTATGGCGCCGCGGAACTACGGCAAACCCTAGGGTTTGGCGGTGGTTCTTACGGTCATAGAATCGAGTTAGGGTTTTGTTCTTCTAGAGGGTCCACCGCATTACTTGCATTCTGAAAAAGCTTCGCGTTAATCTTCCACCTTTTCTTTGCAAACATACATGGTATCTTATCAATGCTCGTAACACTCAACCTATGGCAAAATCATTACCAAGATACTTGATCATTTCGATATTTCAGTTGAAAAATTCCAGATTCAAGCCTCCGACAAGCCGTTCACTAAATACAACATGAAGATCATGAATATCTCACATGTTGGTATCATTTTTTATGATGAAGTTGATTCTCTTTCTCCATCTATTCCCACTGTTAATTCTAAACTGTCTACATCCGCTCCTCCTCATACCGATGAGACTCCTCCACTACCCACTCCTATTCATGACAATCCTCCTCTTGTTCTTTCTAATTTTGAGCAATATCTTCTGTATAGGATTGATGCTCTTGAAACTTACCTCCTTGATAACCAGAACGATCTTGACAATCGAATGGATGTACTTGAAGTTTGTCTCTCAAAGAGACAAATCTTTTCGGAGAATCGAATTTTGGCGTTCATTGCCCGATGCTTTGAAATACAACCTCCCCGTTCTTCTCATGTCTATCATCCTCCATATTTTGGCACTCCTCTTTTGACTTCGACAGATCCAGTTGCTCTCACGCCGTAGTACTTCTATGATGGTGACTTATTGGAGCGTGGTTATTTTGGTTTTTATATAGGTTTTATTTTGATTGGTTATGAAACAATGAGATGTAATATTTTTTGGTACCATGGACATGATATGGATGTATTACTGGTGACGATATTTTGGTGGTGACAAACTTATGGATATTTTGGTTATGCTATGAATATAAATATTATGGTTTTGGCTTTATTTTGATATTATATGATATGGATATCATAATTAGATGTTTTGTTTGGCTATGACATGGATATGATATTGTGTGCAGTGTTTTAAAAAGCGGTCGAGCGGGTTTCGCCACTCCGCTTTATCCCGCTTAAGCGGGTGATATTGTAACCTATTTTTATTGATGTATACACCTTATTAGAAAATGAGGAGAGAAAGATGAGAGAGAAAATGAGGAGAGAGATGAGAAAAAATGATTAGGAAAATGTAATCGGCAAATTAGCTCAAGGCCGATTTCCCTCTTTATATAGGCAAACACATTATGCAATTCCATCCCTATTATTATCCTAATTACATATAACCCTGTATATAATACGAGTTATTCTTAACACTCCATCAAGCTGGAGCATACATATCAAACATGTCCAACTTGTTACAAAGAAATTGCACTCTATTCTTTCCTAAGGGTTTTGTAATTAAGTCGGCAAGTTGATGTGGCGATTGAACATAATAGGTATCAACAATCCCATCTTCAACTTTCTCCCTTACAAAATGGCAATCCACCTCAATGTGCTTTGTTCGTTCATGGAACACTGGATTGGAAGCAATATAAATCGCAGCCTTATTATTACAATATAACCGCATAGGTAAGGTGGGCTCAAAACCAAGCTCTTCCAGTATAAATCGAATCTACACAAGCTCACATGTGGTATTCGTCATGGCTCGATATTCTAACTCGGCGATGGAGCGAGACAACATTTTGCTTCTTACTTTTTCCAGGAGACCAAGTTACCTCCTACAAACACACAGTATCCCGTAGTAGATCTGCGATCAGATGAAGATTCTGCCCAATCTGCGTCTGAAAAGACTGTCACTCTCGAATGGCTATTATCTGAGTACAATAGGCCCTTTCCTGAAGCATTCTTCAAATAATGAAGTATGTGAATCACTGCATCCCAATGAGTCACTCGAGGATCAGCCATAAATTAGCTCACAACGCTAACAGGTTATGAGATGTCCGGTTGAGTGATGGTGAGACAATTCAATTTATCGACCAATCGTCGGTATTTTCCACGATCTTCAACCAAGTCACCTTATCCCGGAAGTAGTTTGGTATTTGGATCCATTGGAGCCTCTATGGGTTTGCATCCTAACATCCCAGCTTCAGTCAACAAATCCAGCACATACTTCCGCTGTGAGATGTAGATGCCCTCTTTCGACCGAGCAACATCGATGGCCAAAAAGTACTTAAGGCTTCCAAGGTCCTTAGGCTGAAATTTCATTTGCAGGTGATGCTTAAGCTATGCAATACCAGCTTCATCATCACCAATAATCACTATGTCATCGACATACACCGCCAAAAGAATACGAAAACCATTGGTGTTATTACGATAGAATACCAAATGGTCATGTGCACATCATTTAAGAACAAACAAAGTAACTAACCAAGCTTAAGGGGACTGTTTCAAGCCATACAATGACTTCTTCAATCGACAAACAAGACCAGACTCCTCCTGAGTAACAAACCCAGGTGGTTGCTCCATATATACCTTCTCAACCAAAGTACCGTGAAGAAAGGCATTTTTCACATCAAGTTGATGCAATGGCCAATGATGGGTAGTGGCAAGAGGCATAAGTCATCTTCGTCACGGGAGAAAAAGTCTCCTCATAATCAACTCCATAAGTTTGCAAATACCCTTTTTCAACCAAGCATGCTTTCAAACGGGAAAGTGTCCCATCAGGGTTAAGCTTCATAGTGTATATCCAGCGACACCCTACAGCTTTTTTTCCAGTCGGAAGAGGAACCAAATCCCATGTCTAATTTAGTTCGAGGGAAAGCATCTCATCAATCATAACATCGGTCCACCTTTTATGAGACAAAGCATTCGAAAGAGACTTAGCAGAGCATAAGATTCGATTGAGGAGATAAATATGCGATACGTCGAAGATAAGTGAGATGTGGCCATATGGTGAGCTATAAGGTGAGAAGTGCAGCTCCAGGTGCCTTTCCGTAAAGCAATAGGGAGATCAATATCACTCTCCGGCGGAGATTGAGACTCTGGGAGATCAACAACAAGAGGCTGGGGCTCAGGAGCATGCTAAGGTTCGGGAGCCGTACGGGCTCGACGAGCATATACTCTCGTAATCAGTGCTGTGGGATCCAATAGTGAAGAATCAGGAGTAGTAGGTGGCTCAATAGGAACGGTGCGGGTGATTTCTAATACAGGAGGTAAAGAAGCAACTGACTCGGACGGGATGTTATGTAACGAAAATAGGAGAAATATAAAGGAAAGTCATTGTCTATGTCTACAGGAGTGTGCGATGTAGAGAAGTATGGAGTGAACTCATGAAAAGTCACGCCGGCTGATATAAATCGATGACATAATTTAGGACTATAGCAACGATATCCCTTTTGAGCTCTAGAATACCCAAGAAAAATGCACTTAATATCCTTGGAATCTAGTTTAGAACCCCCTGGTAGTAGATCATAGACAAAACAAACACATCCAAATATCCGCGGAGGGACAGAATAAGAAGAGACCATTGACGGGAACAATATGGAATGAGGAATTTGTCCATCGAGGACAGACGTTGACATATGATTAATCAAGTGATTGGCAGTAAGGACTGCATCTCCTCAAAAAGATTTAGGCACCCGCATATGAAACAGAAGAGTTCAAGTGATCTCTAATAAATGGCGATTCTTTCTTTTTGCCACCCCATTCTGTTAAGGGGTATAAGGACAAGAGAATTCATGAATAATTCCAAGTTGCTCTGTATATGTCCGAAAAAATGTACTAAAGTAATCATCGGTATTATCACTTCTCAAGGTACGTACACTGACTCCAAATTGATTCTTCACTTCAGAACAAAATGTCTGGAAATGAGAAAACACTTCACTCCTGGATTTCATCAAAAGTAACCATGAGACTCGAGAAAAATCATCGATGAAGGTCACAGTATCGAAATCCTCCTTAGGCAACAACAGGGCATGGCTCTCAAACATCAGAATGAACTAAATAAAAAGGTTTGTCCACTCTTTTATTAATACGAGATGGGTAGCTGGAGTGATGATGCTTGCCCAACTCACAAGATTCACATTCTAGAGTAGACAAGAAATCAAGAGATGAAATCTTCTTCAACATTTGTAAGGACGGGTGAACAAAACGGCAATGAGCAATGAAAGCTGATATAGGGCTCGATGTTGGACATGTTGTAGGACGTAGTGCTCATCAAGGTGGTATAGTCCATCAATCTCTGTCCCAGTGCTAATCCTTCGCTTCGTCTCAATCTTCTGAAACACACATCCACCAGGAAATAAAGGTGGCGCTTCAATTCAATTGTCGAGTCGGTTGACTAACGGATAGTAAGTTGAAAGGAAATCGAGGCAAATATAGCACAGAGGTCAGTGGTAATTATGATGTAGCCTGAACTGAACCCGCTCCTACAATTTTAGCTGTAGTGCCATTTGCTAAAGTGACCGGGATGGTTCCATGTCTCTCCTTATAGGAAGTCAATATATTTTGCTCCCCTGGCATGTGATCTGTAGCGCCAGAATCAATAACATAAGGACGATGAGTATTTATTGGCCAGGGACGAGGAGTATTTTGGCTTCTTAAATTGATTAAATCTGAAGTGATTGAAGACATAAAGAGACGAAATCTTTGTATTTCATCATTTACGCAGAACTCTTCCAAATTAGGAGACGATGCAGCCGATGTCATCATCATAGCTACTCATAAACAGCAAAGGTTCTCAATCAATCAATTAAACACCTGATGGGGTGGCTTAAGCTCACCGGTTTCAATCACCAAATAACAAGAAATGGTGCTCTCGAAATTGAAGCAACCCTCAAAATAATGCATGTATCTGCAAACGAGCTTAAATCTACACACCAAAAGAAAGCTCTCCAAAGATCTTACCCAAATACAATCAAGAATGCCAACCAACCAATCAAACAAGCAAAGAAAGGAATAAACAAACGATTCCACCCAAAAGGTTAGGATTGATCCTCCAAGATCCAATCCACGACCAATCAACCACAAATCAATTCAATCGGATCCGAACACAGACTCCGATAACTCTAAAACTCCGACGATACAATCAATAGAGCAACTAATAATGAAAGCAGACGTAATCGATATAAAAAGGTGAGAAATTAGCTCAAATCTTTGTTTACTATAGCAAATAGTGAGAATAAACCTCGAACAGCCAAAAAGGGCAGGAAATTCGACCAAAGACTGATCAACCAAGCCCAAATTGCCAAGAACAGTAAGCAAAACACCAAGTCAATCAAGAACAGCCCAAATCTTCTTAAATCTACCAAAAACATCACCCAAATCTCCTCCAATCGATCAAGAACATGAAGTTAATAGGCAAAGATTACCGAATTGAAGCCAAATCTTCTCAAATCAACATCAAATCTGCCAAGTCGAAGCAAAGAACAACAACTCGAAGCAAAATCTCCGCAAAGAACACCAAGTCAAAGTCGAATATTTAGATCTGCTAAGTCGAAGTCGAGGAAGGGTCTTTTGAAGAAGGGAATGGAATTTTCGAAGTCGATTTAAGATGTCAGATTGAATTCAACGTCAAGGAGAAGCTCTTGGATGAAATTGATGTCGAGGATGGGTCTCTAGTCGAAGTCGACACTTCCATGACGAGAACGAAGTCTTCAGATCTGGATCTGAGCCATAGCAGCCATCGATGAGATCCTGGGAGCTCCGATGAAGTCGATCGGCCTTGAGGAAGCTCCGGTGAGGTCTGGTGGTGGTGGCTGCGAGGTATAGGCGACGGCTGCGAGGTGTAGGCGACGGCTGAGGTTTAGGGTTAGGGTTTTTTAATGTGTTTGAATGATGAAGGGTCAGGATCAGATCTGAGAATTGGATGGCTCGGATCTGCTTTGATACCATATTATAAATGAGAAGAGTAATAAGAGAGAAAATGATTAAGGAAATGTAATGGGTAAATTAGCTCAATACTGATTTCTTTCTTTATATAGGCAAACACATTATGTAATTACATCCCTATTATTATCCTAATTACATATAACCCTGTATATAATACGGGTTATTCTTAACAGACCTCATAAGTGCTATAAAGAGTATACAAGTATTGTTATCAGAGTAAGAATAACACAAAAACCAATTAATACTACATTTTGTCTTTTCATTTTCTCCTTTTCTACGTCTCTATCATCCGTGATGGAGTCAATAAAGGCCAGGGTTGTCGAGCTACTCGACTTTAAGACACTTCAAGATTTGGGTTTCAAAACTCCAAAATTTTAGGTTTATCAACTACAAGAAATCGAGATCCGAATCGATTTCGAGCAATCCTAGAGTTTTCTATTTCAATCTCGAGTAGTTTTTTAATTTCGATTTTGAAATTCTAATTTGACTTTGATTCCACCCGGTTTTTGGGTTACAATCTTTTAAGTGCTTTTAATAATTTGTTAAGATTTTTACTAATTTAAGCTATGATGCTTGACGCTTAGCATTGAAATGCTTATAACTACTATAAGCTAATAAATTCTAAGAAAAATTCAATTTTGCATTAAATTATTTGAGCATATTCTAACAAATAATATATTTTCTGAGCATTTACTAGTAAAAAAGGAATATAAAAATAGTTAAAACTTAATGAGAATCATTATTTATTGACAAAAAAAGAAAATTGATGAAACACCACTGTTTTGATTTTTTAGCGGCGTTTAAGCATTTTGGCTCCTCGGCCGGTCCGCTTTTCTTTTCCGCTTTTAATACATTGATTGCGTGCATTATTTTGATTTTCACTATGACATGGATCCTATGGATATTATTGTTGTCGCTATATTTCTACAGGTACTACCTTTTTTATTTTCAACAAAAAAGGGGGAAATGGTATTTACATGTACATGTATATTTGCGACAGTTTATATATGTACATGGTTTTGATAGAATAGATGACTTTTTCAATTACAAATTTTTTTTCTTATAAAACATGAATTCTTGCATAGTGATATGGATATTGAGTTCAGGAGGAGTTTGTATTGCTTTTCATGCGCTCTTACATTTGGTTATGTCTCAATATCGTATACTGTAAATAGTTTTTGTCAAACATCAAAAAAGTGAAGATTGTTGACCTTGTTGGGTAACATCATCTTGGTTTTGATATTGGAAAAAATACTATTTAAACTATTTTTTTACACATTGACGATACTTGTGGTTAAGTTTTATATTTTCAGTGTGAGAGACATAACGGAAATTGCAAATCAAAGAAAAAGACAAGTATAGCGATATCAAAGCACAAAAGAGCATTGTGATATGAACTTACAAGACGCACAGATGAGGAAATCAAACAGAACGAGCTTTACGATATCAAAGGAAGTAAACAGGCATGGCGACAAGGAATTTTCAAGATAAGGAGCTAAATTTATCAAAAAGGACATGATTTGAGAGATGAAAACTCAAGCGATTCAGAGAACGTGCTAAAAATGAGTAAAACTTGTATTTTCTCCATTTATTAAGTCGTAGTTCATCCCGTATGACTCACGTTTTTAAACTTTCAAAATCTCTCAAATATCAGAAATGTCAGGTTTTGAGCCGTCTTAAATACCCCTAAGCCATCCCATACGGTCTTTGATCTCTTCCTTTTGTTCTTGACATCTTGAGCTGGCTCATCCTAGTCTTGAGTCGTCTTATATTCATTCCCTGTAAAATCATTTTTCGTTCTGTTGCCATGAGCCGTCTTACCCATATCTTGAGCCATCTCATATAAACTGACGTTCTTTAATATTTCTTCCCTGAGCCGCCATATCTTGAGTCGTCTTATGTTGGTTTCTTGCACAATGTTTTTTTCACTGTTCGTATGAGACGGCTCATACATTTTTGATTCGGTTCAACTGTTGACCATTTGAAATCCCTGAAATCATTCTTGAGATGTTTCTTTCCAGCCTTTGAGATTCTTTCCCAGTTCTTTAAATATGGTTCTGGTCGAATTTATTCAGTATCAATTCTTGCATTCTCAATTCTTTGTGATCATCTCTTGGTTCTAAAAGTTCATCATCTTCATTAAAGTTTTTGAAACCCTAGTTATCACCATGTTTGGAATTCTATTCGGTTTTTTCGAAAGCTTTCAGTTTTTAATTCTTGTAAAGGCTTTTATAAACTAGTTTTAAATTCTATTCCTTTGCAAAATCTTGATCTCCTATTTTGAAATTCTTTTATAAATCTTTGAGATTAAAAAGGGCTTTAAACTTGATTTTATCAAATACTTGTTCAGTTGATAAAACTGCACATTTGTTATTACATTTTTCCTATCATTTTCATATTGAAAAAGGTCTTTATTATAATATATCATACATATGAGGGTTTATGTGCAAAAATACTATTTTCCATGTGTTGATATATTATAATTAGCATTTGTAGGAAAATGTATGCAAATAATATCATTGACCAAATCCTAGTAGAACAAAATCTACTAAATATTATTTGAGTAATTGTGCAGAATTTTCAGGTCTAAAATCAAGGAAATCAAGTTGTTAAAGCAAACCTGCCTAATTAAGAAATCAAAATTAAGAAATCAAGTCTGGCAGCAACTACGAGAAGATTTACAAATTCAAAATATTCCAGAGAACCCCACATGTCACACAGATGAAGCTCCAAAAACTTGATCAAGGGACCAGATTAAATGGCCGCGGATCCGCGGCCATACCCCCCTTTGGGCCGCGGATCCGCGGCAGTCAAGACGAGTTAGAAGTTACATTTTTTTGGGGAGAATCTTTATAGTTAGCTTCCATATTTGGAAGCAAGAGTTCTGGCATTTGGGCTATAAATAAAGACCGAGAGCCTCTTGGAAAAATCATCAAGCCGACGAGATCACGAAGTCCAAGATGGCTCACGCATCCAGACTGATCATCAACTGTTCGTCTACCTCCTTAGAAGAGATCGAGAAGCAACTAGAAATTGTAATCATTTTCTAAGAATTCAAGTGTAATGAATATTGTTGATTAATAAAGGTAGCTTTCTTTTTCTTATTCTATTTCTTCGTATTTTAATTATGCAATTTCTTTCCATCTCTTTTTCTCCCAACATGCGCGAGTAATTCTCCGCTTGTTAGGGTTCGTAGGATTAGGGTAGGCTAATGGATGATGAACATCCCTAAACCCTTTTTAAGTCCTATAAAGTTTATGAACTTTATCAAAATAATCATTAACATCCTAATCGGGCGCGTTACCAATTCTTTGTTAGTTCCGACCGCGATTAGAGATTAGATTAATGATTGTTTTGGTAAAGGCTAGATATGAACGGAGTTCCATGTCGAGATAGGGGTTAAGAGTGGGATTCCTTTTCCCTCCAGAAACCCTAATCTACACGCATCATCGCCGTTCTAGTTTTAAATCTATTAAAGGATAAAAAGGGTAACTTTTAATTAATCGTCCATGACTACTAAATCCTAACGAACCCTACAAGCCCCCTTATTATATTAACTACATCCCTAAAATAATCTAGATCTATACTTTTGCATTCTTGCTTAACATAGATCTAGAAACCATTCTACAAAATTCTTTATTCCTCCTCTCTTTCTCAACACATTTAAAGTAAGATTAAAATATTCAACGTTTCCCTGAGGACCACCCGTACTCACCTCGGTCTAGCTACGCGCGACACCGTTCTGATTGCGATTAACTACAAACACACTCTTTCGAATCAATCAAATGGCGCCGTTGCAGGGGATACGTGCGTAATTTTTTATTCTTACTATTTGTGTTGAATTCTTATACGATCTGTATCATAAATAAAACAAAACTGCAAATTGTATATTTAACGATTATTGTGTGAATTTTGCGAGGGAATATGGAGTCACAGACTTGAGGAAACAGGAGATAGATACATTCATTAAGATCCAAAGAAGAAGAGAAGGCGACAAAAAAAATCATCAATTGATCTCTCCCTCTTGCGGCGGAACTGCGGCCGGAAGTGCACATCGGCGGCAGAAGCGCACATCGGCGGCGGAAGCGCGGCCAGTTAGGAGATCTAGGGCTTCAATCTTCTCTGGTAAGATTCTAACCTCCTTCTCTCTCCTCTGAAATCCAATAAAATATCTTTTCTGCAGGATTCTTTGCAAAATATCGCCGCTCAAAAATCTTTTTGCAAAGTTTTGTTTTGCGGTTTGTTTTTGCATATTTTAATACGGATTTTTAAGGGGCGAGACCAAAATCCATATTAGGTAGGGATTTCATCACCCTTCCTAAGCCCCACAAATCACAAACCGAGCATCTGCATCAACCCTACATTAATTTAAAAAATATCTAGACCAGATTCTAAGGACTGTCACGCTCAATAAGGACAGAGGAAGGTCGTGGATAATCTATCGCTTATCCGCATTACTTTTGTAGTGTTTAGGCAAGTGTGTCTAAGACGAGTGGTTACTTAATTAGGACCACTACTTTCGTAGTGGGGAGCCTCCCACTCCCCTGGCACATACCTGGCTACAAGGATAGTAAAGAGACGGTAGAGGATTTATCATGCGGCTTGTCCTTTGGAAGTCTAGGAGCGGTCTAGAGACTGACCTAGGTAACCTTAGTTTTAGGGTTGTTTGTGTATTTCTTGTTTTTACCCTTCCCCCTCCCACTCCCTTTTTTTTACCCTTCCCCCTTCTTCTCTTCTTATAATGGGTGACCTAAATAGAAGAACACTTGCCGAGCTTTGCTTTCCACAACCAGATATTTCTTGTTTTCGTAATCCCTTCGGTATACCGTCCGGCTCTTCCATGTCCTTAAGAGATCATATAGAACAAGAGGGAAGAAACAGTTGGCCACCTCAGTCTAGATCTTATCAACCGTATCCTAATCCTACGCCTGTTTCAGTTCATACCCAGAGTGAGGAAGCCCCAAGACGAATGTCCATTGCTAAGCATATAGCTAGGGCTAGAGGACAAAGTTTCAACCCGGACCAATATCAACCATCACCACCACTGTCCAAAGAAGAGTTTGATAGGAGGTTTGTGGCATATAAGATGTCTATTGAAATAGCCAACCAACCAACCCATATCAATATTCTTCTTATCATAATATTGATCCTACTCCCACCCAATTTTCGCAACCATTCTATTCCTATCAATCCAATCCGACTTTTCCACCTTCTCTAGACAGTTCTTCTAATCAGTCATTTGAGAGTTTTAATTATCCACAGAAATTTCAATCTTATACTGAAACCCCTTATCAACCCAAGTCTAGTCTGGAGCAGACATTAGAAAAATTTCTAGAATTGTCGAACCAAATTAGGAAGGAAACAACAGAGTGGATACAAGCAAAGAATTTCGAACCTGTCCAAAAATTTTCAGTATATGATTCGGGTATAGGACAAAATGAGAATTTGGGTAGTGAGACAGAACTGTACACCCTTCCTAATCAAACCTCCCCATTCCAAACTGAAATCCACAACTCCAGTTTCATAGATTCATCAAGTACACTAAATAGAATGACTGATAAGTTGTGTGGCTTTGTAGAGTTTGATTTACCCGACTATGAAGGTTCCATTTCAAAAGAAATCATACCCAACCCTTGTGATCTCTATACCTCCACTCTTGAACCAAAACTGATTGAAAACCATGCTTTTGATGAGGTGTTTGAGAATTCTAACTTTCACTTGAATGAGGTGATTGACGTTAGGGATATATTGATTGATGAACCCGAAATTTTGGATGATTTTGTCCCACCAATTCATCAGATCCTTTCACTTCCTTGTGGTCATCATCTTGAGCCTTTAATTCTTCCCGAACCCCAAATACGTCTTGAAGTTGATGATAAAGGTATACCCGAAGAAATACAGCCTCCATCTTCCACATCTGGTACAGCAACACTCGACACACCAATTTGTTTACCCATTTCACCTTCTACTTTCTCCAGTTCTTCTTCTGTTTCTATAGTTTCAGTGAGTTTTGATGAATCACAATCCGTTAATTCAAGTTCAGTAATACCAGAAATTCAACTTGATTTGGATATTTTTGAAAATGAGGTAGATGAGTTTTTCGAGTCCTCTACCTTAATGATTTTTGATGAATCAAGTAGGATAAATTCTGGCACAAAACTCTTTGACAGCAAAATGTTCAATCACACCATTGATAAAAATTTTGAAGAACTTTTTGCTGACGAACTTGAATTTTTAAACAATACGGATTTTATGATTGATCAATCTCCACCTATAGAGGTTGAACCGTCACCATTCCTTCTTCCTAATCATTCACATTCATCCTTATTCTTTCTTTTCTCTAATTTCAAACCCTTTCCAGACCACATCTTATCCCTTCCCCATTTTTTCTTGACTCGATAAAACACATTCTTCCACCAACCTATACGCTATACTGATAAAATCTTTGAATGGTTGGTGTTAACTTTTGGTCTTTGTAAAGTTTTACTTTGACCAAATGACTCACCCCCTCTTAAAATGCTTCGTATTGTCTAACTCATGTTTAAGGGGGGGTTATATTGTTGGCTCTTGAACATAACTTTTGTCCTCAAATTTGCGAGCCAAAAATAAGTTTGGGGAAGGATTTTCACTTTCATATATTCTTGCCCCCATTAATAATGTCCTCCCAAGCTTACAGGTTTTTGTGATCTAGCAGATAGCAACAGTGAGGACACTGTTGAAAACAAGTTTGGGGGAGGTTTGTGCTTGTTTACGCATACTTTGCATTATACTATATATAAGCACAAAAAAAATTTTGATAAGAAAAGAATAGAAAGTGAAAAATTATATATGAAAGATAGGAATAGTTTAAGAAAACCAAGAAAATTAGAAGTTTTCTTAAACGAACTAGTAATAAGTAGTTATGAGTTGTTGTCACAAGGGTTAGTAAGATGAAGGAAGTCACTAATTTGAGGATAAAAATAAGTCTGAAAAATAGTTTCTATTCTAGAAGCCAAACATTTGAATGTTGATACCCTACTTTATGCACTTACACACGTCTTGAAACTCGGGATAGTAGAGAATACCTTGAAATGCTCTTGTCTAAAAGCCAAAGTATGAAGGAAATAATAAATGAAGAAAATATAAAAATGGTGAAAAGAAAAATGAACACTGGTTTTGTTATCGCCAAGGCAGCAATAAAAAAATATAGCAAGGGTGCTTCATCACCTAGTGCCTTAAACCAACTGGTCTGGGAGTCACTGCTAAGCCTTAGGTGGTGCAAGACGAGGAATACTATCACCTAATCAGCAAGCACATAAGTAATCGGCCGGTTAGTACCTCAAGAAATATTAACGGTCGCATGAAAATGTGTGAGAAAATCTAAATATTCATCAAATTAAAAAGTACTACGGCAGATGGACAAGAGTATGATAGCTTGAATTGAATTCTCCGAGTGTAGGGATGTCCATTTCACACACGTAGGGGTATATGATCGATATTTGGATGAAAGGTAGGAATGAAGAATAAAGACAATGTTTTATTAAGGGATAATGTGATTTTTAACATCTTTTCATGACTATTAAGATAGAGCTCATGACAACTGAAAAGCTAGTGTAGTTGGAAACTCTTATTTTCAAAGTCTTTCTTTTATGATTCTTATCTTTATATGTAAATTTCACCATCTCTCTTTTGTTATTGGATTTTGTGGGTGTAATCCGCTGAAAACCCTCAGGAGACAACACTCCTCCTACTAGGGACACCTAGAGGTTTAATGGCCTGTTGCACGTGGTCAGTGCAATCGTGTTTGCCGACGAAAGTGTGCTTAGTTTTTCTCCTTTCTTTTTTCTCTTGAATAAACTAGTTTGCTCGGGACGATCAAAGATAAGTTTGGGGGTATTTGTTCAGTTGATAAAACTGCACATTTGTTATTACATTTTTCCTACCATTTTCATATTTAAAAAGGTCTTTATTATAATATATCATACATATGAGGGTTTATGTGTTAAAATACTATTTTCTATGTGTTGATATATTATAATTAGCATTTGGTAGGAAAATGTACGCAAATAATATCATTGACCAAATCCTAGTAGAACAAAGTCTACTAAATATTATTTGAGTTATTGTGCAGAATTTTCAGGTCTAAAATCAAGGAAATCAAGTTGTTAAAGTAAACCTGCCTAATTAAGAAATCAAAATTAAGAAATCAAGTCTGGCAGCAACTACGAGAAGATTTACAAATTCCAAAGATTCCAGAGAACCCCACATGTTACACAGATAAAGCTCCAAAAACTTGATCAAGGGACCAGATTAAATGGCCGCGGATCCGCGGCCATACCCCCCTTTGGGCCGCGGATCCGCGGCAGTCAAGACGAGTTAGAAGTTACATTTTTTTGGGGAGAATCTTTATAGTTAGCTTCCATATTTGGAAGGAAGAGTTCTGGCATTTGGGCTATAAATAAAGACCGAGAGCCTCTTGGAAAAATCATCAAGTCGACGAGATCACGAAGTCCAAGACGGCTCATGCATCCAGGCTGATCATCAACTGTTCGTCTACCTCCTTAGAAGAGATCGAGAAGCAACTAGAAATTGTAATCATTTTCTAAGAATTCAAGTGTAATGAATATTGTTGATTAATAAAGGTAGCTTTCTTTTTCTTATTCTATTTCTTCGTATTTTAATTATGCAATTTCTTTCCATCTCTTTTTCTCCCAACATGCGCGAGTAATTCTCCACTTGTTAGGGTTCGTAGGATTAGGGTAGGCTAATGGATGATGAACATCCCTAAACCCTTTTTAAGTCCTATAAAGTTTATGAACTTTATCAAAAGAATCATTAACATCCTAATCGGGCGCGTTACCAATTCTTTGTTAGTTCCGACCGCGATTAGAGATTAGATTAATGATTGTTTTGGTAAAGGCTAGATATGAACGGAGTTCAGTGTCGAGATAGGGGTTAAGAGTGGGATTCCTTTTCCCTCCAGAAACCCTAATCTACACGCATCATCGTCGTTCTAGTTTTAAATCTATTAAAGGATAAAAGGGTAACTTTTAATTAATTGTCCATGACTACTAAATCCTAACGAACCCTACAATCCCCCTTATTATATTAACTACATCCCTAAAATAATCTAGATCTATACTTTTGCATTCTTGCTTAACATAGATCTAGAAACCATTCTACAAAATTCTTTATTCCTCCTCTCTTTCTCAACACATTTAAAGTAAGATTAAAATATTCAACTTTTCCCTGAGGACGACCCGTACTCACCTCGGTCTAGCTACGCGCGACACCGTTCTGATTGCGGTTAACTACAAACACACTCTTTCGAATCAATCAATACCCTAATTCTCCGATTTTAAACATGTGTTGATTCATATACGAGATTAGGAGTTGTTTGGGTTCTTGTATTGTAATTGAATTATAAAGGTTCGATCTGAGCCTGTTGAAAAGATTACATGGTGGAGGTGGTCCATCAGTGTTGAGTTGTAAAGCTTTGATCTGAGGCTGTTGAAAAGATTACCCGGTATAGGTGGTCCATTAGTTGTAAACCCGGTGGAGGTTGTCCATCATCTGTAAAGGTTTTTTCACCTTAAGAAGAGCTGAATAATGGAATAGTGGATGTTCCTAGAGGGTGACCTAAACGGAGACTAGATACTGTGGTATCGAACTTCGTTACCAATCGCTGGTGTCCTACTGAGTTTGCATTATCTCATTTTATATCTATTGTTTGCATAATTTATTATTTATATTATCTTTTCGCAACATTTATTGTATTGTGCAATAGAGTTTTAATTGTTAGCCATTTGTCTTTATTCACCCCCCCCCCTCTAGGGCACTTTTCAGTCGAGACAAAGGGAAAGATGATACCTATTAGCGACAAGCTGACAACACAACAACATATGTATGAAGAATCCCGTTCAGACGTCTGGCAAAACTACATGGTGAAGTCAGTCATCTGCTGAAGGAGTTACATATGTCTGGCAATCAAATTACAGAAATACTAGATTAGACGCAGACGTCTGCCAAACTACTCATCAGACGTCTGCCCGTCATAAACATGGTTGATGCGGTTTTCAATCATAAAATTTTTTCTATAATCTTGTGATATTATTGTTTAGGAAAGATTTTTTTTTATCATGTAAAGTGTAATATAAAAACACAATTGATATTCAATACAAACTACCAAGTTCAAAACCCTAAACTCCATCTTCTTCAAGATTTTTATATGGTATCAGAGCCTTACGATTAAAACCTCAATTTTTGATCCATGGCCTCTTCTTAAAACTTAATTCTCATCATCACCAAATTCCCTTTTCCAACAAAACTTTCCTACATAAATTTCACTGTGTGGAGATCTCAAATTCAATTGGTCCTAATTGGTCATGTTCTTCTTGGTCACATCGACGAATCCAAATGCCCTCCTACGAGGACTACCGCGGACGTCAACGACAACACCAAGCGTGTTTAAAATCCAGACTACCATCAATGGTGCCATCAAGGTCAACTCATTCTCAACGCTGTCCTCAGCAGTTGTGTCGAGACGATCCAATCCCATATCTCCTATGTTTTCTCTTCTAAAGAAGCATGGGATTAATTTGTTGCTCTCCTTGCGAACAAATCTCGTTCACGAGTTATGTTGCTCAAGGAACGCCTTGTCAATAATCAACGCGGCTCGCGCTCGATAAGTGAGTACCTACAAGAGATGCGATCTATCTCTGATGATCTCGCTCTCGCCAACCATCCTCTTACTGAAGATGACCCTGTTCTCCATATCCTCGCTGGCCTCGGACATGAATTCAAAGAAGTCGGAGTTGCTATCCGAGTCCGTGACAACTCCATCACCTTCAACGAGCTTTATGACAAACTCATAGACTACGAACGTCATCTGAAGAAGGAAGACACAGGCGCATCTCTCTTTCGCAAGCGCCAACCACGCTAACCAACCCAATCGCTTCTTTTATCGCCCTCTGCGCCAACGTAGAAGTATCTCCTATAATCGCAACACCACCAACAACATCACTCGCAACAACAATAACTACCAGTACTCCGGCGCACACAACAACTCTCCCTGCTCCAACTCCTGCTTCAACTTCTGCAAGCGTCCCGGTCATAACACCAAAGATTTTCGTCAACTCGTTCGCTTTCTTCGTGAGAACGCAGTGCAAACCAATTCATCGCAACATCCGGTGCAGGCGCTCCCTCAACCTGTGGAAAACAACATAAATACCGTCTGGCCTGCTCCTTCTGGATATTAGACACCGGTGATTCCTATCACATTACGTCCAATGTTGGGACTCTCCACAGCTACACCGATTACGGTGGTCCTTATGAGATCAACGTAGGTGATGGTTGAGGTTTGAAAATTTCTCATATCGGTAACACAACACTGCACTCACCCCCAAAACCCTTTCTTTTAGATAATATTTTTTTGTGCACCATCTATTACTCAAAACTTAATTTATGTTGCTAAATTTTGCAAATTAAATAAAGTCACACTTGAGTTTTTCCCTCTAATTTTTTGGTGAAGGATCTTCGCATGGGGTTGCCACTTCTTCACGGGGATAGCCATAATGATGTCTACTACCTCCCACACTCCATCCGCCCTCAAATTCACGCTACTTCCAAATCAGAAATAAGTGAGTGGTACTGTCGCCTTGGTCATCCCTCCATCCGAATCTTTTAGTCATTTGTTAGGAAAAATAAGTTATTGTCTAATGTATCGGCTGTTAATAATTTTCAATGTAATTATTGTAATTGCAATAAAAGTCATAAACTTCTTTTTTCTGAAAATTCCCGTCGCACTTCTAAACCGTTGCAATTAATTTACACTGATATTTAGGGACCCACTGAATTGTCGTATGATGGTTTTCATTATTATGTAATCTTTGTTGATTATTACACAAAATACGTCTGGCTGTATCCTATGGAACGTAAATCCGATGTTGCTACTATCTTTCCCCAATTCAAAGAACTTGTCGAAACATATTTTCATCTACCGCTCATATCAATATACTCTGATAATGGTGGCGAATACACTTCTCTTGCCTCCGTTCTTATATCCTATGGTGTCTCTCATCTCACCACTTCCCCACACACCTATGAACACAATAGCACATGATTGTTCGCATTTTTGCATATTCTTAATTTTTAACTACCGCAATCAAGACGGTGTCGCTTGGTAGCTAGCCGGTTGAGTACGGGTCGATCCACAGGAAGACGGAATCCTTTTCTTTATGTCCTAACGAGTTAAATCCGGTAATTGGATAGGTTTTCTTTTAAGATCTATGAATGAGAATAAGCTGATAAAAAGCTTGCTAGGATTAGGATTAGGTTAGTTCGAGATTGGGATCATTTCACATCTTTCAATGCCTTAGTTATGAATATAGGTGTTAGGGTAATCGGCAATAACGGGGATTAGCACGACTAGGAAGAAACTTATAAGTCTAAGCTAGGCTTTCCAAGCTTAGTTTCTTCCTTTTGGTCCTTGTCCGTCCGTTCTTGGCTCTTAGCCCTAACCTCCGGTTAATTCAACCACAACCAGTCTAACTAGGGAATCACCGCTATCATGTAGGATAGGGTGCCGTAGTGAGCGGATTGAAGTTGAATTAAAGGAAGTCCGTATTTAAAATTATTGGACAAAGAAAGGAGTGAGAGAGATTTCCTTTTCTCAAATCTTCCTTTTCCTATCCTAACAAGTGAGGAATTACTTACTCATTAAAAGATTTAAAATAAAGATCAAGATAAGAAATTGCAGATTAATTCTACCATTAGATTAACAATTAGAAATTTCTGGTATTTAAAATACGATAAAAAGAATGCGAGATGAATAAATAAAAAAGACTTACTTTATTGATGACCTCTCAAAAACGCATTACAATGGAATTTAAATTTTTAGATCTAGAAATTAAAAAGAGGCATAAAAATAAAGAGAGGCATACTAATTTGGCCTTGAGCTTTCCTATTTATAGATAGAAAAACCCTAGGTTCACATTCTGATCCATACACGAAATGACAAAACTACCCCAAGAGCCGAGTCAAAACACAGTCACTGCCAGCGACACGTGCAGAACATGGCCGCGGAACCGCGGCAGATGTGCATGTTTGGCCGCGGTTCCACGGCCATTTGATGGTCTTGGTGGTTCATTTTTTTAGGGCTTCTTCATATTATTTTTGTCTTCTGTTTGGCACACTTGGTTTCTCAAAAGCTCATCAGTTCTTTTCCAGATACTCAGCAATGGACTTTTTCTTTGAGCTCCGTGTTAAAGTCTTGGATCTTGTGCTGCCTTTGTGCTTTTAGCATTGAAGTGACAAACAATTTGCCATTTTGTTCCTTGAACTGGTAGGCGACATCATACGCATGGCTAGCGGAGATCAGTATTGATCTGTTGTTGGTCGTAGTCCCGCATTTATTGCGACTTTTCATGAATTTCACTGTAAGGAGCTGAGAACCTGTAATCTGCAACTATTTAGCAGACATGGATCAAAAGTACCTACTTATGTGCAATGTGATTAAGAATGGGCGATATACAAATGCAAAAATCTGATATGAACAAATACCCCCAAACTTATCTTTTGTTCGTCCCGAGCAAAACCAATTTTATTCTCGAAAAATCCTAGCCTCACTTTCGCAGGGAACGCGATTGCACTGAGCTCGTGCAACAAGCCGTTAAACCTCTAGGTGTCCCTAGTAGGAGGAGTGTTGTCTCCTGAGGGTTTTCAGCGGATACTACACACAAAATCCGATCAATTTGACCATTGACTCGAATTCTTCAATTCAGTATTTTAGCAAGAAAGTCTATTATCTTCAACTTAGGAATTATCAACCCGTATTTTTCACGCTTTGTCACGCCCCGCTTCCTAGAGTGCGCTAAGATAGGCACGTGACAGAGCCAACCATGCTACCTGTGGATAAGAAACATCCCTCCACAGTCACATTACGGCTGTCTAGAGATATCAAGAACAGGGAGAAACAATAGTAAACTATCTAGTACATGTCCATATGCCAAAATAAACGAGTCAAGAAATAATATAATGCGGAAGCAAAAGATCCAAATACAACAATAATCTGGAAAGTACGGAAATAACTAAACTAACTGGATCATCACTGCTCGGCCTGTCGGCTGAAGTACTCCTGCTCGGCCTGCGACAAGGGTAGCGGATCTGGGCCATGCAAAACCCAGACGTCAGTGCGTCATAATATCAACAATAATATAATCAGGGGGTAACAAGTCATGCAGGCATGAGTATGAACAGTAAAAGTCATCAGTAACAAGTAACAGTAACATGAATATAGATCAGTGAACAGGATATAAACAGGTGAAGTGCAAAGAGTAGTCTAAACTGTATTATAGGGTTATCTACTCTAAAGTTATTCAAAATCAATTAATGTAATCCTCATCGTAACCAATCGGTTTATGCCCCGTTCATTCCCCACGGGACCACGGTACAAGATATAATAGACCGTGAGTCTATGTCCCGTTCATACCCCACGGGACCACGGTCCAGGATGTAATAGCCCTTTGAGTTACGTTCGGTTACAATCTTGATTTCCCCATACCCCTAAGGTTATGTGTGTAAGTCAGGTATTGATAAATCTGGAGCTAATGCCAACACAGGATCAAGAAGGTACAGCTTTGACTGAATAGACAACAGGAAATGTCCGTAGGGACAACAGGTTAAGATTGTCGACATTAGTAACAAGATCAGGTATCAAGTCAGGCTGTGGTACGTCAGGTCATGTCAAGTAGTGCACGGTATCAAGTCAGGTCAAGTAGTGTATCAGGTCATGTCAAATAGTGCACAGGTATCAAGTGGGTACTCATAATCAAACTGTAATAAGTATGGGTGCCCAAAATCAAGTATGGAGTACTAATATAACAATAAAATGAAATAATGTGACATGGTATGCAAATCGATATAAAATCAATGATATGGATGCACAATTATCGATTAGGGTTACATTTATAGTTTCAATACTAATTAGGATGCATTTTATTAAACATGGGGTGTTAATATCACAGTATTATGTATTAATGTGATCTATAAATGCAGTTATATATATTTTAAATGAGATGGATGCAAATGGGTATCCGAAAACGGTAAAACTGTACAATGGTAATGTGGGATGTACAACTAAAAAATATGATATGTAAATATTCCATTGGATGCAGTATATTGTAGTATAGTATGTAACAAGATAATTTTGTATGCGCTAGATGTAAAGTAACACGTACGGATACAGACGGATATCAAAAAAACTGTAAAAGTAAACATGGGATGCATAATTTGAAATACCAGTATTATATTTATTAAAATAAATGTATATAAAGTAATGTAGCATGTAGCAAGATAAACTTGCCTCAACGGATCACGAAACGGATATGTACGGCACGTTCGACGTCGGCTAAACGTCGCAAGACCACACGCGCGCACGGGACGGGTCCAGGAAAGCCAAGAGCACAATCATGCTGGTTGGGGTTGTTCACTGGATCGCCTGGATCGGTAGCGACGAGCACGGCTCCGGCGATGACCGGAAAATGTGAAATCGAGAAAGAAAAAGAAAAAGAAGAAGAAAGAAGAAGAAGAAGGAGAAGGAGAAGAGGGCTGTGGGCTCAAGGTGCTCTGGGGGTTGGATCGGGGTATCTGGTACAGAGGAGGAGGAGAAACGACGATGAGCCGTGGGTTTTCCGCCGATGGTCGGAAAACCAAGAAATAAGAAAGAAAGAGAAGAAGAAGTAGAAGAAGAAGAAGAAGAAGAATGAATGAAGAGGAGGACTGGGGTTTTGGTGGTCGTGGACACATACGAGGCATGAGAGACGACGACGACAATGATGGGCCGTCGACGGCGAGATCCACGGCGATGGCAGTGGCCACGGCGAAAGCTTGGGTTACGGTTCTGTGCAGGGAAAGGATCTGGGGTGATGGTTTGCATCGAAGGGAGAGAAGGTGGTGGCGACGGAGTGAAGATGAGGTGAGAGGGTGTCGGCCACGGCGACGCAGGCGGGGTGCAGACATGGGCCGTGGGTTCGGTGTAGGGTTGCAGTGGGTTCTTGGACGGTGAGGAGAGGGGGAAGAGAGAGATGAAGTGATCGAGGAGGCTGAGAGGACGAAGGAGGAGAGACGGGGTCGAGGGTGGAGGCGGCGACGGCGACGAGGGCGCAAGGCTGGGGTCGGAGGTATGGGTTTACGCGGGAGAAAAAATTTGAGAAGAAGAGGGGGGGAGAAACGTGGGCTGTTAAAGCTTAAGGGGGAAAAAATTAATATATTTAATATATTTAAATAGAGGAGAGAGAGAGATCAGAACTGTTAAGATTTGAATAAGAAAATAATAATTTAGTTATATAAAAAAATTTAAACGTAACAGATAATAACAGTTAGAAAAATATATTAATATGATATTAGTTAATTTTGAAATTTTGGCTAATACAAAAATAGTCAAAATTACGCCCGGATCGGGTCTAAAAATCCAGTTTTAAAATATGGAAAATATACGTGTCAACCAAAACCAAAATTGGATAACCGGGTAACGAAAATGTATACCCCCAAGAACGGATGCACGTAGCGTGCACGTAGCTATCCAAACGAGTCTGTTTCACTGAACAGGACGAGAACAAGATGCGCGGATGCTACCACAGGGTCAGGGGCATCATGCAGGCCATACAAGATATATTTTTAAAATATTTTATGTGACTTAAAGTGTTATATTGTAAAAATGCAAATGCCAGATAAAATGCCAGTATGCAAGATGTATAAATTAAAATGAAAGTGCACGAGTCCACGTATCAAGTCAGGATAAATCATAAACATTAATCAAAAAAGGTTTCAAGCATGCGGGTCGGGTCGGATGCAAATACAAATACCAACTACACTATTCGCACCCAAAGCACAGTAAATCAGGAAAATACCATAAATAAAGAAATACATGAACTAGAACTGGTATAAATGAACTAGGGTGTTACATTATACCCAACTACAAAAAGAATTTCGTCCTCGAAATTCCCAAGACAAGAAAAGGTAAACAACACGAATTTACAAGAATAGGTGTGGAAAGTTCTGTCGAATTTCGTCTTCTCGTTCCCAAATCGATTCTCCATGCGAGCGATTTCCCCAAGAAACAAGTACGAGAGGGATAACCTTGTTCTTAAGGAATTTTTCTCTTCGATCAACAATCGATATCGGTCGTCCCTCAAAGGTCAAATCCTATCTTACAGTCCGCTCCGAATGATCCAGCACGTGTGAACATACTTACGGAGTTGAGATACATGAAACACGTCATGAACATTCGCCAAAGATTGTGGTAAAGCCAACCGATAAGCCACTTCTCCAACACGCTCCATGATCTCGAAAGGCCCCACAAATCGAGGACTAAGCTTATCTCGACTCCCAAAACGAATTACTCCTCTAGTAGGCAATATCTTCAAAAATACCAGATCACCAACCGCGAACTCTAGAGGTCTTCTCGCTGTGTCGGCCCAACTCTTCTGCCGATCTTGTGCTGTCTTCTTATGATTTCGGATAGTATTAACTTTCTCAACTGTTTGCACGATCAGATCCGGTCCCAACAATCTTCGCTCTCCAATATCGTCCCAACAAATAGGTGAGCGACACTTGCGACCAAACAATGCTTCGAATGGAGCTATCTGAACAGTTGCCTGAAAACTGTTGTTGTACGAAAATTCCACTAAGTGTAGATGATCCTCCCATGAACCCTTGAAGTCTAACATGCAAGCTCTCAACATATCTTCAAGAGTTTGGATCGTTCTCTCCGACTGGCCATCTTTCTGAGGATGATAAACTGTGTTAATCTTCAATCGAGTCCCCAAACCTTCCTGTAGACTCCTCCAGAAGGGTAATAAGAATCGGGTGTCACGGTCTGACACGATGCTCACAGGTACTCCATGCAATCTCACAATCTTCTGCATGTATCGTTCTGCCAACGCTTCCGTTGATTGACCAACTCGAAATGGTATGAAATGAGCTGCCTTGGCTAAATGATCAATAATCACCCAAACTGCATTGTTGCCCTTTAGACTTTGCGGTAAAGCTATCACGAAATCCATGGTTATATGTTCCCACTTCCATTGAGGAATTGGAAGTGGTTGCAATAAACCAGCAACCCTTTGATGTTCAGCCTTAACTTGCTGACACACCAAGCACTTCGCCACAAAACGGGCAATCTCCCTTTTTCATGCCTTCCCACCAAAAATGATGTCTTAGATCACGGTACATCTTTGTGCCTCCGGGATGTACGGAATATGCAGAACTGTGCGCCTCTTTCATAAATTCTTCGTGAATATATCCTTTTGGCACACACAAACGGCTACCATATCGCAACTAACCATCTTCATGAATCAACAAGTCCGTTCGAAGTCTAGCTTCAACCTGTTCTCGAAACTTCTGCAATCTTGGGTCATGCGACTGCGCTGCTCTAATACTCTCGATCAATGACGACTGTACTTGCAGCTGCATCAACTGTCCCGAAGAATACGGTAGCACGATTTCCAACTCGAATCTCCGAAAGTCTTCGATAAGTTCCTTCTGTGCAGTCAACATCCGAATTGCTGGCAACCGACTAATCGCATCCGGCACAACATTAACTTTCCCCGGATGGTACTTAAGATCAAGATCGTAGTCAGCCATCAGCTCCAACCATCTGCGCTGCCTCATGTTAAGCTCTTTCTGTGTGAACAAAAACTTTAGGATTTTGTGATCGGTGAATACTTCGAGCCTTTCGCCCAATAAGTAGTGTCTCCAAATCTTCAAAGCGAAAATCACAGCTCCTAGCTCCAAATCATGAGTTGGGTAATTCTTCTCATGGGTCTTCAACTGCCTCGATGCATAAGCTTGTAACTTTCCCATGCTGCATCAAAACACATCCCAAACCTTTCCCAAATGCGTCGCTGTGAATCACCAATCCTCCGGAACCGTCTGGTACGGTCAGAATAGGAGCGGTTATCAATCTCTGCTTCAACACCTCAAGAGCTGACGCACACTTATCCGTCCATACAAACGGTACTTCCTTGCGCGTATGCTTGGTCAGAGGCTCAGCTAAACGAGCAAAATTCTCCATGAACCTTCTGTAGTATCCTGCAAGTCCAAGAAAACTTCTGATCTCTGCTGCGTTCTTCGGAATCGGCCAATCTCGAACTGCTGAAATCTTCTCGGGATCAACGGCGATTCCATCTCCAGATACGACATGCCCCAAAAACTTCACTTCTTCAAGCCAAAACTTGCACTTGCTCATTTTTGCATACAATCTTTCTTGCCTCAATGTCTGCAGTGCGATCTTCAAGTGTTCTGCATGCTCTTTTATGCTCCTCGAGTAAACCAGAATATCATCAATGAACACCACTATAAACTGGTCTAAGAATGATGAAAATATTCGGTTCATCAAGTCCATAAATATCGCCGGTGCATTCGTGACTCCGAATGGCATCACTAAATACTCGTAATGTCCATACCGAGTTTGGAACACAGCCTTGCAAATATCTTCTGATTTAACTCGGACCTGATGATATCCGGATCGCAAATCCAGCTTTGAGAATACCCTCGCGCCACTAAGCTGCTCGAAAAATTCGCCAATGCGAGGGATCGGGTACTTGTTCTTAATAGTCATCCGGTTTAATTCTCGATAATCGACGCACATCCTCCTTGTACCATATTTCTTCTTTACTAGAAGAACTGGAGCTCCCTAAGGTGAATTACTGCTACGAATCCAACCCTTCTCAAGTAATTCGGTAACCTGCTTCTTGACTTCTTCCAACTCCACTGGTGCCATTGGATAGTACGCCTTTGAGATTGGTGCTGCACCAGGAATAAGATCAATCGCGAACTCCACATCTCGTTTTGGCGGTAAACCCGAGATGTCCTCAAACACGTCCATGAACTCTCGAACTTCAACTGGCGCTTCCTCCTTATCAACTTCCATCGATACAAGAACACTGTTTGTCGGCCTAGCCCTAAACTCAACTGGCCCGACAGAACTGCTACCTCCAGCAAAAACAAACTCCGGATGTCCAGGAATCTGGAAAATCACTTTTTTTGCCTTATAATCAATGTGAGCGTGGAAAGTGCCGAGAAAATCCATTCCCAGGACAACATCATAACTGCCAGTATCGATCACCAAGAAATCTGCAAAACATGAACTGGTAAGCAATGAAACTGAGATAACCAAGGAAATTTCACGACCATGAATCAAGGAAATGAATCAAGACAAGGACTCCAAGTTACTTAAATAGAGTACCGCATTGTAACCATACCGTGGTACATAGTTACAATCACATAACTCCACTTAAGTCGCCCAAATCCTAGAGATAAACAATAGGGAACAAAAAGTTTCAAGTCGAGATGCAAAGAGGTTTACATATCGTCAAGGTAAGGATCAGGAGGAAGTTAAGATTCAATAATGGCAAGATGGTAAAGTGGCTGGACATGTTCCTAATCACGAGTATTATGATTCGTGTATTTGGTCCAATACCCAACTACAAAGAATCAAACCCGACTAATCCTAAATCCTATGTCTCTGATACCAAACAAACCCTGTCCGCCCCGCTTCCTAGAGTGCGCTAAGATAGGCACGTGACAAAGCCAACCATGCTACCTGTGGATAGGAAACATCCCTCCACAGTCACATTATGGCTGTCTAGAGATATCAAGAACAGGGAGAAACAATAGTAAACTATCTAGTACATGTCCATATGCCAAAATAAACGAGTCAAGAAATAATATAATGCGGAAGCAAAAGATCCAAATACAATAATAATCTGGAAAGTACGGAAATAACTAAACTAACTGGATCATCACTGCTCTGCCTGTCGGCTAAAGTACTCATGCTCGGCCTGCGACAAGGGTAAAGGATCCGGGCCATGCAAAACCCAAACGTCGGTGCATCATAATATCAACAATAATATAATCAGGGGTAACAAGTCATGTAGGCATGAGTATGAAAAGTAACAAGTCATCAGTAACAAGTAACAGTAACATGAATATAGATCAGTGAACAGAATATAAACAGGTGAAGTGCAGTGAGTAGTCTAAACTGTGCTATAGGATTATCTACTCTAAAGTTATTCGAAATCAATTAATGTAATCCTCATCGTAACCCATCGGTCTATGCCCCGTTCATTCCCCACGGGACCACGGTACAAAATATAACAGACTGTGAGTCTATGTCCCGTTCATACCCCACAGAACCACGGTACAGGATATAATAGCCGTTTGAGTTACATTCGGTTACAATCTTGATTTCCCCATACCCCCAAGGTTATGTGTGTAAGTCAGGTATTGATAAATCTAGAGCTAATGCCAACACAGGATCAAGCAAGTACAGCTTTGTCTGAATAGACAACAGGAAATGTCCGTAGGGACAACAGGTCAAGATTGTCGGCATTAGTAACAAGATCAGGTATCAAGTCAGGCTGTGGTACGTCAGGTCATGTCAAGTAGTGCACGGTATCAAGTCAGGTCAAGTAGTGTATCAGGTCATGTCAAATAGTGCACGGGTATCAAGTGGGTACTCATAATCAAACTGTAATAAGTATGGGTGCCCAAAATCAACTATGGAGTACTAATATAACAATAAAATGAAATAATGTGACATGGTATGCAAATCGATATAAAATCAATGATATTGATGCACAATTATCGATTAGGGTTATATTTATAGTTCCAATACTAATTAGGATGCACTTTATTAAATATGGGGTGTTAATATCACAGTTTTATGTATTAATGTGATCTATAAATGCAATTATATATATTTTAAATGAGATGGATGCAAACGGTTATCCGAAAACGGTAAAACTGTACAATGGTAATGTGGGATGTACAACTAAAAAATATGAGATGTAAATATTCCATTGGATGCAGTATATTGTAGTATAGTATGTAACAAGATAAGTTTATATGCGCTAGATGTAAAGTAACACGTACGGATGCAGACGGATATCAAAAAAAACTGTAAAAGTAAACATGGGATGCATAATTTGAAATACCAGTATTATATTTATTAAAATAGATGTATATAAAGTAATGTAGCATGTAGCAAGATAAACTTGCCTCAACGGATCACGAAACGGATATGTACGGCACGTTCGGCGTCGGCTAAACGTCGCAAGACCACACGCGCGCACGGTTCGGGTCCAGGAAAGGAAAGAGCACGATCACGCTGGTTGGGTTGTTCACTGGATCGCCTGGATCGACAGCGACGAGCACGGCTCCGGCGATGACCGGAAAATGTGAAATCACGAAAGAGAAAGAAAAAGAAGAAGAAAGGAGAAGGAGAAGGAGAAGAGGGCTGTGGGCTCAAGCTGCTCTGGGGGTTGGATCGGGGTATCCGGTACAGAGGAGGAGGAGAAACGACGATGAGCCGTGGGTTTTCCGGCGATGGTCGGAAAACCAAGAAACAAGAAAGAAAGAGAAGAAGAAGTAGAAGAAGAAGAAGAAGAATGAAGAGGAGGACTGGGGTTTTGGTGGTCGTGGACAGATACGAGGCTTGAGAGAAGACGACGATAATGATGGGCCATCGACGGCGAGATCCGCGGTGATGGCAGTGGCCGCGGTCAAGGCTTGGGTTAGGGTTCTGTGCAGGGAAAGGATCTGGGGTTTGAGGAGGTGGTGATGGTTTGCATCGAAGGGGAGAGAAGGTGGTGACGACGGAGTGAAGATGAAGCGAGAGGGTGTCGGCCACGGCGACGCAGGCGGGGTGCAGGCATGGGCCGTGGGTTCGATGTAGGGTTGCAGTGGGTTCTTGGACGGTGAGGAGTGGGGGAAGAGAGAGATGAAGTGATCGAGGAGGATGAGAGGACGAAGGAGGAAAGACGGGGTCGAGGGTGGAGGCGGCGACTGGGATGAGGGCGCGAAGCTGGGGTCGGAGGTATGGGTTTATGCGAGAGAAAAATTTGAGAAGAAGAGGGGGGAGAGAAACGTGGGCTAAGGTTAAGGGGAAAAAAATTTAATATATTTAATATATTTAAATAGAGGAGAGAGAGAGAGAGATCAGAACTGTTAAGATTTGAATAAGAAAATAATAATTTAGTTATATAAAAATATTTAAACGTAACATATAATAACAGTTAGAAAAATATATTAATATAATATTAGTTAATTTTAAAATTTTGGCTAATACAAAAATAGTCAGAATTACGCCCGGATCGGGTCTAAAAATCCAGTTTTAAAATACGGAAAATATACGTGTCAACCAAAACCAAAATTGGATAACCCGGTGACGAAAATGTTTACCCCCAAGAACGGATGCACGTAGCGTGCACGTAGCTATCCAAACGAGTCTGTTTCACTGAACGGGACGAGAACAAAATGAGCGGATGCTACCACAGGGTCAGGGGCATCATGCAGGCCATGAAAGATATATTTTTAAAATATTTTATGTGACTTAAAGTGTTATATTGTAAAAATGCAAATGCCAGATAAAATGCCAGTATGCAAGATGTATAAATTAAAATGAAAGTGCACGAGTCCACGTATCAAGTCAGGATAAATCATAAACATGAATCAAAACAGGTTTCAAGCATGCGGGTCGGGTCAGATGCAAATACAAATACCAACTACTCTATTCGCACCCAAAACATAGTAAATCAGGAAAATACCATAAATAAAGAAATACATGAACAAGAACTGGTATAAATGAACTAGGGTGTTACACGCTTCCTTTTAATTTAACTTAAGATCATATATGTTTTGCAAGTTTATAAAGCTTTCAGCATCTCTTAAATTTTCCTTCTATGGCGCAATCTTAACACAGGAATTTTTATCATCTCTACTGAAGTTATAAGTCCTATCTTTTATTCCTATCTCTCCTCCAAACTCCAATTCTACACCCCTACGTATGTGTAATTATCACCCCTACACTTGGAAATTCAATTCAAGCCATCATACTCTTGTCCATTTTCCAAAATATTTTTAGTTGGTAAATTTTTAGATGAAATTGCTAACACATCCTTCATGAGACCGTTAATACTTCTTGAGGTACTAAACGACCGATTACAAAATTTGCTTGCGCATTTATGTGTAAATCCTCGTTTTGCAATACCTAAGGCTTAGCAGTGACTCCCAAAACAGTTGGTCTAAGGCACTAGGTGAGAAAGCACCCTCGCTATATTTTTTTATTTATGTTGCCTGATTGTTTCGAAAAAGTGTGTTTATGTTTAACCGCAATCAGAACGGTGTCGCGCGTAGCTAGACCGGGGTGAGTACCGGTCGTCCTCAAGGAAACGTTGAATATTTTACTCTTACTTTAGATGTGTTGAGAAAGGGGAGGAGGAAGGATAAAGAATATTAAAGAATGGTTGTAGGATCAGGATCTACGTTAAACAAGAATGCAAAATATAAATCTAGATTAACTACTGATGTAAGTTTATATAAGAAGAGGGCTTGTAGGGTTCATTAGAATTTAGTAGTTATTGATGATTAATTAAAAATTACTCTTTTTATCCTTTAATAGATTTAAAACTAGAACGACGGTGATGCATGTAAATTAGGGTTTCTGGAGGGAAAAGGAATCCCACTCTTAACCCTTATCTCGACACGGAACTCCGTTCATATCTAGCCCTTACCAAAACAATCATTAATCTAATCTCTAATCGCGGTCGGGGATAACAATGAATCGTTAGCGCGCCCGATTAGGATGTTAATGATTCTTTTGATAAAGTTTATAAACTTTATAGGACTTAAAAAGAGTTTAGGTATTTTCATCATCCATTAGCCTACCCTAATCCTACGAACCCTAACAAGCGGAGAATTACTCGCGCATGTTGGGAGAAAAAGAGATGGAGAGAAATTGCATAATTAAACTACGAAGAAATAGAATATGAAAAAGAAAGCTACATTTATTAATCAACAATATTCATTAAACTTTGATTCCTTAGAAAATGATTACAAAGACTAGTTTGCTTCTCGATCTCTTCCAAGGAGGTAGACGAACAGTTGATGATCAGACTGGATGCGTGAGTCGTCTTGGACTTCGTGATCTCGTCGGCTTGATGATTTTTCCAAGAGACTCTCGGTCTTTATTTATAGCCCCAAAGCCAAAACTCTTGCTTCCAAATATGGAACCTAACTATAAAGATTCTCCCCAAAAAAATGCATCCTCTAACTCCCCTTTCTTGCCGCGGATCCGCGGCCAACAGGAGGGTTTGGCCGCAGATCCGCGGCCAATTGGTACGATCTCTTGATGAGTTTTCTGGGCTTTCATCTGTGTGACATGTGGCAATCTCAGGAATCTTTGGACTTTGGAAATCTTCTCGTGGTTGCTGCCAGACTTGATTTCTATGTTTTGGTTTCTTAATTAGGCAGGTTTGCTTTAACAACTTGATTTCCTTGATTTTAGTCCTGAAAATTCTGCACAAAAACTCAAATAATATTTAGTAGAGTTAAGATTTGGTCAATGATATTATTTGCATACATTTTCCTACCAAATGCTAATTATAATATATCAACACATGAAAAATAGTATTTTTACAGATAAACTCTCATATGTATGATATATTATAATAAAGACCTTTTTTAATATAGAAATAGTAGGAAAAATGTAATAACAAATGTGCAGTTTTCTCAACTGAACAAATACCCCCAAACTTATCTTTGATCGTCCCGAGCAAACTAGTTTATTCAAGAGAAGGAGAAAAAGAAAGGAGAAAACTAAGCACGCTTTCGTAGGAAAACACGATTGCACTGAGCACGTGCAACAAGCCGTTAAACCTCTAGGTGTCCCTAGTAGGAGGAGTGTTGTCTCCTGAGGATTTTTCAACGGATTACACCCACAAAATTCTATAACAAAAGAGAGATGGTGAAGTTTACATATAAAGATAAGAACTATAAAAGAAATACTTTGAAAATAAGAGTTTCCAACTACACTAGCTTTTTAGTTGTTATGAGCCCTATCTTAATAGTTATGAAAAGATATTAGAAATCACATTATCCCTCAATAAAACATCATCTTTATTCTTCATTCCTACCTTTAATCCAAACATCGATCATATACCCCTACGTGTGTGAAATGGACATCCCTACACTCGGAGAATTCAATTCAAGCTATCATACTCTTGTCCATCTACCTTAGTACTTTTTAACTTGATGAATATTTAGATTTGCTCATACATTTTCATGCGACCGTTAATAATTCTTGAGGTACTAACCGACCGATTACTTATGTGCTTGCTGATTAGGTGATAATATTTTCCTCGTCTTGCACCACCTAAGGCTTAGCAGTGACTCCCAAACCAGTTGGTCTAAGGCACTAGGTGATGAAGCACCCTCGCTATATTTTTTTATTGCTGCCTTGGCGATAACAAGACCAGTGTTCATTTTTTATTTTCACCATTTTTATATTTTCTTCATTTTTTTTCATTTCCTTCATACTTTGGCTTTTAGACAAGAGCATTTCAAGGTATCCTCTACTATCCCGAGTTTCAAGACGTGTATAAGTGCGTATACTAGGGTATCAACATTCAAATGTTTGGCTTTCAGAATAGAAACTATTTTTCAGACTTATTTTTATCCTCAGATTAGTGACTTCCTTCATCTTACTAACCCTTGGGACAACAACTCATAACTACTTATTACCAGTTCGTTTAAGAAAACTTCTAATTTTCTTGGTTTTCTTAAACTATTCCTATCTTTCATATATAATTTTTCACTTTCTATTCTTTTATTATCCAAAAAATTTTGTGCTTAAATATAGTATAATGCAAAGTATACGTAAATAAGCACAAACCTTCTCCAAACTTGTTTTCAACAGTGTCATCACTGTTGCTATCTGCTGGATCACAAAAACCTGTAAGCTTGGAAGGACATTATTAATGGGGGAAAGAATATATGAAAGTGAAAATACTCCCCCAAACTTATTTTTGGCTCACAAATTTGAGGACAAAAGTTATGTTCAAGAGCCAAAAATATACCCCCCCCAAACATGAGTTAGACAATACGAAGCATTTTAAGAGGGGGTGAGTCATTTGGTCAAAGTAAGACTTTACAAAGACCAAAAGTTAACACCAACCATTCAAAAATTTTATCAGTATAGCGTATAGGTTGGTGGAAGAATGTGTTGTATCAAGTCAAGAAAAAATGGGGAAGGGATAAGAGGTGGTCTGGAAAGGGTTTGAAATTAGAGAAAAGAAAGAATGAGGATGAATGCGAATGATTAGGAAGAGGGAATGGTGACGGTTCAACCTCTATAGGTGGAGATTGATCAATCACGAAATCCGTATTGTTTAAAAATTCAAGTTCGTCAGCAAAAAGTTCTTCAAAACTTTTATCAATGGTGTGATTGAACATTTTCCTGTCAAAGAGTTTTGTGCCAGAATTTATCCTACTTGATTCATCAAAAATCATTGAGGTAGAGGACTCGAAAAACTCATCTATCTCATTTTCAAAAATATCCAAATCAAGTTGAATTTCTGGTATTATTGAACTTGAATTAACAGATTGTGATTCATCAAAACTCACTGAAACTATAGGAACAGAAGAAGAACCGGAGAAAATGGAAGGTGAAATGGGTAAACAAATTGGCGTGTCGAGTGTTGCTGTACCAGATGTGGAAGATGGAGGCTGTATTTCTTCGGTCTGATCTTCGGGTACACCATTATTATCAACTTCAAGACGTATTTGGGGTTCGGGAAGAATTAAAGGCTCAAGATGATGACCACAAGGAAGTGAAAGGATCTGATAAATTGGTGGGACAAAATCATCCAAAATTTCGGGTTCATCAATCATTATATCCCCAACGTCAATCACCTCATTCAAGTGAAGGTTAAAATTCTCAAACTCCTCATAAAATATATGGTTTTCAATCAGTTTTGGTTCAAGAGTGGAGGTGTAGTGATCACAAGGGTTGGGTATGGTTTCACTTGAAATGGACCCTTCACGGTCGGGTAAATCAAACACTACAAAGTCACACAACTTATCAGACATTCTATTTGGTGTACTTGATGAATCTATGAAGCTGGAGTTGTGGATTTCAGTTTGGAATGGGGAGGTTTGATTAGGAAGGGTGTACAGTTCTGCCTCACTACCCAAATTCTCATTTTGTCCTATGCCCGAATCATATACTGAAAAATTTTGGGTAGGTTTGAAATTCTTTGCTTGCATCCACTCTGTTGTTTCCTTCCTAATTTTGTTCGACAATTCCAGAAATTTTTCTAATGTCTGCTCCAGACTAGTCTTGGGTTGATAAGGGGTTTCAGTATAAGATTGAAATTCCTGTGGATAATTAAAACTCCCAAATGACTGATTAGAAGAACTTTCTAGAGAAGGTGGAAAAGTCGGATTGGATTGATAAGAATAGAATGGTTGCGAAAATTGGGTGGGAGTAGGGTCAACATTGTAATAAGAAGAATATTGATATGGGTTGGTCGGTTGGCTATCAAACTCTTCTTTGGAAAGTGGAGGTGATGGTTGATATTGGTCCGGGTTGAAACTTTGGCCTCTAGCCCTAGCTATGTGCTCAGCAATGGACATTCATCTAGGGGCTTCCTCACTCTGGGTATCAACCGAAACAGGTGTAGGATTAGGATACGGTTGATAAGACCTAGACTGAGGTGGCCAACTGTTTCTTCCTGCTTGTTCTATATGATCTCTTAAGGACATGGAAGAGCCGGACAGTATACCGAAGGGATTACGAAAACAAGAGATATCTGGTTGTGGACAGCAAAGCTCGGCAAGTGTTTTTCTGTTTAGGTCACCCATTATAAGAAGAGAAGAAGGGGGAAGGGGTGAAAAGGGGTGAAAATAATTGGTTTGTTTTGAAAAATGACGGATTTAGACAAATCACACAAAAATGCACAAACAGCCCCAGAACTATGGTTACCTAGGTCCAGTCTCTAGACCGCTCCTAGACTTCCAAAGGACAAGACGTAGGATCAATCCTCTACCACCTCTTTACTACCCGTGTAGCCAGGTAAGTGCCAGGTGAGTGGGAGGCTCCCCACTACGAAAGTTGTGGTCCTAATTATGTAACTACTCGCCTTAGACACACTTGCCTAAACACCACAAAAGTAATGCGGATAAGCGATAGATTACCCATGACCTTCCTCTGTCCTTATTGAGCGCGACAGTCCTTAGAGTCTGGTCTAGATATTTTTTAAATTAATGTAGGGTTGATGCAGATGCTCGGTTTGTGATTTGTGGGGATTCGGAAGGGTGATGAAATCTCCACCTAATCTGGATTTTGGTCTTGCCCCTTAAAAATCCGTATTAAAATATGAAAAAACAAACCGCAAAACAAAACTTTGCAAAAAGATTTTTGAGTGGCGATATTTTGCAAAGAATCCTGCAGAAAAGATATTTTATTAGATTTCAGAGGAGAGAGAAAGATATAGAAAATATACCGGAGAAGTTTACAGCCCAAAATCTCCTCTCCCGCCGCTCTTCCGCCACCAAATGAGCTCCTTTGCCGCGGTTCCACTGCTGGTTGGAGGGATCAGGTGGTGAAAGTTTGCTATGTGGCCTCCTGTACTCCTCTGGATCTTGATGAATGTCTCTGTCTTCTGTTTCCTCAAGTCTGTGACTCCAGATTTCCTCACAAAATTCACACAATAATCATTAAATATACAATTTGCAGTTTTGTTTTAATTATGATATAGATCGTATAAGAATTCAACACAAATAGTAAGAATAAAAAATTACGCACATTTCCCCGGCAACGGTGCCATTTGATTGTTTCGAAAAAGTGTGTTTATGTTTAACCGCAATCAGAACGGTGTCGCGCGTAGCTAGACCGAGGTGAGTACGGGTCGTCCTCAGGGAAACGTTGAATATTTTACTCTTACTTTAGATGTGTTGAGAAAGGGGAGGAGGAAGGATAAAGAATATTGTAGAATGGTTGTAGGATCTAGATCTACGTTAAACAAGAATGCAAAATATAGATCTAGATTAACTACTGATATAAGTTTATATAAGAAGAGGGCTTATAGGGTTCATTAGGATTTAGTAGTTATGGATGATTAATTAAAAATTACTCTTTTTATCCTTTAATAGATTTAAAACTAGAACAACGGTGATGCATGTAGATTAGGGTTTCTGGAAGGAAAAAGAATCCCATTCTTAACCCTTATCTCGACACGGAACTCCGTTCATATCTAGCCCTTACCAAAACAATCATTAATCTAATCTCTAATCGCGGTCGGGACTAACAATGAATTGATAGCGCGCCCGATTAGGATGTTAATGATTCTTTTGATAAAGTTTATAAACTTTATAGGATGTAAAAAGAGTTTAGGTATTTTCATCATCCATTAGCCTACCCTAATCCTACGAACCCTAACAAGCGGAGAATTACTTGCGCATGTTGGGAGAAAAAGAGAGGGAGAGAAATTGCATAATTAAACTATGAAGAAATAGAATAGGAAAAAGAAAGCTACCTTTATTAATCAACAATATTCATTACACTTTGATTCCTTAGAAAATGATTACAAAGACTAGTTTGCTTCTCGATCTCTTCCAAGGAGGTAGACGAACAGTTGATGATCAGCCTGGATGCGTGAGCCGTCTTGGATTTTGTGATCTCGTCGGCTTGATGATTTTTCCAAGAGACTCTCGGTCTTTATTTATAGCCCCAAAGCCAGAACTCTTGCTTCCAGATATGGAACCTAACTATAAAGATTCTCCCCAAAAAATGCATCCTCTAACTCCCCTTTCTTGCCGCGGATCCGCGGCCAACAGGGGGGTTTGGCCGCGGATCCGCGGCCAATGGGTGAGATCTCTTGATGAGTTTTCTGGGCTTTCATCTTTGTGACATGTGGCAATCTCAGGAATCTTTGGACTTTGGAAATCTTCTCGTGGTTGTTGCCAGACTTGATTTCTAATTTTTGGTTTCTTAATTAGGCAGGTTTGCTTTAACAACTTGATTTCTTTGAATTAGTCCTGAAAATTCTGCACAACAACAAAAAATAATATTTAGTAGAGTTAAGATTTGGTCAATGATATTATTTGCATACATTTTCCTACCAAATACTAATTATAATATATCAACACATGGAAAATAGTATTTTTACAGATAAACCCTCATATGTATGATATATTATAATAAAGACCTTTTTTAATATAGAAATAGTAGGAAAAATGTAATAACAAATGTGCAGTTTTCTCAACTGAACATTGCCTTAAGTAATTACAAAACCAGTGTTCATTTTTTTTATCTCTTTATTCACCGCTTATATTTTTATTTTCCTTCATACTATGGATTTTAGACAAGAGCATTTCAAGATATCCTCTACTATCCCACGTTTCAAGATGTGTGTGTAAGTGCGTATAGTAGGGTATATATTTTCAGAATTTGGACTTAAGGTTCAGAATTATTTTTCAGACTTATACTTCAAATAGAGCTTTCAATACCCTTCCCTTATTTCAACTTAGCCCAAGAACTGAACTTAAATTTGCCTATTTCTAAATAAACTTTAAGGACGTACTACAGTTAACTATTAAGAAAGGTTATTTTTAGGGTTTTTAATTTACTAAGTTTAGGATCTAGTTTTTCCTAACTAATCAACCGTCATGTTGAACTTGAGTCAAATACGCCAATATTGTATTTTCAATATTTATAATTTTTTTATATTTTTCAAATTTTTATAATTTTTCAAATTTTTATAATTTTTAAAATTTTCAATTTTTTTTATATTTTCTTAATTTTTTTCATTTTTATAAAGATGTAATGCAGAATTAAATATGCAAAGAAAAACAATTATGTACAAAAAAAATAAAAATATGCAGATGCAATGCAAAGATAACTATTTACAATACCCTCACCCCCAAACTTATTGATAGCAGTGTCCCCATTGCTCCCTGTGGCGTCTACCAGACGCAGCCTCACTGGTCCCAGCCTCTCCTCTATCTGTCCCCCGTCCCCACGATCTTGAGCGTGAACGTTCCTCTCTTGCGAGGAGGGTGCACATCCCATGTTCCAAGCTCGTTATATGCTGATTAAAATTATTCAACATCCCAATCACCCTTTCTACCCCCTCTATGGGTTCGTCTAAGTAAGCGGGCTTGCGTGGCGAGGGTAAGCTCTTCGTCCCTCGCTGTGGAGCTCGAGCTAGGTGTCTTAGCCATTACGTCTTCGACCGGCTCGGTGCGCGACCATACATCATGTAATCGTGTGTAGGACGTGGAAACGCCCTCAAGAAGAGGTCTAATGGGAATCCCACCATGCATATAAAATTCGAATTCCTCAACAGGGAGGAAATGACGACACAGTTGTATCACCAACAAAGGGCATGGATAATTGGCTGCCCGTTTGCCAGCGCCGATCGAGTGAAGTAATACAGTGCACATATCATAGCTGGGGTTTCGTGTCATCAAAGTGTGCACTATATGGAGGGATGGTGTGAAAAATGTCGTGTTGTGCGAACTACCAAAAATATTATTTTGTGCCCAACGGCACACAGTTAAAACATTCGCAAACAGCGTGCGAGCCTGAATTCCCTTTCATGGCTCCCTAGAACAATCGTTACCCATTAAGGGTAGGTAGTCCTCGAATCGGAGGGGTTGGTCATGAATGGAGAGTCGTGGAATTAGGGTAACTTCATGGATGAAGTCCCTATCAATTATAATTTCCCTATCCCCCCACATTAATCTAAGGTACACATGTTGTGCAAGACTACCCTCATCCATGCATTCATAAAAACGGGTGACAAGATTCGGAAGCGCGAAGGCATTCGGATGGTTAAATAGTAAAAAGTTCCATCCGCGCCTTCGGATCTCATCACCGAAGTAACTACCATAGACATTGTGTGCGAATAACTGGGAGAAATCTCTTTCAAACTGAAGTGTGGGTGCCATGACAGTGAAGTGCATAAAAGTATTAAAATTCTACAGAGAGGATCAGAGAATGCAAACCTCCTCTAAAATTTTCAGAGGGCGACGAGGCAGAAGCGCGGCGGTTGCGCGGTCAAAAGGGCACTTGTGCGGCGGAAGCGCGGCGACGGGATGCGATCTCTCTGTTGTTTCTGCTGCGGCGGCTAGGGATTTGAGGGAGAGAGAAATTAGGGTTCTGTAAATGCAGAGGAGGGGTTGGGTTGTATTTATAGGGGTGTTTTGGTTATTTGCAAAAAGGACCGCTTAAAAAGAGAAATTTATTTTGTAAAGAAAAAATTGTATTATTTATTTTTTTATTTAATAGAACTGGATATTTACAAAAATACCCCCGAAAATTTTAAAAAAATTATTATTTTTTTATATAATTACAAGTGGTACATACCTCCAAACTTATTTGAAACAGTGTTTCCACCGTTTATGGCTGGATAACCGAAGTTTGGTGGTAAGCGGAGGAAGATTAGTAAATGTAAATCGGCTCCTGCAACATTAGGAGCTCCTCCGAAGGGTCCGCAGTGAGGAACGGTTTTAAGCCTGTATCCGTTCACTTTAAATAGTGAACCGTCCTCCGAATTTTCTAAGTCGACCGCACCGTGCGGATATACGGTACGTACAAAAAATGGCCCTTTCCATCGAGATCTGAGCTTACCGGGATGGAAATGTAGCCGGGTGTCGTAAAGTAATACTTGTTGACCAGGTGTGAATGTTTTGCGCAATAAGGTGTTTATCGTGAAACACCTTCGTTCGGTTTTTTGCGACAACCGCGTTCTCGTAAGCTTCATCCCGAAGCTCGTTCAATTCATTTAACTGTAGCTTTCTATGGCTGCCCGCATCTTCGATAGATAGATTCAGCTATTTTATCGCCCAAAATGCGCGATGCTCTATTTCTACTGGAAGATGGCAAGCCTTTCCGTAAACAAGCCGATAAGGAGACATGCCAAGATCGGTCTTATAAGCAGTTCGAAATGCCCAAAGGGAATCAGTAAGTTTTAAAGACCAATCCTTATGATTTTTGGAAACCGTTTTCTCCAAAATCTGTTTGATTTACTGATTTGAAACCTCGGCCTACCTACATGTTTGAGGGTGATAGAGCGTTGATAGCTTATGATTAATGGAATATTTCCGCATCAAGGACTTGAAAGTCCTATTACAGAAATGAGTTCCATTGTCGCTAATGATTGCTCGGGGGTGCCCAAACTGGGAGAAAATATTTTCCTTGAGGAATATAACGACAACCTTGTTGTCATTAGTCCGGATGGGCACAGCCTAGACCCACTTAGAAGCATAATCAACAGCGAGAAGAATATACAAGTTCCCAAAAGAATTGGGAAACGGCCCCATAAAATCAATACCCCAAACATCAAAAATTTCCACAACCAAGATTGGTTGGAGCGGCATTTCGTTTCTCTTGGATATCCGGCCTAAGTGTTAGCACCGGGAGCACGTCTTGCAGTAATCATGTGCGTCTTTAGAGAGTTCTGGCTAGTAGAAACCGCACTGCAAGATCTTTTCGGCTGTCTTTCTAGGGCCAAAACGCCCGCCACATGCTTAATCGTGGCAAAATGACAGCACGCTCTTGAATTCATTGTCGGGGACACACCGACGAATAATCTGGTCGGGACAGTACTTGAACAGATAAGGTTCGTCCCAGTAAAATTGTTTTACCTAGGATAGGAATCGGAGTCTATCCTAATTTGTCCATTCATTCGGCGGTAGTCCGGTGGCTAAATAGTTCACAATATCTGCGAACCAAGGTTCGCATGATACTGTCAAGAGCTGCTCATCCGGAAAAACGTCGTTTATCGGAAATTGAAGCGTCGGCGAAGAAGGGAGGCGTGAGAGATGGTCGGCGACTACGTTCTCACATCCTCTTTTGTATTTGATGACAAGGTCAAACTCTTGGAGTAAGAGGATCCAACGGATCAGACGAGATTTTGCGTCCTTCTTCGCAAAAAGATGGCGAAGAGTTGAATGGTCAGTGTATACGATGACTGGAGAGCCGATCAAGTAGGGCCTGAACTTTTCTAAATCAAACACAACAGCCAAGAATTCCTTCTCGGTTGTTGTGTAATTCAATTGGGCATCGTTCAAGGTTCGGCTTGCATAATAGATTACATGCGGCATCTTATCGATGTGCTGTCCAAGGACAACACCAATGGCAAAATCGGATGCGTCGCACATAATCTCAAATGGATGTGTCCAGTCAGGAGAAGAAAGAACGGGAGCAGAAGTAAGTGAGTTTTTTAATGACTCTAACGCATGTATACAGCTCGAGTCAAAATCGAATGTGGTGTCCTTGGCTAGCAAAAGAGTCAAGGGCCTAGCAATCTTGCTAAAGTCCTTGATGAACCGTCTATAGAAACCAGTGTGGCCAAGGAAGGCTCGAATGTCTCGGACACATTTGGGAGGAAGGAGATTGGAAATGACTTCAATCTTCACTTTATATACCTCAATGCCATTTTGCGAGATGATATGTCCTAAGACAATACCTTCACGCACCATGAAGTAGCACTTCTCCCAATTTAAAGTAAGGTTCTTATCCTTACACCAGGTAAGGACAGCGTCTAGATGTAGCAAACACTCATCAAAGGAGTCGCCGAAAATGGAGAAATCATCAATGAAGATCTCCAAGAATTTTTCCACCATATCTGAAAAATTCCCATCATACACCGCTGGAAAGTAGCGGGCGCATTGCATAACCCAAAGGGCATGCGACGATATGCAAACGTTCCGAAAGGACAAGTGAATGTGGTCTTGTCCTGATCTTTCTCAACGATGGGAATTTGATTATAGCCAGAGAAGCCATCCAAAAAGCAGTAGTATTCATGCCCCGCCAATCGTTCAAGCATTTGGTCAATGAAAGGTAATGGAAAGTGGTCTTTTCGTGTCGCGGCGTTGAGTTTCCTATAATCGATGCATACTCGCCACCCAGTTTGGGTGCGAGTAGGGATTAACTCGTTCGCCTTATTGGTTATGACCGTTATGCCTGATTTCTTGGGGACAACGTGAATGGGTGTTTCCCCCAATCAGAGCAAAGCTCTGTTTAAAATTCAAATTTTTGAAATTGAAGCAACGCTTCAGATCCAGCGCTAGGCGCGCTGCGCGCCACGTGTCAAACACGGATGTGCTAGCGCCAGATGCGCTAGCTCCAGGTGCGCTGCGCCCTAGGCAATGCACCATGTGTGCGCTAGCGCTAGGCGCGCTGCGCGCCACGTGTCAGACATGGATACGCTAGCGCAGGCTGCACTGCGCTCTGAGCAGCGCACCACGTGTCAAACGTAGGTGCGCTAGCACAAAGTGCGCTGCGCTCTGAGCAGCGCACCACGTGCAAAGCACGGGTGCGCTAACGCTGGAATTATAAAATTCCCCAATGTTAGGTCAAAAGATCTAATAATGATAAATTATTAATTAATCAGATTTAAAATTCTGTTATGGAAAGATTTTCCAATCTTGTTAAAAACAAGAAGATTGCCTTCTGTAAAACAGAAGCCCTAGGATCAAAGATCCAACGGTGGGAAATATCCTCAAATCAATCAGAGAAAGATCTCTTTAACTGATTCAACAAATCAACTTGCACTATATAAAGGCCCCAAGACTTCAAGTCTGATATAGAGAAACCCCCCTATAAACTTTGAGAAATTCAAAGAAAGAAGAGCAAGCTATCAGCAAAAGAAGATTATTTCTTCAAGGTAAAGATCATGAACGATGAACACAGAGATGAAATCATCTCATAAAAAGAAGAATTATCTTCTTAAAAGATCATAAATCTACAAAGACCAAGGTCTTTTATAAAAAAGATCAAAAGATCTCATCACATAATAAAAGAAGAACATATTCTTCACACGAATCATTGATCTATAAAGGCAAGCCTTTCAAAAATAAGAACTGTTGTTCTTCAATCTTGAGACAAAGTCTCTTCTAAAAAGAACATAAATTTGTTCACAGATGATAAAAATTGATCAAATGCGCTTTGTGCTATTGAAATGCGCCTTGCGCTCTTGAAAAGTGCTTCTGCGCTCTCTGGACCGGTGCTCAACACCAAAATGCGCCACGTGCACGTATGCAAATTGCGCTTTGCGCTTCTGAAATAGCGCACTGCGCTTATGGGCTGGCGCTCAGCGTCAAGCGCGCCACATGTCACTCACAAGTGCGCCACTTAATTGATAGCGCAATACGCTCATGGACTAGCGCTTAGCGCTCATAAACCGGCGCAATGCGCCCATCATCTGGCGCTTAGCGCCAAGCGCGACACGTGTCCTCGTGTACGCTACTTGGCAGAGGCGTACAGCGCTCTTTAATTGGCGCAAAGCGCCTGGCGCGCCACGTGTCACGCTGACAGAACATAAATTGTTCTGATGAATGCTCTGCATTCAATACAAGACAAAAAAAAATGTGTCAAAATCTAATGCTCGGCATTATTAAAAGGGCCAAGCCCAAATAAAGGCTCAATAGCCAGAATAAAAATGTTAAACATTTATTGGACTTAGCCCAATATTGGTCATAAGTCCTCAACTTATGTTAACCGAGCCCACCTGCTCATGAATATTTAACAGATCTTAGTCCCAAATTGGACTACAGATCTTTCAACCAACTCACACCGGTTCGAGGGTACATCTCTTTACTCCTCTGATATTTGTCGTTGTAATCCTTCAACGTCTTCAGAGAGGTGACGGATCCCGACAACCATACATTCCATAGACTATGACGTCTTTAAACCGGACTGTGGGGTCCTTAAACTCACGGACTATGATGTCCTTAATCTGGACTATGGGGTCCTTAAACCCAAGGACTACGATGTCCTTAACCTCGGATTGTGGGGTCCCTTTAAACCCACGGACTACGATGTCCTTAACCTTGGACCACCATGTCCTTAAACTGGTAATGGACCACCATGCCCTTAAACTGGTAATCGACCGCAAAGTCCCTAAACTAAACAATTGAGTCCAAATGCTCTCTTGTTGGATATAAACGATCCCGTTAAGTTGATCTTAGTCTGAAATAAGACTAACGTATCCTTAACATACGTTTAAGTTGATCTTAGTCTCAAATGAGACTAACGTATCCTTAAACCAAACCCAAAACCCAAATCTAAGAAAATACGGATTTGGACTAATCCACGCCCTACGGGCGACAACATAAATTAATCTCCGTATACAATCCACGGGCAACCAAAAACAAAACAAACACACACGACACGAAGTGACCATCTGGAGAAGGAGAAAGTGGTTACCGCGACGCGGTAGCGTAATTAACTGCAGGGGCTTGCGCCTGCAGGGAAGAGCGTCCCCACAATCAAAAACCCCTCAACGAGGGGGAATCTGACGAAGTCTGCTACATCGGCCGCATCCGTTTATACCTTCGATACACGGTGCCATAAATCAACTTGGCATCTTCGGAGAGGTGGACGGATAGCACCAATTAGCATTTGCCCCGAATTCAGGAGAGACGGACCTACGCGGTCGCGTCTCCTCGTTCGGAGGGGAACAGATTCTGGCACGCCCGGTGGGACCTTTTCCTCTTTCATCTCCACACTTCGTGTATCGTGTTCGCGAACGAATCGCAGTTTGATATGGTTGCCCTTGGGTTCAAGGTACTAAGATTTGGTGTCTTGCTCCGTCCAGAAAACAGAAGATCAATGGCTTCATCCTGCACTAAATGCAACTGCAACTCCCACTCCGCCCCGTCCGGAGGAGTGACGTACGGGCCACAAGCGGCCTCCATCTTCGCTATGCCGGTGGAACAGGTCACTCAGGCCACCACTGAATTGTTCTTCGGGACCATGCTCCCGCCAACGAGCTTCAGCGCTCCTGTACCTTCACAAGAAGCTCCCAAGAAGTCGGTCTTTGATCGACTTACCACCGCTACGGCCCCTTTCAATGGGCCGTCCAAACCAAATACTTCAGTCTTTGCCAGATTGGGCCAAAGTTCAGGTGGGCCCATGAAGAAATCTGCAATCCCAGAAAGGGTTATTCCGAAGAGGATAGCCATCCCTGCTCTAGAAGTCGTTAAAGAGGCTTCTCCTGCCAAGAAGTCGGTCTTCGCTAGACTGACTGTTCCGGCTTTCGGCCCAAACGAAGTCGTCAAAACTTCTCCCCCTGTGCGAAAGTCTGATTTTAATAGGTTGGCCGTCCCCACTCAACGGACGTCGGTCTTCAAGAGGCTGATACCAGCAACACCTGACCAGAACAGGGGGCACGACGAAGCCATCCCCATAGCTGAATCAACACCATCCGCGCGATATGCTCGCCGTCGCCACTGGCGCCGAGTAAGGAAGGCTGGGGGAAGCTCTCCGTCTGGATTTACTCCACCAGCTCCAAAGGTGGAGATTGATGCTGCTGTTCCAACCGGGAACAACTTTGAACTGCTTAACAAGGTGAGCAGGAACTCTCCCACCGCCATACTGAAAAGATCTCCTCCACCCGTGGAGAATTTTATAGAAATGAAGCCAGAGCAGCCCCCTCAGCGGCTTTCTTCCAAAATTTATAAAGTTTGGCGACAAGTCCAAGACTCGGTGATTGATCAAGATTACTCTCGCCGACAGAAAAAGGTGAAAGTTTAGTGGGAAGAGGACCACCCTGTCATACCGCAGGAGATGTCATCTACTCGGGGGCCCGCTGCAACGGTCCCCTCGACTTCGACCGCCCACAAAAGGAGAAGGCCGGAGAAGATCCCTACGACCAATCTCAAAGGCGCCGAACCTAAACGCCCTAAGTCTGGGGGCATGGTGGTCCACACTGTTTATATGGCATCCGGAAAAGAGGATAGCCGTATCTCTACGGGTCATCAACCGCTCACGTGATCCGTGACAAAAACCCAGGAGCAGCAACAGAAGCTTCAGAAAATGTTAACGCAAATGGCCACACTCACTGGGCCAAAAGAAAGCCCAGAGACATTCTCGGAGAAGCGCCGTGAGCAGGAAACTGATGCCGAATTCCTTCGGAGAATGCTTGAGAGGAAAGACAAAGAGGCCGCGGAACAGGTGTCCAATATAAAACAAATAGCCCTTCTGTTCCAAGATATGGTGGGCATGATGATCCAGCCGGACCCTCCAGCTGCAGATCCTCCAATAATAATTGAAGATGATAGAGGAGAGACATCAAATCCTCTGCCAGCTCTTTCAGCAGCCAAGGAGGAGACAATCTCTAAGGCCGCCTTGGACGATTACATTGCTCAGCAAATACGAGCTCACCAGGCGAATGAAGCGGCTGGGCAGATCGTTAAAACTGGACGACCCTATCCGGGTTGGTACGATCAAATAAGGTACCTGCCAAGATATATGATCCCCAAATTCCACGTATATAAGGGGACGGGAAATCCGCATCAGCACGTCGCTCAATTCAGAGCCTTGTGCGGAAACACTGGAGGCGACGACAAACTGTTGCTTCGCCAATTCGTTGGTAGCTTGTCAGAGATAGCATTTGAGTGGTATTCGGAGCTTCCCGACGACTCTGTCAAAACTTTTACAAAAATGGAGTTGCTATTCACTCAGCGGTTCGCAAGCGCCAGCAAATGCACCCCGATCACGGCATTGATCAACGCCAGAGTAAAGTCGGGAGAGATATGGGTGCAGTATGCAATCTGGTGGCGGAACCTATGGTCGAGATGTGAACAACGCATAGAAGAAGCTCCTGCCGTGGGCATGTTCATGTGGACCCTTGACCCTCAGTCGACTATCTCCCAATTCATGATGTTCTTCAAGCCGACCACCTTCCAGGCCTTGATCGACAAGCTGGCCCAAATAGACCAGATGGGCCATAGGCCTTTCCCTTTAAAAGTGGGTTTTCGGAATGAAAAAGGCAACGGGAAAGCGACCTTTGTCGCCAACGCTCAGCAACAGACGAGTAACTCGAGACCATTTGTTCGTCAAAGCAACAAGCCACGATCCCTCGATGAGAAGTTGAAACGTCCTTACTCGTTTCCCAGGGATAAAACAAGGAGACTGTTTGAACTAGCAATGCGCAACGGGCTCATCACTCTGCCAGATCAAAAACATCCGTCGCAACCGGGTGACATTAACCATCTTAACTATTGTCCCTACCATAGAGTAATGGGTCACCCACTCGAAGATTGCTGCGTCTTCAAAGGCTGGATTGAGGATGAATACCAACAGGGCAAATTCGCGTTATCTGACAACTGGAAGGTGAACCCGCCACAACCACATGCTCAGAAAAAGATGGATACACCGGGGGCATCATGCTCTTTTATAAGGGAGGCTCCATGAGAAATTGTTCTTTCGGCAAAAACCAAAAGAATGCTGAAAGATCTTCAAACATGTCCGACCTATGAACTGATGACCGAAACGTCGTTAAACTACTACCAACCAGCGTCGTTCCCAGGCTGACGTGGTAAAAAAAATGGTACGTCCATAAGAGAGACGGGCACGGATGAAAACCCGAAATGGCTCCCTGAGTAAAAACAGCAGGGCGACCGGCGATTTTTGTGAAAACCCGAAAGGGCGCAATCTCGTTAAAAGACACTTGCAAGGTCCTCTCGACCTTGTAAGAAGAAACCACCTGCGTGAGATCCTTACGACTCACAAGGGAGAAACACACTTAGGGATCCCAACAATTCCTAAGGAGAAAACACACTTACAAGATTCTCACGACTCGTAAGGAGAACTCCCCTTTGAGACCCTCACGGCTCATAGGATTCAAAAGCCTTAAGCTACAGGGATCTGAACCTGTTCTTAAGCCATCACAATCTTCGATGCTGTCTTACCAGAGGTTCAATATTGACCCTTGTAAACAATCCACGGGCATAAATAAATGTTTCCCCAACAGAGTCCTGATTGGTGAGATTTTGCTTATATACGTTTTTTTTGAAATCAAAATTAATAATTAACCGCAATCAAGAACGGTGTCGCTTGGTAGCTAGCCGGTTGAGTATAGGCCGGTCCATAGGGATTTTGTGAATTTTCTAGTTGTTCTAACGAGTTAATTCCAATTGTGGTAGGATTGATTATCACTAAAAACTGAAATGAGTTTGATTGGGATTAAAACCTTGCTAGGGCTAGGATTAGGTTAGGTTGGGAAAGTCAATATTTCCCACCGCTTTCTATGCCCTAATTAAGATCTATTTAGGTATTAAGGTAATAATTAACAAAGGGGGTTAGCACGATCGGGAAGAAACTAGGTTTCTTCCTCTAAGTCCTTGTCTGTCTTTTCTTAACTATTACCCTAACCTCCAAGGAAAACATACACAACCGGTCTTTAACTATGGTATCACCGCTACCTCGTGGGATAGGGTGCCATAGTGAGCGGTGTGTGTATGTATGCATAGAGTCCTATTTAAAATGTATGACGGGCAAGAAAGGGGTGAGAGATTTTCTTCTCTCAAACCTTTCCCATTCCTAGCCCTAACAAGTGAGAAACCACTCAGTCATTAGGGAATTGATAAAAGATTTCATTTTTATGATTTTAATTCAATAACCTAATTAACTAAACTATGGCAGATAAATAAAATTAACTAGGGCAGAAAAGAAAATTAACTAAGGCAAGGTAAAGAAAAAGACTTACTTTTTATTTGATGCACTCTTTGAACATTACAGGAATTGAAATTCTAAAATAGATAAATAAAAAGAGGCATGTTCCAAAAAGAGCTGTAGGGTTCCTATTTATAGATTATAGAAACCCTAGGGTTTACATCTGATCCCTATCTACATTTACAAAACTACCCTGAGAAGCCTGGTCAACGCACCGCCATCACCGACAAGATTGCACCGACACGTGCTTATCATGGCCGCGGAACCGCGGCCAATGCTGGAATCTTTGGCTCTGTTTCTCAGGTATATTTCATGTTGCTTTTTCCTTGACTTTTCTTCACTTGGTTCTTCAGAATGTCTTCTAGTTTCTTCCAGATTTCCACAGTGCATAATGTTGTGGACTTTTACCATTTGCTTCGTGTTGAAGTCTTGAATCTTGTGCTGCCTTTGTGCAATCGAACTGTTTGCTGATCTTCGTTTGTTCCTCAAACTGAAGGTGGCATGATAAAGATTCTTCTGTTTGTTGGTCGTAGTCTCACTTTTGTAGCGTCTTTTCATCATTTTCACTGTTTTGTTCCGAGAACCTGTAACCTGCAACTATGTAGCAGACATGGATCAAAAGCACCTATTTATTTGTAAAATGGATAAGAATGGGGAATATAATAATGCAAAATTATGATATGAACAAATACCCCCAAACTTATCTTTTGCTCGTCCTCGAGCAAAACTAGTTTATTCTCGAAAAAACCTAACCTCACTTTCGCAGGGAAACGCGATTGCACTGAGCTCGTACAACAAGCCGTTAAACCTCTAGGTGTCCCTGGTAGGAGGAGTGTTGTCTCCTGAGGGTTTTCATCGGATACTACCCACAAAATCTTATCAATTTGTCCTATTGACTTTTATTCTTCAATTCGGTGTTCTAACAAGAATTTCTATTATCTTCAACTCAGAAATTATCAACCCATATTTTTCACGCTTCCTTATCATTTAAGTTAAGATTGTATATGTTCTGTAAATTTATTTAGCTTTTAGCATCTTTCGAGTTTTCCTTCTAAGGTTCCATCTCAACGTAGGAATTTTTATCATTTCTACTAAAAATATAAGTCCTATTTTTCATTCCTATCTCTCATCCAAACCCCGATCATATACCCCTATGTGTGTGTATGTATCACCCCTACACTTGGAAATTCAATTCAAGCTCTTATACTATTGTCCATTGTCCAAAGTACTTTTAGTTGGTGAATTTTTAGATGAAATTGCTCACACATCCTTCATGCGACCGTTAATACTTCTTGAGATACTAACGACCGATTACAAAATGTGTTTGCACATTAAAGCGTGATTCCTCGTCTTGTAATACCTAAGGCTTTAGCAGTGACTCCCAAACCAATTGCTCTAAGGCACTAGGTGATAAAGCACCCTTGCTATATATATATATATATATATATATATATATATATATATATATATATATACATATATATATATATATAATTTTTTATTTTACGCAGCCTTAAGTAATTACAAAACCAGTGTTCATTTTTTTTATATCTTTTTATTCACACTTATAATTTTATTTTATCTCATACTAAGGATTTTAGACGAGCAATTCAAGGTCTCCTCTACTATTCCAAGTTTCAAGGTTCGTGTTTGTGCAAGTTGTAGGGTATATATTTTCAGAATTTAGACTTAAGCTTTAGGAATTATTTTTCAGACTTATACTTTAATAAAAATTTCAATACTCTTCCTTTATTTTGACTTAGCCCAAGAAGTGAACTCAAAATTTGCCTATTTCTAAGTAAACTACAAAGACATATATTTTCTACCATTAAATTTTAAGAAAGGTTATTTTTAGGGTTTGTAATTTACTAAGTCTAGGATCTAGTTTTTCCTAGCTAGTTAACCTTCTTGTCAAACTCAAGTCAATTATGGTCAAAATTGGATATTTCAATTTTTTAATTTTTTTAAAAAATTTCAGTTTTTATTTGATTTTTCTTTTAATATGTTTTTTATTTTCAATTTTTATGATTTTTTATAAAGATGCAATGCAGAATTTAAACATGCAAAAGAAAAAGAAAAATATATACAAAAATTTAAAGAAAAATATGCAATGCAAATGATAACTATTTACAACCACCTTCTCTCCCAAACTTGCCAAAAGCAGTGCCCTCACTGCTCGGCCCCACGCCGCGCCCTTGAGCGTGAACGGGAACACTCTTCCCTACCCAGCAGGGTTCGGATCCCCTACTCTATTTCAGTCAACCGCCGATCATGCTCCCTCGCTATCCCCCTCAACTCGTCAATGCCCCTAACAGCTCTTCTCATTAAATTTGCATGTTCTAAAGGGGTGAGTTCTGCCTCGCTCGCGGTCGAGCTGGAGCTAGGTGTTCGGGCGAACACGTGTTCCGCCGGTTCTGTTCTTGATCACACATCTGTCAATCGTGTATAGGACGTAGAAACGCCTTCAACAAGAGGCCTGGTGGGTATACCTCCATGCATATAGAAATCAAATTCCTCCACAGGGAGGAAATAGCGACATAGTTGTGTCACTAACATGGGGCATGGGGGGTTCGCTGCTCTTTTGCCCGCACCAATTGAGTTCAGTAAAACCGTGCACATGTCGAATCGAGGGTTCCTTGTCATGAGTGTGTGCACAATATGCAGTGAGGGTGTGAAAAATGTGGTGTTGTGGGAACTCCCAAAAATATTGTTTTGTGCCCACCGGCACACTGTTAAAACATTGGCGAAAAGGGTTCTTACTTGGATCCCCTTCAGCGGTTTCCTTGAGCAATCAATACCCATTAAGGGCATGTAATCCTCAAACTGCAGTGGTTGATCATGAACGGGTATCCGAGGGATTAAGGTGACTTCATGTATGAAGTCCCTATCAATTATAATCTCCCTATCACCCCACTGCAATTTTATAAAGCCATATTGGGCGAGACACCCATCTTCCATGCACTCGTAAAAACGAGTGACTAATTCCGGAAGGGCGTAAACGTTTGGGTGATTATATATCAAAAATTTCCAGCCCCTACGTGCTATTTCATTCGCAAAGTAACTCCCATATACTACGTGTGAAAAAATCTGTGAAAAGTCACGCTCTAGTTGCATATTGGGTGCCATCAGATAAGCTACAGATCTTAAAAATTAAAGACAGAGAGGAGTTTCAGATATCGAACCTCCCCTGACAAAATCAGAGGGAGACGCGGCAATGGAGCGGCGGAAGCGCGGTCGAAAGCGAGGTCTGACGGCGGTTGCGCGGCGTGAGGACGAGATCTCGCTGAAAAAATTGAAGCGGCGGCGGCTAGGGTTTCTGAGAGGATTTGTTTTTAGGGTTATGAACACAGAGAGGGGTCGGGGTTATTTATATAGGGGGAGGTGATGGCTATTTGTAAATAAGCCCCTTTAAAATGAGGAAATTATTTGCAAATAAAAAATTTATATTAATTTTTTTTTTTTTATTTTTTATTTTATTAAATCTGAAAATTTACAAAAATAGCCAAAAAAAATTCAAATTTTTTTATTTTTTTATGTTATTTATAAAATTACAAATGATACATACCCCCAAACTTGTTTGAAGCAATGTTTTGGCTAGATGATCGGAAATTTAGGGGTAGATGGAGGAAGATCAGTCAGTGTAGATCGGCTCTTGCAAAAACAGGAGCTCCTCCGACGGGTCCGCAGTGAGGAACGGTTTGAGTCGATGTCCGTTTACTTTAAATAATGTACCGTCCTCCGGGTTTTCTAGATCTACCGCACCGTGCGGATATACGGTGCGTACCAAAAACGGCTCTTTCCATCTAGATTTGAGCTTGCCGGGATGGAAGTGTAACCGAGTGTCATAAAGCAAAACCTGTTAACCAGGTTTCAAAGTCTTGCGCATAAGGTGTTTGTCATGGAACACCTTCGTTCGGTTTTTAACAATTACTGCATTCTCATAGGCCTCATCCCGCAGCTCATCCAATTCATTCAATTGCGGCTTTCTATTGCTGTCTGCATCTCCCATGGATAAGTTCAACTCTTTCATCGCCCAAAATTCCTTGTGCTCTATTTCAACTGGAAGGTGGCAAGCCTTCCCATAAACAAGCTGGTATGGAGACATGCCAAGATCGGCCTTGTAGGCAGTACGGAATGCCCATAGTGCATCAATCAGTTTTGATGACCAATCTTTACGGTTTTTGGAAACCGTTTTCTCCAAAATTTGTTTAATCTGCCGATTCGAAACCTCGGCTTGCCCACAAGTTTGGGGATGATATGGTGTTGACAATTTGTGAGTAATGGAGTATTTGCGCATTAAGGACTCAAATGTCCTATTACAGAAGTGAGATCCATTATCACTTATAATCGCACGAGGATGCCCAAACCGAGAAAAGATGTTTTCTTTAAGAAATCTAACGACAACCTTGTTGTTATTCATTCGGCTGGGCACAGCCTCGACCCATTTTGAAACATAGTCAACAGCTAGTAGATTGTACATGTTCCTAAAGGAATTGGGAAATGGTCCCATGAAATATATTCCCCAAACATCAAAAATATCAACAACCAAAATTGGTTGGAGCGGCATTTCGTTTCTCCGAGATATCCGGCTCAAGTGTTTGTACCGGGAGCATGTCTTGCAGTATTCGTATGCATCTTTAAAGAGTTGTGGCCAGTAGAAACCACACTGCAAGATTTTTTCTGCTGTCTTCTTGGGGCCAAAATGCCCGCCACACGCTTGATCGTGGCAAAATGACAGCACGCTCTTAAACTCGTTTTCGGGGACACACCGACGAATGATTTGGTCGGAACAGTATTTAAAGAGATATGGTTCATCCCAGTAAAAATGTTTTACTTAGGACAGGAATCGGAGTTTATCCTGATTCGACCAATCTTTTGGTATCAGTCCGGTGGCCAAGTAATTTACTATATCAGCGAACCAAGGTTCGCATGACACGGTTAAAATTTGCTCATCGGGAAAAACATCTTTAATAGGAATTTAAGTGTAGGCGAAGAAGGAAGTCGTGAAAGGTGGTCGGTGACTACGTTTTCACATCCTCTCTTGTCTCTTATGACAAGATCAAACTCTTGTAGCAAGAGGATCCAACGTATTAGTCGAGATTTAGCATCCTTCTTCGCGAAAAGATGGCGAGGAGCTGAGTGGTCCATGTAAATAATGACTGGAGAGCCGATTAAATAGGGCCTGAATTTTTCTAGTGCAAACACAACGGCTAAAAATTCTTTTTCTGTTGTTGTGTAATTCAATTGGGACTCATTTAATGTTCGGCTAGCGTAATAAATTATGTGCAGCATCTTATTAATGTGTTATCCAAGGACAGCACCAATGGCGAAATCAGATGCATCGCACATAATTTCAAATGGATGCGTCCAGTCGGGATATGAAAGAATGGGCGCAGAAATAAGTGAGTGTTTCAATGACTCGAACGCTTTCATGCAGGTTGAGTCAAAATCAAAAGTGATTTCCTTGGCCAATAAAAGAGTCAAGGGTCTAGCTATCTTGCTAAAATCCTTGATGAACCGTCTATAAAAATCGGCATGGCCAAGGAAGGCTCGGATGTCTTTGACGCACTTGGGAGGAGGAAGATTGAAAATGACTTCAATCTTAGCCTTATCAACCTCTATTCCGTTTTGCGAGATGACATGTCCTAAGACAATACCCTCTCGTACCATAAAGTGGCACTTCTCCCAATTTAAAGTGAGGTTCTTATCCCTACAACGGGTAAGAACTGCGTCTAAGTGTAGCAAACACTCATCGAAGGAGTCGCCGAAAATGGAGAAATCATCCATAAAAATCTCCAAGAATTTCTCCACCGTGTCTGAAAAGATCCCCATCATACACCGCTAGAAAGTAGCGGGTGCATTGCATAACCCAAAGGGCATGCGACGGTAAGCGAATGTACCGAAAGGACAAGTAAATGTGGTCATGTCTTGATCCTTTTCGGCGATGGGAACTTGATTATAGCCGGAGTAGCCATCCAAAAAGCAGTAAAATTTGTGCACAGCTAATCGTTCTAGCATTTGGTCAATAAAAGGTAACGAAAAGTGGTCTTTCCTTGTCGCGGCGTTGAGTTTTCTATAGTCGATGCAAACTCGCCACCCAATTTGGGTGCGAGTAGGTATTAACTCATTCGCCTCATTGGTTATGACCGTTATGCCCGATTTCTTTGGGACAACATGAATGGGGCTAACCCACTGGCTATCAGAGATAGGGTAAATGATACCACTATCAAGACATTTGACAATCTCCTTTTGGACAGCCTCCTTCATTATGTGGTTGAGGCGTCTCTGTAGATCCCTTACTGGCTTGGCATCATCCATCATATGTATATGATGTTCAACTATGAGGGGACTAATCCCCTTGATGTCTGCCATAGTCCAGCCAAAAGCTTGCCGGTTATTTTGTAAGACCATTAAAAGGGCTTTCTCTTGCTCGAGGGATAGAGATGCCGATATGATAACATGGAGGGTCTCATTCTCACCTAGGTAAGCGTATTTAAGGTGAGACGGCAAAAGCTTGAGTTCAAGTTTCGGAGGTGAAACAATTGAATGTAAAATTGGTGAAACTGTCTCGAACTCGAAGGATTCCAACAATGGTTCAAAGCGAGTGTAAGAAACCGAGTCGGATGGTTCAGCTAACTCATCCGAAAAATCAAAAGACACAAACTCGGGTGGTGAGTCTTCAAAATCGTCCAAAAAAGTGAAATACTCGTAATCGTTATCCGATGTGAAAGCTGTGTCAGATTCTAGGAAGAACGCACTAGTGGCGTCAAAACTGCTGTGATCGAACAGAAATTTTTCGAGCTCACAGTCCTCCTGCGTGATCTCATGGATCGAGCAAACATCAAGTATACTAGCATTAGGCTCGGAGGGCTGATTCCCAAACTTAAAAATTTTGAGTTCAATTGTCATATTTCCAAAAGATAGGTTCATCGAACCATTTCGACAATTGATCACCGCATTAGAAGTTGCAAGGAATGGTCGACCGAGTATCACCGGAATTTGACTCCGGGGGTTAGCTACAGGCTGTGTGTCCATCACAATGAAATCAACGGGGAAAATGAAGTCCCCTACTTTGATCAACACATCCTCTAACTCACCCCTAGGATGGGTGATGGATCGGTCGGCCATTTGGAGAGTACAATGTGTGGGTTTAAGCTCTCCAACGCCTAATTGTTCATATACTGAATAGGGTACTAAATTAACACTAGCACCAAGATCTAAAAGTGCTTGATTGATGTTCTTATCCCCAATTGTTATTGAAATTGTAGGACAGCCGGGGTCCTTATGTTTTTGGGGTAAAGGTTGGATAAGTGCATCACTTACAGCACTAGCCACGAAAACTTTCTTCGGTACTTGTGACTTCCTCTTCTTGGTGCATAAGTCCTTTAAGATTTTAGCGTACGAAGGGACTTATTGGATTGCATCTAAGAGAGGTATGTTAATGCTAACCTGTTTGAATAACTCCACAATCTTCTCCATTTGGGGAGTAGGTTTATTGGATCTCAACCTGTTTGGAAATGGAACCTTTGGAAAATTTGTTGAGACCAATGTTTGTGGAGTAGATTGCAGAGTTGGAACGGATCCCAGTGTTGGTGTGTTCGTGAAGTGAGATGTGGGTCCGTTCGAAGAAGTAGAGCCTTGTGAAGAAAGAAGAATAGGCTCTGACGAAGAAGATGAAGAAAAAGAAGATGAAGAAGAAGAAGAAGAACCAGTAGGGGTGTCATCACTAATGCCCACATTATTGTGCAACACTCTTCCAGATCTCAACGTGGTCACATCATTTACATTATGATTTTGTTGTTCATAAGCAACATGTGCGTTGTGTGTGTGACCGAGATTTGGCAATGGTTAAGACGGAAGCTTTCTCTTTTCTCGTTCGCTCAACGCAGCATTTAGTTGTGCAATTTGGGCCTCAATTGATTTGATGCTTTGATCATGTGAAGCACTGTTTTGCACCAAAGACTTAATGGAAGTCTCCAACCTTGCTGCGGATTGTGTAGATTGTTTTAAAAACGCATCCAAACTTCGTTCTAGCGAGGAAACCTTATCGTTATTTGGCTGAACAAAATTGTTTTGAGGATAAGAGTTGTTGGGTACAAAATTGTTCATTTGGTTTGGGTAAGGTTGGGGTTGGAAAGGTTGCTGATATTGAGTTTGTTGAGGTGCTTGTTGTTGTGGAAGAGGCCTTTGAAAGTTATTGTTGCCTTAGAATTGTTGTTGATTTTGATTCCAAGAAAAATTTGGGTGGCTCCTCCAACCAGGATTATAAGTCGAAGAGTAAGGATCATTTCTTTATCTTTGCTGAAAGGCAGCATTGACTTAATCTTGTCCTTGAACAGGTGGATTGTAAGGACACTCTTCAGTTAGATGGGATGGATCCGAACAACAAGCGCAAATAGTGTGTGGGGGTAAAGCAGAGATAGGAGAAGGCGATGAGAATTTTCTCTCAATTGCTTCTAGCTTTTTCGTAAGTGCGGCCATTTCGGCCTTCATTGCAATCGACATGTCTAGTTGATGTATGCCTGCCCTAGACTGACCTGATGAAGTAGATGAGGTGGTCTTAGTGCTTTCCCACTGAAGTGTTTGTTCAGCAAGATCGTCGAGAAATTTCCAAGCTTCCTCGCTAGATTTTGTAAGAAAGTGACCTTGACAAATGGTTTCCAACAACTGCTTAGTTGCTGGGTTCAATCCTTCGTATAAAGTTTGGCAAAGTTGCCAATTCTCGATACCGTGGTGAGGGCACTGAACAAGGAGGTCCTTAAATCTTTCAAAACACTTCAAAAAAGGTTCGGAAGGAAACTGGGAAAATTGAATAATTTCGTTGTGAATTCTCGCGGTCTTGTGGTGTGGGTAAAACTTTTTTAGAAATGCCTTAACAAACTTTTCCCAATTTTTTATCGAATGTGATGCTGTGCTATATAACCATTTCTCGGCTAGATCACATAAAGTGAATGGAATGACACGTAGCCTTATAGCATCATCAGAAAGTTGTGTGGTCTTCATCATTACGCAAACATTCTGGAATTTATTAATGAAGATGTAGGCATCTTCGGATTCTAGCCCGTGAAATTTGGGCAACATGTTGATGAAGTGGGGTTTAATCTCAAAGTTATCCCCATTAGCCGGTGGAAGTGAAAGACAAGTAGGAAGTGCGGTGCGGATGGGATAGAACAGATCCTGGAGCGCGATTCGTTGGGGCGCTTCAACAGGAGGGTGTGGTGGGTTATTCGCACCTAGTGGAGGTGGAATCAGTCCCGCAGGTAAGGGGTTGTTAGGATTAAATCCCGACATCTCCTTAGAAGGTGATGAATATGAAGGTGAAGGTAAAGAAGTGGATGGAATTTCGACTTCGGAGTCGAAAGCGTCATCAGTCGGCACTAAGGAGACACGGACTAAACGGGCACTAGTGTCCCTAGTCCAATTGGACATACACTAAAGAGGTGTAGTGTAGTCAAAAGGTGAAAACAGAAGGTGGGGGTAAGAAAACGTCAATGGAAGGAAGTGGGTGTAAGTGGGGTGCAATGGATTTCAAGCGACAAGTGGCAAGTTTTTGTAAAAATTTTCTGTTTTGTGTTTTTTTTTATAAAGAGCTTTTTGCAAAAAGATTTTTAATAAGAAGCTTAGACACACGTTCAAGCAATCACAATATGCACAATCAAGCCTAGATCTAGGGTCTCCTAGGTCAACTAGACTGCTCCTAACTGTTCCAAAAAGCAAGTTGTGAGATTCTCAAATCGCCTCCTCACCGCCAATTGTGGCCAGGTAAGCACAAGTATAGAAAGGAGGGATCCGCTCACGAATCACAGTGAGACGGGCCTTTTAAAATTACCTTTCCTACTTGTCTAGCCTAGGCACCACAAAGTCTGGTTTAGATAAACAATCGATGCCTACAACTATTCCTTTGTCCTATCAAGCACGACAGTCCTTATAGGCTGAGTCTAATCTTTTTTAATTAACTCGAAGATTAATGCAAAATGCATTTTGTGATTTTTGGGGTCCTAGGAAGGGTAATGAAATCCCCACCCAATCTGGATTGGTGTTATAGCCCCTTAAAGTCAGTTTAAGAATGCAAAGTAGTAAACACACAAAACACACTTGCCAAAAAAAATATTTTTCTTTTGTGGCGCAAAGAATCCTGCACAAGATCAAGTTATTGGAGAAGGGGAGAAGTTTTTGCGCAAAAAACCCTGCAGGAAAATTTTTAGAGGAGATCAGGGGGCTACAAAGAAGAAAAGAAAGCTTACAGGGATATTTTTGCTTGCTGACGTCACCACCAGGCCGCGGATCCGCCGCGGGAACGTGCCTTTGACCGCGGTTCCGCGGTTGACTTGGCGGTTCAGATCTCCAAAATTCTTCTGTTTCTCTGTTGTGGTTCTCCTCTGTTTGTTCAGATCTGCTGTTTGTTGTTTTGCTCACTGGATTTTTCCAGATCTGAATCTGTTCATCTCTTCGATCCTGCACAATTCAAACGAAAACCCTTCAAAAAATAACAAGATGATAAATTTTTATATTATTTAAATTTTTCAGTTTTTTATGATTTTTTTAATTTTTATTTTAACCCGAAATTACAAAAAGAAAATAACTACGCCATCCCCGGCAACGGCGCCATTTGATTGGTGAGATTTTGCTTATATGCGTTTTTTGAAATCAAAATTAAGAATTAACCGCAATCAAGAACGGTGTCGCTTGGTAGCTAGCCGGTTGAGTACGGGTCGGTCCACAGGGATTTTGTGTATTTTCTAGTTGTTCTAACGAGTTAATTCCAATTGTGGTAGGATTGATTATCACTAAAATCTGAAATGAGTTTGATTAGGATTAAAACCTTGCTAGGGCTAGAATTAGGTTAGGTTGGGAAAGTCAATATTTCCCACCGCTTTCTATGCCCTAATTAAGATCTATTTAGGTATTAAGGTAATAATTAACAAAGGGGATTAGCACGATCGGGAAGAAACTAGGTTTCTTCCTCTAGGTTCTTGTCCGTCCTTTCTTAACTCTTACCCTAAACTCCATGGAAAACATACACAACCGGTCTTTAACTATGGTATCACTGCTACCTCGTGGGATAGGGTGCCATAGTGAGCGGTGTGTGTATGTATGCATAGAGTCCTATTTAAAATGTATGACGGGCAAGAAAGGGGTGAGAGATTTTCTTCTCTCAAACCTTTTCCATTCCTAACCCTAACAAGTGAGAAACTACTCACTCATTAGGGAATTGATAAAAGATTTCATTTTTATGATTTTAATTCAATAACCTAATTAACTAAACTACGGTAGATAAATAAAATTAACTAGGGCAGAAAAGAAAATTAACTAAGGCGAGGTAAAGAAAAAGACTTACTTTTTATTTGATGCACTTTTTGAACATTACAAGAATTGAAATTCTAAAATAGATAAATAAAAAGAGGCATGCTCCAAAAAGAGCTGTAGGGTTCCTATTTATAGATTATAGAAACCCTAGGGTTTACATCTGATCCCTATCTATATTTACAAAACTACCCTGAGAAGCCTGGTCAACGCACCGCCATCACCAACAAGATTGCACCGACACGTGCTTATCATGGCCGCGGAAATTCGGCCAAATGCCCCTGTTTGGCCGCGGTTCCGCGGCCATATGCTGGAGTCTTTGGCTCTGTTTCTCAGGTATATTTTATGTTGCTTTTTTCTTGACTTTTCTTCACTTGGTTCTTTAGAACGTCTTCTAGTTTCTTCCAGATTTCAACAGTGCATAATGTTTTGGACTTTTACAGTTTGCTTCGTGTTGAAGTCTTGAATCTTGTGCTGCCTTTGTGCAATCGAACTGTTTGCTGATCTTCATTTGTTCCTCAAACTGTAGGCAGCATGATAAAGATTCTTCTGTTTGTTGGTCGTAGTCTCACTTTTGTAGCGTCTTTTCATCATTTTCACTGTTTTGTTCCGAGAACCTGTAACCTGCAACTATGTAGCAGACATGGATCAAAAGCACCTATTTATTTGTAAAATGAATAAGAATGGGGAATATAATAATGTAAAATTATGATATGAACAAGTCCCAACACTGACGAGAGATATCTTCATATGGCGAACGACACTTGTAAGTCCTCTCGATTTATAAGGAGAAAACACTCTTGTAAGATCCTTACGACTTATAAGAGAACACACACTTAGGAATCCTCACGATTCCTAAGGAAAAAATGCACCTACGAGATCCTCATGACTCGTAGGGAGAAATACCTTTATGAGACCCTTACGGCTCGTAAAGTCAAAATGCCTTAGTCAACAGGATCCTAACCCTGTTTGCTAAGCCACCTTTATTCGACATCGACAGAGGAAAATGATGATTCGCTCCTGGCAATGTCCCAGTGGTAGCGATGTTGATGCCTAAATCGGTATCAAATCTCAAGTCCTTTCATGGCAAATGATGATTCGCTCCTGGCAATATTCCAGTTGTAGCGATGCTGATGCTAAGATTGGCATCAGATTCCAAGTTCCACACTCGCGATAAAGATTCAGTGAGCCAAAAATGCATATGAAATAGCCGAAATGATGGGGCAACTTGCAACAAAATCAGCAAGTAAAAGATATGCATACAAAAACAGCCGAAATGATTGGGCAACTCGCAATAAAAAGCAGCGAGTAAAAAACAAAAATAGCCGAAATGATTGGGCACCGCAAAAAATAGACGAAATGATTGGGCAATCGCGACCTTCGCGATATAAAAGCTAAAATGATAGAGCATCACGGAAAGAAATAAAAAAATGAAAGAATGAAACTTTTTGCCCTGTAGGTGAGGTCACATTAACCCCTGTATACAATCCATGGGCACAAACAAGAAGGGAACCATATTGTCCCACCAGGCTTCGTCGGGGCGGGGCCAAATCTCGACGGTTCATAGACAACCTAGAGACAACCTCGACATTTGTCGCATTATTGCAGACACAATGTCAACAAACGAAGCAAAGGAAGATCCCTAGCTTCAGGGTCTCGACGTCAACATCGACAACTTAGAGATCACCAACGGCGTTTCTCCTCACTCCAACCAGATGCAGACATGACGTCAACAACCGACCTCGGAGTCGCAACGAAACGGAGCCATGGAAAAGTCCCTAGTTCCAAATCTCAATGGCCACATCTACGGCCCGAAGACCAACAACAGTGTGCCTCCAGAAGGACACAAATGTTACACCATCAATCGGAACCACGGCATGGTCCCCAGTTCCAAGACTCTACGGTTCACAGACAACCCAGTGTCATCAAATGACCCTATCTCGGATACATGTCAGCAAATGACCCCGTCGCGGAAACACGTCATCAAATGACCCCGCCGCAGAAACACGTCATCAAATGACCCCGTCTCGGAAACACGTCATCAAATGACCCCGTCGCGGAAACACGTCATCAAATGATCCCGTCTCGGAAATACGTTATCCAATGACTCTGTCTTGGAAACAAGTTAACCAACCTCAAGGAAATCAGTGTCCTTGGCAACCTCCTCAACTCAGGGAAATCAGTGTCCTTGGCAATACCTCGATTCAGGGAAATCAGCGTACTTGATGAGAGCATCTCGATTCGCGTCGACCCGCAAGGAAATCAGTGTCTTTGCAGGAACACCTCGATTCATCTCAACCCCTAAGGAAATCAGTGTCCTTGGAAAATACCTCGATTCAGGGAAATCAGCGTCCTTAACGAGAGCATCTCGATTCGCGTCGACCCGCAAGAAAATCAGTGCCTTTGCAGGAATACCTCGATTCGTCTCAACCCCCAGGGAAATCAGTGTCCCTGGAAAATACCTCGATTCAGGGAAATCAGCGTCCTTGACGAGAGCATCTCGATTCGCGTCAACCCGCGGAGAAATCAGTGTCTCTGCGGGAATATACAACGTCAGCAAAAAGGAGCCATGGAAAAGTCCCTAGTTTCAGGTCCTGGCGGTTCACCAACAACCTAAAGACCACCTTGACGTTCATCTCGATACAGCAGACGCGATGTCACCCAAGCGTTCTTCCCCCAACAGGATGCAAACGCGATACAACAACGGAGCCACGACAAAGTTCCTAGTTCCAAGCCTCGACGGTTCGCCAACAACCTAGAGACAAACCGCGATATTCGTATCGATACAGCAGACGCAATGCCAGCAAACGAAGTGAAGGCAATATTCCTAGCTTCAGGGTCTTGACGACAACTCATATAAAACCTGAAAGACTATCGGAGATCATCCCACACCAGTGCGGAGTGGTTATGACTCATCGGGGCTCCTAAACTGAGCTTAACCTCAAGTAAAAAGCGACATGGAATATCCCTAACGCTTGCTCTTTCGACGGTAATATCACCTAGAAGATGGCTTGAAGACGTCTTGTCCATCCCCCGAAGGGATCAGAGACACGACAGTCATGGGGCTACTCGAATAGCAAGATTATGCGTCGAGGAATACACCAGCCAACGCGACGGTGCGACGGGTAAAAAACCCTAGTACCACAGACCCTAACGAACTTCTATTAGCAGGAGTTAACTGTGACGTTAGGACATTCCTGCGAGAACTTCTCGATTCATCTCGACTCGTGAGGAAATTAGTGTCTTTGCAAGAACTTCTCGATTCGCCTCGACTCGTAGGGAAAAGGTTGTGGGCATCTCCTAAATTTTCCTTCTAAGGCGCAATCTTAACCCGGGAATTTTTATCATCTCTACTGAAGATATAAGTCCTATCTTTTATTCCTATCTCTCCTCCAAACTCCAATTCTACACCCCTACGTGTGTGTACTTATCACCCCTACACTTAGAAATTCAATTCAAGCCGTCATACTCTTGTCCATTTTCTAAAATACTTTTAGTTGGCGAATTTTTAGATGAAATTGCTAACACATCCTTCATGTGACCGTTAATACTTCTTGAGGTACTAAACGACCGATTAAAAAATGTGCTTGCGCATTTATGTGTAAATCCTCGTTTTGCAACACCTAAGGCTTAGCAGTGATGTCACGCCCCGCTTCCCAGAGTACGCTAGATTGGGCACGTGACATAGCCAACCATGCTACCTATGGGTAGGAAGTATCCATCCACAGTCACATTACGGCTGTAGAGATATCAAGGACAAGATAAAACTATCTAAAACGTGTCCATAATCCAAAATAACAAGAGTCAATAATAAATAAATGCGGAAGCAAATGATCCAATACAAATAACTGAAAGGTATGTCCCATAATGCGGGCTCACATCAGAAAATAAATGCAGGAAATAAAACCAACCACTACTGGACTCACAACTCAGCCTGCTGGCTGAAGTACTCCTGCTCGGACTGCGACAGTGGTATAGAATCTGGGCCATGCAAAACCCAGACGTCAGCGCGTCATGTCAACCAGTAATATAATATGAAAAATGTAACAGGAAATGCAAAATAAGCATGAATACAGCAATAATGTGAAACAAGCAGTGCAGGGTAGTGTGCGGTAGGTAACTAAACTGTTCTATCAAGTTTTCTAGTCTAAAGTCTTTGAAATCAATTGATGAATCGTCGATGTAACTCAATAGTATCCCGTACATACCCGGGACCACGGCCACAATATTCTCGGCTGCAGCCGAGACATGCCGCTAGGCACAAAACAGGAATGTGTACACTCGATAGTATCCCGTACATACCCGGAACCAGGGCCACAATATTCTCGGCTAAAACAGAGACATGCCGCTAGGCACAAACAGGAATGTGTACACTCAATACAGGTAGTGAACTGTCAAGTTACAAGTCAGATTTCACCTTTGATTTCCCCATACCCCCAAGTTATATATGTCAGGTCAGGTATTCAGTATTCAAGAACTAATGCCAACACAGGATCAGGTAAAAGCAGGTTTGTCTGGATAGACAACAGGAACGGTCTATGAGGACTACTTGTCAGGTTGTTGGCATTAGGCACGAGATCAGGTAACAGGTCGGGTCATCGTACGTCAGGTCAAGTCAACAGTAAACGGTACCATGTCAGGTGTATCAATATATACCATGTGTAACAAAGTCAAGTCAAGATGTAACAATATCGTGGTTGTGCTCACAAACAGATATATAATCGAACAGGGTATTAACAACAGGAAAAAAGTAATGAGTTAAACAACAATCAGCAGTTTCATTCAATCACAAGAGTGCAGTAAATACAGTGCAGCCGTTTAATTATATTGACAGGTTTAAGCACCCTTAGCGGTGCAATAGTTTAGATATTGATGCAATACAGTTATATCAAGCCTTTGAATACGAATGTCCGAACGTAATAGAACCACATGGGTAAGTGCTACCATCTATTAAACAGTAAAATGTGATTAACAGGTAAACTTGGTCATAAGGGTTAAATTAGCAAACTGTAAATTTTATGTTAACTGTAAAATGATATAATGCCATATTGCAACCAAATGAGAAACGACTATACGAAGTTAAGTTTTACAGGTTCAATGTGTCAAAACATATATAAATATATCGTATAGCATGTAGCAAGGGATACTTGCCTCGACGGGTCGCGAACCGGGAAAAACGAAACGTAACGTCGGCGGGGAAACACGCAACGAACGCACGGTTCACGGATTGAACCCAAACAACGAACCAAGAGACCTCACGGGTCAGAGTACTCCGCTGGATCGTCGGGACACATCACCGGCACGGCCGGATTCCGGCGAACAGCGACTACAAAATTCCAGAATTTAGTGCACAGCCAAAGGAGGAACAGGAAGATGGAATGGAAGGATGAAGAGAAGAGATAGCTTACTGGTGTTGCAGAGGGTGTGACGGCGATGAGATCGACGGCGGTGAGGCGCCGGCGAGGAGGTTGCAGCGATTAGGGTTAGGGCTCGGGTAAGGAACTTTGGTGCAGGGAAAGGAAAACGGAGAGGGAGAGGAGATGGTCGGGGTGCTGGAGTGCGCAGGTGGTGAGGAGGTGCTGAAGGTGGCACGGATGGCGATGACGAAGACCGCCGGCGAGCAGGCGACTGCAGGGAAAACTGCAGCGATCGCGGCTGCGCAAGGTGCGTGGGGTGGAAGGAAGAAGGTTGAGGTTGAGAGGAGGAGGCGGAGGCGAGGGCGACGGTGACGTTGACGCCGGCGTCGGGGCTGCGGCGGCGACGATGAAGGCGATTAGGGTTAGGCTCTCGGGGGTTTCTCTGCTCGTGGTTAAAGAAAGAGAGGAGAGGAAGATTATATATATATATATATGAGAGAGAGAAAATTAGAGAGAGAGAGATAGAGAAAGGTAGAGAGAGAGACAGAGAAAGAGAGAGGAGGATAATGGAGGGGGCCCACGGTTAAAATGCCTACGCTGATTGGCTGATGGAGTAATAAGTGGTTAAAGAAAAGATATATATTAAAGATTTAAATATTAATCTTCACAGTGAAGATCGGTAAGTTAACGAAATATTTATAAGGTTTAAGATTATAGAAATTGGGGATTTTGGTGCTAAATGAAACATTTCCAAATCACGCCCGGGTTGGGTCAAAAAATTCGAAATTTAAATAATAGGATTTTAACCAGGTTCCAAATTTTAAAATGAGGTGTTTTATGATTAAAAGGCATACCCCCAAGTCGGACACCTGTACGCGCGCGTAGCCATCCAAACTCGCCCGTTTCACCGAACGGGGTGAGAACACGATGCACGGACACTACTACAAGGCTAGGGGTGTCGAGTAGGCCAAGATAGATATTTTTAATTTCACTTTAGATGCTAAAATTTGTTATATGCAGAAATGGCTTTTCCAGATAAAATTTTACAGTAAGTGACAAACAGGCAAGCTAAATGAAATGTGTACTATTTAATGCTTAAACAGTAACAGAAAATAGTAGTATTGGGCTCGGGTGTTACATTATACCCAACTATAAAAAGAATTTCGTCCTCGAAATTCCAAGAATACAAGATAGAAAACTACAGAAAAAGGTGAGGAAACTTCTGCCGGATCTCATCTTCTCGTTCCCAAGTGGATTCTCCATGCGATCGATTACCCCAAGAAACAAGCACAAGGGGATAACCTTGTTCTTAAGAACCTTTTCCCTTCGATCCATGATTTCAACCGGTCGCTCCTCAAAAGTCAAATCTTCCCATATTATTAGCTCTGAATGATCCAAAACATGTGTTTCATCTCGAACCTACTTACGGAGTTGAGATACGTGAAACACATCGTGCACACTTGCCAAGGACTGCGGTAACGGCAAACGGTACGCTACCTCTCCAACACGCTCCAATATCTCAAAGGGTCCAACAAATCAAGGACTAAGCTTTCCTTGACTCCCAAAACGAATCATCCCTCTAGTCGGTGATATATTCAAGAATACCAAATCACCCACGGCAAACTCTAGAGGTTTTCTTGAAGTGTTAGCCTAACTCTTCTGTTTGTCTTGAGCTGCCTTCATATGCTTTCTGATAGTGTTAACCTTCTCAACTGTCTGTACCACCAAGTATGGTCCCAACAATCTTCGTTAACCGACATCGTCCCAACAAACAGGTGAACAGCATTTACGACCTTACAAAGCTTCAAACGGAGCCATCTGGATAGTTGCCTGAAAACTGTTGTTGTAAGAAAACTCCACCAAGTGTAAATGATCCTCCCACGAACCCTTGAAGTCCAACATGCATGCTCTCAACATATCTTCAAGAGTTTGGATTGTTCTCTCCGACTGACCATCAGTTTGAGGATGATAAGCTGTGCTAAACTTCAATCGAGTCTCCAAACTTTCCTGTAAACTCCTCCAGAAGTGTGATAAGAACCGAGTGTCCCGATCGGACACGATGCTCACCGGTACTCCATGCAATCTTACAATTTCCTGCATGTACCGCTCTGCCAAAGTCTCCATTGATTGACCCACTCGGAAAGGAATAAAGTGAGCTGCCTTGGTCAACCGATCAGCAATCACCCATACTGCATTGTTGCCCTTTGGACTCCGCGGTAAAGCCGTCACGAAATCCATGGTTATATGTTCCCACTTCCACTGAGGAATCGGAAGTGGTTGCAATAAACCAGCAACCCATTGATGTTCAGCCTTAACTTGCTGCCATACCAAGCACTTAGCCACAAAGCGAGCAATCTCCCGTTTCATGCCTTCCCACCAGAAATGCTGTCGAATATCACGGTACATATTCGTGCCTCCTGGATGTACAGAGTAAGCTGAACTGTGTGCCTCCTTCATAAGCTCTTCACGAACATCTCCCTTTGGCACACATAAACGGCTACCATACCTCAACGAACCATCTTCGTGGATCAATAAATCTGTTCGTAGTCCGGCTTCAACTTGTTCCCGAAACTTTTGCAGTCTAGGATCCTGCGATTGTGCTGCTTTAATTTTCTCAATTAAAGATGACTGTACTTGCAACTGCATCAACTGTCCCGTAGAACGCGATAGCACAACCTCCAAGTCAAATCTTTGAAAATCTGCAATGATCTCCCTCTGCGTAGTTAACACCTGAATTGTTGGTAACCGACTAAGCGCATCCGGCACGACGTTAACCTTCCCCGGATGGTACTTAAGATCAAGATCGTAGTCGGCCATCAGTTCCAACCATCTACGCTGCCTCATATTCAACTCCTTCTGAGTGAACACATACTTCAAACTCTTGTGATCTGTAAAAACTTCGACTCTCTCGCCCAAAAGGTAGTGTCTCCAAATCTTCAAAGCGAAGATCACAGCCGCAAGCTCCAAGTCATGAGTCGGATAATTCTTCTCATGGGTCTTCAATTGTCTCGATGCGTATGCAACAACCTTCCCATGCTGCATCAAAATACATCCCAATCCTTTTCCAAATGTATCGCTGTGAATCACCAATCCTCCGGAATTGTCTGACACGGTCAGAATAGGGGCGGTTATCAACTTCTGCTTCAACGTCTCAAAAGCTAACGCACATTTATCCGTCCATACAAAAGGTACCTCCTTGCGCGTAAGCTTGGTCAACGGTTCTGCCAGACGAGCAAAGTTCTCCACAAATCTCCTGTAGTATCCAGCTAATCCAAGGAAACTTCTTATCTCAGCAACATTCTTTGGAATAGGCCAATCTCGAACTGCTGCAATCTTTTCTGGATCGACGGCAATGCCATCGCCAGACACAACATGCCCCAAAAACCTTACTTCCTCCAACCAAAACTCGCACTTACTCATTTTCGCATACAATTTCTCCTGTCTCAATGTCTGCAGTGCGATCTTCAAATGCTCAGCATGCTCCTCAAAACTCTTCGAGTAAACCAGAATATCATCGATGAACACCACAATAAACTGGTCCAAGAACGGTGAAAAGATTCGGTTCATCAAGTCCATGAATACTGCCGGCGCATTCGTTACTCCGAAGGGCATCACCAAGTACTCGTAATGTCCATACCGAGTTCAAAACGCCGTCTTGCAAATATCTTCTGCTTTCACTCGGACCTGATGATATCCGGATCGCAAATCCAGCTTTGAGAATACCTTCGCGCCACTAAGCTGCTCAAAAAGTTCTCCAATGCGAGGGATCGGGTACTTGTTTTTAATAGTCACCCGGTTTAATTCTTGATAGTCGATGCACATTCTTCTTGTGCCATCCTTCTTCTTTACTAGAAGAACTGGAGCTCCCCAAGGCGAGTTACTGCTTCGAATCCAACCCTTCTCAAGCAATTCAGCAACCTGTTTCTTAACTTCTTCCAATTCTACTGGTGCCATTGGATAATATGCTTTAGATACTGGTGCTGCACCAGGAATAAGATCAATTGCGAACTCCACGTCTCGCTTCGGCGGCAAATCCGATATATCTTCAAATACGTCCATAAAATCGCGAACAACCGCCGGCTCTTCACCGCTATCAACTTCCATTGCTGCAAGAACATTGTTTGTCGGCCTAGCCCTAAACTCGACTGGCCCGACAGAAATGCTTCCTCCAGTGAAGGTAAACTCAGGATGTCCGGGAATCTGGAAAATTACTTTCTTTGCCCTACAGTCAATGTGGGCGTGGAAAATGCCAAGAAAATCCATTCCCAAGACAACTTCATAGCCGCCCGTATCTATTACCAAGAAATCTGCAAAGAGTTCCCGTCCGCACACAACAACTGTACAATCTCTACACTCTCTACTAAATATGATTTTCCCATTCCCAGTGTGTATGTCCCAGAAACTAGACAGGGTCGTGTAGGTAATCGAGTGTGTAGTTATAAATTTGGATGACATAAAACAGTAGGATGCACCAGAATCAAATAATGCTAATGCGGGAAAACCATGAACGAGTAAAGTACTTGAAACCACTTCTCCTGATGCCTTGGCTTCCTCAGCTGTCAAGGTAAAAGCTCGAGCCTGATTAGGTCCTTGAGTCAGCTGTTTCTGCCCTTGGAACGGTCTCTGCAGAGGCTTCAGAAAATCATCCCTTGTACGAAGCTTCGATGGACAAGCACTAACGGCGTGATCTGCCGCTCCACAACTAAAACAGAGTCCCAGCCTCTTACGACAATCCTTTCGCACATGTCCGGGTACATGGCAGTAGTCACAAATCACGCTCCTTTTTCGATCACCCACAATTGTTTTCTTCATTGGTGCTATGCTGCGTCTGTTCACCGGAATACTTCTACGTACAGACGTTTGGTTCAGTGCAGACGCCAGTTTCAGCTCGGTCTGTCTCTTTAGATTCTCCAGCAATTCCCTTATCACTCTACGCATGGCGGCTTTGTCCGCACGTCTTTGGTACATCTTCAAATTCTTACCGGCCATATTCCTGGAATCAAAATACCCAACATTAGCATGATGATAGATTCTGAATATAGATCAAGGCTAGAACTCCAAGATACTTAAATAGAGTACCGCATTGTAACTATGCCGCGGTATCATAGCCATAATTACTTAACTCCACCCAAGTCGCCTAAGTCCTAGAGATAACAAGAAATCAGGTTTTTCGAGTCGACATGCAAAGTAAGTTTGCACGTCGTAAAGATATAATCAGGAAGAATGTGATTCAAGAATGGTGAACGGCAAAGTGGAAGGACATGTTTCCTAAACACGGGCATTCTGATTCGTGTATTGGGTACAATACCCAACTACAAAAGAATCAACCCAACTAACCTATGGCTCTGATACCAAAAGAACCATATCACGCCCCGCTTCCCAGAGTACGCTAGATTAGGAACATGACATAGCCAACCATGCTACCTGTGGGTAGGAAGTATCCATCCACAGTCACATTACGGCTGTAGAGATATCAAGAACAAGATAAAACTATCTAAAACATGTCCATAATCCAGAATAACAAGAGTCAATAATAAATAAATGCGGTAGCAAATGATCCAATACAAATAACTGAAAGGTATGTCCCATAATGCGGGCTCACGTCAGAAAATAAATGCAGGAAATAAAACTAACCACTACTGGACTCACAACTCAGCTTGCTGGCTGAAGTACTCCTGCTCGGACTGCGACAGTGGTATAGAATCTGGGCCATGCAAAACCCAGACGTCAGCGCGTCATGTCAACCAGTAATATAATATGAAAAATTTAACAGGCAATGCAAAATAAGCATGAATACAGCAATAATGTGAAACAAGCAGTGCAGGGTAGTGTGCGGTGGGTAACTAAACTGTTCTATCAAGTTTTCTAGGCTAAAGTCTTTGAAATCAATTGATGAATCGTCGATGTAACTCAATAGTATCTCGTACATACCCGGGACCACGGCCACAATATTCTCGGCTGCAGCCGAGACATGCCGCTATGCACAAAACAGGAATGTGTACACTCGATAGTATCCCGTACATACCCGGGACCACGGCCACAATATTCTCGGCTAAAACCGATACATGCCGCTAGGCACAAATAGGAATGTGTACACTCAATACAGGTAGTGAACTGTCAAGTTACAAGTCAGATTTCACCTTTGATTTCCCCATACCCCCAAGTTATATATGTCAGGTCAGGTATTCAGTAATCAAGAACTAATGCCAACACAGGATCAGGTAAAAGCAGGTTTGTCTGGATAGACAACAGGAACGGTCCATGAGGACTACATGTCAGGTTGTTGGCATTAGGCACGAGATCAGGTAATAGGTGTAAGTCTACGCTAGCGCCCCGGCCGTCTACAGACGCCAAATGCGGAACAAAAACTTTTAAACTGGCGCTATCGTATACTTTAACCCGGATCTGCCATTATTGCAAAACTAACAAACTGTAAAGAGTGTAGAAAGGTTATACCGAACGATCCGAGTCCTTCATTCTTCAACCATCATCCCACGCTCCGTTGCGGCTGCTCCGATCTCGTCGATCTCCGATTCCTTCGTCGAGGTGGCACCACATGATCGATTCTTTAAACGGGCTCCCGCCTCTGACTTGAGGCAACTCGATCGTCAAGTTTGCTAAAAGAGACGACCAAGAATGATGTAGAGAATGAGTAGATGACTTTGTCTCACTTCGTCCAAATCCGTGGACGATCGGTTAATGAAGTTGCCGAGGGAATCGGGTGATGGAATGAAATGAGCTGTGAATTCTATACACCCCAAACTATCATAACCTTTTTTCTACAAAATGAATCAAGCAACCAAATGAGAGAGGGGAGGGGCCTTTCTTATATAGAGAAGGAGGAGGGTGAGTGTAGGAGGAGATAAGGAGGTGACCATAAAGAATGAAACTTATCATAACCCTTCATGAAAGAATGAGTCACTAAGAAACATTGAATCTAAACCCTTAGTCACCATTGCATTAATGACACCATTAATGCACTAATGACTCACTAGCCTCATCATCACTTCTAGAAGCTTCTAGAATGATGACTCACTCATATCTGAAGAAAAGATAAATCCGTCTTTAACCAAATGTTAAAAGACGGCTGATAGAAAATTGGAAACTAGCAACTTCCAAAAGTGATCCTGAAACAACTTTCAGGATAACCCCGAAACTGTATAAATATACCCGCATTTGTATTACGACCGAATACAAATGCAACTAAGACAAAGATATTATACCTACTCAATATAATACTCGGATCCGGCTTAAACCAAAGCCGACCAGTATTATCTGCCCGAAAAATAACACGTGCGTAAACGCACGTGCATTTTCCGAACCCTGCCATAAAACCATACGGCCTCTACAACGTTTCGCCCGAACTTGGGAAACTGTCTGTGGGGGACTCTAATGACTCGTCAGCACCCTGGCAGTGGGTTTAACCACAAACCGTCAGCGGCACTAGCAATGCGTAACGGCTGCCCATGGACTGACCTCAAGGGAAGCTGATGAGCGAACTCAAGGGAGGCCGATGAGTGAACTCATCCAGAAACCCTACTGAGCCTAACAGTGACAATGTATATACAGTCTGGTCCGTTCGTCAATGAGTATCGCATATCTGCCTAGGGGGCTAGCAACGTCAGACCCCCAATAGCAGTATAAGTCGTGTCGGGGTGAAGCCTCAATACACCCTGAGATACTACTGAAGTACCTACCAGTAAATCTCCTACCATGGCCATGGATTTGTGTAATGGCTCTCCTAGACACAGCACGACCTCGCCCCCAATACCGGGAGAGACGAATCCCCTGCCGATCCGCTCACGTGCCTCCATATGGCTCGGGACTGTACCCAAAAGCTACCTGTTTGCACGACTCCTTTGAGCCGTGGTAGGGTAGAAATCAAAGCACAGTGGGAACTCACACGAGACAAATGACGACCTCAGGTCGATGAACTAACCTGTACACATGTCACCAGGGAACTGCTATCTGACGGTAGATATAATACTAACTAGCAGATTCCCGGCGAGTCCTGTCCGGTGTACTCATAACCCAATGAGCACCTGTATACATCTTAGGTGATCCAACTGACACCAGTGGCTTGTGAGACCGGCCACCGCCCCTCGTCGGGGTCTCGACTGTACACACTAGTCTACTCCGGAGTATCGATGCCCTGTCTCGAAACTCCCATGACTAGGGACCACAATTAAGGATATGCGTATAAACTACCCAACTCTCACGTATATGATCGCCATCATACTGTTGGTAGTAAAGCAAGATCCTAAGGGCTCTATCAAAGTGTAACATGCAATCAGTCACCTGAACATGTACACGACTGATAAAGGCAAACCAGATAGCATACTATCATCTCGAGTAAGACTGTCCTACCGGGATAGGTCCTCCGCAATCATTGCAATCACGTACCTGCGATCCAATAATTGACTATGAGGGCACTATCTCCAACAATCTCCCACTTGCACTCAAGGCTAATATTGCGATGTCGACTACTCACAGCCCGTGTGAAAACGAACATCCAACTCCTCTACTAATCAGTTTCACAAAGCCCGTTTGTAAAACTATTGTGTTCGAGAAATAGCCTCAGTGAGTGGATCCGCCTAGAAGTATCTTTCTATATCTCTCTTAATCTCAAGTTCGCGGAGAAAACCATCTCCCGAATTGAGTAATACCTGTCTTAGAACATGTCTGGATATCTGATGGGACCTTAGTTCATAAATGAACTCCATATCCAAACTTCTTAGACTGAATCGATCACTGAACCTAATCAGTATCGGGCACCTTGCTTCCCACAGTATCCTCTTGGACCACCTGTCCATAATACTGTCCCTCTTCGTCAGAGGGAAAAACTACAACTCTGACAATCACTCTGTCAACCATGTCACCTTTGAAGCTTGGAATGATAACCGTCTCCCGAAGGAGGCTGCCGTCATCAAATCCGTAGAACATGTACTTATGTTCTAAAACTGCTTCCTTATGTTTCTCCAGGATTGGATTAATACAAACTTATTGCATCTAGTGCAAAACCAACATTTGGTGTGGTACTTGACATCTCATGATTGACTCAATTGCCTAAGCAAGTGATCTGCAAATCATGCACATCCCTCTCCCCTTTAGTCTATACGACACCTTTAGAGAGGGTGACTCCATCACCTGCAGGTACACCACCATGCTAGGAGTCAACTATTCTAAAAACCATTAGAATATCTGTCAAAGTACCCACATTAGGAAACTACCCAAATCCAGATCTAAAACCATAGATCTAGAAACCAGAATGTCAAATATTATATCCATATCCTGTCTGGAGAAATAACTGTGTGACGACCACAGTACAACCGATCGTAGTATAGGAATTTTACTTCCTACTCTGTGTATGCCATCCACATACCATGACATCACACCCTACTACCTTCTTAACAGATCCATCCCCTATTCTGATTGAAGTCAAAACCATGACTGTCACATCAAAATTAGATGATCTATCTCCGCTATAACTGCTCAAGTCTATAAATAGACATAAGCTACTTGCCCACTATGCTTCTGCTGCTCCCACTGACTACGACAACCCTCCTCCCGGGTCTCATATCCTGGAACAACAGTAGTGTCAAGTCTGGGTAGATAAGAACCTCACTGTCACCGTCCTTGAGGCTACCGAAGTACCTCTCGGGCGTCTGAGGTTACCTACCATACCTGCGGAGTGGCTATTGGAATGTCAAACCTGATTGAATATATATGTCCTATTAAATTTTCCGTAATCGTTTGTGGTTCTGGAATCACTTCCAGTTCTACTATACTCCCACTACTGTTTTCTGAAAAAGATCCATTTTTACTAAAACTGTGGCGAGTCAAGAACAATATCACTATTGATCTTCCAAATGGTAGAATATCAACCCTCGTCATAGCCAGGGTCAACCCACAAACAGCCATTACAGAAACGTGCCCTGAGTTATCCAGAGTCTGGTTTTAAGCAAAAGCTGGACAACTCCCCGTACCTTAACATCTTTTAAGGTACGAACTATTCTATATCCAATATAGAAACTTTGGCACTAATTTAATTGGAACCAGATTCAAATCATGCAACTGTCTCCAGTGCATATCACTTTAATGGAAAGAGGCTAATCAGCATTACTCAACTTAGGAATCCATCCAATTATGAGTAACCTGAAAGAGAAAACTCGTTTCTCATAACCATCACTATCATCTGAATACCAATCACAAGAATCTACATCTTCGATCTCTTTGAAGAATCCCGATACTTGTGATACCTGGTTCTCTACTTTATTCTTATACCCACAACTTCTCAAAACTTAGACCTTGTATTTCTACGAAACACTCGTCTAAATACTAGAGAAGTTATAAGTAAACAGAACATAGTACGAGGACCTACCCCTTTGTCCTGATGGACACTGGACAACATACAATACTCTGTATAAGTCCGCTGAGTTGAACAACTCAAAACCTGTGCGTCGTAGGTAGAAAACTGTACCCTGGCGATTTCCTCAAATATCACCAATTACAACGAATTCCGATATAATGAGGATGATCACCTAATTCCCAATATCTTACTCCCACTCATCATCTGTAAAACCATACAGATATGAGAATGAAACCTGGCAAATACATACCCTTGGAGTAAGTGTCTAATCGGGAAAACAGGTTTTCTTTAACAATGCACTGAAACATTAAAATGTTTCGTAGGGGTATCCTGGTATTCATAGCAATGCCTCTTCCATAATCCAATTCATGACTTCAACCGTATATTTTATTGCCGTCTCTCCAAATCCCTTTATTTGTCTTTAGTCGTTACCTTCTGTACACCATCGTTAGGCTAAATGGTTTTCTTCCTTCCCTACCGTTCGGCACCAGCCTATGGTTTGGAAGAAGACTATCCAGTAAGCATAATAGGTGTACCCTCCTAAACCAAGGAGTACTCACATCTCGAGAGAAGGTGATGATAAAAGACAACTGAATAATACCTTATTCTTTTAAAGGTGAAATAGGAGTGGCGATGAAGTACGCGGTTTTGGTCGTGAACGATATCAGTCGCAATTTACTTTGCCCTCTTTTTAATCCCTTTATTTTGTCTTTACATATTACCTTCTGCACACCCTACTTAGGCTAATTGGTTTTCTTCATTCCCTACCTTTCGGCACCAGCCTATGGTTTGGAATAAGACTATCCAATAAGCGTAATAGGTGTACTCTCCTAAACCAAGGAGCTCTCGCAACCTGAGAGAAGGTGATAATAAAAGACAACTGAATAAACCAATTCTATTTCTCCTGAACCTGGATCCATCCTCGAAGAAGTCCCTTCGAGTTCGTATATAACCATACGATGGATCTATCCAATGGAAGTGGATATCCGTAGTAATACGGGTGTTCTGAGAAATGCAAAGGGTAGAAGAAGGAGTGGCAATGACTTATGCAACATAGACAATCCAAAAGCCAGTATTTTAAGAAGGTTCGGTCAACCTGGTCACTGAGTCATAGTCTAGGGTCGGTCAAAGGTCGCTGCCAAAGAGAGAGAGAAAAGAAACACTCTGCGTGCACTCTAACCTAGATCAGAATGGTCATCATTTTATCTAATCCGGAAACCTCCCACTGTCCTGTCAAATTCTCCTCCAAACCTAAAGAAGAATCAATCGGGATCACCCGAAGAGTAAACCAACTCATCAGTGGGAATCAGGATCCAACTCTCATCGCATGATAACGTGATGGAATGCATCCACGTTACTCATACTCCAGAAGGTATGCGCATACTCGGCAAGTTTCAGTTTCTTTAGAAACTCCTGATATGATTTTTGCCCCATGCTCTTATAACCTTGGCTTTGGTCAAAGTGTCATAAGTCACATGCCAAGTTCTACCCGTCACTATCTTGTCAATTTGAACCCACCCGCACATGCCCCTGACTTTGGCCAATCGGCAGAACGACTGTCCCAAACTAACTCATCTATCTATGCAACAATTGAATACCCAGCAGCTACCAAACACTATGCCTTAATTTTGGCTAAAATGCATAGCTTGAATACTACTAAATACCCAAAAGAAGTGACGGAGAGCTACGGCTGGTTTTTGGCGAAAAACCTTTAGCGTAGTGAACTTGATATCGCTGAAGGAACCTGATAGCTTTTTAAAATATAGTGGCGAAAACCTTTTGCTAAAGAGGTCACTCCCGGTAAAGGGATCTCGGCTCTTTCCTCGTGGAATGAGGTGCAGGATATTCCACTGAATACCGCTATGCAAAGCAACTTGTAATCGATTATAGTGAAGTTATTACGCTGACGCAAACTTCTGCCCAAGGGGTCAGTCCCGGTGAAGGGATATCGGCCCTTGCCTCGTCGAATGAGGTGCAGGATATTCCACTGAATACCACTATGCATAACAAAAGGAAACGTCTTTGCAATAACACTTTTTAAATTTGTTCCAACAACTGCAAATAGGTTTGTTTTACTTTGCGTTGATCAGAATCAACGCAGTCCCATCATTCAATCACACCAGAAAAGAACGAAAATAAAATGTACGTATATGCCATCCGCATTCGTCATTGGGTCCCGTCATCACTCGTTAGGTTAATTAACTAACGACAGAGCGGGGGCTGGACTAGCGCGGGTGTAAAACATATACAACATCTAATAGTATATAAACCAATATACAATAATCGCTCCAGGCGTGATAATATGCAACATTACAGAAAAGTAATAAGCATCACAGAACAATACAGATATCTGGGATCCCCGAGTTTCACAGAGCCGCTGCTGAAACCCGACGTTCCCCTGTCATGTGGATAGCCTGTGCAATGAAACCTAGACCCCTACGGGTGCGGCAAGTTACCCGCCAAAACCTGAAGCGAGGTAGTCCCCACAGCATAGTGAATGGAACACCCGGCACTTCACGGAATCCGGTAAATTGAGCACCCCTCCTTGGGTCAACCTGTACCCCCTACGAGTGCGGCGAATAGTCTGCCAATTCTGATGTGGGGCCCCTCTGCCTCTCAAAGCCATGAGATGCGGACCCGTTGCTTCTCAGAACCCGGCTATCCGTGCACTCCGTCTTGGGGTAAAACCTAGTACAGTAATGAAAAATAGTACAATAGGTACATCGACCGCAACCTGGTCGTGCCCCAAAAGAATATTATACAACAGGCAGTGACGGCAGTCCACAAGTTGGACGCTCGTCCCGCAATATCAAATATACAAATAAACACAAACTGTACTACCATTGCACACTGCTATCCACCACGACAAATCCGCAACATCACAGCACAACACAGAACATCAACGCGAATGTCACATTCGCAAACCCGTCTAAAAGAACTATAGCAATCAGACGCAGTTTACCGATCAAATGACATTCCCGGTCGGAGATATAATGTAAGCACTGTAAACTAACGTGTTTAAATTTCGATCGACCAAAGACCAAATATCAAAAAGTGGGCCCCACGGCTTACTGGTGAACAGTAACAAAATCTGGGCCAAAACGATATTTACCAAAAACCCCAAAATCTAACCAAGAACCCACTGTAAAAAGTTGGGGCCACGAGCTCACTGTTTGGCCGCGGAAGCGCGGTCAAACCTATGGTTTGACCGCGTTTCCGCGGCAGTCTCATCGAATCACGTGCCCAAATTTTTACGTCGTTCTAATAAAAGCCTGCACAGTATTCTGAGACATATAGAATAATTTTACGAGACCGTTTAAAAACAACAGAAACTGTCAAGCTAGGATTTTGTAGTTTTCGATTTCCGGTTCGATCGATGTTTTAAACGCGTTAGCACAAGTTAGCATAGCAAAATGGTTAGGCTCTGATACCACTGTAAGTCTACGCTAGCGCCCCGGCCGTCTACAGACGCCAAATGCGGAACAAAAACTTTTAAACTGGCGCTATCGTATACTTTAACCCGGATCTGCCATTATTGCTAAACTAACAAACTGTAAAGAGTGTAGAAAGGTTATACCGAACGATCCGAGTCCTTCGTTCTTCAACCATCATCCCACGCTCCGTTGCGGCTGCTCCGATCTCGTCGATCTCTGATTCCTTCGTCGAGGTGGCACCACATGATCGATTCTTTAAACGGGCTCCCGCCTCTGACTTGAGGCAACTCGATCGTCAAGTTTGCTAAAAGAGACGACCAAGAATGATGTAGAGAATGAGTAGATGACTTTGTCTCACTTCGTCCAAATCCGTGGACGATCGGTTAATGAAGTTGCCGAGGGAATCGGGTGATGGAATGAAATGAGCTGTGAATTCCATACACCCCAAACTATCATAACCTTTTTTCTACAAAATGAATCAAGCAACCAAATGAGAGAGGGGAGGGGCCTTTCTTATATAGAGAAGGAGGAGGGTGAGTGTAGGAGGAGATAAGGATGTGACCATAAAGAATGAAACTTATCATAACCCTTCATGAAAGAATGAGTCACTAAGAAACATTGAATCTAAACCCTTAGTCACCATTGCATTAATGACACCATTAATGCACTAATGACTCACTAGCCTCATCATCACTTCTAGAAGCTTCTAGAATGATGACTCACTCATATCTGAAGAAAAGATAAATCCGTCTTTAACCAAATGTTAAAAGACGGTTGATAGAAAACTGGAAACTGGCAACTTCCAAAAGTGATCCTAAAACAACTTTCAGGATAACCCCGAAACTGTATAAATATACCCGCATTTGTATTACGACCGAATACAAATGCAACTGAGACAAAGATATTATACCTACTCAATATAAAACTCGGATCCGGCTTAAACCAAAGCCGACCAGTATTATCTGCCCGAAAAATAACACGTGCGTAAACGCACGTGCATTTTCCGAACCCTGCCATAAAACCATACGGCCTCTACAACGTTTCGCCCGAACTTGGGAAACTGTCTGTGGGGGACTCTAATGACTCGTCAGCACCCTGGCAGTGGGTTTAACCACAAACCGTCAGCGGCACTAGCAATGCGTAACGGCTGCCCATGGACTGACCTCAAGGGAAGCTGATGAGCGAACTCAAGGGAGGCCGATGAGTGAACTCATCCAGAAACCCTACTGAGCCTAACAGTGACAATGTATATACAGTCTGGTCCGTTCGTCAATGAGTATCGCATATCTGCCTAGGGGGCTAGCAACGTCAGACCCCCAATAGCAGTATAAGTCGTATCGGAGTGAAGCCTCAATACACCCTGAGATACTACTGGAGTACCTACCAGTAAATCTCCTACCATGGCCATGGATTTGTGTAATGGCTCTCCTAGACACAGCACGACCTCGCCCCCAATACCGGGAGAGACGAATCCCCTGCCGATCCGCTCACGTGCCTCCATATGGCTCGGGACTGTACCCAAAAGCTACCTGTTTGCACGACTCCTTTGAGCCGTGGTAGGGTAGAAATCAAAGCACAGTGGGAACTCACACGAGACAAATGACGACCTCAGGTCGATGAACTAACCTGTACACATGTCACCAGGGAACTGCTATCTGACGGTAGATATAATACTAACTAGCAGATTCCCGGCGAGTCCTGTCCGGTGTACTCATAACCCAATGAGCACCTGTATACATCTTAGGTGATCCAACTGACACCAGTGGCTTGTGAGACCGGCCACCGCCCCTCGTCGGGGTCTCGACTGTACACACTAGTCTACTCCGGAGTATCGATGCCCTGTCTCGAAACTCCCACGACTAGGGACCACAATTAAGGATATGCGTATAAACTACCCAACTCTCACGTATATGATCGCCATCATACTGTTGGTAGTAAAGCAAGATCCTAAGGGCTCTATCAAAGTGTAACATGCAATCAGTCACCTGAACATGTACACGACTGATAAAGGCAAACCAGATAGCATACTATCATCTCGAGTAAGACTGTCCTACCGGGATAGGTCCTCCGCAATCATTGCAATCACGTACCTGCGATCCAATAATTGACTATGAGGGCACTATCTCCAACAATAGGTCGGGTCATGGTACGTCAGGTCAAGTCAACAGTAAACGGTACCATGTCAGGTGTATCAATATATACCATGTGTAACAAAGTCAAGTCAAGATGTAACAATATCGTGGTTGTGCTCACAAACAGATATATAATCGAACAGGGTATTAACAACAGGAAAAAAGTAATGAGTTAAACAACAATCAGCAGTTTCATTCAATCACAAGAGTGCAGTAAATACAGTGCAGCCGTTTAATTATATTGACAGGTTTAAGCACCCTTAGCGGTGCAATAGTTTAGATATTGATGCAATACAGTTATATCAAGCCTTTGAATACGAATGTCCGAACGTAATAGAACCACATGGGTAAGTGCTACCATCTATTAAACAGTAAAATGTGATTAACAGGTAAACTTGGTCATAAGGGTTAAATTAGCAAACTGTAAATTTTATGTTAACTGTAAAATGATATAATGCCATATTGCAACCAAATGAGAAACGACTATACCAAGTTAAGTTTTACAGGTTCAATGTGTCAAAACATATATAAATATATAGTATAGCATGTAGCAAGGGATACTTGCCTCGACGGGTCGCGAACCGGGAAAAACGGAACGTAACATCGGTGGGGAAACACGCAACGAACGCACGGTTCACGGATTGAACCCAAACAACGAACCAAGAGACCTCACGGGTCAGAGTACTCCGCTGGATCGTCGGGACACGTCACCGGCACGGCCGGATTCCGGCGAATAGCGACTACAAAATTCCAGAATTTAGTGCACAGCCAAAGGAGGAACAGGAAGATGGAATGGAAGGATGAAGAGAAGAGTAAGCTTACTGGTGTTGCAGAGGGTGTGACGGCGATGAGATCGACGGCGGTGAGGCACCGGCGAGGAGGTTGCAGCGATTAGGGTTAGGGCTCGGGTAAGGAACTTTGGTGCAGGGAAAGGAAAACGGAGAGGGAGAGGAGATGGTCGGGGTGCTGGAGTGCGTAGGTGGTGAGGAGGTGCTGAAGGTGGCGCGGATGGCGACGATGAAGGCCGCCGGCGAACAGGCGACTGCAGGGAAAACTGCAGCGATCGCGGCTGCGCAAGGTGCGCGGGGTGGAAGGAAGAAGGTTGAGGTTGAGAGGAGGAGGCGGAGGCGAGAGCAACGGTGACGTTGACGCCGGCGTCGGGGCTGCGGCGGCGACGATGAAGGCGGCTAGGGTTAGGCTCTCGGGGGTTTCTCTGCTCGTGGTTAAAGAAAGAGAGGAGAGGAAGATTATATATATATATATATATATATATATAGGAGAGAGAGAAAATTAGAGAGAGAGAGAGATAGAGAAAGGTAGAGAGAGAGACAGAGAAAGAGAGAGGAGGATAATGGAGGGGGCCCACGGTTAAAATGCCTACGCTGATTGGCTGAGGGAGTAATAAGTGGTTAAAGAAAAGATATATATTAAAGATTTAAATATTAATCTTCACAGTGAAGATCTGTAAGTTAACGAAATATTTATAAGGTTTAAGATTATAGAAATTTGGGATTTTGGCGCTAAATGAAACATTTCCAAATCGCGCCCGGGTTGGGTCAAAAAATTCGAAATTTAAATAATAGGATTTTAAGCGGGTTCCAAATTTTAAAATGAGGTGTTTTATGATTAAAAAGTATACCCCCAAGTCGGACACCTGTACGCGCGCGTAGCCGTCCAAACTCGCCCGTTTCACCGAACGAGGCGAGAACACGATGCACGGACGCTACCACAATGCTACGGGTGTCGAGTAGGCCAAGATAGATATTTTTAATTTCACTTTAGATGCTAAAATTTGTTATATGCAGAAATGGCTTTTCCAGATAAAATTTTACAGTAAGTGACAAACAGACAAGCTAAATGAAATGAGTATTATTTAATGCTTAACCAGTAACAGAAAATAGTAGTATTGGGCTCGGGTGTTACAAGTGACTCCCAAACCAGTTGGTCTAAGGCACCAGGTGATAAAGCACCCTCGCTATATTTTTTATTTATGTTGCCTTAAGTAATTACAAAACCAGTGTTCATTTTTTTTATCTCTTTATTCACCACTTATTTTTTTTATTTTCCTTCATACTATGGATTTTAGACAAGAGCATTTCAAGATATCCTCTACTATCCCAAATTTCAAGATGTGCGTGTAAGTGCGTATAGTAGGGTATATATTTTCAGAATTTAGACTTAAGGTTCAGAATTATTTTTCAGACTTATACTTCAAATAGAGCTTTCAATACTCTTCCCTTATTTCAACTTAGACCAAGAACTGAACTTAAAATTTGCCTATTTCTAAATAAACTACAAGGACGTATATTTTCTACAGTTAACTATTAAGAAAGGTTATTTTTAGGGTTTTTAATTTACTAAATTTAGGATCTAGTTTTTCCTAACTAATCAACCGTCATATTGAACTTGAGTCAAATACGCCAATATTGTATTTTCAATATTTATAATTTTTTTATATTTTTCAAATTTTTATAAATTTTAAAATTTTCAATTTTTTTATATTTTTTTAATTTTTATAAAGATGCAATGCAGAATTAAATATGCAAAGAAAAACAATTATGTACAAAAAAAATAAAAATATGCAGATGCAATGCAAAGATAACTATTTACAATACCCTCACCCCCAAACTTATTGATAGCAGTGTCCTCACTGCTCCTTGCGGAGTCTACCAGACGCAGCCTCACTGGTCCCAGCCTCTCCTCTATCCGTCCCCCGTCCCCGCGATCTTGAGCGTGAACGTTCCTCTCTTGCGAGGAGGGTGTACATCCCATGTTCCAAGCTCGTTATATGCTGATCAAAATTATTCAGCATCCCAATCACCCTTTCTAACCCCCTATGGGTTCGTCTAAGTAAGCGGGCTTGCGCAGCGGGGGTAAGCTCTTCGTCGATCGCTGTGGAGCTCGAGCTAGGTGTCTTAGCCATTACGTCTTCGGCCGGCTCGGTGCGTGACCATACATCATGTAATCGTGTGTAGGACGTGGAAACGCCCTCAAGAAGAGGTCTAATGGGAATCCCACCATGCATATAAAATTCGAACTCCTCAACGGGGAGGAAATGATAACACAGTTTTGTCACCAACATAGGGCATGGATAATTGGACACCCGTTTGCCGGCGCCAATCGAGTGAAGTAATACAGTGCACATATCATAGCTGGGGTTTCATGTCATCAAAGTGTGCACTATATGGAGGGATGGTGTGAAAAATGCCGTGTTGTGGGAACTACCAAAAATATTATTTTTTGCCCAACGGCACACAGTTAAAAACATTCGCAAACAGCGTGCAAGCCTGAATTCCCTTTCGTGGCTCCCTAGAACAATCGTTACCCATTAAGGATAGGTAGTCCTCGAATCGGAGGGGTTGGTCATGAATGGGGAGTCGTGGAATTAGGGTAACTTCATAGATGAAGTAACTATCAATTATAATTTCCCTATCCCCCCACATTAATCTAAGGTACCCATGTTGTGCAAGACTACCCTCATCCATGTGTTAGTTATATGTATGCCCTAGAGGCCATTACTATACATGAGATGTATATTGTAGTGGATGCTTGGACATATATAGGAATAGGAAGGACTTTCTTGCTCGACATGATAGTATGCTATCTGGTTACTCTTTACCTTAACGTGTATACTGATTGTCTCTCTGTTACATGTTGGTAAAGCCCTTAGGATGTGTACTTGACACTTGGACTATGATGCGGATCATACTAGTGGGGACATGGTAGTCCATAAGTACATCCTTCAAGGTCCCTAGTCGTGGGTGTATCGAGACGGGGCATCGATATACCAGTGTAGACTAGAGTATACCTTCTCGACCCATGTAGATGGGCGATGGATGATCCCATATCCATTGGTGTTTGACATCAGAGATGATATATGGGTGAACAGTGGAGACTGGGTACACTGGACAGACTCGCCGAGAACTCCCAGATAGTATTATACCTTACGTCAGATGGAAGTTCTCTGGTGACACTGGAACAGGTTAGTCTGTAGACCAGAGATCGTCATAGAGTCTTGTGTGATTCCCACTGTGCTTTGATTTCCACCTTACTACGTCCAAGAAGACATGCAAAACGGTGGTTTTTGGGTACAGTCCCGAGTCACATGGATGCAATGAGCGATAGGAGGGGTTTCGTCTCTCCCGGTATTGGGGGTTGATGTTGCGCTATGCTCGATTGGCCATAACAGGGAAGTCCCTGGCAAGGGCTGGTTTAGAGATTTACTGGTAAGTGTTACCAGTAGTTTCTCGACCCGTTATGAGCCTCATATCGGCTTGACTTATCGGTTATTGGGGTCTGACGTTTACCACCACTAGACTTGATATGCGACATATTAGACGAGGAGACCGGAATGTACGGTAGTGTCACTGTCAGGCTTTTTGCAGGAGTTGAAGCGGGCTTGCTTGCTGATCTTCTGATCGCTCAATACCCGGGTAGCCGTTACGTCCAGCTAGTACCGCTGACGGCTTGTGGGTGCTTGATATGATCATCACCTATTGCCGGCATATTAACGAGTCTTTAGAGTCCTACATAGATGTTTTACTGGCTCAGGCAAAACGAAATAGGAGCACATATGTGATATGTGCGGGACCGAGAATAATGCGAGTATGTGATACCGTATTCTATTCTCGCGATGTTTGTATCGATTGGTTATGTGCGATATAACCAGGTTATCGAATCAAGGGTTGATTCGATAAGTCGATACATTGGATGTTAGTCGGTTATATTTGATATAACCGGATTATTAAGTCAAGTGTTGATTTAATAATTTAGTGTATAATTGTATATGTGATATACTAATTTACATTAACTAACATTGGTTCACTTAAGCATTTGTTATTCTCACTTGTGCACAACTTAATATATATGTGATATATATTCATTTGTGTTCATTTTGTATCATGGTTGTTGATACAACTATCATGGGTGTATGAGACATATACCATTATAATTATATTGGTAAGGTTTTAATATACAAAGTAAATACAAAATTAGTGGATAATTGTTCAAGTGCATGAAGCTTCATGAAGCTTGTGAGTGCATTGACCAAAGTCCACTAGTTTTGTTTTACTTAGGATTTTTATAAACCTAACCACTATAATTAGCCATGGTTATGTCTCTACATGAGTTAGTATATGATACCCACTCACCCATGGTTAGCTATCTCTCTCTTGATTAGTTTTCATTCTCATTTTGAGCTCATTTTCTTCCTCCTTCAAATTCTTGCTAGGGTTTGATAAAGAGAGAGAAACATTGTAAGAAAAGAAATTCTAAAGTGTACCCATTTTCTATTTCATCATCCTCTACTAGACTAGCACATTAGTTTAGGGTGTTTGCTTCACTAATTCTCTAGTTAGTGAAGTAGAAACTTGTGTTCGTATTCCCTCGACGTAGATCATCTTCGGCCTCGAAGACTTCAAGCAAAACCGTTGCCCTCTTCTCATGGAGCCGTCCGAGAGTCCGGGAGTTTGATGATCGCAGCGAAGGGACTACAACAAGGAGCATAAGAAGTGAAGGACCAATCTACAAAGGTTGTATTTCGTATTCACTTAGATGTAAATGTTATTTACTTGCATGTCTTGCCCTAATTATCTAGCAATGATCTTGTTTAGGGTTATTCGGCACGGCTAAAATTTTAATCGGGCATGGTTGATACCTTGTAGAACCTTATTAGAGTGCCTAGTAACCCTGCAGTGGTATCAGAGCCTAGATAGAGCATTAGGCGACGTGTATACGAAGTTAAAACCTCGATCGAACCCGGAAACGTCAATTTAACCCCCTCTCTGGACATTTTTTTAAAACTGTGATTTTTCTGTATTAAAAATACCTAAAAAATTCGGCAAGGGAATTTAAACATTACTGTGAAAAACGAGGTCTGAATCTGTACAACCCACCGCGGAACCGCGGCCGTACCATGCTTGGGCCGTGGATCCGCGGCAGTAAGGAAAGACTATACACTCGTTTTTGGACAGTTATTTCTATTTCTGTAAGTGATATTTTCTGGGTATTTTTAATCTGACTCAAGTGTTGAGTGTTCTGGGGTTTATTTTGTATTCGTTGATTGGATCGGAAAATTTAATTTCGTTATGTTTTTCCGGATAATTTAGAAAGTATTAAAATGTTCGAACGGATATCAATAACTCACTTTTTCCCGACCCGGCAAAATTCCAAGTGTTGGATTTTTCCGTAGTTTAAGAACGTCTAAATCGTGCAAGTTACGCAATGGACCCTCTAGAAGACAACAAAGCTTAACTCAATTATGTGACCGTCTTGAACTGTCTTTTGAACCTTAGGGTTTGGGGCAGTACGGCGTTGCCACATGTGAGGCGTTGGCTTGACCCTTCTACGGCTGGACCATTGGTACTGTGGCATGTGATGGATGTTTTTAAACTCCCCTCAAGTGTTGAGAACTATTTGGGAAAACTTGGGTGTTTGATCATTCGATCGGAAAGTTTAACATTGTCTATTTATCTGGAATATGATACAATATTTGGAATCTACATGTAGTTATGAGATAACTAATTTGAATGTTATAAACATAGAAGTTTAGTCTCAAATGATCGGTTGCCACGGGATTTTGATGCGATCAAAAGTCCATCGCAATCACGTAGCATACGCGGATACTCGTCGGGTAAACTTAATGGACAGCCACGCCCCAAAGCCCTAACCAAGTGACTGTAGAAGAACCCCATCGCCAAAAGAATCCGTTTGGGTGCTCGCAGCAGCGGTGTTCCGCCTTAGTGCACTTCGTCGACGGCATCCGGGGATGTGGCCGTCTACTAAAGTTTGCGACGAGCATTCGATCAATTATCGGGAATCTTGTTGAATTGCACGACTAGATATTGAAAAGTGTTTTCGATATAGAAACTAAAATGCGGGGTTTATAATTGTTAGACATGCGATGTCTAAGGAATTCATTTGGTTAGGCATGAGATATCTAAGGAGGTTGAGGATTCCAACTGTTGTAGTTTTACACTTTCTTTTCTGCGACCGTAAGTGTAATATGTGATATCGCCGGTTTCGTTGCTATATGTCAACGACAATTGGGATGCGCATATTTACTTACGTTGATGACATGTGATGTTATGTGTTGCTGGATATGTTATATTGGATCGTCGTGTTCTGAATAGCCGGGGGTTTTATGTGAGATGAGGGTTTTTATTTTCATTCATGTAAAATTCATTGTATGTAATATTCTTTTATTGGGGCACTTCCAAGATGAGGTTGATGTCACCATTTGTATATTATTTACTTTTCCGCACTAGGATAGACCCAAGGAGGAGAGCACAAGTAACCGGGTTCTAAAGTCCAGTGGGAGACCAACTCGAGGAGTCGAGTCTGGGTCTCCTAACTCTAGAATTGGTAGGGTTGCTTGCCGCTCTCGTAGGGGTCTAGGGGTGTGGGTTTGGCTATTCATCGCGACCGTGGAATCCGTGTTTTATAGAGGCTCAAAATAAAACACGAACGTCCTAGTATATCCAATGTTTCATATGTTTCTTCTGCTGCGATATCTGTGATGTGATCATTTGATATGTTATGATAGATATTGTATATAGTATATATGATATATTAAATAGACGTTACTTATGTTTTACACCCGCGCTAGCCCTGCCCCGCTCTGCCGTTAGTTACCTAACCTAACGGTGCACGAGGGGACATCGAGGCGAATACGGATGGCATAAGTGTACATCGTATTTATCTGTGATGTTTAGGTGACTTAAATGATAGGACTTCATTAATGTGATTAATGAAAGAAAAGAAACCTAAAAGATGTTGTGGAATCGAATTTTCAAAAACAGGTAGCTACAGTTCTTGCTTTGCATCGCGGTGTTCCTTGTAGAACATCCTGCACCTTATTCGATAAGGAAAGGGCCGAGATCCCTTCACCGGGAGTGACCCCTTTAGCAATGACTGGCAGATGCTACACCCCTCGGTTTTGTCTTTTGATTGCTTTTCTAGTTCTTGCTTTGCACAGTGATATATATGATATATCATGCACCTCATTCGACGAGGAAAGAGCCGAGATCCCTTCACCAGGAGGGACCTCTTTAGCGAAACTAGCAAAAGCCTCAAAAACACTCCATTTTAAAATTATTTGATTCTAAAACGATATCAAGTTCATTACGTAATAGGTTTTCAGAAAAACCTGTCGTAGCCCTCCGTCATTTCAGATAAGTAGTAGTTAGTATTCGTGTTGCGTTTGTTGGCTTTTGTCAAGGCGTAGTGTGCGGTAGCTGACTAGTGCTTATCTGCTTATGCATATGATGCAGATTGGGTTAGGGTAGTCGTACGACCTTGTTGGCCTTTTTCAAGGGTCATACGGTAGGTTTAATTCAATCAAGAAATGACGGGTTGAACTTGACTAGCATCCTATGGTCTGTTGTCCTTTGTCAAGGTCATAGGAGTTTAGGGGCAAAATTATCGGGAACTTCAAGTGTTGAAATTTGCAATGAGATTGCATACCTTCTATGAGATAGTTGGATCCTGATACCCGCTGCGAGTAAGAGTTACTCCTGGGAGAGTTTTACACATTACAATTAGCCGATCAAGTAGGTGTCTAGAAAGGTGTCAATGGGGTTACGCCTATGGGAAAACGAGGTTTACTTTAATTAGGTCCGTGCAAAAGCACGAGGAACCTCCCTCAAAGTACCGACACTGGCCTGGCTGAAAGATTGGCGAAGTTGTAGGGTGTAATTAATCCCGGCTAGTCTTTCCTTTTAGGGTTTGAAGGAAGATTTGATAAAAACAGTGGGAGCCATCCTGATTAGATAAAATAATAACCAATCTGATCTTGCAAGAGCACACACAGAGTGTTTTCTTCTTTCTCTCTCCAGGTAGCGACCATGTCATGCCTTAATCAAGATAATAATACGGATGTATTGACCGATTCCGCTTGTTATACTGCGCTGGGAAACGTTGGTCCCGCTCCAACTTATAACTGTTATAAGACCGAGCAGGAAATAGGGGATTACCAGGATTCCCGTGCCGCCCAAACGAAGAAAGTGCATGCTGATGCATCTTCTTCGGGTGTGTTCATTACAGAGAACTATTTCTCAGTATCCTTTACGTCCTGGGTATGCGATACCGGATCAGGATCGCATATATGTAATTTGTTACATGGGCTATAGATAGGTAGAGAACTGAGAACGGGTGATAAGTCTCATGAGATAGAAACGGTGCAAGTGTTGCAGCTAAGTCTGTTGAAAATTATCATCCTGTATTACCAGAATACATTGATTCTGAACGAATGTCATTAGATACCGAACCTGATATACAACATCATATCAGTCTCTTTATTAGTAAAGAAGGATATAATTTTGTATTGTTGGATAATATTTTGAACATTTCCTATATCAAGAGTTGATCGGTTCAGGTACGTTATCTAAAAGCATTGACGTTCTAAATCAAACTACAGTTCTTAGTATACAGAACACACACAAGAGGAAGAGTTCAGAAATGAACGAATCCTTCTTGAGGTATTGTAGACTAGGTCATATCAATGCGACCCGACTAACTGAAGTTACATATAGATGCATATTTAAATCAGTTTGAATTTATATCTTGTGAAACTTACCGGTCATGTCACAGAGATAAGATGACCATAGCTCTGTTTATTGAAAACAGAGAAAGAGTTAGTGAACTCTTGGGATGATGCATGTTGATGTATGAAGGTCCCATGTCTACACATACCAAGACCGGTTCTTTGTACTTAATTACATTCTCTGATCATCTCTCAAGATTCAGACATATGTTCCTGTTGAAACACAAGTCCGAAGCTTTTGAGATATTCACAGAATATAAGTTAGAAAGTAGATAACCAAAACGGGTATAAGTATTATGTCCTTTGATGTGATCAAGGAGGAGAATACTTGAGCACGGAATTCCTGGATTATTCTAAAGGAGAATGAGATTCTCTCTCAGCATTATTCCTTCGCATACACCACAGCCCGTCGGTGTATCGGGGCGGGGCAATCACACCCTATATTGATATGGTGCGCTCTATGATGAGTACTACTGAGTTTCTTATTTCCTTTTTGGAGTTATGCACTTGTGAAGCTGCATACCTATTGAATGGCGTTCCAACCAAATCAGTTGCCTACCACTTCATATGAGATATGGAAAGGGAAGAGCCCATATCTTAAGTTTGTTAAGATTTGGGGTTGTCCAGCCTATGTCTAAAAGCAGAATCCGGACAAGCTCGAGGCAAAGTCGGTTCTGTAGAAGTTTGTTGGATATCCCAAGCATTCGCAAGGGAATATCTTCTACCAAACCGACCAACAAAAGATGTTTTGTTTCTCAGCATGCCACCTTTGTGAAAGGGAATTTCTTGTGAAGAAATTAGTGGACATGAGGTAGAACTGGAAGGAGTTCCAGCTATACAAACTGCAGCTGATAATTTGGTAGAACCAAAGAATTCAATAGGTTCCAACGAACCTCAGCCTCTCCACCGATCTAGCAGGGTTCCTCACCCGCCTGTGAGATACTTTGGTTTCTCTATGACAGTAGGAGCGAGGATTGCATTATGTGATGATGACCCAACTAGTTTCGAGCTAGCCATCAAGAGTGGGACTCTGTAAGAATGACTGGATGCTTAGCGATCTGAGATGGAATCCTAATACACCAACAAAGTATGGACTTTGGTTGCTTTATCTGAAGAGTTGAATCCCCATCGGGAGAAAGTATATCTTGAGAAGATTACTTGGTGTACATGGAAAAGTTGAGACTTTCAAAGCTAGACTTGTTAAAGGTTTGCATCATTGACCAGGTATGGATTATGATGAAACCTTTTCTAAGTAGCTATGCTTAAAGTCCATCCAGATCCTACTTGCCACGGATACATACCATGACTACGATATCTGGCGGTTGGGTGTCATGACTGCTATTCTAAATGATGTTTTAGAAGAGAGAGTCTATAAGTACACAGTCAGAGGGCTTCGTAGACAGTGGGAGCAGCGGAAACGTGTGCAAGATGTTTTATGTGATAAAGCAGGCATCGCGGAGTTGGAACGTCTGTTTTGATGAGTTAGTCAAAGAGTTTGACATCATCAAAATAGTAAATGAACCTTGTATATACAAAAAGGTAGTATGGAGTATGGTGGTGATCCTCGTAGAGTACATGGATGACATACTCTTGATAGGGAAGGAGTTTCATATGCTACGCTCGATCAATCTCTGCTTATCACAATGATTCTCCATATAGGATTAAAGTGATACCTACTAAATCCTGGGTTTTTGGATCTATGAGATAGATCTAATTGGATGTTAGGATACTCACTAGCTGTAGTGAGATGGTATCAATTGATCCTGGGGAGAATCACTGGAAGGGTTCCAGGGTGATAAGGACGACTGAATGTCAATCACAGGCATTGTCTTTACCCTCAGTAAAGGGACGGTTTATTGGAAGAGTTCCAAGACAGATATCGTGGCATACTAGACGATAAAGGCTAGATACATCGCTACCAAAGATGCTACCAAAGAGGCAGTCTGGGTGTATATTAGTTCATGAGATGAACTTCGTTCCTACCATTGTGTGACAATGGAGTTGTGTCTTATGCCTAGGAACGCCTATCCCATCAGTGATCCAGACATATTCTAAGACAGTGTCACCTGATCATGGAGATGGTTGATCTCCAGGGGATCGAGGTTAGGGGAACAGACTCAGAGGACAACACGGCGGATCCACTCACAAAGGCCTTTTCCCAGAGATAGACTTTTATGGGATGGTTGAGTATGAGATACTACAACCACTGTTATCAGATGGCCCTAGTGCAAGCGGGAGATTGTTAGTTATATGTATGCCCTAGAGGCCATTACTATACATGAGATGTATATTGTAGTGGATACTTGGACATATATAGGAAGGACTTTCTTGCTCGACATGATAGTATGCTATCTGGTTACTCTTTACCTTAACGTGTATACTGATTGTCTCTCTGTTACATGTTGGTAAAGCCCTTAGGATGTGTACTTGACTACCTGGACTATGATGCGGATCATACTAGTGGGGACATGGTAGTCCATAAGTACATCCTTCAAAGTCCCTAGTCGTGGGTGTATCGAGACGGGGCATCGATATACCAGTGTAGACTAGCGTATACCTTCTCGACCCATGTAGATGGGCGATGGATGATCCCATATCCATTGGTGTTTGACATCAGAGATGATATACGGGTGCTCAGTGGAGACTGGGTACACTGGACGGACTCGTCGAGAACTCCCAGATGGTATATACCTTACGTCAGATGGCAATTCTCAGGTGGCACTGGTACAGGTTAGTCTGTAGACTCAAGATCGTCATAGAGTCTTGTGTGATTCCCACTGTGCTTTGATTTCCACCTTACCACATCCAAGAGGGCATGCAAAACGGTGGTTTTTGGGTACAGTCCCGAGTCACATGCAGGCAATGAGCGATAGGAGGGGTTTCGTCTCTCCACGTATTGGGGGTTGATGTTGCGCTATGCTCGATTGGCCATAACAGGAAAGTCCCTGGCCAGGGCTGGTTTAGAGATTTACTGGTAAGTGTTACCAGTAGTTTCTCGACCCGTTATGAGCCTCATATCGGCATGACTTATCGGTTATTGGGGTCTGACGTTTATCACCCCTAGACTTGATATGCGACATATCAGACGAGGAGACCGGACTGTACGGTAGTGTCACTGTCAGGCTTTTTGCAGGAGTTGGAGCGGGCTTGCTTGCTGATCTTCTGATCGCTCAATACCCGGGTAGCCGTTACGTCCAGCTAGTACCGCTGACGGCTTGTGGGTGCTTGATATGATCATCACCTACTGCCGGCGTATTGACGAGTCTTTAGAGTCCTACATAGAGGTTTTACTGGCTCAGGCAAAACGAAATAGGAGCACATATGTGATATGTGCGGGACCGAGAATAATGCGAGTATGTGATACCGTATTCTATTCTCGTGATGCTTGTATCGATCGGTTATATGCGATATAACCAGATTATCGAATCAAGGGTTGATTCGATAAGTCGATACATTGGATGTTAGTCGGTTATATTTGATATAACCGGATTATTAAGTCAAGTGTTGATTTAATAATTTAGTGTATAATTGTATATGTGATATACTAATTTACATTAACTAACATTGGTTCACTTAAGCATTTGTTATTCTCACTTGTGCACAACTTAATATATATGTGATATATATTCATTTGTGTTCATTTTGTATCATGGTTGTTGATACAACTATCATGGGTGTATGAGACATATACCATTATAATTATATTGGTAAGGTTTTAATATACAAAGTAAATACAAAATTAGTGGATAATTGTTCAAGTACATGAAGCTTCATGAAGCTTGTGAGTCATTGACCAAAGTCCACTAGTTTTGTTTTACTTAGGATTTTTATAAACCTAACCACTATAATTAGCCATGGTTATGTCTCTACATGAGTTAGTATATGATACCCACTCACCCATGGTTAGCTATCTCTCTCTTGATTAGTTTTCATTCTCATTTTGAGCTCATCTTCTTCCTCCTTCAAATTCTTGCTAGGGTTTGATAAAGAGAGAGAAACATTGTGAGAAAAGAAATTCTAAAGTGTACCCATTTCCAATTTCATCATCCTCTACTAGACTAGCACATTATTTTAGCGTGTTTGCTTCACTAATTCTCTAGTTATCGAAGTAGAAGCTTGAGTTCCTATTCCCTCGACGTAGATCATCTTCGGCCTAGAAGACTTCAAGCAAAACCGTTGCCTTCTTATCATGGAGCCGTCCGAGAGTCCGGGAGTTCGATGATCGCAGCGAAGGGACTACAACAAGGAGCATAAGAAGTGAAGGACCGATCTACAAAGGTTGTATTTCGTATTCACTTAGATGTAAATGTTATTTACTTGCATGTCTTACCCTAATTATCTAGCAAAGATCTTGTTTAGGGTTATTCGGCACGGCTAAAATTTTAATCGGGCATGGTTGATACCTTGTAGAACCTTATTAGAGTGCCTAGTAACCCTACACCATGCATTCATAAAAACGGGTGACAAGATCCGGAAGCGCGAAGGAATTCGGATGGTTAAATAGTAAAAAGATCCATCATCGCCTTCGGATCTCATCACCGAAGTAACTACCATAGACATTGTGTGCAAATAACTGGGAGAAATCTCTTTCAAACAGAAGTGTGGGTGCCATGACAGTGAAGTGCAGAAAAGTATTAAAATTCTACAGAGAGGATCAGAGAATGCAAACCTCCTCTGAAATTTTCAGAGGGCGACGAGGCAGAAGCGCGGCGGTTGCGCGGTCAGAAGGGCACTTGTGCGGCGGAAGCGCGGCGACGGGATGCGATCTCTCTGCTGTTTCTGCAGCGGTGGCTAGGGATTTGAAGGAGGGAGAAATTAGGGTTCTGTAAATGCAGAGGAGGGGTCGGGTTGTATTTATAGGGGTGTTTTGGTTATTTGCAAAAAGGACCGCTTAAAAAGAGGAATTTATTTTGTAAAGAAAAAATTGTATTATTGATTTATTTATTTAATAGAACTGAATATTTACAAAAATACCACCGAAAATTTAAAAAAAAATTATTATTTTTTTTTATATAATTACAAGTGGTACATACACCCAAACTTATTTGAAACAGTGTTTCCACCGTTTATGGCTGGATAACCGAAGTTTGGTGGTAAGCGGAAGAAGATTAATCAATGTAAATCGGCTCCTGCAACATCAGGAGCTCTTCCGAGGGGTCCGCGGTGAGGAACGGTTTAAGCCTGTATCCGTTCACTTTAAATAGTGAACCGTCCTCCGGATTTTCTAAGTCGACCGCACCGTGCGGATATACGGTACGTACAAAAAATGGCCCTTTCCATCGAGATCTGAGCTTGCCGGGATGGAAATGTAGCCGGGTGTCATAAAGTAATACATGTTGACCAGGTGTGAATGTTTTGCGCATAAGGTGTTTATCATGAAACACCTTCGTTCGGTTTTTTGCAACAACCGCATTCTCGTAAGCTTCATCCCGAAGCTCGTTCAATTCATTTAACTGCAGCTTTCTATGGCTGCCCGCATCTTCGATAGATAGATTCAACTCTTTTATCACCCAAAATGCGTGATGCTCTATTTCTACTGGAAGGTGGCAAGCCTTTCCGTAAACAAGTTGATAAGGAGACATGCCAATATCGGTCTTATAAGCAGTTCGAAATGCCCAAAGGGCATCGGCAAGTTTTAAAGACCAATCCTTACGGTTTTTGGAAACCGTTTTCTCCAAAATCTGTTTGATCTGCCGATTTGAAACCTCGGCCTGCCCACATGTTTGAGGGTGATAGAGCGTTGATAGCTTATGATTAATGGAATATTTCCGCATCAAGGACTTGAAAGTCCTATAACAGAAATGAGTTCCATTGTCGCTAATGATTGCTCAGGGGTGCCCAAACTGGGAGAAAATGTTTTCCTTGAGGAATCTAACAACAACCTTGTTGTCATTAGTCCGGCTGGGCACAGCCTCGACCCACTTAGAAGCATAATCAACAGCGAGAAGAATATACAAGTTTCCAAAAGAATTGGGAAACGGACCCATAAAATCAATCCCCCAAACATCAAAAATTTCCACAACCAAGATTGGTTGGAGCGGCATTTCGTTTCTCTTGGATATCCGGCCCAAGTGTTAGCACCGGGAGCACATCTTGCAGTAATCATGTGCGTCTTTAGAGAGTTGTGGCCAGTAGAAACCACACTGCAAGATCTTTTCGGCTGTCTTTCTAGGGCCAAAATGCCCGCCACATGCTTGATCGTAGCAAAATGACAGCACGCTCTTGAATTCATTGTCGGGGACACACCGACGAATAATCTGGTCGGGACAGTACATGAACAGATAAGGTTCGTCCCAGTAAAAGTGTTTTACCTGGGATAGGAATCGGAGTCTATCCTGATTTGACCATTCATTCGGCAGTAGTCCGGTGGCTAAATAGTTCACAATATCTGCGAACCAAGATTCGCATGATACTGTCAAGAGCTGCTCATCCGGAAAAACGTCATTTAACGGAAATTGAAGCGTCGACGAAGATGGGAGGCGTGAGAGATGGTCGGCGACTACGTTCTCGCATCCTCTTTTGTCTTTGATAACAAGGTCAAACTCTTGGAGTAAGAGGATCCAACGGATCAGCCGAGATTTTGCGTCCTTCTTCGCAAAAAGATGGCGAAGAGCTGAATGGTCAGTGTATACGATGACTAGAGAGCCGATCAAGTAGGGCCTGAACTTTTCTAAGGAAAACACAACAGCCAAGAATTCCTTCTCGGTTGTTGTGTAATTCAATTGGGCATCGTTCAAGGTTCGGCTAGCATAATAGATTACATGCGGCATCTTATCGATGTGATGTCCAAGGACAGCACCAATGGCAAAATCGGATGCATCGCACATAATCTCAAATGGATGCGTCCAGCCAGGAGAAGAAAGAACGGGAGCAGAAGTATGTGAGTTTTTTAATGACTCGAACGCATGTATACAGCTCGAGTCGAAATCGAATGTGGTGTCCTTAGCCAGCAAAAGAGTCAAGGGCCTAGCAATCTTGCTAAAGTTCTTGATGAACCGTCTATAGAAATCGGCATGGCCGAGGAAGGCTCGAATGTCTCGGACACATTTGGGAGGAGGGAGATTGGAAATGACTTCAATCTTCACTTTATCTACCTCAATGCCATTTTGCGAGATGATATGTCCTAAGACAATACCTTCATGCACCATGAAGTGGCACTTCTCCCAATTTAAAGTAAGGTTATTATCCTTACACCAGGTAAGGACAGCGTCTAGATGTAGCAAACACTTATCAAAGGAGTCGCCAAAAATGGAGAAATCATCCATGAAGATCTCCAAGAATTTTTCCACCATATCTGAAAAAATTCCCATCATATACCGCTGGAAAGTAGCGGGCGCATTGCATAACCCAAAGGGCATGCGACGATATGCAAACGTGCCGAAAGGACAAGTGAATGTGGTCTTGTCCTGATCTTTCTCGGCGATGGGAATTTGATTATAGCCGGAGTAGCCATCCAAAAAGCAGTAGTATTCATGCCCAGCTAATCGTTCAAGCATTTGGTCAATGAAAGGTAATGGAAAGTGGTCTTTCTGTGTCGCGGCGTTGAGTTTCCTATAATCGATGCATACTCGCCACCGAGTTTGGGTGCGAGTAGGGATTAACTCGTTCGCCTTATTGGTTATGACCGTTATGCCTGATTTCTTGGGAACAACGTGGATGGGTGTTTCCCCCAATCAGAGCAAAGCTCTGTTTAAAATTCAAATTTTTGAAATTGAAGCAACGCTTCAGATCCAGCGCTAGGCGCGCTGCGCGCCACGTATCAAACACGGATGCACTAGCGCCAGGTGCGTTGTGCCCTAGGCAATGTACCATGTGTGTGCTAGCGCTAGGCGCGCTGTGCGCCACGTGTCAGACACGGGTGCGCTAGCGTAGGCTGCGCTGCGCTCTGAGCTGCGCACCACGTGTCAAACGTAGGTGCGCTAGCACAAAGTGCGCTGCGCTTTGAGTAGCGCACCACGTGCAAAGCACGGGTGCACCAACGCTGGAATTATAAAATTCCCCGCCGTTAGATCAAAAGATCTAATAATGATAAATTATTAATTAATCAGAATTAAAATACTGTTATGGAAAGATTTTCCAATCTTGTTAAAAACAAGAAGATTGCCTTCTGTAAAACAGAAGCCCTAGGATCAAAGATCCAACGGTGGGAAATATCCCCAAATCAATCAGAGAAAGATCTCTTTAACTGATTCAATAAATCAACTTGCCCTATATAAAGGCCCCAAGACTTCAAGTCTTATATAGAGAAACCCCCCTATAAACTTTGAGAAATTCAAGGAAAGAAGAGCAAGCTCTCAGTAAAAGAAGATTATTTCTTCAAGGTAAAGATCATGAACGATGAACACAGAGATGAAATCATCTCATAAAAAGAAGAATTATCTTCTTAAAAGATCATAGATTTACAAAGACCAAGGTCTTTCATAAAAAAGATCAAAAGATCTCATCACATAATAAAAGAAGAACATATTCTTCACACAGATCATTGATCTAGAACTGTTGTTCTTGAATCTTGAGACAAAGTCTCTTCTAAAAAGAACATAAATTTGTTCACAGATCATAAAAATTGATCAAATGCGCTTTGCGCTATTGAAATGTGCCTTGCGCTATTGAACAACGCTTCTGCGCTTTCTGGACCGGTGCTCAGCACCAAAATGCGCCACGTGTCAACCACGTATGCAAATTGCTCTTTGCGCTTCTGAAATAGCACACTGCGCTTATGGGCTGGCGCTCAGCGTCAAGCGCGCCACGTGTCACTCACAAGTGCGCCACTAAATTGATAGCGCAATGTGCTCATGGACTAGCGCTTAGCGCTCATAAACTGGTGCAATGCGCCCATCATCTGTCGCTTAGAGCCAAGCGCGACACGTGTCTTTCTCGTGTACGCTCCTTGGCAGAGGTGCCTGGCGCAGAGGCGCCTGGCGCAGAGCGCCTGGCGCGCCACATGTCGTGCTGACGGAACATAAATTCTTCTGATGAATGCTCTGCATCCAATACAAGACAAAAAAAAAGGTGTCAAAATCTAATGCTCAGCATTATTAAAAGGGCCAAGCCCAAATAAAGGCTCAATAGCCAGAATAAAAATATTAAACATTTATTGGACTTAGCCCAATATTGGCCATAAGTCCTCAACTTATGTTAACTGGGCCCACCTGCTCATGAATATTTAACAGATCTTTGTCCCAAATTGGATTACAGATCTTTCAACCAACTCACACCGGTTCGAGGGTACATCTCTTTACTCCTCTGATATTTGTCGTTGTAATCCTTCAACGTCTTCAGAGAGGTGACGGGTCCCGACAACCATACATTCCATAGACTATGACGTCTTTAAACCGGACTGTGGGGTCCTTAAACTCACAGACTACGATGTCCTTAACCTAGACTGTGGGGTCCTTAAACCCACGGACTACGATGTCCTTAACCTCGGACTGTGGGGTCCCTTTAAACCCACGGACTACGATGTCCTTAACCTTAGACCACCATGTCCTTAAACTGGTATTGGACCACCATGTCCTTAAACTGGTAATCGACCGCAAAGTCCCTAAACTAAACAATTGAGTCCAAATGCTCTCTTGTTGGATCTAAACGATCCCGTTAAGTTGATCTTAGTCTGAAATAAGACTAACGTATCCTTAACATACGTTTAAGTTGATCTTAGTCTCAAATGAGACTAATGTTTCCTTAAACCAAACCCAAATCCCAAATCTAAGAAAATACGGATTTGGACTAATCCACGCCCTACGGTCGACAATATAAATTAGTCTCCGTATACAATCTACGGGCAACCAAAAACAAAACAAACACACACGACACGAAGTGATCATCTGGAGAAGGAGGAAGTGGTTACCGTGACGCGGTAGCGTAATTAACTGCAGGGGCTTGCGCCTGCAGGGAAGAGCGTCCCCACAATCAAAAACCCCTCAACGAGGGAGAATCTGACGAAGTCTGCTACATCGGCCGCATCCGTTTAAACCTTCGATACACGGTGTCATAAATCAACTTGGAATCTTCGGAGAGGTGGACGGATAGTACCAATTAGCATCTGCCCCGAATTCAGGAAAGACGGACCTACATGGTCGCGTCTCCGTGTTCGGAGGTGTGTTGCACCAAAGACTGAATGGAAGACTGGATGTTGGCGGAGGATTGAGTTGATTGTTTTAGAAACGCCTCCAGACTTTGTTCTAGCAAGGAAACCTTATCGTTATTTGGCGGAACAAAATTGTTTTGAGGAAAAGAATTGTTGGATGCAAAATTGTTCGGTGGATTTTGGTAAGGTTGGGATTGGAAAGGCTGTTGATATTGATGCTGAGTTTGTGGCTGTGCTTGTTGTTGAGGAGGAGGAGGCCTTTGGAAATTGTTGTTGCCTTGGAATTGTTGCTGATTTTGATTCCAGGCGAAATTAGGGTGGTTCCTCCAACCAGGATTGTAAGTTGAAGAGTATGGATCATTTCTTTGTCTTTGCTGAAATACAGCATTGACTTGATCCTGTCCTTGAGCAGGTGGGTTGTAAGGACACTCTTTGGTTAAATGTGATGGATCCGAACAACAAGCGCAGATGGTACGAACAGGTAAAGCAGGGGCAGGAGAAGGCGATGAGAATTTGCTCTCAATTGCTTCTAGTTTTCGTGTAATCGCTACCATTTCGGCTTTCATTGCAATCGACATATCAATTTGATGAACGCCCGCCCTAGATAGACCGGAAGAAGTATAAAAAGTGGACGAAGTGTTCGGTCTAGTGCTTTCCTACTGAAGCGTTTGTTCAGCAAGATCGTCGAGAAATTGCCAAGCTTCCTCGTCAGATTTAGATAGGAAGTGGCCTTGACAAATGGTTTCCAACAACTGTTTAGTTGCTTGGTTCAGTCCTTCGTATAAGGTTTGGCAAAGTTGCCATCTCTCAATACCGTGATGAGGGCACTGAACAAGAAGGTCTTTGTATCGTTCGAAACACTTCCAAAAAGGTTCGACAGGAAGCTAGGAAAATTGGTTAATTTCATTTCATATTCTCACGGTCTTGTGATTTGGATAGAATTTTTTTAGAAACGCTTTTACAAACTCTTCCCAACTGTTTATGGAATGCGATGCGGTGCTATACAGCCACTTTTCAGCTAGGTCACACAATGTGAAAGGAATGACTCGTAGCCTTATATCATCATCGGACAGTTGGGTTGTCTTCATCATTGCACATACGTTCTGGAATTTGTTGATGAAGATATAGGCATCTTCGGATTCCAGTCCGTGAAATTTAGGCAACATGTTGATGAAGTGGGGCTTAATTTCGAAATTATCCCCATTTGCCGGCGGTAGTGAAAGACATGTAGGAAGTGCAGAGCGGGTAGAATAGAAACGATCCTGGAGCGTGATTCGCTGTGGCGCTTCAACAGGAGGTGGTTGCGGGTTATTCGCACCCAGATAAGGTGGAATCAGTCCCGAGGGAGGTAAAGGGATGTTAGGAGGAAATCCTGACATCTCAGAAGAATTTGGTGGTGATGAAAATGAAGATGAAGATGTATGAACAGAATTCCGGTCAACGTCGGAGTTGGCCGGCAAAGGTAAAGGTGAAAGAGGTGTAGAGGGAGTTTCGACGTCGGAATCGATCGCGTAGTCGGTAGCGACTAACGAAACGCGGACTAGACGGGCACTAGTGTCCCGAGTCCAACCGGACATACACTAAACGAATTTAGTATAGTCAAAACATAGAATGTGAGGGTAAGAAAACGTTAATGAAGAAAGGTAAGGATGGAAGGTGGGTGAAATGGGATTATAGTGACAAAGGGCAAGTTTTTGTAAAAAAATTTTGTTTTGGTTTTATATATATATATATATATATATATATAATTTAATTTTTTGAAAAAAAAATTTATAAATATTTTTGCAAAAATGTGTACGGACTCACGGCGTAACTTCAAACAATCACAGTTAAAACATGCACAATCATACCTAGAGCTATGGTCTTCTAAGTCCACTAGACTGCTCCTAACTGTTCCAAAGTGACAAGTTGTGAGATATCTCTCGAATCGCCTCTTCACCGCTAATTGTGGCCAGATAAGCACAAATGAAGAAAGGAGGGTTCTGCTCACGAATCACCGTGAGACGGGCCTTTTAAAATTACCTTTCTCACTTGTCTAACCTAGGCACCACAAAGTCAGGTTTAGATAAACGACTGAATGCCCACAACCTTCCTCTGTCCTAATGAGCACGACGGTCCTTAATTGGCTGAGTCTAGATATTTTTTAATTAACTCAAGAGTGATGCATATGCTTTTTAGTGATTTTTGGGGTCTTAGGAAGGGTAATGAATTCCCCACCCAATCTTAATTGGTGTTATAGCCCCTTAGATTCCGTATTAATTATGCAAAGCAGTAACACACCAAAAAAATTTATTTGCGGCGCAAAGAATTCTGCACAAAAACAATTTATTGGAGAGGGAGAAGAGGTTGCTATGCAAAGAATCCTGCAGGAAATTTTTTTCAGTGGGGTGCAGAGGAGAGGAGATGAGAAATGAGATACTCACAGAGATTTTTGGGTTGCTGATGTCACCCTTTGACCGCGGTTCCGCGGTCAAACAAGCGCTTATGCCGCGTTTCCGCGGAGGATCAGTGAGTTTGGATCTTCTGACTTTGTCTCTGTGCTGAGTTGGTCTTCCTCTACTTGTTCAGATCTCATGTTTCTGGATTTTTTCACTGAGTTTGCTCCAGAACTGAAACAGAGTTTGCTCCAAGCCTACACACTTGCACAAAAACTGATCAAAAATAACAAGATGATTTTTATTTTTTTTTAGTTTTTCAATTTTTATGTTTTCAATTTTTATATTTTTATATTTTTTTAATTAACCCGAAATTACACAAAGAATTAAACTACCGTCTTCCCTGGCAACGGCGCCATTTGATTGTTCGCGTTTTTGCGTATTCTTAATTTTTAACTACCGCAATCAAGACGGTGTCGCTTGGTAGCTAGCCGGTTGAGTATGGGTCGATCCACAGGGAGACGGACTCATTTTCTTTATGTTCTAACGAGTTAAATCCGGTAATTGGACAGATTTTGTTTTAAGATCTATGAATGAGAATAAGTTGATAAAAAGCTTGCTAGGGTTAGGATTAGATTAGTTCGAGATAGGGATCTTCTCACATCTTTCAATGCCTTAGTTATGTGCAATATCCGAAGAATTTGACGCCCTTATAAAAAATGAAACATGTGATCCTGTCCTAAAATCAAATCAGAATCATGTAGGTTGCAAATGGGTCTTCCGAATCAAGCGAAACTCCGATGGCACCATTGCCCAATACAAAGCTCGCCTTGTAGCCAAAGGCTTCCACCATCGGCCTGGCTTGGACTATTCTGCCATCTTCAGTCCCGTCATTAAGCCGCCAACACTGTCTATAGTCTTATGTCTCACACTCTTCTATGGATGCCATCTTCGTCAACTCGACATTAAAAATGCTTTTCTCAACGGTACTCTCCATGAAAATGTGTATATGACTCAACCGCCTGGCTTCCTTCACTCTTCCCTACCCAATCATGTCTGCAAACTATGTAAAACTATCTATGGTCTCAAGTAAGTGCCCATGGCATGGTATCAAGAACTCAAATGCTATCTTCTACAAAGTGGCTTCGCAAATTCTGTGGCGGATACGTCTCTTTTTGTCTACTCCAAGAACTCCACCGTCGTCTATTTTTTGGTGTATGTTTACGATATCATTCTTACAGGTAACAACGTACAATTCCTTCAATTCTTTGTTCGTCAACTTGGACAACGTTTCTCTCTAAACGATCTCGGCGATCTTCATCACTTCCTTGGTGTCAAAGCTATTCCCACGACATAAGAACTCTTTCTATCGCTACATCGCCGATCTCCTGAAAAAGTTCTCTATGGAAGGAGCTAAAAAAGTTACCACTCTAATGTGCAATACCATTCCTCTACTCCGTCTTGACGAGTCTTCTTTTGTCGACCCCACGCCTTACCGTCAACTAGTTGGTGCTATTCAATACCTTTCTCACTCGGCCCGACGTTTCCTTTGCCGTCATCTGTCTCTACCAATTCATGCACTCCCACAGAACTTCATTGGACGACCCTCAAACGGGTTCTTTGTTACCTTAAAGGTACGATACATCATGATCTTTACCGCTGCCGACGATTTCCTCTAACTCTTTAGGCCTTCAGTGACTAACTGGGGTGGAAGTCACGATGCCGGTCATTCCACCACTGCCTGCATTCTCTATCTAGGTTCAAATCCCATCTCATGGAAACCAGCTCGACAAAAGACTGTTTCTCGATTCTCTTCCGAAGCTGAATATAAAGCCCTTGTGAATGCCACAACTGAGGTACTATGGGTGAAAAATCTTCTGTATAAACTCAAGGTAATTCTGCGAAAACCACCCTCTCTATACTGTGATAATACAAGAGTTACCTATCTTAGTGCAAACCCAGCCTTCCACTCTCGGATGAAACACATTGATCTTGACTATCACTTTGTTCGGGAATGCGTTGAAGATGGCACCATTCGTGTTCAACACATTAGCACTCATGATCAACTTGCGGATGTTCTCACAAAAGCACTTTGAAGCAGTCAATTTCTTAAACTTCGTTCCAAAATCGGAGTCTCCAACGGAGTCTCAATCTTGCAGGAGCGTATTAGCGACAAGCAGAAAAAACAGCATACGTATGAAGAATCTCGTTCAAACGTCTGGCAAAACTACATAGCAAAGCCAGACGTCTGCTAAGTAGTCGCATACGTCTGGCAATCAAATTCCAGGAATTCCAGATTAGACGTATACATTTGCCAAACTACTCATCAAACGTATGCCCTTCATAAACGTGGCTGATGCAGTTTTCAATCATAAAAATCTTTTCATAATCTTGTGATATTATTGTTTAGGAAAGATTTTATTTTTATTCTATTCTTTATCATGTAAAGTTGTAACACGAATGGTCCCATCTTCAACAAACGTATTCTATTCCAGCCGAGCGTGCTTTTAAGCTTATTCTGTTCATCAAACGTATTCTGTTCTCACCAAGCGTGCTTTTAAGCGGGAAAGTGTCCCATCAGGGTTAAGCTTCATGGTGTATATCCAGCGACACCCTACAGCCTTTTTTCCAGCCGAAAGAAGACCAAATCCCATGTCTAATTCAGTTCGAGAGCAAGCATCTCATCAATCATAGTATCGGTCCACCCTTTATGAGAAAAAGCATCCGAAAAAGACTTGGTAGAGCATGAGAATCGAGTGAGGAGACAAATGTGCAATACATCGAAGATAAGTGAGATGTGGCCACATGGTGAGCTATAGGGTGAGAAGTGGAACTCCGGATGCCTTTCCGTAAGGCAATAGGAAGATCAATATCACTCTCCGGCGGAGCTTGAGACTTTGGGAGATCAACAACAAGAGGCAGGGGCTCAAGAGCAGGCTGAGGTTCAGGAGCCGTACGGGCTCGACGAACATATACTCTCATAATCAGTGGTGTGGGATCCAATAGTGAAGGATCAGGAGTAGTAGGTGGCTCAATAGGAACGGTGCGGGTGATTTCTAATACAGGAGGTGGAGAAGCAACTGACTCAGACGGGATGTCATGTGATGAAAAATAGGAGAAATCTAAAAGAAAGTCACTGTTTATGTCTACAGGAGTGTGCGATATTGAGAAGTATGGAGTGACTCATGAAAAGTCACGTCGGCTGATATAAATCAACGACGTAATTCATAACTATAACAACGATATCCCTTTTGAGCTCTAGAATACCCAAGAAAAATGCACTTAATAGCCTTGGAATCTAGTTTAGAACCCCCCGGTAGATCATGGACAAAACAAACACATCCAAATATCCGCGGAGGGACAGAATAAGAAGAGACCATTGACGGGAACAATATGAAATGGGGAATCTGTCCATCGAGGACCGACGTTGGCATATGATTAATCAAATGATTAGCAGTAATGACTGCATCTCTCCAAAAAGATTTAGGCACCCGCATATGAAACAGAAGAGTTCGAGTGATCTCTAACAAATGCCGATTCTTTTTTTTTCCACCCCATTTTGTTGAGGGGTATAAGGACAAGAAGATTGATGAATAATTCCAAGTTCCTCTGTATATGTCCGAAAAGATGTACTAAAGTACTTATCGGCGTTATCACTCTTCAAGGTACGTACACTGACTCCAAATTGAGTCTTCACTTCAGAACAAAAAGTCTGGAAATGGGAAAACGCATCACTCCTGAATTTCATCAAAAATAACCATGAGACCCGAGAAAAATCATCGATGAAGGCCACAGTATCGAAATCCTCTCTTGGCAACAACAGGGAATGGCCCTCAAACATCAAAATGAACTAAATCAAAAGGTTTGTCCACCCTTTTATTAATACGAGATGGATAGCTGGAGCGATGATGCTTACCCAACTCACATGATTCATATTCTAGAGTAGACAAGGAACCAACAGATGAAATCATCTTCTTCAACATTTGTAAAGACGAGTGAACAAAACGACAATGAGCATCAAAGGCTGATGTAGGGCTCAATATTGGACATGCTATAGGACGTGATGCTCATCAAGGTGGTATAGTCTATCAATCTCTAACGTCCACCAAACTACAAACGTCTCAAGATTTTTGGGTGTCTTTGTTATCCCTGGTTATGACCGTACACCTCCAAACTTCAACCTAGATCTATTCCCTGCACTTTTCTAAGTTATTCAATATTTCAATCTGTGTATAAATGTTTAGATCCCATCACTCACAAAATTTATATTTCTCATCATATCAAATTCGTTGAAACTAATTTTCTAATGTAGATATCTAGTAGACATCAAGAGACTCTTCCGCAAGATTTAGACTCCTTTGGCGCAGCATCGCAACCAATCACGTATACTCAACCTACCAAACTTCACATCCTATCCATTTTACCTAATCCAACCCCCACTGAACCCTAATCATTAATATCTCATACTCTCGACCTCTCCCCCTCCACCGACTCTTCAGAATCCTCACCTTCTAATCTTGACAACATCGCCAACCTCTCTGTCCTTACCTCCCCAACCTCCTCCACAACCGCTCAATCCCATTTACTCTTTTCACAATTATCTCCTACTCTCCCACCCTTAAATTTCTAAACCGCCAATGAACGAAAACCGAACCCTAATTACTTTAACTCTCAATATATAAACCATGCCCCTCTTCACCCAATACCGCAAACCCTTGAATCAACCTGTGTATCTCAAGCTGTGAAAGATCCCAACTGGCGTGCTACAATGTCCGAAGAATTCGACGCCCTCATAAAAAACGAAACATGTGATCCTGTCCCAAAATCAAATCAGAATCTTGTAGGTTGCAAATGGGTCTTCTGAATCAAGCGAAACTCCGATGGCACCATTACTCGATACAAAGCTCATCTTGTGGCCAAAGGCTTCCACCATCAACCTGGCCTAGACTATTCTGCCATCTTCAGTCCCGTCATTAAGCCGCCAACACTGCGTATAGTCTTATGTCTCGCACTCTCTCATGGATGGCGTCTTCGTCAACTCGACATTAACAATGATTTTCTCAACGGTACTTTTCATGAAGATGTGTATATGACTCAACCACCTGGCTTCCTCCACTCTTCTCTACCTGATCATGTCTGCAAACTATGTAAAGCTATTTATGGTCTCAAGCAAGCGCCCATGGCATGGTATCAAGAACTCAAAGGCCATCTCCTACAAAGTGGCTTCGCAAATTCTGTGGCAGATACGTCTCTTTTTGTCTACTCCAAGAACTCCATCGTCGTCTGTTTTTTGGTGTATGTTCACGATATCATTCTCACAGGTAACAACATACAGTTTCTTCAATCTTTTGTTCGTCAACTTGGACAACGTTTCTCTCTAAACGATCTTGGCAATCTTCATCACTTGGTGTCGAAGCTATTCCCACGACACATCTCTTTCTATTGCTACATCGCCGATCTCCTGAAAAAGTTCTCTATGGAAGGAGCTAAAAAAGTTACCACTCCAATGCGCAATACCACTCCTCTACTCCGTCTTGACGAGTCTTCTTCTGTCTACCCCACGCCATACCGTCAACTAGTTGGTGCTCTTCAATACTTTTCTCACTCGGCCCGACGTTTTCTTTGCCGTCATCCGTCTCTCCCAATTCATGCACTCCCACAGAACTTCATTGGACGACCCTCAAACGAGTTCTTTGTTACCTTAAAGGTACGATATGTCATGATCTTTACCGCTGCCGATGATTTCCTCAAACTCTTCAGGCCTTCAGTGACTAACTGGGGTGGAAGTCATGATCACGGTCGTTCCGCCACTGCCTACATTCTCTATCTAGGTTCGAATCCCGTTTCATGGATATCAGCTCGACAAAAGACTGTTTCTCGATTCTCTTCCAAAACTGAATATAAAGTCCTTGCGAATGCCACATCTGAGATACTATGGGTGAAAAATTTTCTGTATGAACTCAAGGTAATTATGCGAAAGCCACCCTCTCTATACTGTGAAAATACATGGGATACCTATCTTAGTGCAAATCCAGCTCTCTACTCTCGGATGAAGCATATTGCTCTTGACTATCATTTTGTTCGGGAATGCGTTTTAGATGGTACCTTTCGTGTTCAACAAATTAGCACTCATGATCAACTTACGGATGTTCTCACAAAAGCATTTGGACGCGATCAATTTCTCAAACTTCGTTTCAAAATCGGAGTCTCAATCTTGCGGAGGCGTATTAGCGACAAGCAGACAAAACAACAGACGTATGAAGAATCTCGTTCAGACCTCTGGCAAAACTACATAGCGAGGCCAGACGTCTGCTGCCGAAGTAGTCACATACGTCTGTCAATCAAATTCCAGAAATTCCAGATTAGACGCATACATCTGCTAAACTACTCATCAAACGTCTGCCCTTCATAAACGTGGCCGATGCAGTTTTCAATCATAAAAATCTTTTCATAATCTTGTGATATTATTGTTTAGTAAAGATTTTATTTTTATTCTATTCTTTATCATGTAAAGTTGTAATATAAAAAACACAATTGATATTCAATACAAACAACCAAATTCAAAACCCTAAACTCCAGCTTCTTCAAGATTCTTATAATAACTTAATTTAGGGATTACGTTCTATACTATCTATACTATAGGCACAGTTAAAACTAAATTTAAAACAACATATTCGATGTGATATAACTGTAAGATAATATTTTTTTGTTCACTGATATTTTATTGTCACATTTCAGTTAAAGAAGATGTGCATGGATGGTGCCTATTGGGGTAAGCAGGCTTGCTCATCAATGTAATGGAATTTGGATCATAGGATTTGGTTTCACAAAATTTAAATTTCAAATTGTTTTATCTTGTGGCTGGAGTATATATGGGAGTGGAGTATGGAATGGACAGGATCCGTGGCACTAAAGATCGGGTAATTCTTAATTCAACATTTCTATGATATATTGATATATTTTTTTGGGGACTATCACTCTTCAGCCCCAAATCGATATTCTTTTCTTAAACTCTCAAAAGAGATATCTGTTGTATGTTAATATCTTATGCTTCCAGTTTATATTGTACCAAAACATTTTACATTTTACCCTGTGTATTTGAGTCATCTATATGATTTTTTAAAAATCCATATTTCTCGATGTATTGCAGAAGAATGCAATGCTGGGAGGAGCGATAACCGGGCCTCTAATATCCGCTGCGAGCAATAAAAATAGAGACCAGATAGTGGTAAATGCTATAAGAGGAGGAGCTGTAGCCACTGCTGCTGAGTTTCTCAATTACCTCACCTGAGATAACAATTAAAATAGCCTGTCATTTTAGTTGTAATTTGTGTAATAAATTTTCAATGTGATGTTTTAGCGTCATCGCAGAGAATAACCGGCCAGTGATATTTAAGAAACTGTTTAGTCGTGTTGAATATTGCTCATAACAGTATGTTGTAATTTGAGGTTTTTATCAGCTGTGTCTCAAAGAATTCGGTATTTAATTTATGTTATTTGTGCCCGAGTTGTTCCTTCCCCGTTGGCCGTTAAGGTGATAAATATCGGTATTGCAAAGCAAATGGGGCGGCCGTTTTCAGATAAAATTAGAAGGAAGAAAATATTTTGTGGACACAATTTTCTTCTTTTTCCCATTTTAAGATGATTTTCATATATCTTGAGATAGTGATATGCCAATAAATTTGCCTGATTCCTTCACTTGACTTTATCAAATGCATTAGGTGCTCTTTGAATATGAACTCTTTAGGATAATGCATATGTCTATTTTCTGTCTGCAGGTGAAAGATATATGCTGAAAAGGTTGGCAGGAGTATTCTTCTCTTGAGATGGCTTCCTTGAATCAATTTAAGATTGGTAATCTCACCTTTAAATATTTGTTTCATATTTTTATCTTAATTGTAGCAGCAAATATCTCTGTCAACTTTTTTTAAAAGACAAATTACTGTTTCAATTACATAACCCATATTTTGAATATTAAATTAAGCAACACAACCAATGAGTAATAGCTCAGTTGGTATGACACTTCCTCTCTTGGGAAGAGTAGACGGAAAAGTGATCATAGATTATCGTTTTCAGAAGAAAATCGTGTCTGTTGTGTGCTTGAGTTTGCTGTGTGCCCATTTGAGTGGGGGAAAGAAAAGCAACACAAGGTTAGAGCAAATTATAACACCAAACAAGATAATTTTGTTTTTACACCCAAGCAGAGCAGAGCATCATGTGAAGCTATGGCTTCTTATTTCTATCATTAGCTTTAAACACACACATCACGCACATGATAAGACCACCACAGGATTTAATTTGCTTTTTCATTTGCATGAGCAAGGGTCACAGGTGCAGTTGGACCCACACTTGCATCCATTCTCTGCTCCCTCAGCTTCCATCTCAAATCCCTCAAAGCCTCTACAAAAAAAATTCCCATTTAAAATCAAATTAAAACTTTTAGATTAAGCTTCACTTAAATCTTAATTAACTTATGATATTTATGATCATGGATAAATTATGAAGTTAATATGGGTAGAGAGAGAAAACAAACCCCTTTTGAGGTGCAACCCCAAGGATCATGGTCATGGTGGTGGTGGTGCTCTTTTCCTCTCCCAAATCAGCATACATCTTGCATCTGCACAAAAAATAGTATTTTTGTAAAAGAAAAATAGAAAAAGAAATTATGTAATAAATATTTGGCAGAGATACAGAGACAGTCGATATATAAATATACGAGTATAATATTTGTACATCGAAAACGAATATATCAAGAGAAAACATGCGGAATAATCGTGCACAGATCATATTTTATAACTAGAAATAAAAGAAATATATATGTGCTTATTAGAAAATCAAACTGAATAAAAGAAAATTTTAAAAAAAGAAATAGCAAATTTTATTTACCCGCATCCGCTGCCACATTTGCAAGAGGACCCACACCCACAGTTTCCATTACCGCAAGACATTTTTTCTTCACAAAGAGTTGTAGAAACTCTTTAAAAAGTCTAAGAAATTTAAGTGCAATGAGAATGAAGAACTTGGGCTCAATTTATAGAAGAAAAAAAGGAGTGGGGGATGATATCAGCCATACACGTGTCCAAATCTCATTAGTTAGAATGTATAGGCTCACGTGGTTACAGAAGAAATTATTAGGTGTGCCTTGTTTAATAAGGTCTACGATTTTATTTGTTTCTCGAAGGCATCCCAAATAATTTTCCATGCAGTATGCTAACCCTCTTGATTTACCATTTACCATTATGCCACCGGCGTTTAATTACTCTCCTTTCATTTAAATTGTCTTTTAGTGGAAATTTTTTTGATATTTTTGTTCAAGTTACTTGAGAAAATCAACAATAAGAATGTTTGAGCAATATAAATATTTTGGAAAAATAGTCGGTAAGCGGATGCCAACGGAATTCAAACTCGCACCTCTTGCTCAACAATAAGATGGTTTACCGCTAGATTATAGTGCCGCTTGTAGAATATGGCTTAACAATTAATGTAATTTTTTTGGATGTAGCTTTGTCCAAAGGGGTCCGTCTCAAATACGCATATCCTCCATATTTTTCACTAATTTAAAACGATCATCTTGATCTACGTATCACGAAATCCTTATGTACAAAGATCCCGTGATTTAAGAACCTCTAACGCGTTGGTTAAGCGGAAAGAGAAATTAACGGCTTATCAGTATAGGAAAGATACGGTCGCTTGATGGATGCGTTAAAGAGCTTTAAATATCATGATTTTTTTTTATATAGAGAGGTTTAAAGATACATAGATCAAAATGAACAGTTTGAATCGATGACATGGAGTAGATGTGTTTTGAGATAGGAGCCTTTTTTTGTAGGTGTGTTTTGAGACGGGTTCTCTTTTGGAAAAGGTTTTTTTTTTGAAATAGGGTAGTTTGATTTTTAAATTATAAAAATATTGTAGTTTGTTTTATATTTATAATAATAGGACGGTTTGGTGGACCCCATCCTCTCCCCAGTTTAGAGGGCGGTTTCCTAGAACCCGCCCTCTACCTATTATAGGGGAGAGCGGGTTCCTAGAACCCGCCCTCCCCTCAATTTCAAAGAGACCGCCCTCTCCTTTAGAAAGGAGAGGGCGGGTTCTCAACCCGTCCTCTATTATAAAAACAAATTAAATTATGAAGGGTCCACAAACCGTCCTATCATTATAAATATAAAACAAATTATTCTATTTTTATAATTTAAAAATCAAACTACCATATTTCAAACAAAAAAACCCATTTGAAAAAAGGATACGCCACCTCATATCCTTTCTCTGCCGGCCTGCATGCCTCTGGTCTTAAAATAGTGAGTCACTAAATAATTACTCACCTCAATTCAATCCCAAATTTATCCTCGCAAACTTCATGCATTGTCAAGCATTGAAATGACATAATTGATATCGTAAAAAACAATCGAAAAAGACAGAAGAGGTGAGCAAACCCATGTGAAAAAGCTTAGCTAAGATAACTTAGTGCATACGAAACAATTTAAAATATTTAATTTACCTTATTAAACTCAACAACATGCTATAAATTATTAGGGGATATGTTATCTTTTGCCATGAATTATGTTTGAACTTCACATCCATATTTAGGGAAAAAAACAAGCTGTGAAAGTGAAATATATTAAACAATTGTATTTTGCTTTTAAAATAGTAGGAAAATTATATGACTTGAGGGGATGATAGATAATTCCTAATAAATCAAGCAGTTATTGTCATTAAACTTAATTAATAACAGTAGACAAAGGTGTGAATGAGATTGAAATGGAATCAAACAAAGAAAATTAATTTGTATTTATGGCGTTAAATTGAAGGTCAAATAAATAAATTAATCTAATTAAGCAAATTTATAACTCTTTTCCTTTTGCATTAATAGTTAGGGATGTAAGCATATACAAAAAATCTGAATAGAATCCGTATTTGTATCCGATTTTTATTAAGTATGGATATTGATTTTCATTACCGATGACTCTGTATTTGTATTCATATCCGCCCACGACAACCAGATAACACATATATTCATTCCATATCAGCATCTGATTTAATATCCGACTCTTACACAATTTATGGGTATAATTAGTACGACATTCGTTTTATATCAGAATCCGTATCCGATTTTTTTTAAATACGGATATTGGTTTCATTATTTGTGTCCGTATTAGTATCCATCAAGAACAACCAGATACAGATATGGTTACACTTATATCCGATCCGTATCCAAACCCTTAACATCTAGTAAATATATATAATATGATTTATAATGGCCTAAATTGCATGAAATATCCTTAATTTTTGCCGGCACCCTAGCTTTTTAAAAGATGCATTTTGCCCCCTGAACTTTAATATATTTCGAAAACGTCCTTCATTTTAATATTTATTTGAAAATATATTTTCTCTCTCTCTTTATTATTTCATTCAAATATTTCAATGGAGTGCCTTTCGAGAATATTAGAGTTGAGGGAGAAGTTTAGGTTTTAGAAACTTATGGATATAAGTTAAGGGTATTTTCTGAATTTAACGTATATAATTTAGACATAATTATTATGACATGACAATAAGGGGCTTAATTGGACCACATAGAAGGATCCAATGTAAATTTAACCTAAACATTAGTCCCCAGGTGAGTCATGATCAAACTATACAAGTATACATAATATAAAACTTTCATCGTTGCTATAATATAAATCAAGAATTTTGCTAATTGGAACTTAAAAAATAGCAAAATACATACAGGAATCGAATATAACTACATTATTTCACAGTAGTGAATTATTCAAGCAATAAAGCTAAAAAGTAAGACTACTGTATTTTTATAAGTAAAGAAACTAATTATGAGAGAAAATGGCAGGCCCCGTGAATGTGAGTTAATACGCTAGCATTAAATGGGGAAGGCTTGACTGTGATTCCTCTTTCAAAAATGCTTATATCTTGTTTTGATTTTGATGGAAATTGGTTGTTGTTATTTGTAAGATTCATGAGAACTTTTTGGTATATCTTGTTTGCATATTAAAGTGTTATATCTTGTTTGCATATTAAAGTGTTATAGCCTATGAATTGATGTATATATTGATCAAGTGTAAGGTGAGAATGATGATGGTTAAATGTTTTTATAGGTTGAGCATCCCAAATGTTTGATGGAAATGTCTCGGCCAGACTTGCACCTGCGATTATCTAGTTCAAAAGTTTGACGATAAGCTCTTCACTGTCTAGTCCATGATTATGGTCACCGCCGGGCCTAGCATCAAAGTTCAATCCATTTCCTATTTGCTTCACTCCTGCGATTGGAAACCAATAGTTCCATGAAAAACTTTCTTGTATAATTGGAAAACCATGTTGACATATGGTTCCTTATATTACTTGTGTAAGATACATCAATTTTAGACCATATTCTATAAGATACATTAATTTTAGCTTAAAACTACAGAAAGTTCAACAAGGTTTACTTGCATGTATGCTGGAAAATTTCTCGAGGTTCAGAGAAGAGAAAAGGATGCTTATGCCAAGTACCAACCCAACAAATATACAGGCAGCATCACAAATAGATAAGTACCATCTTTAGCATACAGTGATTACTAAAAAATAAAAATAAAAATAAAAATAAAAAATCTTTAGCGATAAAGGGTTAGATGAGTTGTGCATTATTTCTGCATATCTCATACCCAAGTTGCATTTCTCTCATCCACCTTAATAAAAATCAAAGCAATAAAAGAGCCTCGAGAGTTACACTACTACAGGGTAAGGATTTGTTCACAGTTTAAACCGTGAACAAACCCCATTTTATTCACGGTTTAAACCGTGAGAGAATCATGACCGAAACCTGCGTAAGCAAATATTAAGTCATGGTTCTGATCATGAACAAAATATGAAACGTTCACGGGTGTAACCGTGAACGTTTCCTAGCGTGAAAAGTTAAAAAATCAGTTAGTTGGTTGGCCTCAGGTTTTTGTTCATAGTTCTAACCATGAACAAAACGAGTTATGGGTCACGGTTACAACCGTGAACAAAACCTATAACTGTGACCCAGAACAGACCTGCTCAAGATATCAGTATCTGGAGCAGCCTTTTGTTCATGGTTGTAACCATGAACAAATGTCTTTAATCACGGTTACAACGGTGACAAGTTATTTTTTTAAAATAATTAAATTTTCCGCGTCCCATGCGTGTTAATTTCAATCACAAGCAATATATAATTTCCATTCACAAGCATCAATTTATAATCATTATTCATGCAATATACGATAATCAAAATAATGAGCTCCGAATCGTATGCAAATATAAACAAAAAATATACATAAAATCAATATGATCAATATTCCACTAATCAACAAATCAAAAAAATGTATGTATTAAAAAATCGTCCAATATGATCAATACTCCACTAAAATCCTATTGTATATGTCAACAAATCAAAAAATAGAACTAACGCCGTTGGGACGACAATCCACCTCCATCGTCCCCCATGATCTGAAGAATGCGCTCAAATCGTTCCGTATGGTCTGCTGGACAAAATCAGCGTGCGACTGTCTCATGTCTCGGATCTCCGCCCTAACCTCATGCAGCTCGTGCCGCATCTTCTGAAGCTCCTGCCACGTCTTCTCCTGCGTCTGATGCTGCTGCTCTACATGCTCACGGAGCCGATGGATCTCCTCCTGCGACGCAGCTGCCGCATCTGCTCGTGTCTGGGTCATGACGTACTCATGCACGGTTGAACGTCTATCAAAAAACCGATGGGGTCCCGGGACCAACCTCATGCTCATACCCACCGTGATGCCCGCTGGATATCGAATCCAGGACAGGGACAATGGCGGTGTTCGAGTCGCCGGGGCCAAGTGCCAAGGCGTTTGTCCGCTCCTGAAACTGAGTTTGTATAGAATACACACACATGTGCTAACTTAAAATACGTAATCAACTTGATTATATTAAACTTATCATGTACGCGCCCGTGACCTTGTGTAACGTGGCCACCCCTTGGCTTTATTGTAGTCGGTGGGGTCTTTCATTTTATGCGATAAAATTAGGAATTAGTTTAATAATTAATTAACAACATAGAAAATATATGGAATTAAGCGTCGAAATACTCACCAAGTGCCATCGAGTATTGGCCTGCGAGCATTTCCCTTGGATCGGGATTGCGCGTTCTTGCACACCGTTGTTCCGGTTTTGCTTATTTCGAACCGACATCGTCTTGCAAAAATAAAGATTATAATATATTTTAGAATATAATTTCATGTTATATTGTTAAAATCTTAAAAATAAAATTGATATCTGCACATCATCGCGCTCAAAATAAGCGACAAGAAACATGCAATCCTCTCTCGGGATCTCCAGTACTATGACCTCCATCAAGTGTATCTGCTGATCCTAGGTCGCTGCGGCCTAGGGAGGTAAAATTCACTCTTCACTTCCCATCGGCGATGTCGTTTGATCACTTGACACTGGCCTAGGAAGTGAGCGAGGGGACGGTCTATATCGAATGATCTGTACACGCCATTCTCGCCGGGCTCACCAACGAATATTAATTCTTCCTGGTACGAAATTGAGATATATTAAACAAATAAGTATATGTTTATGTATATAACGATGATTGAAATTTAAATATGTGAAAGGGTATGTCATACCTCCTCTGACCCAAAAAACCGCGTAGCATGCTCGGTCAGGGCCTTGTTCCTCCGAATATGGAGCGAGTACTTGCAACAACTACGGACCTCCTGCCCAACATAATCCCTCCAATGGGTTGCACATTTTCCAGAGAATTAAAATTGAGCATTACTCCATGATTTAATGCAATCTAATTCTCAAATTCATACCATAAATCATAATCCTATCCTATAAATACAGTCCTACCATTTGGCACTCCTCATTCTGAAATCAAGGGCCAAAACTCTCAATAATTTTCAAGTGCAAGAAGTTGTGCAAGTGGAGTTAGTAAAGGGCGAAGTTCTGACAAAATTCCGAAGAGATTCCGGCGACGAAATTAACGACGCTCCAACACTTTACCAAGTTTCCCTCTTCTCCCTTCTATCCTTGTAGCCTGTAAGTCACATCTCCCCCTCTCTTTTTCTATTCTAAAAACTTTCATTTTTAAAACTCGACGGAAGCGGAGTTAATCCGACTTCTGTTTCGTTTTTCCTTGAAAATTCTATTTTTCTTAAAATATAAAATACCATACTCTAATATAATGTTTAATAAACATAAATAAACACATTAGAATAAGTTTCATCTCAAAAGAACCTTTTATACAACTTTTATCGCATTTATACGGTAAAATACCATATACTTTATATTTCGACATAATTCATATATTTCCTTGTATTACCTTTAGAAAACTCACGGGGTAAGGACCTACCTCATCACAACACACATATTGGACATAGCACGATTTATTTTTGGATAATATTTTTGGGAATATTACGAGTTACAATAAAATACCCTAAACTATTACAAAACCGTTTTATTTAAAGATAGTGTTAATTAAATTCCTTGCAATTGCGTCTCTACAACCCACTTTTGTGAAACCCCGATTGGGATGGTGCAGGTTATCGCACGTCCTCGGGCCTAGGAGAGCAAGATGCAGACCTCCGCAAGAAGCATTCGATCTCGATGGAATTTTTAATACTATTTTTAAGAAAATAAGATTTCTCCAAAATGAATAAAGTTTATTTTATATATATATATATATATATATATATATATATATTATCAAAAGACCTATTTTAAATATATTATACAAATATTCTAAATTTTCTAAATCAAAGGAATCACCATTACATGAAACTACCATCCAAATACAAAACAATTCCAATATTTCAATAAAATACCATATACAATGAAAACTAGGTTCTACTCACTAGAAATTTCACTTTTATAAAATATACATCTATGAAAACCCTAAAGAAGATAATTAAATACTTGAGGTGTATTTTGAATATATATCAAAACTATTTTTACATAAAACCACCTCAAGTTATACTAAATTACAATAAGCACCCTAGTAAATATAGGTTTAAGCGAGACCAATTCTCCTGAGCCTCAGGGAGCCGGAGAATGTGGGTGCTTACCTATGTAAGGTAGAAAATCTAACAAACGGTGTTATCAATACGGTAATTGTCTTGGAAAAAGACATAAATCCTGCCGTCCATATGCAGCAGTTACCGATAATATCAAAACTAATTCAGAACTTCAATTTCTTTTCAAAGTGTCTGACTCAGACTGGGCCTCAATCTAATCAATCTGACTTGAATATGATTCAAGTATAAAACTACAATTCAACATGAATCTGTCTATTCAATCTATATCAATCTATATCGACTGAACCGAACCATGGATATACTCCGTCTATATGACTATCCATTTATATCCATTCTATTTACTGATATCATGGTTTCGGCAAGTCATCCATCTATATAACAAAACAATACAATCAATACAAAAGATATTACAGGGTTTTAAAGGGGTAGATTGGTACGGAATGTGTTAGAAGTGGCACGAGACTGTAACCTTAATACATCTAACCTGAATATCCATTGCCGTTGTACCGTGGCTAAACGGTTACTTGTGCTCGTATACCTTAGTCTTTGGAATAGTGGGACTCCTCTCGTATACACTGGCATATTCTGTACCTGCTGGGGTCGAAAATTGCACCCCGGTTGACAGGGTCAACCCCAAGCCAGGTGGGCCCAAGCCCAGATCAAGTGGGCCCATGCCCAAGTCGAGCCCCGCGGCCGGCCTCCCCATGCCAAAATAAAAATCATGTAACAAATAATTTTGATGTAATTTTTTATGCATAAATGTAAGCAAAATGGGCATAAAACTAAATTTTTGTAAAGCCCATGGCTGATGTGTAAAAAGTAATGGCACATGAGCCATGGAATGGGCAAAATGCCATTTTGTAAAGCCCAAAGGACTATGTGTAAATGTATAATCCTATAAGAGGCAACATGATGAAAATATCTAGGAGACTTTTCATTCTCTCAAAACTCTAGGGTTCTTTGTGCCTCTTTCTCTTTCCTCAAGGTTCTAAACCTTCTTTCCCCTTTTCAATTAAATCAAGAGTTTTACTTTTTCTTTTCCAAAACTAAATAGTTTTTCACCACAAAACCCACAAAGGGGAGCCCAGATCTTCCATTAGATCTCAAAAAGAGAAGATTTTTAAATCTCATACCTCTTGTTCTTCAAGAGCAGGCCAACAAAGGAGGAAGAAGGAGACCCATCTCCAAAGACCCCACTTTGGGGAAGATCCAGGGCTCAAGGGGAGAAGCCCATTCATCAGCTTCAAAAATATCTTAGGAGTTTAACTCCTTACACACGCACACACACACACACACACGCACACACAAAATAATAAGTATTTTTTTCTGGGGGTACAACTCCCAGTGCAGAGACCAAGTCCCTTTTACCTCCCAAAGCGCTAGCGATCGGGCGCCCAAGTGCCCAAAGCGCGAGAGCCCGAGCGCCCACGTGTCTGGCACGTGAGGCGCTAGCACCCAAAGCGCTAGCGTCCGAGCGCCCACATGCCTGGCACATGAGGCGCTAACGCCCAAGGAGATAGCGCGAGCGTCCAAGCGCCCGCGTGCCACACACGTGAGGCGCTGACGCTTTCTCCCACGCATCCTTTGGATGCCCTTTCCCTTATACACACACACACACGCATACTCTACAACACTGTCCCCTGTTAGAAAAAAATTTCTAATGGGACGCTGCCCCGCATCCCGCAAGGGGGTTGCTAGCCCCCTTGACCCCCAGCCCGCTATCCAGGTAGCGGGACCCCGTAAAAACTCTGCGGGGCCCCCGATATATCCAAAACCCCTTCAAATCACAACACTGCACATTGAGTTCGCATGACCAATTTAACCCGTTAATCGGAGGTTCTCTCGCTCCAAAGGCGATGGGTAATTAACGGTATCTTAGTTCGCGGCTGCCGGAGATTCGGATCTCCACAATCAATAAACCCCAGCCTACCTTAGGCAGGGGGAATCTGTAATGTGCCTGACAAGCGCGCGCGTATTCCCATCTCAATGGAGTGACGAAAAACACCCTACAGTTTCTGGCACGCCCGGTAGGACCTATCTCTCCTCCCATATTTCGGGTTAAACGTTCATGCGAACTCAATCAATATACATATCTATATTTATACTAAAATAATGCTCTTCCATGCAGGTTTTCAAGCAATCACTTCTCAACAATGTCTCCAAAGATGAACTCAACTCCCATCTCATACACGATGAAGATGGACTCCAGGACGGTCCTCCCGGCAAGTCTCGGACGACAGTAGGAAGAACCGCTGCTACAATTTGGGTCTATTCTGTTTGTCTCGGCTAATGCCATCCCTGCACCTCAAGCTCCGGTAACCGACAAACCGACCTCGAAAGGCAAAAGGCCAAATGTGTTGATCTCGAGGGCGCCCCAACCTAAACGCAAGTCGATGTTCAAATGGCTCTCCATGGCCCCAGCTGGGGGTAAAGCCGTCAGAACAAAAGAAGTTGCCAGACGTCGTGGCAAGCCCAGGCAATACCTTCGACGGACACGCGGGAGGATGTCTTCTCAAGCCTCCCCATCACTCAGCCTATGGCGGCTTCCCGAAGAGCAGAAGCCTGCCAAGCGCTCAAGGCAGAAAAGCTGAGGCAGAAGCGGCTCAGATACAGAGCCAACAAAAGGGCTAGGGCTCTGGCCATGTTAAAATTTATGAATTTCCAAAGCCCGGACCGCTCCGCGAAACCAGCTGCTAGTGATGAAAGGATGGCTGAATGTGTTATCCACACCGTCTACATGGTGGGCACGCGCCCCAGCGACAACCTTCGCAGCAAAAGCAAGGATGGGGCCACCACATCTCAAATCCAATCTCGTGTGAATATGGCTGCCACATTCCAAGACCGGCCTCCTCTGGAAGGTAATGAAGACCCTTCCAGTGAGGCTGATAAGCAGAGAGAGCCTTCGGTTCATGAGGAGTCGGGCTCAGAAAGCGAAGATGAGCCAATCTTCCATCCCAAGAATGCAGAGCAGCAACTTCTCCAAGAGCTCCAAAAACAGCTCAGAAACAAAGACAAGGAAATGGCCAAGCTCTACTAAAAAATTGACGACTTGACAAACGCCGTCTTACAGCTCACGGCCCAACTTGCCTCTCAGCCGCCCAATCAGGCGCAGGGCTCTGCTCATGAACCGGGAAACAGTGTCCCGAGACAGCCGACGCCTATTCCCTCAAATCCAAAAGTGAGCGGACCGCATGAAAATTAGTTGCATCCTATCTTGGGAAATTTCTTGGCTACCGATAACAGTAGCCCGCTAACTCAAGATCAAATCATGGATTTGGCTGCCAATAAAGTCAAAACATTGGTACCGAAGCTGAAGCGCAAAAAGATGTTAGCAGTAGCGGGAGACCAAATCCTGCTCAGTATGATGTGGTACAATTTCCTAGCGGCTATGTCATCCCCAAATTCGGAAGATTTGATGGGACGGAAAATGTGAATCAGCATGTCGCCTATTTTAAAGCCTCATGCGGGAATACTGGGGGCAATGATGCGCTTCTCCTCCGCCAGTTCGTTAGTAGCCTGACCGATGTCGCTTTCGACTGGTACGCGAGCATACCGGATGGCTCCGTTACTACTTTCGTCCAAATGGAATCTTTGTTTCGGCAAAGGTTCATGAGTGTCAGCGATAAGATCACCATCGCCGACCTCGTAAGGACCAAGCCAAAAAACAACGAAAGCGGAACGGATTTTATAACCTGATGGCACAATCTCTCCGTCAAATATGAACCGCCGATAGAGTAGGACCAATCTGTCAGTCTCCTTGTCGAAAATCTCAACAATTGGATGACCCCATTTCTATGCCCCGCGGGTCTCAAAAGATTCCAAGAGCTAACCAGGAAAGTTCAGATGCTGGAGCGCTCAAAGCAGGAGTCCTCCCCGGATTCCCAAAATAATAATAGGTCCTGGAGAAACCGAAAAGACGAAAATCGTAAAGGCGGAAACTCCGACGATTCTGAATCTTTCAACACTTCGGCTAACCGAAATAATCTAGGGATGAGCGGGCCTAATGCCAACCAGCCTCAGAAGCCAGTGTTATGAGAGGGAGGAGAATCTCCACTGAAAGAGAAGCTGGATAAGGTCTATTCCTTCAGAAGGGACAAAATCCGTAAAATATTCAAAGACGCCCTGAGGAACGGTCTACAACTGCCAGAGTCAAAAAAACCGCAGGAAGCAAATATGACCGACGACCCCAAATACTGCCCCTATCACAGAGTGATAGGTCATGCCATTGAGGACTGCTTCGTCTTCAAACATTGGGTCGAAAAGCAATACAAGGCAGGAGAGATAGAACTGTCCAAAGGCGTGTTAACAAACAGTCGAGCTGCGACCGCCAATTTCATACTAACGGAGACCGAAGTTCTTCTTGAAACCGATTCTCTCAGACATCTGCCTTTCTCTAAAAACCATTGACCACCATGTCATTAAACTGGGAATAATCGACCTTTAAGTCGTTAAACTGGGGATGTAAAAATGTGTAAATAAAAAAATAATAATAAAAATAAAAAGCCGAAATGATGGGGCAACTCACAATAAAAATCAGCGAGTAAAAATAAAAATAAAGCCAAAATGATGAGGCAACCGCAAATAAAAAACCGAAATGATAGGGCAATCGCGACCTTCGCGATAAGAAAAGCTGAAATGATAGAGCAATCGCGGTAAAAAAAATCCTCCAATGACGAATGATGAGTCGCTCCTGGTATCATATTCCAGTGCAGCGATGCAGACGCTAACCAAACTCTGAATGTCCCAATGGCGAATGATGAGTCGCTCCTAGTACCATATTCCAGTGCAACGATACAGACGCCAACCAAATTCCAAATCCCAACGGCGAATGATGAGTCGCTCCTGGTACCATATTCCAGTGAAGCGATGCAGACGCCAACCAAATTACACACCCCATACCCCAAGTGGTGAATGATGAGTCGCTCCTGGTACCATATTCCAGTGCAGCGATGCAGACGCCAACCAAATTCCAAATCCCATACCCCAACGGCGAATGATGAGTCGCTCCTGGTACCATATTCCAGTGCAGCGATGCAGACGCCAACAAAGTCCCGAAATTTTTCCGGCCCTACGGTCTGGATCATACATCCTGCAAAACCGTATACAATCTACGGGCGTAAACGATCCCAATCTCTCCCAAGTTCTACCGGCGAGACCACATTCAAAGACCCACCGACGGTGAAGATTCAAATAAAAAGGTATGTCCACAAGCAAAATGGGCACGGATGAAAACCCGAAAGGGCTCCGTGAGTAAAAACAGCAGGACTGCCGGCGAGTTTGTGAAAACCCGAAAGGGCGCAAACTCGTGAAAAAGAGATGAAATGCACTCGCAAAGTCCTCTCAACTTTATTAGCAGAAAATTCCCGCGTGAGATCCTTACGACTCACAAAGGAGCAACACACTTAGGGGTCCCCATGACTCCTAAGGAGAAAATACACCTACGGGATCCTTACGACCCGTAGGGAGAAAATGCTTTGTGAGACCCTTACGGCTCACAAAATTGAAAAGTCTTAGGTGATAAGGATCTAAAACCTGACCCTAAGCCGTCGCTTCCTGACAAACAAGCGCAAATGATGATTCGCTCCTGGTACCATATTCCAGTGTAGCGATGCTGATGCCAAACAAAAACCTAAATCCCCAAATCCTCTCATGGCAAATAATGATTCGCTTCTGGTACCATATTCCAGAGTAGCGATGCTGATGTCAACCCAAATCAAATCAAACCAACAACCTCTGTGGCGAAACCATGCTTCGTCTCAGAGTGTACCCCGTGTCGAAATCATGCTTTGACTCAGCGTATCTGCCTCCTCGTCGGAATTAAGCTCCGATTCGGAATCAAGTCGACCAACAAGCTCTGCGCCGGAATCATGCTTCGTCTCAGAGTGTACCCCGTGTCGAAATCATGCTTCGCCTCGGCATATCTACCTTCCCTGTCGAAATTATGCTTCGTCTCGGAATCAAGTCAGCCAACAGGCTCTGCGCCGGAATTATGCTTCGTCTCAGAATGTACCCCGTATCGAAATCATGTTTCGCCTCGGAGTATCTGCTTTCCCTATCGGAATTATGCTTCGCCTGGGAATCAACCTCTGCATCAAAATTATACTTCGGTCAGAATGTGTGCCGCTCGTCAGAATTATGCTCTGATCCTTTGGAATCATGCTCCGCTCTTCGGAATGATACTCCGATCCCCGGAATTATGCTCCGACCCTTTAGAATGATGTTCCGCTTTTCGGAATGATGCTCCAATCCCTGGAATCATGCTCCGCCCTTCGGAATGATGCTCCAATCCCTAGAATCATACTCCGCTCTTCGGAATGATGCTCCGATCCCTGGAATCATGCCCCGCTCTTTGGAATGATGCTCCAATCCCGAAATTATGCTCCAACCCTCGGAATTATGCTCCGACTCTTCGGAATAATGCTCCGATCCCTGGAATCATGCTCCGCTCTTCGGAATGATACTCCGATCCTCGGAATTATGCTCCGATCCCCGAAATTATGCTCATCGGAATCATGCTCCGATCCCTGGAATCATGCTCCGCTCTTCGGAATGATGCTCTGATCCCCGAAATTATGCTCCGATCCCCGGAATTATGCTCCTGGGATGATGTTCCGATCCCTGAAATCATGCTCCGCTCTTCGGAATGATGCTCCGATCTCGGAATTATGCTCCAACCCTCGGAATTATGCTCCAACTCTTCGGAATGATGCTCCGGTCCCTGAAATCATGCTCCTCTCTTCGGAATGATGCTCCGATCCTCGAAATTATGCTTCTCCTGGGAATCAACCTCTGCATCGAAATTATACTCCGGTCAGAATGTCTGCTACTCGTCGGAATTATGCCCCAACTCTTTGGAATCATGCTCCGCTCATCGGAATTATACTCCGATCCCTGGAATCATGCTCCGCTCTTCGGAATGATACTCCGATCCTCGGAATTATGCTCCGATTCCCGAAATTATGCTCATCGGAATCATGCTCCGATCCCTGGAATCATACTCCGCTCTTCGGAATGATGCTCCGATCCCCGGAATTATGCTCCCGGGATGATGCTTCGCTCCTGGAATAATGTTCCACCTCGAAGTCCAACTTCAAGATCCATCAATTTCATGCATGCAGTGTGCATTCATTGATGGGGGGCACTTTGTTGGGGTCGAAAATTGCATCCCGGTTGACAGGGTCAAAGTCAGGGTCAACCCCAAGCCAGGTGGGCCCAAGCCCAGATCAGGTGGGCCCATGCCCAAGTCGAGCCTCGCGGACGGCCTCCCCATGCCAAAATAAAAATCAAGTAACAAATAATTTTGATGTAATTTTTTGTGCATGAATGTAAGCAAAATGGGCATAAAGCCAAATTTTTGTAAAGCCCATGGCTTATGTGTAAGAAGAAATGGCACATGATCTATGGGATAGGTAAAATGTCATTTTGTAAAGTCCAAGAAGCTATGTGTAAATGTGTAAGCCTATAAGAGGCAACATGATGAAAATATCCAGGAGACTTTTCATTCTCTCAAAACTCTAGGGTTCTTTGTGCCTCCTTCTCCTTCCTCAAGGTTCTAAACCTTCTTCCCCTTTTTCAATTAAATCAAGAGTTTTACTCTTTCTTTTCCAAAACTAAATAGTTTTTCACCACAAAACCCACAAAGGGGAGCCCAGATCTTCCATTAGATCTCAAAAGGGGGAGATTTTTAAAACTCATACCTCTTGTTCTTCAAGAGTCGGCCAACAAAGGAGGAAGAAGGAGACCCATCTCCAAAGACCCCACTTTAGGGAAGATCCAGGGCTCAAGGGGAGAAGCCTCTTCATCAGCTTCAAAAATATCTTAGGAGTTTAACTCCTCATACACACACACACACACACACACAAAATAATAAGTATTTTTTTCTGGGGGTACAACTCCCAGTGCAGGAACCAAGTCCCTTTTGCCGCCCAAAGTGCGAGTGCCTGAGCGTCCAAAGCGATAGCGATCGGGTGCCCACGTGCCTGGCACGTAGGGTGCTAGCACCCAAAGCGCTAGCGATCGGGCGCCTACGTGCCTGGCACGTGTGGCGCTATCGCCCAAGTGCCTAAAGCGCGAGCGCCCACGTGTCTGGCACGTGAGGCGCTAGCGCCCAAAGCGCGAGCGCCCGAGCGCCCACGTGTCTGGCACGTGGGGCGCTAGCGCCCAAAGCGCCCGAGCGCCCACATGCCCTAGCGCCCTGGCGCCCAAGACGATAGCGCCAGCGCCCAAGCACCCGCGTGCCACGCACGTGAGGCGCTGACGCTTTCTCCCATGCATCCTTTGGATGCCCTTTCCCTTATACACACACACACACACACACACACGCATACTCTACAACATTGTCCCCTGTTAGAAAAAAATTTCTAACAGGACGCTGCCCCGAACCCCGCAAGGGGGCTGCTAGCCCCCTTGACCCCCAGCCCGCTATCCGGGTAGCGGGACCCCCGTAAAAACTCTGCGGGGCCCCCGATATATCCAAAACCCCTTCAAAACATAACACTGCACATTGAGTTCGCATGACCAGTTTAACCCGTTAATCGGAGGTTCCCTCGCTTCAAAGGCGAGGGGTAATAAACGGCAGCCTAGTCCGCGACTGCCGGAGATTCGGATCTCCACAATCAATAAACCCCAGCGTACCCTAGGCAGGGGAAATCTGTAATGCGCCTGATAAGTGTGTGCGCATTCCCATTTCAATGGGGTGACGAAAAACACCCTACAGTACCAAGCTACAAACAGCCGCATTAACATTATAATCAAACATTACTAGTCATATTCTTTTTCTGTCTATTCTATCTCTGCTCATCTTTGGGACTTACCGAGCGATTGTTCGCTGACGACATTCCTTTTCTTCTTTCTTTGGAATGTTGTCAGGTGATTCGGACTCATTGGAGATCGAGCCCAGTACTGAGGACTTGGAGCAGTTTACTATCGACCCAGAGATGTAGGCACTTATACATATTTTTCATTTCAGTTATGCCATTGTTTAGGCATTGCTTTCTATTCACGTATTTACATTCCAGTTGTACCTGTAAAAGAATGTTTAATAAATAAAGTTGTTGATCAATTATATTCCTGTCTCTTGTGTGTATTTACTTTATATTGCTTAGATACGCTTAGCGTGTTTATTTTTGAGTAAATACGTAGCGGGCCTCGCCGCGTCCCCTTGCCGTACACCGGGAAGCGGGGAGTGACAAAGTTGCTTAAATCAATTTACGGATTAAAGCAGATATCGCAGAGTTGGAACATCTATTTTGATGTGGCAGTCAAAGAGTTTGACTTAATCAAAAAGGTAGATGAACTTTGTATATACAAGAAGCTTGTAGAGAGTAAGTTTGTCTTCCTCGTATTGTACGTGGATAACATACTCTTGATAGGAAGCGATGTTCCTATGCTACACTCAGTCAAGCTCTCCTTATCATAAAAGTTCTCCATGAAAGGTTTGGGTGATGCCTCCTACATCCAGGAATTTAGATCTATAGAGATAGATCTAAGAGGATATATCATACTTACTAGGTGTAGTGAGTAGGTGTCAATCGGATCCTGGGAAGAATCACTAGACAGCTGTGAAGAACATTCTTAAGTACTTGAGAAGCACTAAAGAAATATTCTTGGTGTATGGTAACGGTGAACTCCATGTAGAGTCCTTTACCGATTCGAGCTTGTAGAGTGATAAGGTCGACTGTGAGACAGTCTTGGGTGTTGTCTTTAACCTTAGTAGAGGGACAGTATGTTGGAAGAGTTTCAAGCTAGATACCTAGCAGACTCGACGATAAAGGCTAAATACATTGCTACCAACAATGCTGCCAAAGAGGCTGTCTGGATGGAGAAGCTCATGAGATGGACTTGGTGAGGTTCCTACCATTGTGATTACAATGGAGTTGTGGCTTTGGCCTAGAAACCCCAGTCCCATCAGTGATCCAGACATATTCTTAGACAGTATCACCTGATCAGGGAGATGGTTGATCTCCAGGAGATCAAGGTCAGGAGAGTTGACACGAAGAATAACGCGGCGTATCCACTCACAGAGATCATATCCCAGATACAATTTGAGTGATTTTGGGATGTTGGATATGAGATACCACAACAACCGGACTTAGTGCAAGTGGGAGATTGTTAGTTGTATATATGCCCTAAAATCCATTATTATACATGATTGTATATTATAATGGATGCTTGGATATATATAGGGAGGACTTTCTTGCTCGATATGATAGTATGCTATCTAGTTACTCTTTATCTTAACATGTTGACTAATATTGTGATACTGTCTTGCTCTCACATGTTGGTAAAGCTCTTAGGATGTGTACTTGACTATCAGGATTATAATGCAAATCATACTAGTGGAGCCAGGGTAGTCCACAAGTTCATCTTTTAATTGTTCCTAGTCGTGGGTGTATCAAGACGGGCATCGATATTCCAGAGTAAATTAGCGTATACATTTCTTGACCCATTTGATGGGCGATAGATGATCCCATATCCATTGGTGTTTGACATCAAAGATTGTATACGGGTGCTCAGTGGAGACTGGGTACACTGAACAAGACTTGCCGAGAACTCATAGATGGTATTATACCTAACATCAGATAGCAGTTCTCTGGTGACACTAGTACAGGTTAGTCTGTAGACCCGAGATCGTCATAGAGTCTTGTGTGATGCCTACTGTGCTTTGATTTCCACCCTACCATGTTCAAGAGAGCATGCAAACAGGTGGTTTTTGGGTACAGTCCCGAGTCACATAGAGGCAATGAGCGATAGGAGGGGTTTAGTCTTTCCCAGTATTGGGGGTTGATGTTGCGCTATGCTCGATTGGCTATAACAGGAAGTCCTTGGCCAGGGATGATACTGAGATTTAGTAGTAAGTGTTATCAGTAGTTTCTCGACCCGTTATGAGCCTTATATCGGCATGACTTATCAAGTTATTGGGGTCTGACGTTTACCACCCCCAGACTCGATATGCGACATATCAGACGAAGAGACCGGACTGTACAGTAGTGTCACTGTAACAACCCTATACTTTTTGTACAATTTTTTTCAAAAATACAGAAAGGGGTACTTGAGCCTTAGCACAAGTTATAAGTTTGATTTGTTTTTGAATAGCAAGAAAGAGCTTGTAGCTTATTGCTAAGACCTTGCACTGCTGAACCAAAGCACCAGAGTTCAAATCCCATCAACCACACATTATTATTTAAAATTCTTTTAATCTTTTAGAAGCCTAAGAGTCTACACGTGCACAATGCGTAAACTGAAGAGTCGCACATAAAAGATTAAAAGAGACGTGGCAAGGAGTCTACAGGCGCCGCCGGTCTGACTCGGGTAAAACCCTGAATTTCTTGAAGCCCTTGCAACCTTTGGCCTACCCCACTCCCCCTGCACTATTTAAATTTTCTGCAATTAACCAGAGAATTAAAATACCCCTTTTAATTTTTTTTAATGCAAATTAAATACAATTTTTATCACACCCTTTTATTACCTTAAATCCTAAGTTTTTCCTATAAACACCACACCTAAAATCACCCTCCTCACTTCCAAATCTCTGCCCAAACTCTCAAGAAAATTCCCAAGACTTTTTGTGTGCAAGTGAAGTTAACAAAGGGCGAAGCTTCGACGAACTTCCGACGATGATCCGAGGAGATTCTGACGACGAAACGACGCACCGGTGTTTCCCCAATCTTCCTTTTCTTCCTCTCTTGACTCTAATCCTGTAAGTCTCATTTCTCTCTCTCTTTCACTATTCTCAAATTCTTAACTCTTAAAATGTGTCGGAAGCGGAGTTATCCGGTTTCCTATTATCTTTTCTTTTAAAAATACAACATTTTCTTAATAACAAAGCTATAACTTTTGATATATTGTTTAGTAATCATTAACGAAGATAATAGAACAAGTTTGGTATCAAAATAATAATCATAGCAAGTTTTATTCTATTTTTACATTAAAATACCTTTATGCTGACATGCCGAGCTTCCTCGGCCTCCCGGCTCGTCTCTAAGCTCGTGACATGCTGAGCTTCTTCGGCCTCTCCTGATCAATCAAGAGCACGGATCCCATGTGTCCCGCAACGGCTCCGCGTATATCGCCAGGGCGAGATATCCGCCTCCCTACGATCCGTGTCCCACGCCGGCACATCCTTCCATTAATGGGCGTAATCCGCCATTGATGGGCGCATCCCGCCATTAAAGACGAGGATAACGCGGGGGCGTAACTGACGGCGGATATCCCGCACCTACTCGCTCCATACGACCCCTATATAAACCCTTTTCTCAGACGACTCAGGTAACGGGAATTTATCTCAATACGCCGCTACCTACACCTATTCCTCGGCTCTAACTTGATCGTCGGAGGGTCTTACGGTGGTCACCCACACCGGGACTTCTTTGCAGGTAGCTCGGTGTAACATTTCAGAAATATAAAAATATTATTTTTAGAAATTTAATATTAAAATAATATATTTCGCAAAAACTATTCGATTTCCGAATAGGGATTTTTCGTAAAATGGTATAAGTATATACCAATATTTGGAAATTAATTGGAGATTAAAATGATTTATTTATTTTAATTATATTTAACGGATTTTTGGAAAAATCCGTATTTTTATTCATTTTTTTCTTCCGTGACTTTTGCAACATGTCATGTGCATGTGTGCATGTGTGTGTGTTTGTGAGTTAGAGAGAATGAGAAAAGAATAGAAAGGAAACAAAGAGAAAGGAAAAGTGTGTGTGAAAAGGAGTTAATGAAAGAAAACAAAAGAGATGAGATATTTTGAGAATGAGGTGAGTGTAGGGGAGATATTATGAGTAAAGAGTGAGACTAAGAGAGAGAGAGAGAGCGCCTTGGCTGCCCATTCCCCATGGTTTCCTTCACCAATTTCTTCTTCTTCTTCTCCATTCACCTCACTACCTCATGCAACAATTCCAAATCCCTTCTCATAATCCTATGCACCCTTCACTAAAAACATGTACACACCCATTCCAAACCTTTAGAACAAATAAATTTCGGGTTTTGAAGACTTTGGGCAACTCAAGAAAGTTCTTTGGTTGCTATTAAGGTAATCCATACACTTTAGTTTAGAATTTACGTTAAATATCGTATTTTTAGTTAGAAATTGAGTTAAATAGGTTTGTGATTTTAGAAAATTACAAGTTGTTGTATAGTGGTCATTTGAGATGTAGTGAGTGTTTACAAGACCTTAGGGATTGATTCCATGGCCTGGAAATGAGTTTAGAATCCAAAATACGAAGTTAGAAATTTTCCGTGTCGGTTTTGTGACTATTGTAGCCTACAGGGAATCTGGGATGACCTGGGCTATTTAGGAGTTAAACAAACAAGTTCAGTGGCCTATATAAACCACTAGGAACCCACTGTAGAAGTACGAGCACGTTTGGGGCTCAGAGGGCCGGCGAGACCGGATTTGGGGGCCTTGTCGCCGGATTTCTAGTGGGCAATGGTGATGTTGTTTGGTTCTGTAGCTCACTTACCCCCTATACTACCCCACTGTATTGCTAATTTGGCCTGATTTTACCTGAACCAAAATCTGGGACCATTTTCCTTAGTTGTTGTTTATGTTTTGAGATATTTGAATTCACGTTATACGATTTGTGAAACCTTAAAGCCTATAGGGTATCTGGAGCTTTCTGGAATTTTTCCAAGAAAATCAAATAAGACCATTAACATAGATAGACCATTAGAAGACCACCACAGAAGTACGATAACGTTTTCTCCTCCTTTGGCGGCGAGCTCGGATCCTAGGGTATTGTCGCTGGACTTCCTTTGGGTGTTGGTGATGAGTTTTTGCCTGTATCTCCCTTATCCTATAAACTATTCCCTATACTTGTTTGTTTAGTCCAATTTGACCTGAGGAGAAATCTAGGAGTGCTTTCCTTACTTGCTGGTTTAGTGTCATGCGATATGTGATTTCGTGTTATGCGATTCGTGAAATCTTGGTTTTGGTTTTGATATTGAAATTGTGGTTTTAATAATTGAGATTTGAATTGATCGTTGGACGTTTATATGTCAACAGACGAGGGTTATTTGGTTAATTTTACATGCATAGGCTATAGGTTCTAACCTATAGGCAATCTATGTGCCGTATCGGTTTTCGGATATTAATTGTATTTTCGTTTCGATGTGTATTGATTGTAGGTACTTCACGTGGACTTCCGAGACGACGAAGCACATCGACTTCGGTTAAGCGAGGAGAATTGCGGTGAGTAGATTTATATCTACGGGGGAAGTTGGGTGGATGGCGTATAGCACCCCCGCAAATCTTAAATGAAAACCGATATATATATATTAGGGTTGTAGAAAACCTATATAGGATTCACGGATAGGATAACTAATGATGATTGATATGATAAAGTGAATCATGATAAGTATGAATCGAAAGAGAACAAGTGTGAGTTGATAGTGGCTTAATATGAGATCGAGATCGATGTGACTCGAGATTTATAAGATATGACGTATATGAACGATATAATTATGAGATTGATATAAACGTGAATTGAGAGATATGTGTATGATATATCTATATTGATGAGACGAATGAGTGATGTGACGTACGAGACTTTAGATCCGTACCCTCTATATTGTATAGGATAATAGATTCCCTATTCTGTTAATGTCACCGTACGATGGATTGCCGTACGAGATATGTTTTGCCGGATGATTGATTTGTGCTTGTGATTTGAGAATGTTAATTAGAGGACTATTGCCATATCGGATGTTATGAGGCGTGATTGCCAATGTAGAAGATATAGCCTAAACCATATCTATTCCAAACCGACGAATTGTATGCATCTTTAAATGGAAACCTCAAAGGACGTTACGGATTTTCAAATAATATTCCTTTCTTAAAATACCGTAGCTCCCACTTTCAAAATTACGATTCGTAACCTTTAAGTGACCGTATAATTCATAAGTAGTTAGATATACCCATTGATTCTTCATGTTAGGTGGGATATTACCCCAAGTGATGTATATACCTTGTTCCAGTATTTAGTGTTATATGATATCATTTGCTAGTACACCTGCACCATTACCGTTGATGGGCATGTTACACTTACACAGATTTGCCGGCTCACACACATTTTTCATCAGTAATTGCTATGTCACTTACACTGTAGAACAGCCACATCATGATATGATTCGTAACTGTGTAGTATATTCATTGTTCTGTACCATCACTTGACATGTTTGCATGATATAACCGATATGCTCTTATTACTACTCTATGTTGCATACATCGTACTTTGTGGTTATATGTTTGCATGATATAACTGATATGCTCTTATTACCACTCTATGTTGCATACAGCATACCTTGTGGTTATATGTTTGCATGATATAACCGATATTCTCTTATTACTACTCTATGTTGCATACATCGTACCTTAAGGTTATATGCTTGCATGATATACCGATATGCTCATATTATTACTCTATATTGCATACGTCATAATTTATGGTTATATGCATTGAGATGCAGTTTTCATGAGATTTCTAGACTTGAGAACCGTGGTTATATTTCGAAGGAAATGATGTATTATTTTAAAACCCGGTTTCTCATGATATGATATTTCGATGCGTCCACCATGAGTTTTCTCGATTCTGAGATTGATTTTCGAGACCTGATTCGAGGAGATGGATGATCCGTTTGCGGGTATATGGTGGACCCGGTATGGTACCCCTGGGGCAAGAAATGATTGTCGTGGTGTAGCCGATGAGCCTGGCAGAGGGAACACTACCTACCGGTGATTGTATAGAACTCGGCGGATATCTGGAGGATACCGACCAGAGTTGTGAGATGGATATGAGGGCCGATCTGAGCATGCGGTGCCTGAGATGAGATATATGAGGACCGATCTGAGTATGTAGTGCCTGAGGTATGAGGATTTACGTGTCGATGCTGGACACGGGTTTTCATGATGTTTCGAGTGTCGGTGTTAGACACTCAGGTTCCATGATTTTGATGTGTCGTTGATAGACACAGCTGGTTGATATCCTTATACATACATACATATATACTATGTTTTCATGATGTTTCGAGTGTCGATGTTGGACATTCATATTCCATGATATTGAGTTGTGTCATTGATAGACACGTAGATGTTATCCACCTATATTACAGGCATATGATGTCGGATGTTTATTTATATATGCTATGGGTATTGACTGGATTGTTGACATATATGCATTTATGGTCACCCTAGATATCATAGTATTACTTTAAGGATATAGTGACCTAGGAAATCGTTATTTTATTCGATTTCTGCTTGTTGATGTTTTTCTACTCACGAGTTGGCAACTCATCCCCGTTGTGCCACAGTTCTTGCAGGTTTGACCGCTTAGGATCAGTTGCGGTATTGCTGGCACACAGCTTCATCCAGGGTGTTTGCTTTGGTAGGTGGGACACTTATTTGATCGTGCCCACTCTTGTACCATTATATTTTATTGTATCTAGACAAACTCCATCACATCATATCAGAAACTAGTATTGTATATTGGTAGACCTAGTCAGACTTGGGTTTTATGCGAGACTTATAGCGATGGGTTGTGTTCGCTTCTTGAGTTGATGTCTTGCTTTCTTTAATTGTTCTTCTGGGTTGATCTTCGCCGTTGGGCGTCGTATACGTATTACTTGCATGGTTGTGTTTCTGCCAGTTGGCGTAGAGCTAGCTCACGCTTGGGGATGCCTATATATTGTTGTATATCTGTATTTGGATCAAAATATACAAGGGAGGTGCAGTCCGAATTTTGAAAAGACAAAATATGATTCATTATACCTTATTTCAAAACTGCACTCCACTATAAAAAAAGGGGGGGTTTAGATTTTCTGGGCTTCGGCTTACTTGATTTACGCTACACCTTTTGACGTTGTGTGATTTAAGTGCCAGTCACGAACTAAATTTCAGGTCGTGACAAAGTTGGTATCAGAGCGTTAGGTTTAATCTTGGTTTGAGTCTGAGTTTGACTATGCGGAGTCTAGGGCGTATATATTCCGGAACCTAGACTTGACCTTGCGGAACTTAGACTTGACGGGGGGTATTAGACCCAAACTTTCGTTTCATAGGTTAACCTTGATTGATGGAGTAGGTAGCTTAAGTAGAGTGACGTATCGTACATATGTTCCGCGGCATATTTACGATACGATACTCCACTTAAGAAACCTTAGGATATGCATTATCTTGAGATCTGTGATACTATTCGTTCCTTTGATCATATATCCATTTGGGATATGATGACTTCTTTCTTTCATGTGATTTATCTTCATCGATACCTGCTTGAGATTCCTGTCACCATGGTTTGAGCGCAGATTGAGCCGCTATTAGTGTTTCGATCAGGGCAAGCTCGTCATGGACGAGGACTGACCATTGTTGTTTTCTGGTGACATGGGGACGTGTAGGTATAGTGATGTGTTGTGATCTCTCGTTTGAGGCGAGTGTTTGGTTTTGCACCGGATGATCGGGCCATTGATAGAGGATGTCGGAACGAGAGGACTGTTGATGTATAGCTTACCTCAGAGATCGTGATGTTGTCTACTGTGCAGACAGATGACTCAACTGTCGCTGAGATTGATGGGATGTCATTTCCAGAGTTTATAAGCTGAAACTGCTGGAGCTTTCAGGGCAGAGATGTGACAGGAGATAGCTAGTCTATCTCGAGTGGAGCGACGGATATGGTTCGCCAGATTTGAGGTGCCGACGCAGGCTCAGATGAGTTGAAGAATTCCAATTGAAGGATCTTACTCAGATCTAGAATAGATCGATCAAGAGAGGACGCTGTTCGTCAGATGCTCCAATGTGAGATCGGTAAGTTGACCAGTTTCAGATAGAAGGACCTCACTAGATGGGTTGTGAGTTGATCGAGAACGGACGAATAAAGTGTATTACTCCGATGATTTGGACAAGTTCTCGAGGACGTGTTCAGCTAGATATCTTTCACAGAGTAATGAAGGTATCGAGTTCGTAATTTCAAGTCTGTGTGAGAGACTCCAGATTGACGGTAGCCGAGAATGAATTGCAATATGCATACAGCAAGAGATGACGTCGAAGTGGACGATAATAAAGACAAGTGGAACGAGAGGTTCGTGTGAGATGTTAACGAGCGGTTGTTACGCTCCATTGATGCTAGAGGATTGATATGTGTTCAGAGGCATTAGATACAGCCAAATTTCTAGATGAAAGCCGTGCTGAGGACACAGCTGTCCGGTTATGAGAGAAGAGTTAAGCAAGAGTGTCAACCTTCGTATAGTTCGGAATAGGTGAGATCGGAAGAAGCCGTGAGCAGGTTCTTTCTAGGACACCGCAGAGACAGATACTTGCACCAAGGATCAGTTATAGCGTGCGTATTTAGAGGGCCAGATGCCGCCGTCAGTAATGTGCCATCTGAGAGTGGTCATGTTGATCGGCCAAACAATGATCAAAGGAGTTCCACAGCGGGACCGTTTCGTTAGTATGCCTGACCAGGCCGACGAGCAGAAGGATAGTGAGATTGGTAATCCAAAGAAAACGAGAACCCAGAGACCGGAGACGCCAGACCGTGAGCAGGAGGCAAGTAGATGATCTTGCTATACCAGTTTGGACGCACCGGCATATTTTTCGATATTGTAGGAGGTGTACCTCAATGTCAGTTATTGCGATTTGTATTTTGTGATCCGAGTATCAAACTGTTATCACTTGGATTCGAGTTTCGATGATTGGGTTTCGTGATTTATATTTTGTGCACCATGGTTGCACCTATTGGAGATTTATATTGTGCACAGTTATTGCACTTGACTTGTGTTTTATACACCGCTACATTGAGATTATGATTTGTGCATATCTATTGCACTTGAGGTTGATTTTGTGCCTTGTTGCACGTACTTATGATTTTGGTGGATTTCGAGATTGTTGATTTGATTTTTGTGCGTGAGGTACGCACTCAATTTAATTTTGCACTCGGTATAGCTTATATATGCTTGTAGTGCATTGATATATGGTTTTGTGCACATAGTTGCACACGTTTATGATTTTATACACCTTGGCATGCACGGTGTTGTTTTGTGATCATTGAGATATTGATGAGTTTTCGTGCATTGTTGCACCAGATTGATATTTTTTTGCATTATTGCACTAGCTTGAGATTTTGTGGATTTGTTGCACCAGATTGGTATTTCGTGCATTGGTTGCACCGGAATTGTATTTCATGCGTTGTTGCACCAAATTGACATTTTCATGAGCGTCTGCACTTGATGTTCGTTATCGTGCATACTATTGCACTAGATGTTTTATACGGACCAGACGTACTTGATTTAGATTTTCGCGCATATTGGCCGCAGGATGTGAGATTTTTGTGCACACCGGATGCACTTGATGAGATTTTTATTCGTGCATGTTGGATGCACTTGATTGAGATTTTATTCGCGCATGTTTGATGCACTTGATGGAGACTTCATTCATGCATGGTTCTTGCGCTTGATTTGAGATTTTCATGCACTATATATGTATTTGATGTTGTTGTCGTGCACACCTGTTGCACTGGACAGATACTTTCGTGCACACCCGTTGCACTTAGTTTTGCATTAGAGCATATTTGTGGCATTTGTGTTGGATTGGATTTCCGTGCGCACCAGGCGCATGTGATATTGGATACGCCTTTTGAGGCTGATTTTATTTATGAGTTTTGCATTTTGATGATGGATACTATATTATATAGTAGCCGAGCATGACTGGTCTGAGGAAAGTACCTGAGTACTTTTGCATGCATATAAAAGTTTACCAAAGATTTTCAAAAAGGATCTATAGTCTCGCTATTTTTTACGTGTCCCCCCGTGACACGAAATTTTATAAAGAGAACCTTTAGGGATTTTCAAAAAGGGCAGGATTTATAAATTGAGCAAAACATATATAATTATATATTTACTACTTTACAAATGATCGTCTGCCACTTGTACCGTGAGCTACGCATAGCACGGGAATTTGGGAAAGATTTGGCATGAGTTATTCAGCTTTTTAAAATGGTTTTTACCAGGATGCGTACTATATACTTATTATGATTTGACTAGTACATTTGGATTTCAGTAGTGGAATTCGAGATTCGTATTTCCATTTTAACTCCGATAATTGTGTCATGCTTGACGGAGTTGATTATAGTTTTGTACTCGTTTTCATGCTCACATGATGCGCCGTGGTATTTGTATGTCTTCCGTGATTTCGGAACCTCGTTGATTTGAGCTAATTATTGAAATGTTTTAGTATTGGGAATTTAAATTTAAATTCGGGGACCGAAATTCTTTAAGGGGGGAAAACTGTAACATTTCAGAAATATAAAAATATTATTTTTGGAAATTTAATATTAAAATAATATATTTCGCGAAAACTATTCGATTTGCGAATAGGGATTTTTCGTAAAATGGTATAAGTATATACCAATATTTGGAAATTAATCGGAGATTAAAATGATTTATTTATTTTAATTATATTTAACGGATTTTTGGCAAAATCCGTATTTTTATTCATTTTTTTTCTTCCGTGACTTTTGCAACATGTCATGTGCATGTGTGCATGTGTGTGTGTTTGTGAGTCAGAGAGAATAAGAAAAGAATAGAAAGGAAACAAAGAGAAAGGAAAAGAGTGTGTGAAAAGGAGTTAATGAAAGAAAACAAAAGAGATGAAATATTTTGAGAGTGGGGTGAGTGTAAGGGAGATATTATGAGTAGAAAGTGAGGCTAAGAGAGAGAGAGAGTCTTGGCTGCCCATCCCCATTGTTTCCTTCACCAATTTCTTCTTCTTCTCCAATCACCTCACTACCTCATGCAACAATTCCAAATCCCTTCTCATAACTCTATGCACCCTTCACTAAAAACATGCACACACCCATTTCAAACCCTTAGAACCAATAAATTTCGGATTTTGAAGATTTTGGGCAACTCAAGAAAGTTCTTTGGTTGCTATTAAGGTAATCCATACACTTTAGTTTAGAATTTACGTTAAATATCGTATTTTTAGTTAGAAATTGAGTTAAATAGGTTTGTGATTTTAGAAAATTACAAGTTGCTGTCTAGTGGCCATTTAAGCTGTAGTGAGTGTTTATAAGACCTTAGGGATTGATTCCATGGCCTGGAAATGAGTTTAGAATCCAAAATACGAAGTTAGAAATTTTCCGTGTCGGTTTTGTGACTATTGTAGCCTACAGGGAATCTGGGATGACCTGGGTTATTTAGGAGTTAAACAAACAAGTCCAGTGACCTATATAAACCACTAGGAACCCACTGTAGGAGTACGGGCACGTTTGGGGCTCAGAGGGCCGGCGAGACCGGATTTGGGGGTCTTGTCGCCGGATTTCTGGTGAGCAATGGTGATGTTGTTTGGTTCTGTAGCTCACTTACCCCCTATACTACCCCACTGTATTGCTAGTTTGGCCTGATTTTACCTGAACCAAAATCTGGGACTATTTTCCTTAGTTGCTGGTTATGTTTTGAGATATTTGAATTCGCGTTATACGATTTGTGAAGCCTTAAAGCTTACAAGGTATCTGGAGCTTTCTGGGATTTTTCCAAGAAAATCAAATTAGACCATTAACATAGATAGACCACTAGAAGACCACCACAAAAGTACGATAACGTTTCCTCCTCCTTTGGCCGGCGAGCTCAGATCCTAGGGTATTGTCGCTGGACTTCCTTTGGGTGTTGGTGATGAGTTTTTGCCTATATCTCCCTTACCCTATAAACTATTCCCTATACTTGTTTGTTTAGTCCAATTTGATCTGAGGAGAAATTTAGGAGTGATTTCCTTACTTGTTGGTTTAGTGTCATGCGATATGTGATTTCGTGTTATGCGATTCGTGAAATCTTGGTTTTGGTTTTGATATTGAAATTGTGGTTTTAATAATTGAGATTTGAATTGATCATTGGACGTTTATACGTCAACGGATGAGGGTTATTTGGTTGATTTTGCATGTGTAGGCTATAGGTTCTAACCTATAGGCAAGCCATGTGCCGTATCGGTTTTCGGTTATTAATTGTATTTGTGTTTCAATGTGTATTGATTGTAGGTACTTCGCGTAGACTTCCGAGATAATGAAGCACATCGACTTCGGCTAAGCGAGGAGAATTGCGGTGAGTAGATTTATATCTACGGGGTAAGTCGGATGGATGGCGTATAGCACCCCCGCAAATCTTAAATGAAAACCAATATATATGACACTCGGCGTCCAATACTAACCCATTGAGATCCACACTCAACAACACCCAAACCAAATCCCAGCCGTCCAAGACCACCATCGTAGGATCGACGGAGGACAGCATCTGAAGGAGATCCTAACATCCATTAGTTGGCGCCGTCTGTGAGAACGAAAGACTTTTTTTGTTCCATCATAAAAGTTGATCTTCCGCCCTCGATCCAATGGCGAGCGACGACCGCAACGATTCGAATACGAGCCGCCACAACGAAGGCGGGAGTGGCTCACCTCCCCCTCCTAATGCCATCCATGTCTTGTCCGTCCGGATAGACAGGCTTACGACGCTGGTAGATGCCCTCGTCCGCGTTCAAGCGGCAGGCCCTACCCACCAGACCGTGGCTCCCCCTCCCTGGGATAACGACGTCCGCCGAAGGACGGACGGGCACACTCAAGCCCTTGATCTACCTCACCCTCATTACAGTGCTACCAAAGGCCGGCGGGCAGACTCCGGCCACCTTAACCTACACGCGGTGATTGATTCCATGACCCGCTGGGCGCCAGACAGCTCCACGCCACGTTCCCAGGGAAGACCGGGCCGTCGCTCCGATGCCCGTCGCGCATTCTCTCCCTCTGAGGAGGTGTCGGTCAGCTTGCCTACTTCCAGGCACGACCGACGCCCCCACTCTCACCGGGACCGTGCGAACGACGAGCACCGAAACTAACCGAGAAGAGCCTCTCCCGTGGATTTGAGACACATGATAGAGCGAAATTGAAGCCGCACCTTGGCGCAGACTCAGAGCAGGGGTAGCCACCACTCCGACTGTGCAGAATCCTCGGGATACCACCACCGACTCGAACCCTTCGAGAAGAAAATTGAGGGCATACGATGGGATAGCCATGCGTCTGGCGAAGGGGCCCGATACTCCACCGATTCACTGATGAAGCCCTTTATGGAAAAGCTGCTGGCTGAGCATGTCTCATCCAGGAACAAGTCGCTAAAAGTGGCCCTCTTCGAAGGGAAATCCGACCCGAAGGACCACTTCGACGCGTTTACGGCGGGCATGAGCTTCCAGGATAACTCTGACGCAGCCCAATGCCGAGCTTTCCCCACCACCCTGATCTGGGCTGGCCGGGACTGGTTCCGAGGAATCATGACACGCTCCATCTCGACCTTCGATAAGCTGGCCACCCAATTCCTCAGTCACTTCATCGGGAATCGATGGCAGAAGAGGACGGTCGACTACTTGTTCACCATCAAGAGCGGAGACAAAGAATCCTTCAAAGGATATGTCACCCACTTCTACAATGCGTCCTTGAGGTCCCCGAGCACCGTGATGAAACGGTCATTACAACGCTGAGGTCGGGTCTTAGGCACAAAGAGTGGCTCTGCTCTTTTGCATTAGCGCAACCTAAGACCATGGCCGAGGTCAAAACTTGGACCGAGCGAGAAATCCAACTCGAGTCCAAGGTGAACTCAAACCTGCCCTGAGCCGACTAGCCAGACAGAAAGAAAAAGGTCAGGGAGGAGAAAAAGAAGGTCGATCGTCCGAAGCCCTACTCCCCGAGGTTTCAAGAGTACACTCCCCTAAATAACTCTCAAACCGAGCTGTTGGAGGAAGCAAAGGGTGAGAGGTTCTTAAAGCTCCCGCCAGTCACCCAAAGGGCAGGCAAACGCCTCCGCGGCCCATACCGCGCATTCTTCTGGATGCAGGGCCACCCAACTGAAAACCGCAAACAACTCCGTGACTACATCGAGAAGTTGATCCGCTCAGGACACCTGGCGAAATACCTATAGGATAAGCGACAGGTGGACCAGGAGAACAAGGACCAAACCCCTCCCAGGGAATTAACGATCGGCCACATCATGGTCGTTACCTCAGATCAAGTTCGGGAGAGCGGGGGAGATCGTTGCCCCCGGCCTTACAACGCTGAAAAGCTCAAGTTATATAAATAAGAAGAAAAAATGTACCTTCGTTTGGAATAATATAATTCCTGTTGGCGTTTGAAAGTCTACTTTAACACCACCATGAGCTTCTAGAGGCATCAAGCATGCCACATTTTAATTTTTATTAGGTGCTAAGTTAGACCAACAAGATCATTACTAGATTATTAGGGTTTGCATTTGTGATGTTATTAAACCAAGAGAAGAAAAGAGCATACAACCTTTGTAGTTCGAGTCTTTCTCTTCTAAAGCTCTGGGTTGAAGTCCACGCGACCCTATAAGGTTCCACTTCGAGTTGAACGACCCTCCTTCATGATCTTCGTGCCAAAGACGATCCACCCAAAGTCTCTCTAGCCCAAGCTAACTCTACCCTAAACTCCTTTAGTGTAGCAAACACACCACACCAAATTACTAGTTTGGTGTGGGATGGTGAAGTAGGGGATATTAAAAGCTCACAAAATTGTGTTCAAGCTTCATGATTCACATCTCATGTGAGAGTTGAAGCTTAAACCATGACATTTGAGGAGGAAGATGAAGCTAGAGAGCAATTATGGGAGCAACTCAAGATAAATGGCTAAGTGTTTAGAATGAGACTAGAATGAATGGAAACTCTTGACCCCCACTCATTCAAGCATGAAATTTTGCAATATAAAATTGCAACCATGCTTGAATAGTGAGTCAAGATGAATAAACTATGCATAAAGCCCATGCTTGCAACTATACTATAATTTTCCACCTCTTTTCTATTTTTCTCAAAAATAGAAATCATGTCATTCTTCATTATATATATATATATATATTAATATATATAATGAAGAATAATTAGTGAGCTAATGATATTAGTTAAGATATAATTATATCACATATAATATATATCACATTATTAAATCAACACTTAATTTAATAATCCGGTTATATCACATATGACCGACTAATATCATTCATCCGTATATCACATTATCAAATCAACACTTGATTCGACAATCTGGTTATATCACATATAATCAAACCGATAACAGATAACTGCCAGATTACAATACGGTATCACATACTCATATTTAATCAGGCCCACGCACATATCAACATATGTGCCTACTTCGTTTCGCTCGAACCAGGAAACTTCTGTATGGGACTCTAAAGACTCGTCAATACGCCGCAGTAGGTGATGATCACATCAATCACCTACAAGCCGTCAGCGGTACTAGCTGGATGTAAAGGCTACCCGGGTATTGAGCGATATGAAGATCAACAAGCAAGCTCGTCCATACTCTCCATGAAGCTTATCAGTAACACTACCGTACAGTCCGGTCTCTTCGTCTGATATGTCGCATATCATGTCTAGAGGTGGTAAACGTCAGTCCCAATAACGTGATAAGTCATGCCGATGTCTGGACTATAACGGTTCGAGAAACCACTGATAACTCTTATCAGTAAATCTTAGCAGCAGCCCTGGCCAGGGACTTCCAGTTATAGCCAATCGAGCACAGCACAACATCAACTCTTAATACCGGGAGAGACGAAACCCCTCATATCGCTCATTTCCTCCATGTGACTCGGGACTGTATCCAAAATCCACCTGTTTTCACGACTCCTTTGAGCCGTGGTAGGGAGGAAATCAAAGCACAGTAGGAGCCACACAAGACTCTATGACGATCTCGGGTCTACAGACTAACCTGTACCAGTGTCACAGAGGACTGCTATCTGACGATAGGTATACTACCACATAGGAGTCCTCGGCGAGTCCTGTTCGGTGTACCCATTCTTCAATGAGCACATGTGTACAATCTTTGATGTCACACACCAATGGTTGTGAGATCAACCATCGCCCTCTAAGAGACAAGAAACGTACACACTAGTCTACATTGGAATATCGATGCCCTGGTCTTGATATTCCCACGACTAGGAACTGATTAAATGATGTACTTGTGGACCACCCTGGCCCCACTAGTATGATCTCATCATAGTCCTGGTAGTCAAGTACATATCCTAAGGGCTTTATCAACATATAAGAGACAGACAATATAAATACCAGTCTACATGTTAACATAAAGGTAACCTGATAGCATACTATCATGTCGAGCAAGAAAATCCTCTATATATATGTCCAAGCATCCACTATATCATCAATAATGGCCTCTAGGGCATACATATTACTAACAGTTTAGTTATGTCCATAGAATGTACGAAGAGAAGAAAAAAAGAGACAATACACTACTGCCAAAAACATTGTTTATTTATTAATTAAAGGGTATTATGGGCTTCCCGGCCTTACAACAATTACAATAGAGGGGACGGGGATCAAGGAAGCACTGTTGATGGTACTCCGAGGAAATCTCCTATAGTCGAGCCTGAGCTTCCTCTACCCGCTCCTTCTTACGGTGCCCGCGGACCCTAGATGTCACGGAAGCGCCGGGGACCCCATCCGCCGGACCGGAGGAAACGATCAGCCTTTTCTGGAAACACTCCAGAAGAAGAACCACTGATCGCTCCCGTCTGCTCTGTGAGATCAGGCCGAGGTGATAGAGTGTGTGCACCTTGTCAAGAATCCCGTCCCTCAGCTGCGGAGACAGGGCGTTGTGCAGACCCGGAACATCCTCCAGATTGCATAAAGAAACACTTGGAGGAGAGTAGAACGCCAGGGAAGTAGGCGACCAAAGTGTCCCTCCACTCGGTCTATCACCGTCTCGTACGTCTGCTTGGAGCGATCGGGGCAGTAGAGGTATAAATCGTCATGGGAGATGATCTCCCTGATGAGGAATATGTGCCCAGACATCTTCGAAGGAACGCAAGATTGAGAGGAAACTAACACCCACTCAAGGATGCACCTTCAGCATTTATAGCTTCTACAAAATCTTCCAACGGTCGAAATTTACTTATGCAGTAACGCGAATCACGGGATGTCTCAATTTCCCGATATAGAACTGCCACGTGTCGGCCATGCCGGTCTTCACTAGCGGCTATGCGGCCTTCAAAAAGTTGAACAATGCCCACACCCTCGCCTATGCGGACCGCAGAAGGTTGAACGTCGCCTAATGAAGACGCAAGGAAGTCTCGAAAGCCCTCCTCTCGAGGCCACCGAGCAACTTCCTGCTCGGACTATCCCTAGAAGGTAGCTTCCTGCCCAACAACGCTAAGGATCTAAAGCCCTCATTACGAGGCCGCCGAGCAATATCCTGCTGGCCCATCTGCAGCGGGTAGCTTCCTGCCCAACTACGCTGTGGATCGAAACCCTCCTCTCGAGGCCACCGAGCAGCTTCCTGCTCGATCCATCCCTAGTGGGTAGCTTCCTGCCCAACAACGCTAAGGATCTAAAGCCCTCATCATGAGGTCTCCGAGCAATCTCCTGCTGGCCCATCTGCAGCGGGTAGCTTCCTTCCCAACAATGTTGTGGATCTAAAGCCCTCCTCGCGAGGCGACCGAGTAGCTTCCTGCTCGGTCATCCACCAACGGGTATCTTCCTGCCCAACTACGCTGTGGATCTAAAGCCCTCCTCACGAGGCGACCGAGTAGCTTCCTGCTCGGTTATCCACCAACGGGTAGCTTCCTGCCCAACTACGCTGTGGATTGAAGCCCTCCTCTCGAGGACACCGAGCAGCTTCCTACTCGGTCCATTCCTAGAGGGTAGCTTCCTGCCCAACAATGCTAAGGATCTAAAATCCTCTTCACGAGGTGGCCGAGCAGCTTCCTACTCGGTCCATCTGCAGCGGGTAGCTTCCTTACCAACAAACGCTGTGGATCGAAAGCCCTTCTCATGAGGCGGCCGAGCAATTTCCTGCAGGCCCATCTGCAGCGGGTAGCTTCCTGCCCATCAACGTTGCGGATCTAAAGCCTCCTCACGAGGCGACCGAGCAGCTTCCTACTCGGTCCATCTGTAACGAGTAGCTTCCTGCCCAACAAACGCTATGGATCAAAAGCCCTCCTCGCGAGGCCGCCGAGCAATTTCCTACTGGCCCATCTGCAGCGGGTAGATTCCTACCCAACAAACGTTGTGGATCGAAAGCCCTCCTCGTGAGGCCGCCGAGCAATTTCCTGCTGGCCCATCTGCAGCGGATAGATTCCTACCCAACAAACGCTGTGGATCGAAAGCTCTCATCGCGAGGCCACCAAGCAGCTTCCTTTCTAGTCCATTCCTAGTGAGTAGCTTCCTGCCCAACAACGCTAAGGATCTAAAGCCCTCATAGAGAGTCCACCGAGCAGTTTCCTGCCCGGTCTATCCCTAGCGGGTAGCTTCTTACCCATCAACACTAAGGATCTAAAGCCCTCACCAAGAGGCCACCGAGCAGACTCTTGTTCGGCTCGTCCATGTGGGGTAGGGTTCCTGCCCTAAGAAAAGATGGATCCAACGCTCTCATCAAGTAATAATCAGTCAACGCCGACCTATTCTAACTTAGCTGTTTTTCGATTCATGCTAAATGAACGATCGCCACCTCGACTCTGGGGAACAGGAGGGTACCGACTTTCCTACACTTGGCTGTTACTCGATTTACACTCAACGCACGATCGTCACATAAAAAGTCCGGACACCAACCCACGACCTAACACTCATAGGATGAGACTATTGACGAGCTAAATATACTTGTAGAATGAAAACTGGGTAAGAAAAGTATGACGAGCTAAAATACTCAAAGGAGACATTCGAGAAGAAAAAAGAGGCTCAAAATTATTTATGATAAAAATAAGCACAAGGTATTCTGGGCTCCCCAGCCTTACAAAAGTGCTCGGAGGCTTACAAAATTTTGGAAATAAAAACAAAAACGCCCGAGGGAAGAAAGCTCAGGCCGCAGGCTCCGCAAGGATCTCGCCCTGCTCGACGCTGCCCTCGGGGGCCGGAGCTTCAGTCTCTAGGATAGATTCGCCCCCTGCGGCTACCTCAGCACCAACCCCCTGCGGCGCATCCTCGGAGAGATGATACTGAGCGCGGAGCTCATTGTCGGCGAATTCCGGCTTCAACGCCTGTAACAACTCCATTTTTAGTGTACATAAATTTGCTTTAAATTTAAAGTATACTTGGAGTATTTAATGTTGTTGTTATTACTTTAAGTAATTAATTAGCTCCATAATTACAAGAAGGAGCTTGTAGCTCATTGGTAATACCTTGCACCGCTGAACCAAGCCACCAGAGTTCAAATCCCATACCCCACATTATTTTTAATATTGATTTTTTTAAAACCTTTAGAATACCAAGGGTTTACACGTGCATATCTCACAAAAACCCCATTACACCCAAAAATGTAACATTGCCAGAGGTTAGATGAACCGTCGGGGGGGGAGGATCCCGGCCGCCTGACTCGGCCGAGAATCAGCCAAATCGGCCTCGACTCGGCCAACTCAGTCCTCCGACCGAGTCACAGACGAGTCGGCCGATTCCGGCGACGACCCCAACATGAAAATTGTGTCTTTTCATATTCCCTACACACCTGCAAAATTTTAGCCTCAGAACATTGCCAGAACTCTTTTAAAACCCTAATTACTTCACTTTTAATACATTTTTATTACATTTTATCATATTTTTATTTTAAACTTTTCATCTACCCTAACCCTATAAATACACCCCTACCCTCTACCCTCTCACCTCTCACCCCAAAACTCTGAGCCAACTCTCTAAAAATTTCCAAGAAACTCATGTACTTTGAAAACGAGCACGAAGCGAAGCTACGGCGAAATTCCCGGCGAACTTCCGGCGATCATTCTAGGAGCTCTCGGCGACGAAGCTACGCACCGGCGATTCCTCTCCTTACATCTTACTCCCTTGGTTGTCCAAAACCTGTAAGTCCCATTTTCTATCTTTCTTTTCTATTCTAAAAAATACGGATTTACAAAACCCGACGGAATCGGAGCAAATCCGATTTCCGATTCGGTTTCTTATAAAATTTCACTTCTCGTTAATACAATTATGCTTAAACTCTCTCATGTTGACTATTAACACTAATCAACCAAATTGATCAAGTTTTATTTCATCAAATGATGGCTATTTCAATTTATCGTATTTTTCACTTAAATACCACATTGTTTCAATTCTACATTTAACTCCATTAAACTTGCTATACCTTTAAGTAGACCACGAGGTAATGACCTACCTCCTCACACACTCATATGCAACATAACACGATACCCTCGATAACTTAGAATACGGGAAAACAAACATTTTCATTTAAATACCCTTTACTTAATAAAACCATTTCTAAAAGATTTAGTATTAATACATCTTTACAAATAAATAACCTTTGAGCTAATAATAAAAATATCTAGACTCAGCCAATTAAGGACTGTCGCACTCATTAGGACAGAGGAAGGTTGTGGGCATTCAGTCGTTTATCTAAACCTGACTTTGTGGTGTCTAGGCTAGACAAGTGAGAAATGAAACTTTAAAAGGCCCGTCTCACGGTTATTCGTGAGCGGATCCCTCCTTTCTTCACTTGTACTTACCTGACCACAATTGGCGGTGAAGAGGTGATTTGAGGTATCTCACAACTTGTCGCTTGGGACCAGTTAGGAACAGTCTAATTGACTTAGGAGACCCGAGAACATAAAATACGGGGAATTAACATCTTTACAAATAAATACCATTTACTTAATAAAACCGTTTTCTAAAAGATTTAGTATTTATACAAATCTTTGCAAAGCGCCGCTACAACCCATTTTGGGGAACTCGTTCGGGATGGTGCGGATTATCGCACATCCTTAGGCTTAGTAGTGCGAGATTTAGACCTCTGCAAGGAGCATTCGGTCTCGAAAGATTTAAAATACGACATCTTAAGAAAATGAGATTTTTAGAATACAAAATATATATTAAAATTATTTGTGTATAAAAATATGTATATTTATCATTAAAATACCTATTTTGTTATAATATAAATATTCCAACCCTTTTCAAAAATCACAAGAATCAATATTACACTAAAATACCATAAATTCCATACAAAACCAATATTACAAATAAATACCATTTATTATGAAATTAGGATATTTCCACTAGAAATATCATAATATAAAATCTACATTCATTGCAACTCTAAAGACGATTAATAAATACTTGGGGTGTATTTTGAAAATTTTTATAAAAGTATTTTTACATAAAACCCCCTCAAGTTCTATAATTTACCCTAAGGACCCTAGTAAATATAGGTTTAAGCGGGACCAATCTCTTGAGCCTCAGGGAGCCGGAGAAGTGGGTGCTTGCTTATCTAAGGTAAACAACTTAACAACGGTGTTATCAATACGGTAATCGTCTTTGAAAAAGACACGAAAGGTTACCGATAACATCAAAACAATCAGGAGTTCAATTTACTTTTCTAATAGTCTGACTCAGATGGGTCTCATTATAATCTAACTTGAATATGATTCAAGTATAATCTACAATTTACAATCTATAAATTACAATATTACAATTCAATATGAATCCATGAATCCATTATTCCATATATTCAATCTATCAGCTTGACTGAACCGAACCATGGATATACATCCATTTACATGATTCTCCAATTACATCCGTTTACTGATATTATGGTTTTGGTCAGTCATCCAACTATACAATCTATACAATACAATACAATCAAAACACTACGGGGTTTAAGGGGTAGATTGGTACGGAAGGTGTTAAAAGTGGCACGAGACGGTAAGATTAAGACAGCTAACCTATATTTCGTTATTGTTGTACCGTGGCTTAACGGTTCCTTGTACATTCCGTTTGCACTGGTCTCTAGTATATAGAGACCCCTCTCGTATACACTGGCATCCTTCTGTACTAAGCTACAAACAACAGCGTTAACACAATATTATAACAATATAATACAACTTTAAAAGATACATTCTTATTCTATCTATTCTACTTTCCTCTTATCTTTGGGACTTAACGAGCGATCTGTTCGCTGACGACATTCTATTTCTTTTTTCTTTGAATGTCGTCAGGTGATTTGGACACGTCAGAGATCGAGCCAACTGCAGAAGACTTGGATCAGTACAGCGAAGACCCTGAGCTCTAGACATTGTACATTTTCTATTCAATACCTTTAATTTCCTGTCATGCCATTGTTTAGGCATCACTTTTATTTCAGTTGTATTTCCTTTTCATGCATTGTACAAAAGAATGTTAATAAATAAAGTTGTTGTTTTTATTATACCTTGTCTCTTGTGTATATTTTCTTTTATATTGCTTAGTTACGCTTAGCGTATTTGCTTCTGAGTAAATACGTAGCGGACCAATCGCGTCCCCTTCACCGTATACCGAAAAGCGGGGCGTGACAGGTTTTGTTGGTGGCCCATGCAGGTCAGAGCTGTATAGAACCATACTATGCAGTTCTGTTCTGCGTGAACAACCTAAGCAATATAACACAAGAACCAGCAACTAAAACATTCTTTACAATTCATGTTCCTTGAATCTTATCATTTCATGTACTTTGAATCTGTCCTAACCCAAATTTTTCTTCAAGATTATGGATTCCCCGAACAACACCAGCACCAATGTCAACAACACACCTCCACCACTACCACTCACACCTGTCGTCCCTGCTCCGATCAACGAGCAGACGGTTCTACTTGAGGCAATCCGAAGTCTTCTAGAGGGACAGCAGCTGCAGACTGCTCTCTTAATGAACCGTCCCGAGGCAGAAGCACCTGGGGTGAAGCAATTCAGGGCTTTGCACCCCAAACAGTTCTCAGGAAAAGAGAGCCAACTGGAAGCTGAGGAATGGGCTCAGAGTATCGAGGATGATCTGGTAGCGGCACAAGTGCCAGAAGTAGCTTGGGTTCGTGTGGAAAAATTACAGCTCACGGACAATACTCGAAACTGGTGGAAGGCGGAAGAAAGCCGTCTTGAACAACCCATCGAATGGAAGACTTTCTGTGACATATTCGACGCTAAGTACTTCCCTGAGACTGCCAGGTTCGACATGGAACAGCAGTTCATCCATCTGCAACAAGGTTCGATGTAGACCAAGTCGGTAGATGAATATGACGCTGAGTTCACCATGCTTAGTCGGTAAGATATGTCACAATAGTTCAATTTTTAAATATCACATACTACACAGCCAACACAATCCTTTAAACAGATTTGCGGCACACTTGATACCGACGGACGAGATCAGAGCCCATCGATTTCAACAAGGTTTGGATTCGAAGATCCAGGCTGCACTAGCCACATGAGATTTTTCGACTCATGAATTGGCTCTGAAAGCTGCCCGCCGTTATGAGGCAGTGGTAAAGGCGAGGGGAAGACCTCAATCTGCAGTAGTTAAACGCCCTGTCAACCAGATGACAGGAGGAGCCTCGTCCAGGCCACCTTTTGTGCCAAGGCGACCCGGAGTACCGAACCATTGTCCCAGCCCAGCCTTTTATACCTACTGCAAGAGAACTGGACATATGATGAAAGACTACCGGTGAGCCAACCGTCTTTGCTTAGTCTGTGGCTCAGCTGCTCATGATATTGGGTCTTGTCCGCATAGACAAAATCCAATTGCTGCAAACAGGCAAGCAAACAATTACCCACAGCGCCCAGCCATCCAAGCCCCTGCTCCAAGACTTGCACTACCTGCACCACCCAGAGGACCACAAGCTACACCACCTCCTCGTCAGTTCCATCAAGCTTAAAAGAATGTTCAGAGGAATGCTCCTCAGGCCAGGAGGAATGCACCAAGGCGCCAGACTTTCACGATGACAGTGGAAGAAGCTGAGGCCACTGGCCAAGTTATCACTGGTAAACTTTTCTTCTCAAACTTTTCTTTCAGTCTTGTTTATCTACATACTTTCCTTATACCTAAAACATATTCCTCATACCTTAGGTACAATATTAGTATCCTCAATACCTGCACTAGTACTATTTGATACTGGAGCATCTCACTGCTTTATATCGCAACGGTTCGTCCGAACCCATGCGATTCCAGTCTCACCGCTTGTATCCAGCTAGAATGTCAGTTCAGGAAATGGCATTCTAAAGGCAACCATGGGATACAGCTTTTGTCCAGTAGTCGTCTGCAGCAATTTTATGCTGACTTCAAAGTGCTGGACATACCGAACTTCGATGTGGTTCTAGGTATGGATTGGCTTGGAACTTTTTATGCTACCATCGACTGTCGTCAAAGGAGGGTAGTATTCGAGATTCCAAACCAGCCGGTCTTCTATTTCAAAAGCAGAGACCGTACCCTGGAGCCAAGTACCTACAAAGCGAAGCCAAAGGAAGCAGTAGTTGCAGCAGCTCAAGCGGAGGAAGAATCAAGACCAGATGTGGTTAGAGAGTTCGACGACATGTTTCCTGATGATATATCAGGTTTGCCTCCCAATCGAGCTCTTGAATTCAGCATTGATTTAGTACCAAGAGCACAACCGGTGATCAAAGCACCTTATTGTTTAAGTCCGGAAGGTTTGAAGGAAGTTCGAACACAGTTGGACGAATTACTGGCGAAAGGATGGATTCGTCCCAGCACTTCAAGTTGGGGATCACCTGTACTACTTGTGAAGAAGAAGAAAGGTTCATACAGAATGTGCATTGATTACAGAGCCTTGAACGAAGTCACTATAAAGAACAAGTATCCACTCCTGCGCATCGATGATTTATTCGATTAACTAAGTGGATCTTGTATTTTCTCTAAATTGGATCTTCGTTCAGGTTATCATCAGGTGAAGGTCAAGGAAGCTGATATTCATAAAACAGCTTTCAGAACTCGCTATGGACATTACGAATTTCTAGTGATGCCATTTGGAGTGACCAACACACCAGCAATATTCATGAACCTAATGAATCAAGTTTTCCGGGAGTACTTAGACAGGTTTGTTGTCATCTTCATCGACGACATCCTGGTGTATTCTAAGAGTCGGAAAGAACATGCCGAACACCTACGAATTGTCCTGGAAACTCTTCGACAACATCAGCTCTATGCCAAGTACAGCAAGTGCGAGTTTTGGCTAAAGCAAGTAGGTTTTCTTGGACATATCGTATCAGGAGAAGGAATTTCTGTAGATCCATCGAAGGTTTCAGCAGTCAGCGGATGGCCTACACCAAAGTCAGTGAAGGTCATTCGGAGTTTCTTGGGTTTAGCTGGATATTACAGAAGGTTCATTGAAGGATTTTCGAAGATACCAACACCCCTGACCAAGCTCACACGTAAAGATGAAGAATTTGTGTGGTCAGAAGCATGCGAACAAGCTTTCATAGAACACAAGTCAAGGTTGACATCAGCACATATTCTATTAATACCGGATCAATCTAGAGGATTCGAAGTGCATTGTGATGCATTCGGTAAGGGATTAGGATGTGTTCTACATCAGCACGATAAGGTTGTGGTTTATGCTTCAAGACAGCTGAAGATTCATGAGCGCAATTATCCGACGCATGATCTGGAGTTGGCAGCCATCATCTTTGCTCTCAAGATTTGGCGCCACTATCTACTTGGTGAACGAGTGAACATATACACAGATCATAAGAGTCTGAAGTACGTGTTTACTCAGAAGGAGTTAGATATGCGACAGAGAAGATGGTTAGAACTCATGGCGGACTTTGACATCAACTTGCAATATCACCCAGGGAGGGTGAACGTGATTCCTGATGCTCTTAGTCGTCAACCTTTATCAATGAATCTTACTGCTCAGTGGAAGCTTCAACAAGACTTGAATCAGATGGAGATTGAAGTAGTCATGCCGGGTAATGCTTCAAATTTGATGAATTTACAAGTTTAATCAACCATTGTCAATCAGATCAAAGAAGCTCAAGCAAGTGATGCTAAATTGCAAAAGATCATAGAACAATTGGAGAATGGACTCAGAACAGATTTCATCATCCATGAAGACGGATCTTTGAGATACAGCAGCAGATTGTGTGTACCAAAAGGTCCTGTTCGGGAAGAGTTAATGAAAGAAACTCACAGCTCTCCCTACTCAGTATACCCTGGAGGTACCAAAATATACAAAGATCTATGTCAGAATTATTGGTGGTATGGAATGAAGCGTGAAGTATCCAGAAGCGTCGCAAAATGCTTGGTGTGTCAGCAAGTAAAGGCTGAATATCACAGGACTGCTGAATTACTTCAACCGTTACCAATCCCAGAATGGAAGTGGCAACACATCACGGTGGATTTTGTGACTGCTCTTTCTCGCAGCACAAAGGGTAACGATGCCATATTGGTCATTGTGGATCGACTCACAAAATCGGCTCACTTCATCCCATTTCGAGTTGGCCAATCAACTGAGACACTAGCAAAGAAGTACATGGAGGAAATTGTGAGACTTCATGGAGTGCCGGTCTGCATTGTCTCCGATCGTGACACCAGATTCCGATCGCAATTTTGGCAGAGTCTGCAAGCAAGCTTGGGAACAAGTCTGAACTTCAGCACGGCTTATCATCCACAAACCGATGGTCAGTCTGAGCGAACTATTCAGATCTTAGAGGATATGCTCAAAGCATGTATGTTAGAATTCAAAGGATCGTGGGAAGATCACCTATATCTTGTGGAGTTTTCGTACAAAAACAGCTACCAAGAAAGCATAGGAATGGCACCTTTTGCAGCATTTATGGAAGGAAGTTTCGATCGCCATTAAGTTGGGATGACATCGGAGATAGGGAACTTCTTGGACCAGAGATGATAGTAGCGACCGTTGATGTGGTTCGTACTATCAGGGAAAGGATGCGCATAGCCCAAGATCGACAGAAGTACTGGGCTGATGCAAAGAGATGACACTTGGAGTTCCAGCCAGGAGATCACGTATTCTTGAAGATATCTCCGAACCGCGGAGTGATCCGATTTGGAAGACGGGGTAAGCTAAGTCCGAGATACATTAGACCGTTCGACATACTCGAACGAGCCGGTGAAGTGGCATACCGCTTAGCGCTTCCACCCTCATTGGAAGGAGTGCATAATGTATTCCACATATCCCAACTCAGAAGGTATGTGAGTGATCCCAGCCATGTTCTTGATCATTCCGAGCTCACTATACAGCCCGACTTGTCTTGTGAGCAACAGCCTGTGGAGATCCTGGACAGAAAAGTGAAGACACTTCGGAATAAGAAAGTTAACTTGGTCCGAGTGATGTGGAGGAAAGACACTCCAGGAGAGTCCACTTGGGAAAGGGAAGATGAAATGCATACAAAATATCCTCACTTCTTTGTAAACTAGTCCTCAAATAAAAGTTGTAAATTTCGAGAACGAAATTTTTGGAAGGAGGGTAGACTGTAACAACTCCATTTTTAGTGTATATAAATTTGCTTTAAATTTAAAATATACTTGGAGTATTTAATGTTGCTGTTATTATTTTAAGTAATTAATTAGCTCCATAATTACAAGAAGGAGCTTGTAGCTCAATGGTAATACCTTGCACTGCTGAACCAAGCCACCAGAGTTCAAATCCCATACCCCACAGTATTTTTAATATTGATTTTTTTAAAAACCTTTAGAATACCAAGGGTTTACACGTGCATATCTCACAAAAACCCCACTACACCCAAAAATGTAACATTGCCAGAGGTTAGATGAACCGTCGGGGGGGATCCCGGCCGCCTGACTCGGCCGGGAATCGGCCAAATCAGCCTCGACTCGGCCAACTCAGTCCTCCGACCGAGTCACGGCTGAGTCATGGCCGAGTCAGCCGATTCCGGCGACGACCCCAACATGAAAATTGTGTCTTTTCACATTCCCTACACACCTGCAAAATTTTAGCCTCAGAACATTTCCAAGACTCTTTTAAAACCCCAATTACTCCATTTTTAATACATTTTTATTACATTTTATCATATTTTTATTTTAAACTTTTCATCTACCCTAACCCTAGCCTAACTCTATAAATACACCCCTACCCTCTACCCTCTCACCCCAAAACTCTGAGCCAACTCTCTAAAAATTTTCAAGAAACTTGTGTACTTTGAAAACGAGCACGAAGCGTAGCTACGGCAAAATTCCGGCGATCGTTCTAGGAGCTCTCGGCGACGAAGCTACGCACCAGCGATTCCTCTCCTTACATCTTACTCCCTTGGTTGTCCAAAACCCGTAAGTCGCATTTTCTATCTCTCTTTTCTATTCTAAAAAATACGGATTTACAAAACCCAACGGAATCGGAGCAAATCCGATTTCCGATTAGGTTTCTTATAAAACTTCACTTCTCGTTAATACAATTATGCTTAAACTCTCTCATGTTGACTATTAAACACTAATCAACCAAATTGATCAAGTTTCATTTCATCAAATGATGGCTATTTCAATTTATCGTATTTTTCACTTAAATACCACATTGTTTCAATTCTACATTTAACTCCATTAAACTTGCTATACCTTTAAGTAGACCACGAGGTAATGACCTACCTCCTCACACACTCATATATAACATAATACGATACCCTCGAGAACTTAGAATACGGGAAAATAAATATTTTCATTTAAATACCCTTTACTTAATAAAACCATTTCTAAAAGATTTAGTATTAATATATCTTTACAAATAAATAACCTTTGAGCTAATAATAAAAATATCTAGACTTAGCCAATTAAGGACTGTCGCACTCATTAGGATAGAGAAAGATTGTAGGCATTCAGTCATTTATCTAAACCTGAGTTTGTGGTGTCTAGGCTAGACAAGTGAGAAATGTAACTTTAAAAGGCCCGTCTCACGGTGATTCATGAGCGGATCCCTCCTTTCTTCACTTGTACTTACCTGACCACAATTGGCGGTGAAGAGGCGATTTGAGGTATCTCACAACTTGTCGCTTGGGACCAGTTAAGAACAGTCTAGTTGACTTAAGAGACCCTAGAACATAGAATACGGGGAATTGACATCTTTACAAATAAATACCATTTACTTAATAAAACCGTTTTCTAAAAGATTTAGTATTTATACAAATCTTTGCAAAGCGCCGCTACAACCCATTTTGGGGAACTCGTTCGGGATGGTGCGGATTATCGCACATCCTCGGGCTTAGTAGTGCGAGATTCAGACCTCCGCAAGGAGTATTCGATCTCGAAAGATTTAAAATACGACATCTTAAGAAAATGAGATTTTTAGAATACAAAATATATATTAAAATTATTTTTGTATAACAATATGTATATTTATCATTAAAATACCTATTTTGTTATAATATAAATATTCTAACCCTTTTCAAAAGTCACAAGAATCAATCTTACACTAAAATACCATGAATTCCATACAAAACCAATATTACAAATAAATACCATTTATTATGAAATTAGGATATTTCCACTAGAAATATCACAATATAAAATCTACTTTCATTACAACTCTAAAGACGATTAATAAATACTTGGGGTGTATTTTGAAAAATATATAAAAGCATTTTTACATAAAACCCCCTCAAGTTCTATAATTTACCCTAAGGACCCTTGTAAATATAGGTTTAAGCGGGACCAATCTCTTAAGCCTCAGGGAGCCGGAGAAGTGGGTGCTTGCCTATCTAAGGTAGACAACTTAACAACGGTGTTATCAATACGGTAATCGTCTTTGAAAAAGACACGAAAGGTTACCGATAATATCAAAACAATCAGGACTTCAATTTGCTTTTCTAATTGTCTGACTCAGATGGGTCTCATTATAATCTAACTTGAATATGATTCAAGTACAATCTACAATCTACAATCTATAAATTACAATATTACAATTCAATATGAATTCATGAATCCATTATTCCATATATTCAATCTATCAGCTTGATTGAACCGAACCATGGATATACATCCATTTACATGATTCTCCAGTTACATCCGTTTACTGATATCATGGTTTTGGTCAATCATCCAACTGTACAATCTATACAATACAATACAACAATACAATCAAAACACTATGGGGTTTAAGAGGTAGATTGGTACGGAAGGTGTTAAAAGTGGCACGAGACGGTAAGATTAAGACACCTAACCTATATTCCGTTGCTGTTGTACCGTGGCTTAACGGTTCCTTGTACATTCCTTTTGCCCTGATCTCTAGCATATAGAGACCCCTCTCGTATACACTGGCATCCTTCTGTACCAAGCTACAAACAACGGTGTTAACACAACATTACAACAATATAATACAACTTTAAAAGATACCTTCTTATTCTGTCTATTCTACTTTTCTCTTATCTTTGGGACTTACCGAGCGACCTGTTCGCTGACGACATTCTATTTCTTTCTTCTTTGAATGTCGTCAGGAGATTTGGACCCGTCAGAGATCGAGTCAACTGTAGAAGACTTGGATCAGTACAGCGAAGACCCTGAGCTCTAGACATTGTACATTTTCAATTCAGTACCTTTAATTTCCTGTCATGCCATTGTTTAGGCATCGCTTTTATTTCAGTTGTATTTCCTTTTCATGTATTGTACAAAAGAATGTTAATAAATAAAGTTGCTATTTTTATTATACCTTGTCTCTTGTGTATATTTTCTTTTATATTGCTTAGTTACGCTTAGCGTATTTTCTTCTGAGTAAATACGTAGCGGACCAGTCGCGTCCCCTTCGCCGTATACCGGGAAGCGGGGCGTAACAACGCCTTGACAGCGTCGAGAGCCTAGTGCCAAACGATGGCCGAGGATTCGGCAAAGTCGGCGTAGAACTGGTCGGACGCCTTATACTTCTCCATGGACTTCGCAGCTCGGGTCTCGGCGAGCTTCACCGCCTCAAGCGCCACTCGGACGTCCTTCTTAAGAGCGTCCCTCGACTTCTTCACCGCGTTATAGAGTTTACTAGCCTCCTCCAACTAAGCCTGGATAGCCCGGCTGGATTCACTCAGAAGTCGGTGAGACTCCTTGTACTTAGAGTTCGTCAACTCCTCGGCGACCATGCGAGCGTCGAGGACGGCCGCCCTCTCCTCCGCCCGCTGCAGCTGAAGGCAAAGCTCTTCCTCCTGTGAGGAAGATTCGCCCACCTTCTTCAGGGCCGGTGCCATCTCCTCGGACTCCATGGCGACGAGGAGGGCGCAGTGGTGAAGGACCTGAGGAAAACAGCAAACGAGTTAGAAGCTCGATCCGAGAAGAAAAATACTTGAGCAATTATTTCAAAAAAAGGGAGAAAGTCAAATACCGACCTGTACCGCCTCCTGAGCAATGGCGGCCACCTGTGCCTCCATGGTTCCTCGGGGAATCTTGCCTCCGGCCGCTCGCTCCATGTCTGTGAGCAAGCTGTCGGCGACTGAAAGCCCCGAGAGCACTTCGATGCAGACATCCCCCTCCTGCACTGGAATCCCGACGGTAGGCGAATGAGAAACCATCCTTTTATACCTCTTGAGGGGGACCTCGGCAGGCTCGGCCTCCTCCTCCACCTCCCTCGTCCGGGGCACCGGGTCCCACGCGTGCTTCTACCCACCCCCTCCTCCCGCGGCTTTCTTCCTGGGCTCGTAGCGCGGCAAAAAGCTTGCTCGGCGGAGTTGGCCTCGGGGCCGAACTCAAACTGAGTCGGGATGAACTTCCACTCCCAGCCTTCTTTTGGGCCTTCGCGGCCATGGCAGCTAAGAACTTGGATCAGTCCATTTGCTCTGCAAAAAGGAGAATAAACAAAAGAGAGTTAGTGACACTGAAAAGGGCAAAGAAAATGCATCAAAGTCTAAATAGATCATCCACGACCCTAACTTACCCAGAAAGCGTGCAGGGCCGAGCCCAGCCTAGCTCAGAGCCTGCTCAGAAAGTAGGACGTCGACCCGCTGGATCAGCTTCCACAAAGATACCACCCTTGCCTCGGGTGAGGATGACGGTTTCGCCCTCGGGCAGTCATCCATGTGCCACTGTGTAGGCACAGGCCATTTCTCGCCCTCGGATAGCCCGACAAATACGAACTTCTCCTTCCATTCATGGATGGAAGAAGTGATGACTATCACACCCGACCCGACCATCCCGCCTCTACCTTTTTTGAAGGAAAAATACACCCAGCTCGGCTTATCATTGTTGGTGCCAAGATGATTCTTATAATAAAGGAAAGAAACGAGAAGGGCCAAACTGAAAGGGTTGTTTTCAAGTTTCAACCAGACCAGAAACCCGAAGAGGTTTCTCCACGAGTTCGGCGCTAGCTGGCCCGGGGCAAGATGGAAGCAACGAAACACCCCACATATCTCAGTTGAGAAGGGCGGAAGCATTCCGGCCCGGAATGCTTCCAAATACAGGATAATCTCCTTTCCCTACACCTGGTCCTCCCGCTTACCCTCTCTAACTAACCGAAGCGAATAGTTTGAGAGAATATGGAATCGAGCACGAATCTCGGTAAGCTCGTCCACATTCCTCAAGACACAGGGCGCATCGCGGGCGTTTCCGATGCGCACCTTAGAGGTCCTTGTCGCCGCCCGACGGCGAATGACACGGGCAGCCCTGGCTCTAGGGGCGAGCCCGATACAAATGACGCAGCAGAAGAACCCTCTCTGCTATCTGAAGCCCGAGGGGAGGAAGACCCGCTAGACTCGTGTAACGACCCTAATATTAATATGCATCCGTATTTTCTTTCTATAGTAAAATATTGTATTTATTTATTCTTAATATTTTCGGTATATTTTGTTTTTTTATAAATATATTATTTTATTCTTCCATCTATTTTTCCCAAACACATTTCTTTAAAACTAAATTTTAACTTTTTTTTTTCAAATTAAACATAAGATCTAACTTAGCCCATAACTCAAATTTAATTTCATTTTCATTTTCTTTAATAAAACTATGAGCCCAAAAGCCCACTTTCTTTTTAAGCAACATCATATATTTAATTCTTATTAAATATGTGTATGAACAATCTTGTAGTTCATTAGTTAAGTTTTTGCATTGTTATTCCATAGATCACATGTTCAAATCCCCATTCTTGCAATTATTTTTTTATCAATTTTTTATTCTTCTCATAACTTACAAATGAGACTTTTCATTTCCAAAATGAATGGTGACCCTTCATTTCTCTTTTAATTCCCATGTTGAATGCGTATATTATTATAGACAATTCACCATTACACAATCTTTATTTGTCCTCCTTTTTCTTCCTCACATTTTTCTATTTCTCCATTCTCCTTCTTCACCTAGAGTCCTAGAAGAAGAACACCAAGAAGTTTCAAGAAAGTCTTGCTAGAAACGCGAGGCTATCGGCGGATAGACAAGTCCGGTGACAATACCGGCTTGTGTATGTAAGTCTCTTCTCTCTTCCTCCCTCCATATCTTTATTCTCCTCTTGTCATATCTGTTGGGGTAAAAATTTACACCCCGGTTGACCAAGTTAAAATCAAAGTCAACCCCAAGCCAAGTGGGCCCAAGCCCAGATCCAGTGGGCCTATGCCCGGGTCGAGCCCGAACATGAAGCGGCCGGCCTCCCCCCATGCCAAGATAAAATTTTTGTAATAAATAATTTTGTTGCATTTTCTTTTATTTTATTTTATGGATAAATGTAAGAAAAATAGGCATAAAGCCAAATTTTTGTAAAGCCCATGGCTTATGTGCAAAAAGAAATGGCACATGAGCCATGGGATAGGCAAAATGCCATTTTGTGAAGCCCAAGGGGCTATGTGTAAAATGTATGGCCTATAAAGGCAAGGATAATGAAATATCCCAAAAAACTTTTTTTTCTCTCTCCAAAAAAGTTTCAGAGCTGAGCTCTTTCTTCCTTCTCCAAGGTTCCAAAACCTTCTTCTTTTTTTGAATTAAATCAAGAGTTTTACTCTTCCTTTTTCAAAACAAATTAGTTTTTCACCACAAAACCCACATAGGGAAACTTGGATCTGTCATCAGATCTTAAAAAGGAAAGATTTTGAAATCCCACATCTCTTGATCTTCAAGATCCAGCTAACAGAGGAGGAAGGAGAAGAACATATTTCACTAAACCCCCAAAAAGAAGAAAAACACATTAAGGAGTCCAACTCCTCTCTGATTTCTCTGCTGAGAAATTTTTTCTTTGATTTCTCTGCTGAGAAATTTTTTCAGGCTAAAAGCCTCTTGTGCCTCTCCGGCGCTTGCGCAAGTGCGTAAGGCGCCCGCGTGCCGACACGTGGCGCGCGCGCTTGCGCACCTGCGCGCCCGCGTGCAGACACGTGGCACGCGCGCTTGCGTACCAGCGCAAGTGCGCGAGGCGCCCGCACGCCGACACGTGGCGCGCGCTTGCGCACCTGCGCAAGTGCGCGAGGCGCCCGCGCGCCGACACGTGGCGCGCGCGCTTGCGCAAGTGCGCGAGGCGTCCGCGCGCCGACACTTGGCGCGCGCTTGCGCACCTGCGCAAGTGCGCAAGGCGCCCGCGTGCCGACACGTGGCCCCCACGCATCCCTTGGATGCCTTTTCCCTCTCTTTTTATGTACATACATATACACATACATATGTATACAAATTCACACATATACATACTCCGCCACATTCTCCCCCTCCAAAAAATTTTCGGGCCGGGGCGCTGCCCCGAACCCCGCAAGGGGGCTGCTAGCCCCCTTGACCCCCAGCCCGCTATCCGGGTAGCGGGACCCCCGTAAAAAAAACTCTGCATGGCTCCCGATATATCCAAAACCCCCTTTCAAAACACACGCACACTGCACATTGAGTTCGCATGACCAGTTTAACCCGTTAATCGGAGGTTCCTTCGCCCCAAAGGCGATGGGTAATTAACGGCAGCTTAGTCCGCGGCTGCCGGAGATTCGGATCCCCACAATCATTAAACCCCGGCCTACCCTAGGCAGGGGGAATCTGTAGTACGCCTGACAAGCGTGCGCGTATTCCCATCTCAATTGGGTGACGAAAAACACCCTACAGATTCTGGCACGCCCGGTGGGACCCATCTCTCCTCCCATATTTCGGGTTAAACGTTCATGCGAACTCAATCAATATACATATCGATTGCCTATACTGAAATGATGTTCTTTTTTCCGTGCAGCAATCAACCTTCGACGACAATGTCTCCCCAGACGAATTCAGCTTCCAACGTGACCCCGATTCCGTACGTGGTCAAGATCAACGCTCATGTGGTTCTCCCCGCAAGCCTCAATCGACAATGGGAGGAGCCGCCCCGCCAGTTTGGCTCTGTCATCATCTACCCTGCCGGAAGCGCTCACCTGGCAGAGATCCCGGCGGAACAGGTGGCCAAGCCGGTCTCAAGGGGTAAGAGGCCGAATGTCATGATCGCCAAGGCACCACAACCGAAACTTAAGATGATGTCTGAACGAGTCCCTGGCGCTCTAGCTGGGGGCAAGACTTCTGATGCGAAGGGCAACACCAAATGTCGCGGACGAGCTCAGGCGATGACTCTAACAAATGCACAATCGGGCGTATCTCCAAGGCCCTCCATCAACCGGTCTGCGGCATCTTCCCAAAAAGCCGAAGTCTGCCAGGTGCTTAGAACAGAAAAGTTAAGGCAGAAGCGGCTCAGGTATCGAGCCAACAAGAGGGCCAAGGCTTCGGCCAAATGGAATCATGTGAAGTTCCAAGTGCAGGGTCGCCCGGCGACGACGGCCGAGTCGGACGTAAGAATCAGCAATTCCTTCGAGCCTCTGAAGTGGGTTCAGAAAAACGCCATGACCGCCAGAATCAAGAAGACAGCGGTCCGAACAGTGCCACAAAGAGACGTGTCCCGGCCCCAACAGAAAAAGTATGACACTGTCTCTTCAAGAGTCTATCAAGCACTCTGTGCCGCGCAAAAGCAGCGGGGCAAACCCAGAAAAGAAGCGCCAGCACCATTCAAGAACCTGGTTAGGCCGGCCGCCTTCAATCGACTACCATCTACCGAAACAAGGGGGTCAAGACAGCGATCCATGAAATCAGCCGCCAATGATAGAAAGAAGGCCGGATATATCATCCATACGGTCTATATGGCGGGCGGGCGCCCCAGCGACAACCTTCGCAGCAAAAGCAAGGACGGGGCCACTACATCCCAAGCCCAATCTAGCCTGAATGTGGTTGCCGCCACCCAAGAACAGCCGCCCCTACTGGATGAAGAAAACCCTCTCGATGAGGATGATAGGCAGATAGACCCCTCGGTTCACGTAGAGTCAAGCTCGGACAGCGAGGAAGAGCCGACTTTCCGCCCCAGGACTGCGGAGCAGGAGCTGCTTCAAGAGCTTCGAAAACAGCTCAGGAGAAAAGATAAAGAGATGGCCAAGCTCTATTCAAAGATTGACGACTTAACGAACGTGGTTATGCAGCTTACGGCTCAAATTGCTCGAGCGCCTCCTAATCAAGCACAAGCCGCTACTAATCAGCCGGGTGATGACAATCCGAGGCAGCCAATGCCTGTTCCTTTGGGACCAAGACTGGTCGAGCCGAATGAAAGCCGGCTACATTCTGCTTCTGGGGACGCCTTGGCCCCAGATAGCACTATCCCGCTAACACAGGATCGGATAATGGATTTGGTCACCAGCAAGGTTAAAACATTGGTGGCCGAAGCTGAAGCTCAGAAAGAAATCGGTAGTAGTGGGCGGCCATATCCCGCGCAGTACGATCTGATTGAGTTCCCAAGCGGCTACGTCATTCCAAAGTTCGGAAGATTTGATGGAACGGGGAATGCAAACCAGCACGTCGCCCACTTCAAAGCATCGTGCGGAAATACAGGGGGCAACGATGCGCTCCTTCTTCGCCAGTTTGTCAACAGCCTGACCGGCGTCGCCTTCGACTGGTATGCGAGTATACCGGACGGGTCCGTCATTAACTTTGCCCAAATGGAGTCTCTGTTCCGGCAAAGGTTCATGAGCGTCAGTGATAAAATCTCTATAGCCGATCTTGTGAGGACCAAGCCGGGGAAGAATGAAAGCAACACTGACTTTATCGCCCGATGGCGTAATCTCACGGTCAAGTGCGAACCGCCGCTGGAGCAGGACCAGTCTGTCAGCCTTCTCATTGGGAACCTCAGCAATTGGATGGTCCCCTTCTTGTGTACAGCGGGCCTCAAGACGTTTCAGGAGCTAACCAAGAAAGTACAAATGCTGGAACGCTCGAAGCAAGAGTCCCCGCCAGACTCTCAGAGAGACAAAACCTGGAAAAGCAAGCGGGACGACAACCGTAGAAGCGGGAGTTCCAGCAGTACCAATGTCTTCAATGCCTCCGACAATGAAGAAAAGCGAAGGGCGGGCGAATCCAAAACCAACCGGTCTCGAAAGCCATTGCTGGAAGGAGATGGGCCTTCCCTAGAGGAGAAAAAGAACAAGGTTTACTCTTTCAGAAGGGACAAGGTCCGCAAGATATTTAAAGATGCCTTGAACAATGGCCTACAACTGCCGGAGTCGAAAAGACCCCAAGAAGCAAAAATGACCGACAATCCCCTGTATTGCCCGTACCACCGAGTAGTGAGCCATGCGATCGAGGATTGCTATATCTTCAAGGATTGGGTCGAGAAGCAGTACAAGGCTGGAGAGATCGAGCTGTCCAAAAGCGTGTTGGTGAACAATCAAGTTGCAACCGCCAACTTTATACAGACGGAAGCTGAAGCCTTCTGGGAGCAGACAGCCGAACCCGCTGCCCTGATAAACGAAACTGACTCATCGCGGCCTCCGTGGAGTACGCACATATCTAATAAGACGAAGAAGATGCTAAAGCTACTTCAGAAAGAGCCCAGGATGGAATGGGAAGGACAGAAGAAGCCTACCAGTCCAGCCGCCAATGCGGCTCCATCAGGCTCAAAATCCAAGAAGCTCAAGAAGAAGAAAAGTTCAGCTCGGCGCGAAAAAGAGTCTGCAGGGAGATCGACCATTCAAAAGTATATCGATTCCCTCGAAGAATATGAGCAAAAGGAAAGAACATTGATTCAATTGAAGGAGTTCTTCCCTGTACAAGCGGCTGAAATTCTGGAGGAGTTAGAAGAAGACTCCAATGAAGAAATTCCAGTAGTGACCTGCTACGCCATCTATCTTGGCAGCGACTCTGAGGATGATCTCCGTTTTCCGGAAGAGGACGAGGAGCTCACCACAAAGGCCAATCAAATCCAGCTCAGAAGCGGCAGGGCTCTACCGCAAAATCAGGGCAACGCCCCAAAAGGGAAGGAAAAACAAGTCGCTAATGAAGAAGATGGCAGAGAACCGGCTGATGAAAACATAAGTCCTTCCTCGGTGGACTGTAATGTCTTAGCGCATCTCCGGAAGCTTCCGTCTCTCCTGAGCATCTACGACGCCTTGGTCCTATCTAAGGAGCTTAGAGATGTTCTCATCCACGCTCTGCAAAACCCCGAGCGGTATCAGGCTCACTTTGCGGAAATTAACATGAAAGAAGCCCAGCATGCTTTGTATGCCGCCGCAGTCACATTTAAGGATGAAGACTTGCTACTGGGAACGGCTGAGCATAATCGGCCGCTTTACGTGACCGGGTATAGCGACGGAGATCGAATTAATCGCATATTGATTGATCCGGGGTCCTCAGTGAACATCATGAACTTGCGAACTCTGAAGAGTTTGTCAATGGACGTCCGACACCTGTCAAGGGAAAGGATTGTCATTCAAGGCTTCAACCAAAATTGCCAGCAAGTTCTGGGGTCTATAGCTCTGCCAATCAAATTTGGGGATCTGCAAACTGAAGCTAAGATATACGTGATCGACGCCGACACGTCTTATAAGATTCTCTTGGGGCGGCCGTGGCTCCACGATTACGGCATCATTCCGTCAACTCTCCATCAATGCATGAAGTACACTAAAAATGGCGAAGAAAGACGCATTGACGGAGACATCCAGCCGTTCGGTGTGCATGAAGTCCGATATGAAGATTCTCGGTACTTTACGAACCACAAAAATGCCAAGCCACAACTGACCGAGGATAGAACGGCCCCAAGACTCAAAAGCAAATCTGCGCCGGCTATCACTTTCAAAAGCAAAAATACCCAAGTGCGCCCGCATTTCGGCAGCGACTCTGATGAGTCCGACGCTGGAAGCCCGTCCTTCCGCAAAACTCGCCCTCATTTCGGCAGCGATACGGACGAATCTGTTACTGAAGGCCCATCTAGCAGCAAAGTCCGCCCTCATCTTGTCAGTGACACTGAAGAGTCAGAGGAGGAGGACCTGTCGTGCAACAGCGGTGCAGATTGGACCCCCACGCAACAAGCGAAACTACGAGAGACCTTCGAAGTTGCAGAAGGGTCCCTAGCCGTTACAAGGGTACCAGAGCAAATGTGCAAAGAGCTCGATGCATTATCAATCTCCACCGTGGACCGGCTGAAAACTTTCTACGTTCCCGGGAGGAAAAGTGGACAGAAGGGCATCTTGTTTTATGGGTCAAACCCCGTTGTGCACCCGGACGACCTTTCTGTCGCGTGCCTTCCCTATGAGAGAGGCATAAGAGCCGTCCTCAATCCCAGATACTATGCGTCCGAGATGCGGGAATACTTTAAGAAGTGCGGATGCCGGTTATATCAAACGGAGTCCGAAGCAAAGTTTTACGAAGGGCTATGGTATCCGCCCCAGGTCCGAGCACTCATCGATGGACGGATTCCAGATAGACGGGGCATAGGCTACATTCAACCTGATTCCAAAGCGTGCTACATGATCCATGTTGGTGAGACCAGCGAAAGATCAAATGATGATGACGAGATAGCCGAGCCAGAAGAAGCTCCTCAAGAGCTCGAAGATGGCGGACAAGCAACCTTTGATGAGCTAACCGAGATTGACTTAGGAACGCCCGATAATCCAAGGCCGACCTACATCAGCTCACTCTTGTCGGAGGAAATGAAAGAGCAGATAATTGCCCTGCTGCGTGAGTTCGTCGACTGCTTCGCGTGGACGTACAAAGAAATGCCTGGCCTTTCCCCTGAGGTAGCCGTGCATAAGCTGGCTATATCTCCTGATGCTAAGCCAGTCAAACAAGCTCCTCGAAGAATGAGAAGGGAGTTGGAAGAAAAGGTCATCGAGGAAACCAAGAAGCTCATCGATACCGGCTTCATCAGGGAAGAGAAATATGCAGACTGGATCACATGCATAGTCCCAATGAAGAAGAAAAATGGGCAGATCCGAGTTTGTGTCGATTTCAGGGACCTCAATAAGGCATGTCCTAAAGACGACTTCCCGCTACCGGTCATGGAAATGATGGTCGATGACACCTCAAATTACGAACTGTTCACCTTTATGGATGGCTCGTCTGGATATAATCAGATCAAGATGTCGCCTGAGGATGAGAAGCACACAGCATTTCGAACCCCGATCGGAATATATTGCAACAAGGTAATGCCATTCGGACTGAAGAACGCAGGTGCTACATATCAAAGGGCGATGACTAATATCTTTGATGACCTAATCCATAAAGTCGTCGAATGCTATGTTGATGATCTGGTCGTCAAGACTAAAGCCAAGGCCGATCATATCCAAGATCTCAGGACCGTTCTCACCAGACTGAGGGAATACGATCTGAAGATGAATCCTCTGAAGTGCGCTTTTGGCGTGTCATCGGGAAAATTCCTGGGCTTCATAGTCCGACATCGAGGGATCGAAGTTGACCCATCAAAGATAAAGGCCATCATGGAGATGCCCCCTCCGAAGAGTCTGACGCAGCTAAGATCTTTTCAAGGCAAGCTTGCTTATATACGGAGGTTTATCTCAAATTTATCAGGGAGATGTAGGCCCTTCTCAAAGCTCATGAAGAAAGGAGCTCCTTTTATCTGGGATGCCGAATGTCGAGCAGCGTTCGAAAGCATTAAACAATACTTGTTGCACCCTCCAGTGCTGGCTGCTCCCATTCCGAATAAACCGCTGATTCTCTACACTGCCGCGCTGGACGAGTCACTCGGTGCGCTCCTTGCCCAGAATAATGAGGAAGGAAAAGAAAATGCCCTCTACTACCTCAGTCGAACTCTAGTCGGGGCGGAACACAACTACTCCCCAATCGAAAAGCAATGCCTGGCTCTGATATTTGCTGTGAAGAAGCTGAGGCACTATCTGCTCGCTCATCGGGTTATGCTGATCTCTAAGGTCGACCCGCTCAAACACTTGATGACCAAAGCAAGCCTAGCCGGCAGAATGGCAAGATGGGCTGTCATGCTACTTGAGTTTGACATAGTTTACACTCCTCAGAAAGCAGTAAAAGGGCAAGCTCTTGCAGACTTTCTCGCTGCTCATCCCATACCAGAAGGGTCACCACTAAATTATGAGTTACCCGGCAAACAAGTGCTGCATCTCGAGAATGACGAGCCATGTTGGGAGCTCTACTTCGATGGGGCCTCATCGATAAGAACCTCCAGTAAATCAAGCGTCCCGGAGATAAAAGCAGGGATAGGATTGGTGTTCATCACACCATCAATGGGAACCCTACGGCGTTCTTTTGCTCTCACCGAGCCTCGGACAAACAATGAAGCTGAGTATGAAGCTCTGATAGCTGGTTTGGAGCTTGCCGTAGAAATGGAAATCCGTCGGCTACGAGTCTACGGTGACTCCCAGCTTGTCGTCAACCAAGTAAGCGGCGACTATAAGATATACAAACCCGAGTTAGCTCGGTACAGAGGTCGAGTGGTGGAACTCATGAAAAGGTTCACTCATATTGAACTGACGAGAGTCCCTAGAGCGTTGAACGGAAAGGCTGATGTACTCGCTCGCTTGGCCAAAGAGCTGGCTGATCCTGACATGGACGAAATTCTGATCACAGTCAGGAGCCGGCAAATTCTACCCCCAGTCTCTCTACGAGAAGAGGAAAGTGCGGAACAGAAGAGCAGTCCTGCCGAAGAAGCTTCGATCGTCCAAGACGAGCCCGATTGGAGAGAACCCTTCATAGAGTACCTCCGATATGACAAGCTGCCCGAAGAAAAATCTGCGAGGATTCAGCTAAAGAAAAGAGCTCTCCGATACGTGTTTGTAAATGACACGTTATACTGCAGGTCATATGACCAACTCTGGCTCAGGTGTCTGTCATTGGCCGAAGCCCAAAAGGTCATGAAAGATGTCCACTCAGGCGTTTGCGGTGCTCACCAATCTGGCCCCAAGATGCGACTTCAAATCAAACGGCTTGGGTATTACTGGCCCACCATGATACGGGATTGCGGAGAGCATGCAAAGAAATGTTATATCTGCCAGATTCACGGTGATTTTATTCATAAGCATCCTAATCCATTGCATCCTACGGTGGCGTCGTGGCCCTTCGAAGTCTGGGGCACCGACATTGTCGGCCCAATTGATCCTCCGTCATCTAAAGGCCACCGGTTCATACTGGCCGCGACAGACTACTTCTCCAGATGGGCTGAAGCTGTCCCGCTAAAAGAAGTCAAGACAAAGGATATTCTGACATTCTTCCAGCATAATATTCTATACCGCTTCGGTACACCAAGAAGAATCATTTCTGACAACGGGCCTTCTTTAAAGAGCTTCAATGTCTCAAGATTCGCTACCCAGCACAAGATAGACTGGAGGTATTCCTCCATCTATAATCCAAGAGCCAATGGGCTAGCCGAAGCCTTCAATAAGACTCTATGCAAGCTTCTGAGGAAAAATGCTTCAGCCAACAAGAGAGACTGGAATCTCAAGCTTCACGAGGCATTGTGGGCATATCGTACCACGCACCGTACTCCAACTCAGTCCACTCCATACTCATTGCTCTTCGGAGTGGAGGCGGTCCTCCCTCTCGAAGTTGAAGTTTCGAGCTTAAGAATGGCCGTCCAACATGAGTTGACGGAGGAAGAAAACGTGCTCCTTCGACTTGAAGAACTCGATGCCCTCGAAGAAAAGAGGCTCGCGGTGCAACAAAATCTGGAGCTATACCGAGCCCAAATGTTACGGGCTTATGACAAGATAACCCGTCTCCGCGCCTTCAAGAAAGGTGAATTGGTGTTGGTCCTCAAAAGACCGATTATCCCCAATCGACATGCCAAGGGAAAATTCGAGCCAAACTGAGAAGGACCATACGTCATCGAGAAAGTGTTTGACGGAGGATCCTACCAACTAATAAGTGCCGAGGGAGAAAGGCCCATGCCACCCATCAATGGCCGATATCTCAAGAAATACTACACGTGAATGCTCCAAGTCGCAGGCGAATTGAGCACATCAGCCCTACGGTCTGGATCAGACATCCTGCAAAACCGTATACAATCCACGGGCGTAAATGACCCCTATTTCTCCCGAATCCTGCCGGTGAGACTACTTTAAAGTCCCACCAGCGGCCAAAAAAAAAAAACGGTATGTCCACAAGCAAAACGGGCACGGATGAAAACCCGAAAGGGCTCCGTGAGTAAAAACAGCAGGACTACCGGCGAGTCTGTGAAAACCCGAAAGGGCGCAAACTCGTAAAAAGGAAAGGAGGTGAAATACACTCACAAAGTCCTCTCGACCTTGTGAGGAGAAAACCCCTGCGTGAGATCCTTACGACTCACAAAGGAGCAACACACTTAGGAAGCCTCACGATTCCTAAGGAGAAAATACACCTACAAGATCCTTTCGACTCGTAGGGAGAAAATGCTTTTATGGGACCCTCACGGCCCATAAAATTGAAAAGCCTTAGGTGGTAGGGACCCAAACCTAACTCCTAAGCCATCGTTCCCCAACGGGCAACGGCAAATGATGATTCGCTCCTGGCATCTCGCTTCAGTGTTAGCGGTGCTGATGCCGACCAAAAACCCAAATCCCAAGTCCTTCTAAGGTAAATGATGAGATGCTCCTGGCATTATTCCAGTGCAGCAATGCTGATGCCAAACAAGATCCAAATTCCAAGTCCCCAAACGGCGAATGATGAGTCGCTCCTGGTACCATATTCCAGTGCAGCGATGCAGACGCCAACCAAAATCCAATTTCTCAAAATTCTCCCAGCCCTACGGTTGGTCCCCAAGTTGACTACCGTATACAATCCACGGGCTCAAATAATTCTCGTCATACCCATGCCCCACCACAATTACCAGTCACGCGGCTGGTCTCCGTCTTTGGAATTATGCTCCATTGAGAAGACCCACTCATGTGTCCTCACGATACATAAGGAGAACAAACCTTTGTGGGATCCTTACGACTCATAAAGGAAAAACACACTTAGGAGTCCTCACGACTCCTAAGGAGAAAATACACCTGCGGGATCCTTACGACTCGTAGGGAGAAAATGCTTTTATGGGACCCTCACGGCCCATAAAATTGAAAAGCCTTAGGCGATAGGGATCTAAACCTGTCTCCTAAGCCATCGCTCCCCAATCCCCAAACGGCGAATGATGAGTCGCTCCTGGTACCATATTCCAGTGCAGCGATGCAGACACCAACCAAATTCCAAATCCCATACCCCAACGGCGAATGATGAGTCGCTCCTGGTACCACATTCCAGTGCAGCGATGCAGACGCCAACAAAGTCCTGAAATTTTTCCGGCCCTACGGTCTGGATCATACATCCTGCAAAACCGTATACAATCCACGGGCGTAAAACAATCCCAATCTCTCCCAAATCCTCTCGGGGCAAATGATAAGTTGCTCCTGGCATTATTCCAGTGCAGCAATGCAGATGCCAAACGAAAACCAAAATCCCAAAATCCTCTCCATGACAGATGATGATTCGCTCCTGGTGCCATATTCCAGTATAGCGATGCTGATGTCAACCCAAATCAATATCAACAAGTCAACTTCCACTCCGACACCGCAAGAAGCGGAGCAAGTCAAGTCTACCCCTGACATTGCAAGAAGCAGAGCAAGTCAAATCAGGCATCGACCGTCCACGTCGCTAAAAGGGCAGCACCGACCGTCCAAGTCGCAAAAAGGGCAGAACCGACCGTCCACGTCGCTAAAAGGGCAGCATCGACCGTCCACGTCGCTAAAAGGGCAGCACCGACCGTCCAAGTCGCAAAAAGGGCAGAACCGACCGTCCACGTCGCTAAAAGGGCAGCACCGACCGTCCACGTCGCTAAAAGGGCAGCACCGACCGTCCACGTCGCTAAAAGGGCAGCACCGACCGTCCACGTCGCTAAAAGGGCAGCATCGACCGTCCAAGTCGCAAAAAGGGCAAAATCGACCGTCCACGTCGCTAAAAAGGCAGCACCGACCGTCCAAGTCGCAAAAAGGGCAGAACCGACCGTCCACGTCGCTAAAAGGGCAGCACCGACCGTCCACGTCGCTAAAAGGGCAGCACCGACCGTCCACGTCGCTAAAAGGGCAGCATCGACCGTCCAAGTCGCAAAAAGGGCAGAACCGACCGTCCACGTCGCTAAAAGGGCAGTACCGACCGTCCAAGTCGCAAAAAGGGCAGTACCGACCGTCCACGTCGCAAAAATGGCAGCATCGACCGTCCAAGTCGCAAAAAGGGCAGCATCGACCGTCCAAGTCGTAAAAAGGGCAGAACCGACCGTCCACGTCGCTAAAAGGGCAGTACCGACCGTCCAAGTCGCAAAAAGGGCAGTACCGACCGTCCACGTCGCAAAAATGGCAGCACCGACCGTCCAAGTCGCAAAAAGGGCAGCATCGACCGTCCAAGTCGCAAAAAGGGCAGAACCGACCGTCCACGTCACTAAAAGGGCAGTACCGACCGTCCAAGTCGCAAAAAGGGCAGTACCGACCGTCCACGTCGCTAAAAGGGCAGCACCGACCGTCCAAGTCGCTAAAAGGGCAGCATCGACCGTCCAAGTCGCAAAAAGGGCAGCACAGGATTCCTACAAAGCGGGAACCAGATAATTCCGGGCCAGGGAAAACGTCTATCACGGACACTCCGTCTCGAAGACATGTCAAGCAACGACCGTCCATGTCGTAAAAAGGGCAGTGCCAGCTTCCCAAAAAGCGGGAACCAAATCAAGTCGCCTCCACGTGAAAGAAGATCCATCAATTTCATGCACACGACCCACATATGTAGTGTGCATTTATTGATGGGGGGCAATTTGTTGGGGTAAAAATGTACACCCCGGTTGACCAAGTTAAAATCAAAGTCAACCCCAAGCCAAGTGGGCCCAAGCCCAGATCCAGTGGGCCTATGCCCGGGTCGAGCCCGAACATGAAGCGGCCGGCCTCCCCCACGCCAAGATAAAATTTTTGTAATAAATAATTTTGTTGCATTTTCTTTTATTTTATTTTATGGATAAATGTAAGAAAAATAGGCATAAAGCCAAATTTTTGTAAAGCCCATGGCTTATGTGCAAAAAGAAATGGCACATGAGCCATGGGATAGGCAAAATGCCATTTTGTGAAGCCCAAGGGGCTATGTGTAAAATGTATGGCCTATAAAGGCAAGGATAATGAAATATCCCAAAAAACTTTTTTTCTCTCTCCAAAAAAGTTTCAGAGCTGAGCTCTTTCTTCCTTCTCCAAGGTTCCAAAACCTTCTTCTTTTTTTGAATTAAATCAAGAGTTTTACTCTTCCTTTTTCAAAACAAATTAGTTTTTCACCACAAAACCCACATAGGGAAACTTGGATCTGTCATCAGATCTTAAAAAGGAAAGATTTTGAAATCCCACATCTCTTGATCTTCAAGATCCAGCTAACAGAGGAGGAAGGAGAAGAACATATTTCACTAAACCCCCAAAAAGAAGAAAAACACATTCAGGAGTCCAACTCCTCTCTGATTTCTCTGCTGAGAAATTTTTTCAGGCTAAAAGCCTCTTGTGCCTCTCCGGCGCGCAGCGCAAGTGCGCAAGGCGCCAGCGTGCCGACACGTGGCGCGCGCGCTTGCGCACCTGCGCGCTTGCGCAAGTGCGCAAGGCGCCCGCGTGCCGACACGTGGCGCGCGCGCTTGCGCACCTGCACGCCTGCGCAAGTGCGCGAGGCGTCCGCGCGCCGACACGTGGCGCGTGCGCTTGCGCACCTGCGCAAGTGCGCGAGGCGCCCGCGTGCCGACACGTGGCCCCCACGCATCCCTTGGATGCCTTTTCCCTCTCTTTTTATGTACATACATATACACATACATATGTATACAAATTCACACATATACATACTCCGCCACATTCTCCCCCTCCAAAAAATTTTCGGGCCGGGGCGCTGCCCCGAACCCCGCAAGGGGGCTGCTAGCCCCCTTGACCCCCAGCCCGCTATCCGGGTAGCGGGACCCCCGTAAAAAAAAACTCTGCGTGGCTCCCGATATAACCAAAACCCCCTTTCAAAACACACGCACACTGCACATTGAGTTCGCATGACCAGTTTAACCAGTTAATCGGAGGTTCTCTCGCCCCAAAGGCGATGGGTAATTAACGACAGCTTAGTCCGCGGCTGCCGGAGATTCGGATCCCCACAATCATTAAACCCCGGCCTACCCTAGGCAGGGGGAATCTGTAGTACGCCTGACAAGCGCTCGCGTATTCCCATCTCACTGGGGTGACGAAAAACACCTTACAATATCTCGTGAACCCGCTATTCTTTTCATATCGTAATCCGTAAGAGAAAATAAATATAAATATATACAAATATATAAGTCTATATATATGGTTCTATATGGTTTAATAATAGCTTATTGTTTCTTGTTCAAATTAAATTGTTTTCAATTCATTGTTCATGACTATAAATGTTTATTATGAGTTGTGAGAACATAAATTTCAGGCCACAATATATCTATAATGTCTCATGAAATCGGTTTGCTTATTAAAAGAAAAATAGAAGCTTGCATAAAAATATTAGTTAATCTTTTTGCCGATTTTAGTATACATATCAATACCTTTACCTTTAAAATAACTTTTAGAAATTAATTTTTACTTCTGGAAATTTCAAAATATTTACATATGATAGAATATATTATTTTGTACATGCTGTAAAAATTTCAGATCGAATCGCTTAACGGTTTAGGAATTATATCGTTTTTATTCACTATTCGTAAAACAGAAAACTGCAGTTATCAGTCAAATTTTAGGACACATAACTTGGTATACCGATATCCTAATTGAGAAAACTCAGGTGTTTTGGATATCTACATCGAATAATCTAGATTTTCTTAGTGTTATATTTTTACTGAAAACCGACATAAAATATACAAAACTGCATTACAATATTAAGCGACGAATCTGAACAGAATCTGTCATGATTCGCACACTGTTTTTAAATTGGACATAACTCGAACACCCGATGTCCGTTTGTGACAAAATTTAGATGTGTAGATAAAAAATTGATAGAACTATAATTTTATGTATACTAGATTACTTATAAATGCGTGAAATAACCCGATATAGACTTTGCAATACAATATTTAGTTGCTGTCTAGAAATCTGAATTTCTATTTTAAACGTTGATGTTAAAATGATCATAAGTAGAGCTTCAGAATCCAAATCATATGAATCTTGGCTTTTTTGGATAAGTACATCGAAATACCTATAATTTTCTATTAATCTTCGTAATCTGAAACCTGATGAAAATTAAATCAAACGGCGTTTTAAAAATGTGTGACGGTGCTGAATAGATTCTGATCTGTTTTGCGCGATGATACGAAAACATGTATATCTCCCAAACCGGTAGTCGTATTTACGCGAGAATGAAACTCACACGTGTATAGCACTTAAGGCTGTGTTTTCATTTATATTCTGATTTCAAATGACTTGATTAACTAGTCATACATATCACATATTTACAACATTGTTTTGGACGTTACTTGTATACTTATCTCATATCATGTTCTGTGATTGCTTATTAATTTTTATTTATATGATTGTGATTAAATCATTACATGCTAGAATTGACTTGATCTTGACACGACTCAATCATGAATACTTGAACCCAATATGTATACTTGAACCAACTTGACTCGAATCATAAATACAATTGGCATGACTTGCACTTGACATGATTACATGAACTCAATCTTTAAAACTTGATATCATACATTATCTTTTGTATTCATACATTCGATTAAGACTCAAAATATTAATTATAGACTTATATACACGGGGTGTTAGGATAGTTTTAGTATGAATCCAAAGAAATCTCATGAGTCTCATTAATACAAATCATGTTGCTGTGGTACCGGACAGAAAAGGTACAAATCATGTTGCTGTGGTACCGGGCTGAAACGGTATCACGAATTCACGAATGAGAGCCCGTGTTTCCAAGCCCTTGGATGATAGCCTGTTGGGTTTAGAATATTTCAATAACAATTGAAGTCCCGCTATTTTAGACCCGTGATTCCTTGCCCCTGGATAATAGCCTTGGGTTCGAGAATACTCTTGAAATTGGTTGACATTCACACTTGAACTCACGTTAGTTAATTTTACCCTTTTAGAGACCTTTTAGGGCACTTACATTCACTTCATGTTCATTATACCTATACTCCACGGCATATTATACATGTTTGCCATGCTGATATAGTTGACATACACATTACTATGCATGCTACCATACTTGTTTATATGTTCATGATTAATATTCATGCTATACTTGTTTACTATGCTCATGTTATATTGCCATGCTTACATAGTTGTCATTAATATCACTATGTTATACCTGTTCATGTTTTATTTCCATTCATACTATATTACATGTTATCTTGCATATTCATTTATATACTTTCACATCCCACCTTTCTTGGGGACTTACCGAGCGTTAGTTCGCTGACGGGCATTCTACCCACTTCTTTCTATTCTTAGAATGTTCGTCAGGTGACATTGAGACAAAGAAGATAGAAGTGGTCGAAAAGGAGTATAACCAGTTCGCATCACAAACAGACGTATAGTTTCATTCAGTTTTATCATTTCATTTCAGCTTATTTATGTATGCCTCCTTATTAAGGCTTATCATGTTAAATATCTTGTATTGAGATATTTTGTCTACTATGAATCATGAATGTAATAAATCACAGTTGGATTTCATTCTTTTGTTTATTCTTATTAGTTTATATTGCTTATAAATACTTAGCGTATTTATTTCGAGAAATGACCTTCTAGGAATAAATACGTCGCGGGCTTGCCATGTCATCATTTCCATCTATTGGGAAGCGGGGCATGACAGGTTTTTGTAGGGTTGCTAGGCACGCGCACAAGGGTCTACGAGGCATCAACCATGCCCGATTAAAATTTTAGCCGTGCCGAACAACTCTAATACGGATCTTTAAACTAGGGTTTAGGCGAAAACGAGCAAGTTAACAACTTTAACTACAAGTGAAAGAGAATACAACCTTTGTAGATCCGGTCCTTCACTTCAATAGCTCCGTGTATATGTCCCCATCGCTGCGATCGTGAACTCCGGACTCTAGAGAAGCTCCACAAGAAGAACGAACGTGCTTGCTACGATGACTTCGAGGCCGAAGATGATCTACGTCGGGGAGACACTAACTCAAGCTATTCTTTCACTAGGTCATAAACTTTGTGAAGAGAACACACTCTACTACATGGCAAGTGGTAGAGGATGAAGAAGTAGGAAGTGTGCTCACTTTAGAATTGATTTTCTCACTCTTTTTTTCATGGCACCATTGGAGCTAGTAAGCTTTTGGATGGAGCTTGATGAAGAAGAAGAAGAGAGAATAAATCCATCCAAATGAAAACTTATCCCAATGAATTATTGCACCATGGTTGAGTTAAGCCCTCATGCTTAACTCATGTAGAGAATTAACCAAGGCATTAGGTTAAAGGTTAGGTTAAAGAATATCAAAAGAAATGACAAAAGAGTAGACTTTGTCAAAGCTTCTCCAAGCTTCTTCAAGCTTGATTACTTTGATTAAGTTAAACCCTTTTGTTAAATCTTAAGATAAAACAATAACCCTAATCTTTACCCTAATCTTGGTATGAGTCTCATACACCCAACTTTGATGTATCATCAAGCCTGATACAAACATGTACACTTGCATATATCACATATAAATAATGTGCACAAACTAGTGAGAAAATAAATCTTAAGTGAGCTAATACTAGTTAATATAATGTAATATATCAAATATATAATTATACATTAAATTATTAAATCAACTCTTGATTTAATAATCCGGCTATAACCGACTAATATCAAAAGCAACAACTTATCGAATCAACACTTGATCCGATAACCCGGCTATATCGCATACAACCGATCAATGTCACAAATCGTGAGAATAGAATACGGTATCTCATATCGTATCAATCTCGGTCCCGCACATATCTCATATGCGCTCCTACTCCGTTTCGCTTGAGCCAGGAAACCCCTGTGTAGGACTCTAAAGACTCGTCAATACGCCGGCAGTAGGTGATGATCATATCAAACACCCACAAGCCGCAAGCGGTCTGCTAAACGTAACGGCCACCCGGGTATTAAGCGATCAGAAGATCAACAAGCAAGCCCGCTAGTTCTCCTGCGAATCCAATCAGTAACACTCCCGTACAGTCCGGTCTCGTCGTCTGATATGTCGCATATCTCGCCTAGGGGTGGTAAACGTCAGACCCCAGTAGCTCGATAAGTCGTGTCGATATGAGGTCTATAACAGTTCGAAAAACTACTGGTAACACTTACCAGTAAATCTCAGCAACCCTGATCAGGGATTTCCGGTTATAGCCAATCGAACACAGCGCAACATCAACTCCCTATACTGGGAGAGACGAATCCCCTCCTATCGCTCATTGCCTCCATGTGATTCGGGACTGTACCCAAAAGCCACCTTTTTGCACGCCCTCTTGGACGTGGTATGATGGAAATCAAAGCACAGTGGGAATCACACAAGACTCTATGACGATCTCGGGTCAACAGACTACTTTGTACCAGTGTCACCAGAGAACTGCCATCTGACGTAAGGTATAATATGTAAGTCTACGTTAGCGCCCCGGCCGTCTACAGACGCCAAATGCGGAACAAAAACTTTTAAACTGGCGCTATCGTATACTTTAACCCGGATCTGCCATTATTGCTAAACTAACAAACTGTAAAGAGTGTAGGAATGTTATACCGAACGATCCGAGTCCTTCGTTCTTCAACCATCATCCCACGCTCCGTTGCGGCTGCTCAGATCTCGTCGATCTCCGATCTCCTCGTCGAGGTGGCACCACATGATCGGTTCTTTAAACGGGCTCCCGCCTCTGACTCGAGGCAACTCGATCGTCAAGTTTGCTAAAAGAGACGACCAAGATTGATGTAGAGAATGAGTAGATGACTTTGTCTCACTTCGTCCAAATCCGTGGACGATCGGTTAATGAAGTTGCCGTGGAAATCGGGTGATGGAATGAAATGAACTGTAAAATTCCATACACCCCGAATGCTATCATAATCTTTTCTAACCGAAATGAAACATCAAGTGAGAGTGAGAATGAGGAGAGAGAGAGGGCAAGCCATATATAGCAAGAGGGAGGTGACCGTAGGAGAGGGGGTGACCACAAGAGAATGCTTCTCACTTCAAAAATATCTTAAGCAATCCAAAACCATTAATAACAAAGCATGAATCACTAATAACACCTCATCAAGCATTAATGAACCATTAAATGCAACAAATGAAAACTTAACACCATTTAATCCTACTCACCTCATCTAGAACCTTCTAGAAGAATCCACACTCATCTCAAGAAAAGACAAATCCGTCTTTAACCGAATGTTAAAAGACGGCTGATAGAAAACTGGAAACTGGCAACTTCCAAAAGTGATCCTGAAACGAATTTCAGGACAACCCCGAAACTGTATAAATATACCCGCATTTGTATTACGACCGAATACAAATGCAACTGAGACAAAGATATTATATCTACTCAATATAATACTCGGATCCGGCTTAAACCAAAGCCGACCAGTATCATCTGTCCGAAAATCGACACGTGCGTAAACGCACGTGCATTTTCCGAACCCTGCCATGAAACCATACGGCCTCTACAACGTTTCGCCCGAACTTGGGAAACTGTCTGTGGGGGACTCTAATGACTCGTCAGTACCCTGGCAGTGGGTTTAACCACAAACCGTCAGCGGCACTAGCTATGCGTAACGGTTGCCCATGGACTGACCTCAAGGGTGGCCGAGGAGCGAACTCAAGGGAGACCGATGAGAGAACTCCTCCGAAAACCCTACTGAGCCTAACAGTGATAATGTATATACAGTCCGGTCCGTTCGTCAATGAGTATCGCATATCTGCCTAGGGGGCTAGCAACGTCAGACCCCCAATAGCAGTATAAGTCATGTCGGAGTGTAGCCTAGAACGCCCTGAGATACTACTGGAATACCTACCAGTAAATCTCCTGCCTCGGCCGAGGGCTTTGCGTAATGGCTCTCCTAGACACAGCACGATCTCGCCCCCAATACCGGGAGAGACGAATCCCCTGCCGATCCGCTCACGTGCCTCCATATGGCTCGGGACTGTACCCAAAAGCTACCTGTTTGCACGACTCCTTTGAGCCGTGGTAGGGTAGAAATCAAAGCACAGTGGGAACTCACACGAGACAAATGACGACCTCAGGTCGATGAACTAACCTGTACACATGTCACCAGGGAACTGCTATCTGACGATAGGTATAGTACTAACTAGCAGATTCCCGGCGAGTCCTGTCCGGTGTACTCATAACCCAATGAGCACCTGTATACATCTTAGGTGATCCAACTGACACCAGTGGCTTGTGAGACCGGCCACCGCCCCTCGTCGGGGTCTCGACTGTACACACTAGTCTACTCCGGAGTATCGATGCCCTGTCTCGAAACTCCCACGACTAGGGACCACAATTAATGATATGCATATAAACTACCCAACTCTCACGTATATGATCGCCATCATACAGTTGGTAGTAAAGCAAGATCCTAAGGGCTCTATCAAAGTGTAACATGCAATCAGTCACCTGAACATGTACACGACTGATAAAGGCAAGCCAGATAGCATACTATCATTTCGAGTAAGACTGTGCTACCGGGATAGGTCCTCCGCAATCATTGCAATCACGTACCTGCGATCCAATAATTGACTATGAGGGCACTATCTCCAACAATCTCCCACTTGCACTCAAGGCTAATATTGCGATGTCGACTACTCACAGCCCGTGTGAAACCGAACATCCAACTCCTCTACTAATCAGTTTCACAAAGCCCGTTTGTAAAACTATTGTGTTCGAGAAATAGCCTCAGTGAGTGGATCCGCCTAGAAGTTTCTTTCTGTATCTCTCTTAATCTCAAGTTCGCGGAGAAAACCATCTCCCGAATTGAGTAGTACCTGTCTTAGAATATGTCTGGATATCTGATGGGACCTTAGTTCATAAATGAACTCCATATCCAAACTTCTTAGACTGTATGGATCACTGAACCTAATCAGTATCCGGCACCATGCCACCCACAGTATCCTCTGGAACCACCTGTCCATAATACTGTCCCTCGTCAGAGAGAAAACTAAAACTCTGACAAACACTCTGTCATCCATGTCACCTTTGAAGCCTGGAATGATAACCGTCTCCCGAAAGAGGCTGCCGTTATCAAATCCACAGAACATGTACCAATGTTCTAAAACTGCTTCTTTATGTTTCTCCAGGATTGGATTAATACAAACTTATTGCATCTAGTGCAAAAACAACATTTGGTGCGGTACTTGACATCTCATGATTGACTCAATTGCCTAAGCAAGTGATCTGCCAATCATGCACATCCCTCTCCCCTTTAGTCTATACGACACCTTTAGAGAGGGTGACTCCATCACCTGCAGGTACACTACCATGCTAGGAGTCAACTATTCCAAAAACCATTAGAATATCTGTCAAAGTACCCATATTGGGAAACTACCCAAATCCAGATCTAAAACCATAGATCTAGAAACCAGAATGTCAAATATTATATCCATATCCTGTCTGGAGAAACAACTGTGCGACGACCACAGTCCAACCGATCGTAGTATAGGAATTTTACTTCCTACTCTGTGTATGTCATCCAGATACCATGACATCACACCCTACTACCTTCTTAACTAATCCATCCCCTATTCTGATTGAAGTCAAACCCATGACTGTCACATCAAAATTAGATGATCTATCTCCGCTATAACTGCTCAAGTCTATAAATAGATATAAGCATCTTGCCCACTTTGCTTCCGCTGCTCCCACTGACTATGACAACCCTCCTACCGGGTCTCATATCCTGGAACAACAGTAGTGTCAAGTCTTGGTAGATAAGAACCTCCCTGTCACCGTCTCTGAGGCTACCGAAGTACCTCTCGGGCGTCTGAGGTTAGCTACCAAATCTGCGGAGTGGCTATTGGAATGTCAAACCTGATTGAATATATAGGTCCTATTAAATTTTCCGTAATCGTTCGCGGTTCTGGAATCACTTCCAGTTCTACCATACTCCCACTACTGTTTTTCTGAAAAAGATCCATTTTTACTAAAACTGTGGCGAGTCAAGAACAATATCACTATTGATCTTCCAAATGGTAGAATATCAACCCTTGTCATAGCCAGGGTCAACCCACAAACAGCCACTACAGAAACGTGCCCTGAGTTATCCAGTGTCTGGTTTTAATCATAAGCTGGACAACTCCCCGTACCTTAATTTCTTTTAAGGTACGAACTATTCCATATCCAATATAGAAACTTTGGCACTAATTTAATTTGGAACCATATTCAAATCCATGCATCTGTCTCCAGTGCATATCAACTTAATGGAAAGAGGCTAATCAGCATTACTCAACTTAGGAATCCATCCAATTATGAGTAACCTGTAAGAGAAATACGTTTCTCAAAACCATCACTATCATATGAATACCATTCACAAGAATCTACATCTTCGATCTCTTTGAAGAATCCCGATACTTGTGATACCTGGTTCTCTACTTTATTCTTATACCCATAACTTCTCAAAACTTAGACCTTGTATTTCTACGAAACATTTGTCTAAATACTAGAGAAGTTATAAGTAAACAGAACATAGTACGAGGACCTACCCCTTTGTCCTGAAGGACACTTGGACAACATACAATACTCTGTAGAAGTCCGCTGAGTTAAACAACTCAAAACCTGTGCGTTGTAGGTTGAAAACTGTACCCTGGCGATTTCCTCAAATCTCACCAATTACAACGAATTCCGATATAATGAGGATAATCACCTAATTCCCAATATCTTACTCCCACTCATCATCTGTAAAACCATACAGATATGAGAATGAAACCTGGTAAATACATACCCTTGGAGTAAGTGTCTAATCGGGAAAACAGTTTTTCTTTAACGATGCACTGAAACATGAAAATGTTTCGTAGGGGTATCCTGGTATTTATAGAAATGCCTCTTCCATAATCCAATTCATGACTTCAACCGTATATTTTATTGCCATCTCTCCAAATCCCTTTATTTGTCTTTAGTCGTTAGCTTCTGTACACCATCGTTAGGCTAACTGGTTTTCTTCCTTCCCTACCGTTCGGCACCAGCCTATGATTTGGAAGAAGACTATCCAGTAAGTATAATAGGTGTACCCTCCTAAACCAAGGAGTACTCGCAACTCGAGAGAAGGTGACGATAAAAGACAACTGAATAATACCTTATTCTTTTAAAGATGAAATAGGAGCGGCGATGAAGTACGCGGTTTTGGTCGTGAATGATATCAGTCGCAATTTACTTTGCCCTCTTTCTAATCCCTTTATTTTGTCTTTACATATTACCTTCTGCACACCTTACTTAGGCTAATTGGTTTTCTTCATTCCCTACATTTCGGCACCAGCCTATGGTTTGGAATAAGACTATCCAATAAGCGTAATAGGTGTACTCTCCTAAACCAAGGAGCTCTCGCAACCTGAGAGAAGGTGATAATAAAAGACAACTGAATAAACCAATTATATTTCTCCTAAACCTGGATCCATCCCCGAAGAAGTCCCTTCGAGTTCGTATATAACCATACGATGGATCTATCCAATGGAAGTGGATATCCGTAGTAATACGGGTGTTCTGAGAAATTCAAAGGGTAAAAGAAGGAGTGGCAATGACTTATGCAACATAGACAATCCAAAAGCCAGTATTTTAAGAAGGTTCGGTCAACCTGGTCATTGAGTCATAGTCTAGGGTCGGTCAAAGGTCGCTGCCAAAGAGAGAGAGAGAAAAGAAACACTCTGCGTGCACTCTAACCTAGATCAGAATGGTCATCACTTTATCTAATCCGGAAACCTCCCACTGTCCTGTCAAATTCTCCTCCAAACCTAAAGAAGAATCAATCGGGATCACCCGAAGAGTAAACCAACTCATCAGTGGGAATCGGGATCCAACTCTCATCGCATGTTAACGTGATGGAATGCATCCACGTTATTCATACTCCAGAAGGTATGCGCATACTTGGCAAGTTTCAGTTTCTTTAGAAACTCCCGATATCATTTTCTTGCCCCATGCTCTTATGACCTTGACGTATGCCAACAAATCATAAGTCACATGTCAAGTTCTGTCCGTCATTATCTTGTTAATTTGAACCCACCCGTACATACCCTTGACGTATGCCAACAAGGTAATACGACTGTCCCAAACCAACTCATCTATCTATGCAACAAATGAATACCCAGCAGCTACCAAACACTATGCCTTGACGTATGCCAACAAACATAGCTTGAATACTACTGACCATCCATAAGAAACGACGGAGGGCTACGACTGGTTTTTGGCGAAAAACCTTTAACGTAGTGAACTTGATATCGCTGAAGGAACCTGATAGCTTTTTTTTTAAAATATAGTGGCGAAAACCTTTTGCTAAAGAGGTCACTCCCGGTAAAGGGATCTCGGCTCTTTCCTCGTGGAATGAGGTGCAGGATATTCCACTGAATACCGCTATGCAAAGCAACATGTAATCGACTATAGTGAAGTTATTACCCTGACGCAAACTTCTGTCCAAGGGGTCTTTCCCGGTGAAGGGATATCAGCCCTTGCCTCGTCGAATGAGGTGCTGGATATTCACACTGAATACCGCTATGCATAACAAAAGAAAACGTCTTTGCAATAACACCCTTTTAAAATTGTTCCAACAACTCAAACAGGTTTGTTTTTAACTTTGCATTGATCAGAATCAACGCAGTCCCATCATCAATCACACCAGAAAAGAACGAAAATAAAATGTACATATATGCCATCCGCATTCGTCACTGGGTCCCGTCATAACCCGTTAGGTTACTTAACTAACGACAGAGCGGGGACTGGACTAGCGCGGGTGTAAAACATATACAACATCTAATAGTATATAAACCAATATACATAATCGTCGCTCCAGGCGTGATAGTATGCAACATTACAGAAAAGTAATAAGCATCACAGAACAATATAGATAATCTGGGATCCCCGAGTTTCACAGAGCCGCTGTTGAAACTCGACGTTCCCCTGTCGTGTGGATAGCCTGTGCAATGAAACCTAGACCCCTACGGGTGCGGCAAGTTACCCGCCAAAACCTGAAGCGAGGTAGTCCCCACAGCATAGTGAATGGAACACCCGGCACTTCACGGAATCCGGTAAATTGAGCACCCCTCCTTGGGTCAACCTGTCCCCCCTACGAGTGCGGCGAATAGTCTGCCAATTCTGAAGTGGGGCCCCTCTGCCTCTCAAAGCCATGAGATGCGGACCCGTTGCTTTCCCGAACCCGTGCACTCCGTCGCGGGGTAAAACCTAGTACAGTAATGAAAAATAGTACAATAGGTACATCGACCGCAACCTGGTCGTGCCCCAAAAGAATATTATACAACAGGCAGTGACGGCAGTCCACAAGTTGGACGCTCGCCCCGTAATATCAAATGTACAAATATACACCAACTGTACTACCATTGCACACTGCTATCCACCACGACAAATCCGCAACATCACAGCACAACACAGAACATCAACGCGAATGTCACGTTCGCAAACCCGTCTAAAAGAACTATAGCAATCAGACGCGGTTTACCGATCAAATGACATTCCCGGTCGGAGATATAATGTAAGCACTGTAAACTAACGTGTTTAAATTTCGATCGACCAAAGACCAAATTTCAAAAAGTGGGCCCCACTGCTTACTGGTGAACAGTAACAAAATCTGGGCCAAAACTTTATATTCCAAAAACCCCAAAATCAATCAAAGAACCCACTGTCCAAATTTGGGAGCACGTGCTCCCCACGTGGCCGCGGTTGCGCGGCCAAACCATGGGTTTGGCCGCCCTTCCGCGGCAGCCTGGAGGGATCACGATCCCAAATTTGGTCGTGGTTCTTAGAATTCCCTGCACGGATTTTTAAGACATCCAGAAATAAATTTTGAGACCGTTTAAAATTAACAGAAACTGTCGGGATAAGAAATTGCGATTTTTGCGATTTTTGATTTCCGGTCGGATCGATGTTTTAAACGCGTTAGCACAAGTTAGTATAGCAAAATGGTTAGTCTCTGATACCACTGTAAGTCTACGTTAGCGCCCCGGCCGTCTACAGACGCCAAATGCGGAACAAAAACTTTTAAACTGGCTCTATCGTATACTTTAACCCGGATCTGCCATTATTGCTAAACTAACAAACTGTAAAGAGTGTAGGAATGTTATACCGAACGATCCGAGTCTTTCGTTCTTCAACCATCATCCCACACTCCGTTGCGGCTGCTCAGATCTCGTCGATCTCCGATCTCTTCGTCGAGGTGGCACCACATGATCGGTTCTTTAAACGGGCTCCCGCCTCTGACTCGAGGCAACTCGATCGTCAAGTTTGCTAAAAGAGACGACCAAGATTGATGTAGAGAATGAGTAGATGACTTTGTCTCACTTCGTCCAAATCCGTGGACGATCGGTTAATGAAGTTGCCGTGGAAATCGGGTGATGGAATGAAATGAACTGTAAAATTCCATACACCCTGAATGCTATCATAATCTTTTCTAACCGAAATGAAACATCAAGTGAGAGTGAGAATGAGGAGAGAGAGAGGGCAAGCCATATATAGCAAGAGGGAGGTGACCGTAGGAGAGGGGGGTGACCACAAGAGAATGCTTTTCACTTCAAAAATATCTTAAGCAATCCAAAACCATTAATAACAAAGCATGAATCACTAATAACACCTCATCAAGCATTAATGAACCATTAAATGCAACCAATGAAAACTTAACACCATTTAATCCTAGTCACCTCATCTAGAACCTTCTAGAAGAATCCACACTCATCTCAAGAAAAGACAAATCCGTCTTTAACCGAATGTTAAAAGACGGCTGATAGAAAACTGGAAACTGGCAACTTCCAAAAGTGATCCTGAAACGAATTTCAGGACAACCCCGAAACTGTATAAATATACCCGCATTTGTATTACGACCGAATACAAATGCAACTGAGACAAAGATATTATACCTACTTAATATAATACTCGGATCCGGCTTAAACCAAAGCCGACCAGTATCATCTGTCCGAAAATCGACCCGTGCGTAAACGCACGTGCATTTTCCGAACCCTGCCATGAAACCATACGGCCTCTACAACGTTTCGCCCGAACTTGGGAAACTGTCTGTGGGGGACTCTAATAACTCGTCAGTACCCTGGCAGTGGGTTTAACCACAAACCGTCAGCGGCACTAGCTATGCGTAACGGCTGCCCATGGACTGACCTCAAGGGTGGCCGAGGAGCGAACTCAAGGGAGACCGATGAGCGAACTCCTCCGAAAACCCTACTGAGCCTAACAGTGACAATGTATATACAGTCCGGTCCGTTCGTCAATGAGTATCGCATATCTGCCTAGGGGGCTAGCAACGTCAGACCCCCAATAGCAGTATAAGTCATGTCGGAGTGTAGCCTAGAACGCCCTGAGATACTACTGGAATACCTACCAGTAAATCTCCTGCCTCGGCCGAGGGCTTTGCGTAATGGCTCTCCTAGACACAGCACGATCTCGCCCCCAATACCGGGAGAGACGAATCCCCTGCCGATCCGCTCACGTGCCTCCATATGGCTCGGGACTGTACCCAAAAGCTACCTGTTTGCACGACTCCTTTGAGCCGTGGTAGGGTAGAAATCAAAGCACAGTGGGAACTCACACGAGACAAATGACGACCTCAGGTCGATGAACTAACCTGTACACATGTCACCAGGGAACTGCTATCTGACGATAGGTATAGTACTAACTAGCAGATTCCCGGCGAGTCCTGTCCGGTGTACTCATAACCCAATGAGCACCTGTATACATCTTAGGTGATCCAACTGACACCAGTGGCTTGTGAGACCGGCCACCGCCCCTCGTCGGGGTCTCGACTGTACACACTAGTCTACTCCGGAGTATCGATGCCCTGTCTCGAAACTCCCACGACTAGGGACCACAATTAATGATATGCATATAAACTACCCAACTCTCACGTATATGATCGCCATCATACAGTTGGTAGTAAAGCAAGATCCTAAGGGCTCTATCAAAGTGTAACATGCAATCAGTCACCTGAACATGTACACGACTGATAAAGGCAAGCCAGATAGCATACTATCATTTCGAGTAAGACTGTGCTACCGGGATAGGTCCTCCGCAATCATTGCAATCACGTACCTGCGATCCAATAATTGACTATGAGGGCACTATCTCCAACATAATACCATCTGGGAGTTCTCGGCGAGTCCGTCCAGTGTACCCAGTCTCCACTGAGCACCCGTACACCATCCTTGATGTCAAACACCGATGGATATGGGATCATCCATCACCCATCATATGGGTCAAGATGCGTATATGCTAGTCTACTCTGGTGTATCGATGCCATGTCTCGATACACCCTCGACTAGGAACAGTTATAGGATGTACTCGTCGACTACCGTGGCCCCACTAGTATGATCTCATCATAGTCCCAGTAGTCGAGTACATATCCTAAGGGCTTTACCAACATGTAACAGAGAGACAATTAGTATACACGTTAAGGTAAAGAGTAACCAGATAGTATACTATCATGTCGAGCAAGAAATTCCTCCCTATATATGTCCAAGCATCCACTACAATATACATCTCATGTATAGTAATGGACTCTAGGGCATACATATAACTAACAGTTTTGTTGGTGGTCCATACAGGTCAGAGCTGTATGGAACCCTACCATGCAGGTCAGTTCTGCATGAACATCGTAAGCAATATAATACAAGAATTATGAAGTCCAATTATTATCTTCGACTTTTCTTTTCAATCCTACCACATTCCTTGAATCCATCTTGAACTCCACCTTCAGCTTCCTTAAAGTCCATCTCTCGACTTTTGAATTCTTAACTCTGGTTCATCCTTTCTATTTGTATCTCGTAGGCCTATTAGCACAATTAGTTAGAGCATCGATCGACGGAGCTCGAAGACGACATCATCCTTAACTTTCCAGTACCTTGTTGTAACATCCTTCTTGAGTAATTTCGAGGACGAAATTATTTTTAAGGAGGGTAGAATGTAACGACCCCAATATTAATATACCTCCGTATTTTCTTTCTATAGTAAAATATTGTATTTATTTAATCTTAGTATTTTCTGTATATTTTGTTTTTTATAAATATATTATTTTATTCTTCCATCTATTTTTCCCAAACACATTTCTTTAAAACTAAATTTTAACCTTTTTTTCAAATTAAACATAAGACCTAACCCAGCCCATAACTCAAATCCAATTTCATTTTCATTTTCTTTAATAAAACTATGAGCCCAAAAACCCACTTTCTTTTTAAGCAACATCATATATTTAATTCTTATTAAATATGTGTATGAACAATCTTGTAGCTCATTGGTTAAGTTTTTGCATTGTTATTCCATATATCACATGTTTAAATCCTCATTCTTGCAATTATTTTTTTATCAATTTTTTATTCTTATTATAACTTACAAATGAGACCTTTCATTTTCAAAATGAATTGTGACCTTTTATTTCTCTTTTAATTCCTATGTTGAATGCATATATTATTATAGACAATTCACCATTACACCATCTTTATTTGTCCTCCTCTTTCTTTTTCTTCCTCATATTTTTCTATCTCTCCCTTCTCCCTCTTCATCTAGAGTCCTAGAAGAAGAACACCAAGAAGTTTCAAGAAAGTCTCGCTAGAAACGCGAGACTATTGACGGATAGACAAGTCCGGTGATAATACCGGCTTATGTATGTAAGACTCTTCTCTCTTCCTCCCTCCATATATTTATTCTCCTCTTGTCATATATCGTGAACCCACTATTCTTTTCATATCGTAATCCGTAAGTGAAAATAAATATAAATATATACATATATATAAGTCTATATATATGGTTCTATATGGTTTAATAATAGCTTATTGTTTCTTGTTAAAATTAAACTGTTTTCAATTCATTGTTCATGACTATAAATGTTTATTATGAGTTGTGAGAACATAAATTTCAGGCCACAATATATCTATAATGTCTCATGAAATCGGTTTGCTTATTAAAAGAAAAATAGAAGTTTGCATAAAAATACTAGTTAATCTTTTTGCCGATTTTAGTATACATATCAATACCTTTACCTTTAAAATAACTTTTAGAAATTAATTTTTACTTCTAGAAATTTTAGAATATTTACATATGATAGAATATATTATTTTGTACATGCAGTAAAAATTCCAGATCGAATCGCTTAACGGTTTATGAATTATATCATTTTTATTCACTGTTCGTAAAACAGAAAACTGCAGTTATCAGTCAACTTCTATGACACATAACTTGGTATACCGATATCCAAATTGAGAAAACTCAGGTGTTTTAGATATCTAAATTGAATAATATAGATTTTCTTAGTTGTATGTTTTTACTGAAAATCGACGTAAAATATACAAAACTGCATCACAATATTAAGCGACGAATCTGGACAGAATCTGTCCTGATTCGCCCACTGTTTTTAAATTGGACATAACTCGAACACCCGATATCCGTTTGTGACAAACTTTAGATGTGTAGATGAACAATTGATAGAACTATAATTTTATGTATACTAGATTACTTATAAATGCGTGAAATAACCCGATATAGGTTTTGCAATACAATATATAGTTGCTGTCTAGAAATCTGAATTTCTATTTTAAACGCTGATGTTAAAATGATCATAAGTAGAGCTTCAGAATCCAAATCATATGAATCTTGGCTTTTTTTGGATAAGTACATCGAAATACCTACAATTTTCTATTGATCTTCGTAATCTGAAACCTGATGAAAATTAAATCAAACCGCGTTTTAAAAATGTGTGACGGTGCTGAATAGATTCTGATCTGTTTTGCGTGATGATACGAAAATATATATATCTCCCAAACCGGTAGTCGTATTTAGGCGAGAATGAAACTCACGCGTGTATAACACTTAAGGCTGTGTTTTCATTTATATTCTGATTTCAAATGACTTGATTAACTAGTCGTACATATCACATATTTACAACATTGTTTTGGACGTCACTTGTATACTTATCTCATATCATGTTCTGTGATTGCTTATTTATTTTTATTTATATGATTGTGATTAAATCATTACATGCTAGAATTAACTTGATCTTGACATGACTCAATCATGAATACTTGAACCCAATATGTACATTTGAACCAACTTGACTCGAACCATAAATACAATTGGCATGACTTGCACTTGACATGATTACATGAACTCAATCTTGAAAAATTGATATCATACATCATCTTTTGTATTCATAGATTCGATTAAGACTCAAAACATTAATCATAGACTTATATACACGGGGTGTTGGGGTAGTTTGAGTATGAATCCAATAGAATCTCATGAGTCTCATTAATACAAATCATGTTGCTGTGGTACCGGGCTGAAACGGTACAAATCATGCTGCTGTGGTACCGGGCAGAAACGGTACAAATCACGAATTCACGAATGAGGGTCCGTGTTTCCAATCCCCTGGATGATAGCCTATTGGGTTTGGAATATTTCAATAACAATTGAAGTCTCGCTATTTTGGGCCCGTGATTTCTTACCTCTGGATGATAGCCTTGGGTTCGAGAATACTCTTGAGATTGGTTGACATTCACACTTGAACTCACGTTAGTTAATTTTACCCTTTTAGAGATCTTTTAGGGCACTTACATTCACTTCATGTTCATTATACCTATACTCCACGGCCATATTATACTTGTTTGTCATGCTGATATAGTTGACATACACATTACCATGCATGCTACCATACTTGTTTATATGTTCATTATTTATATTCATGCTATACTTGTTTACTATGCTCATGTTATATTGCCATGCTTACATTGTTGTCATTAATATCACCATGTTATACCTGTTCATGTTTTATTTCCATTCATACTATATCACATGTCATCTTGCATATTCATTTATATACTTTCACATCCCATCTTTCTTTGGGACTTACCGAGCGTTAGTTCGCTGACGGGCATTCTACCCATTTCTTTCTATTCTTGGAATGTTCATCAGGTGATATTGAGACAGAGAAGATAGAAGTGGTCGAAAAGGAGTACAACCAGTTCGCATCACAAACAGACGTATAGTTTCATTCAAATTTTTCATTTCATTTCATCTCATTTATGTATGCCTCCTTGTTAGGGCTTATCATGTTAAATATCTTGTATTGAGATATTTTGTCTACTATGAATCATGAATGTAATAAATCACAGTTGGATTTCATTATTTTGTTTATCCTTGTTAGTTTATGTTGCTTATAAACGCTTAGCGTATTTATTTCGAGAAATGACCTTCTCGGAATAAATACGCCGCGGGCTTATCACGTCACCATTTCCATCTACTAGAAAGCGGGACGTGACAACTCGGCTCCAACAACTGGAGCCTCATCATCCAACTCTACCCTAACTACCTCTATAAACTCCTCAGATGAAGACATCTAACCTAATTCAAGGGAATTGGCTCGCCGATGAAAAATCACGGGTGATCCGATCTAAAGGAAGGAGCGCCGGGCAATTTTTGATAACGAGAGTGAATTAGGGTAAAAGTGTTGACCTTAGGATGGTCCCCTCCTATTTATACACTCTAAAGAAAGTATCCAACGGCCCTGATTGATTCTCGCCAAAATGAAACGCCGCGCCCAACAATCGGTGGGGCTCCACATGGCAATCGGCCATTGGGGTCGTCTTTTCGACTGCAGGAGTCAGAGACAGCCTGTAACTTCTGCCAACCGACATCCGACACGGGGCCCATATTCCAACTGGCGATCGACTGAAACGGCGCCCCCTCTTTAAAGCGCGATCATTTCATTTGATCCGCTGATGCCATTGGGGATACGCGTGAAGATTCAGGCGCACAACGAGGCGACACGTGGGCCCAAAGATCGAAACGACGCAACCACCAAATGCCGTGCCATTCTCGGACGATCCGCATTATGATTCTTAGCGCCAAATTGAACAGAAGAAAAACCGAGCAGACCACTCTCGACCCGACCTTTGGATAGGTCAGAACAAGAGTGGGGGGCTAATGATGATGCTCACAAGTGGTATCCCCTCATATTACTACTCATGGCAAATGACGTGTCCCGAAGGCTACGGAGGTGGAATAAATGAGTTGCATTATGAGGATTCATCGGGACTTCGTCTCGAAGAATGTATCCGGCCTTCCAGGAGACCTCCCTGAATACATTCCACCTTCACCTAGGGAACTACCAACAGCCCGTCTCCAAGCTTTTCCAGCCTCCCGGCTCGTCTCCAAGCCCCTGACATGCCGAGCTTCCGCGGCCTCCCGGCTAGTCTCCGAGCCCCTGACATGCCGAGCTTCCTCGGCCTCCCGGCTCTCGTCTCCGAGCTTATGACATGCCAAGCTTCCTCGGCCTCCCGGCTCGTCTCCGAGCTTATGACATGCCGAGCTTCCTCGGCCTCCCCCGATCAACCAAGAGCGCGGATCCCATGCGCCCCGCAATGGCTCCATGTATATCGCCAGGGCGAGATATCCGCCTCCCCACGATCCACGTCCCACGCTGGCGCATCCCTCCGTTAATGGGCGTATCCCTCCATTAATGGGCGCATCCCGCTATTAAAGGCGACGATAATGCGGGGGCGTAACTGACGGCGGATATCTCGCACCTACTCTCTCCATGCGACCCCTATATAAACCCTTCTCTCAGATGACTCAGGTAACGGGAATTTATCTCAATACGCCGCTACCCTGCACCTATTCCTCGACTTTAACTTGATCGTTGGAGGGTCATACGGTGGTCACCCACCCCGGGACTTCTTTGCAGGTAGCTCGGCGTCCAACACCAACCCATTAAGATCCACACTCAACAACATCCAAACCAAATCTCGGCCGTCTAAGACCGCCATCGTAGGATCGACGGAAGACAGTATCTGAAGGAGATCACGATATCCATCAATTGGGATCTGGCCCATAAGATTTATCTACATAATTGGTTGAAAATCCTCTTACCACTGCAAATGGGGCTTTCGAATATAAGACCCTCCACCAATTGAGAGAATGTAATTGCCGCTCAAGCAAGACTCTATGGCATCATTCCCACACTACAAACCCAAGTTTCTCAAGCGTTCCCTACCCTTTCTATTTATAGATATATGCATGCATTGATGGCATAAAGTTTCCTATAGATTCTTCGCATTAAAAGAGAGAAGCAAAGGTGCATGCTGCTTGGGGTAATTGCAGAGATTGTGTGTGTATTGAGTTGATTTTATGAGGTCCGGTCTCATTTCTTATTTTGAGGCCTGCTTTTCAAACATCCAACCTTCCATGTTTTTGACCGATCCGTATCGGCCACCGTGATCTATATATGCTACAAAAAATTTTATTCAAATTTTACAAAATTTGGAGACTTCTAACACATCCATCAAGAGATCTTGTATTTCATTTATCGTAAAGACGTCGATTTTTTAGTCTATTCGATGGATTAGTTAAACATTTTCAAATCTCGTAAAATTTAATACATAACGTATCTAGTATGTGTAGATCATGATGATTAAGACAATTAAAAATTCCATTTAAATAATCCAGTGAATATCCTCTTTCGTAAATTTTGAGATCCATAATTATATGATTGGAATCAAAAGGACAAAAATAATTCAAATTCCATTAATCCAAAGATAAAAATCAGAATATCCAACACATCCTCGTTATTTGAATATGAAAACAATCTGAATATCTAACAAATCCTTATGATTCCGAACAATATTATCCAAAATAAATGAATCGAGATAGATATGCATCCCAAAAATTAGGAAAGAGAATATTCATTAGATTATTTAAATAGATTTTTAAGTTGTTTTAATCTAAGTTATTGGAAAAGCAAATGGCAGATCCAACGGCTGTTATTCAGGTTTGTGAATTTAAAAACAGAAACCCGTCCTAAAATATCCGTACTCTACGCACACCCCGCTTTTTGAACTCAAAAATTAAATTACAAAGCTGCATAATGTTATATAAAGAAACATAAATAAATTTCCGAAACCCGTTCTATTCACCTAATTATGTATTAAAAAGCTTTTAAAAAATTTCCTTAAATTTATATACAATCCCCTTAATCTTAAGTATTTCCATATACCTTCCAAATTCCTTAAATTTATTCTACTAATTATACGATAATCTTTTTACTATTTATTTATTCTCTAAAATCTAGTATCACAATTTATTTATCCGACCAAAAACTTTCTTCTGTGCGATCATTGATTGACATAGCATGAAATTGTAAAATACACAATTTGGTACTTGAATCTCACAAGTACGTTGCAAAATTTATCATGTATAGAGAGTTATCTGAGGCTGTGGAAGATAGGGGCCCCACTTGGTTTTAAGTGGGGTGGGAATTTCTCTATGCCATCACATCTTTATTGCATAAACATGTGCATCGCACGCACGCACATACCAAAGCCGATAGCATATCTACCCAGAACAAAACGGGTCGGGTCTTCACTGGCAATGCGATCCAAATTTCCATCGGGTCTTTCACCGTCTTGATCTAATTTCTCCCCCAAGAAAGCCCTAGTTTTCCCCTTGGAAATCAAAATCCTCGGAGATGGGGAAGAACGATTTCCTCACCCCCAAAGCGATCGCGAACAGGATCAAGGCGAAGGGGCTGCAGAAGCTGCGGTGGTACTGCCAGATGTGCCAGAAGCAATGCCGGGACGAGAACGGGTTCAAGTGCCACTGCATGAGCGAGAGCCACCAGCGCCAGATGCAGGTCTTCGGCCAGAACCCCACCCGCATCGTCGACGGCTACTCCGAGGAGTTCGAGGCCTTATTCCTCGAGCACATGAAGCGCTCCCACCGCCACTCCCGCATCGCCGCCACCGTCGTCTACAACGAGTACATCAACGACCGCCACCACGTCCACATGAACTCCACCCAGTGGGCCACCCTCACCGAGTTCATCAAGTACCTCGGCCGCGAGGGCAAGTGCAAGGTCGAGGAGACCCCCAAGGGCTGGTTCATCACCTACATCGATCGCGACTCCGAGACGGTCTTCAAGGAGAAGATGAAGAACAAGCGCCAAAGGTCCGATCTTGTCGAGGAGGAGCGGAAAGAACGTGAGATCGCCGCCCAGATCGAGCGGGCCGTGTCCATGCTGCCCTCGGCATCTTCGTCGGAGGACCCTGACCCTAACCCTAACCCTAACCCTGGCGCGGAATCGAAATTGCCGGAGAAAATCAAGATTACGCTGGCAAAATCGAATCTTGGCGAGAAAACCGCCATGAAAAGCGCCCAGTTAGGGTTTGAGGAGGTTGCTGAGTCGGAGAAGAGCGCGAAGAAGGGGAAGAGTGTGGCGGGCAATTCGTCGTCGGCGCTGGATGAGTTGATGAGAGAGGAGGAGAAGGCGAAGGAGAGGAGTAACAGGAAAGATTATTGGTTGTGTGAAGGGATTGTGGTGAAAGTGATGAGCAAGACGTTGGCCGATAAGGGGTATTACAAGCTAAAAGGAGTGGTGATTAGGGTTATCGATAGGTACGTTGGGGAAATTGAGATGTTGGATAGCAAGCATGTGTTGAGGGTGGATCAGGAGGAACTCGAGACGGTGATTCCGCAAATTGGAGGGGTTGTTAGGATTGTGAATGGGGCTTATAGGGGCTCGATTGCGAGGCTTTTGGCGGTGGATGTAGAGAGGTTTTGCGCAAAGGTGCAGATTGAGAAGGGGGTTTATGAGGGGCGAGTGCTGCAGGCTGTGGATTATGAGGATATATGCAGAGCTTTGCATTAGAGTGGAGATAATTAGGTCAGTTATACTCATCATAACACTATAGTTCCATTTGTGAATATTTGGACCCTACTTTTGTTGGTTATTTGAATTTTGCTCATTTTGCTAGCAGGATTGCTCTCACGCAGTTAGAAGAACCGCATTGGATTCACAACACAAACTAATTAATATAAAATTCTTGTCTTTGGAAATTTCTACTTTTTGAAGATAATAGGGCACTTCTTTTATAAAAAATCATATCATGTTTAAATTCTTATATATAAAATCTACCCACTTTTTTTTTAAAAAAACCAACCTATTCTGCCCTTTAAGCTCCATCTTCTGGCACCATACTTGCAAGGTTAGGTTAGCCATATTCATTGTCACTATCATTATGTTTCCGTAAATCCCTACAGGACATGCTATTTGGCTATTACCATACTATTTATCAGGATTGTTCGTGCCTTGTTATAAAAATGTGTGGAATGCCCTATGCAAATAGATTTAAAAAACTATCTTTGTATTCCGGCGGTTTTAATATTTGAAGATAATATGGTTACTATGGAATTTATATCATGATGATCATAATGTGAATTTAAAATTGACCACTTAGAGCGGCTTCAACTCTTCCTACGTCATATGTGATAATATCACTTTCTTAGTTACTGATGACTCTCTCTTCACACACTAGATTGATTTCATCTAGGATGATGCCTATTTCTATGTCATTGGTCCATCTCCATCACAGCCTTTGCTTAAGTTTCCCTAGTGTATTTTTTTTTATCATGCTCTATGATGTTTTATCAGATGATTACTGCCTGATAATTTAAACTTGTTCTTTGTTCGCTTATATAGAGCAGTTTTTTTAAGAACAAGAAAATTAAATATATAAATGGTAAGGTGTTGGGTACATTGTGGATGATGATTGAACATGATAGATTTTATATAAGATAGTCTTTTGGGCAGTTGCATATCTTGATAGATTGTGGGTGAACATGATGAAGTGTGACAACAAGATTCTTTCATACATGCATAGTACTGCTTCTACATAATCAGGTTGTATTTTGGACTATAGAGAATGAGAGTGAGATCCTTTATATTGTGTTTGAATATGTTATCTTTCATGGAAATGGATTCAGATTTTGATGCTATGGAACAGATTGGAGATTAAATAACTATATGATATGTATATTATGCAAATATATGTTAGAAATCTTGTAGATCTAATTACTTATTATTTGGCTTACTATTACAAAGAAGTACAAGAAATATAGATAAAGAGTTTGATTTTCTGTCCAATCACAATCTTATTTTATTAAATATGCGAGATTTCCATCAATAAATTAAAAAAAGGCAGTTAATTAAAGCCAAAGAATTCATATTAGGTACTTAATGTAAATGCCAAGAATTTGAGGACATGTAAATAAGTCGTACCAAATTTTAGAATGACAGAATTTGAAAGCTTTCTGTCACAAAAGTTTTTGAATTTGATGACCATTTCCCATGAAGGAAATGCTATTGACCTTTGAAGAATGGAGTAGGCTAGAAGCTGAGCAAGAAGATAGTGGAAGAAGCTGGATGAACAATCAAAAATTTCGAGGAGAGGGTAACAGTCTCTCTCTCTCTCTCTCTGCGCGTGCGCGCGCGCACAAGAAGCACTTAATACGGGACAACTTATATAAAGAGTATACACGGTTTGGAGAAAAATTCTTTAGGCGTGATCTGACATGTGAAAATTAAAGACTCCTGGCTACATCCTGATGAGTTCTTCATTGAAGGTGTTTGGGATCAGATTAGATGCCATGATAAAATTTCATTTTCTTGATAGAACTTGCATTTCTGACATTTCTGTTTAATGATTTTATTCCTTTGTAATGTGAAATATAAAGTTTTGTATAAGGGAAGGTATTCAGTTTACTATCAGCATGATTTACACAGCATACAAGTCTAGTTGCTTGGATGAACAGGTAGAAGGTTAAGTCATGAGATTTTTCTAGCACAACTATTAGGATCTCTGATATAGAGTTCAATATGTCGAAGCGTGTCATTTGTGATAAAAGGCACCTGCACGAATGTCCTTTTGGATTTGAATATTGAAGATGAGGATGACCAGGAGAAATAGTTGGGAACTTTCTGAATTTGATGGCCACAGTAGGTTATATGATTATCTGATCTAGCAAATCAGCTCAAATGTTTGGAGTCAATATTTAGTAATAATGATTTGGCTTGTTAAAAGTGGCCGGAATATAACAGCTATTATGTATGTATTCCCCAAACACTAGGGTATTTCCCCCCTTTTCGATATGCATGTTGACACGTGAACACTCTTGAAAAACACATCAAATTGTTAAATCTTGGGAAATTATTGTGGATCAAGTGAGGATGATGTATACAGACTGAGGGTATAAAGCTGTCGATCAAATTATAGACCAATTGTTTAAGTGGATTGCTCATTACCATTGACAACAGTCAATTATAGCAAAAAGCTATTATTTCAACTTCTGTGGTCGCTTAGTGAACTCATTAAATACATCAAAAATTGCATATCCATCTTTTAGCTATATAATATATCCTGTCCATGTTCCATAGCTTATAGAAGGTTTCCATGCTTGATATTTTATTATAGAGAACTTTCTACTAGTGTTGTGCATTTGTGTGTCCAAGTAGCACTCCATAAATGTTTTGTAAGCCAATGGTTTGTCTATTACTCTATTTGGAAGACATAGGCCTTATTTCCTACATCAGTATAAAACCAATAGGATTCCTTTGGTTTCTCATTCCAGAATGCACCTGCATTTATATAAAATGCATGTTTGGATAGTTTAGGATGTGGGATCTTTAGCTAATGCTTAGCCGAGGGATTTTTTTTTTGCAGGGGGGTATTTCTTTCCTTTCCTTCCTTCCTTCCTTTCTTTCTTCCTTTTTTTCCCTTCCTTTCTTTTTTGTTTTTTGGTTGGGGGTTTGGGGGGATTCCATTTTTATAATTATGTCTTTTAATCCGGAGGAATTGGCTATTTTGAGGGGTTTTAGCCCTTGAGATTGTAATTTTGGCAATATTATTGTAAATGGCCTATTCCTCTCTACTGTTTAGGCAATAGCTTTGTAATTTAGGCATGAATGATATGACACCCATTGCCCTCTGCTTGTTACATTGGATTTTTAGACATTTATTTGATATCTTGAATTTCTGATGTCTGGTCCCATTTACTTGTAACCAATGGAAGAATGAAAACTGTAGTGTTTCAAGTGTTTGGATTCAAACGTATTATCAGGTCAATTGTAGGATTCACATTATTGATTATACTATGGTCTAAGCCACTTTAAAAAATTTAGGCTTGTTTAACTTGCTCATAGAAACAAGGGTTCCTGAATGCCACTCACTGTGATTTTGTTTTGAAGGAATTTATTCTGATTAGTTTTCAAGAAAGAACTTGGATGCAGTGAGTTGAATATGCCTTGATTAAAATCCTCATAAGGAGGGGGTTGTGTTTTTTTCATTTGATGAAGAGAAAGAAAAGGGTGACAAGATTATTTAGAAGTCGGAAAAGTGTTTAATGAGTCAAAGTTTACCTGTTTCTTACTTTAATGATGGGTTATTTGGGTATGGGGTGACTAGTCCGAACCTGACGCAATATATTGTCTTAGGTTATTAGATCATATCTATAGAAACAGCAAAAATTTAAGCTTGAGGATCCAATGCATGAATTTTGTATCCTTCACTTCTCTTGCCACACCCACTGTGTGCTTTTATGTCTTAAAACTACACAACTGTATTTTACGTTGATTCCAAGCAGATTGGCTTTATGAAGGCCAGTGTAACTCACCACCATTAAAATCAAAGGAGATGGCAAGCCTTCTACTATGATTTTAGTAAAATTTGATTATCATTCATGTAGTGCAGATATGATGGGATTTGATGATCCCTTGTTCAGTTCTTGAAAACATTATAAATAAGAGTGAATATATCTAGCATCTGAGAATAATGGAGGAAAGAGGCCCTAGGGATTGTCGGTAAAAAGTTCTATTGTCGGTAAACCATTAATTTTGCACCCACTAAATCAACAGTGAAAAAGCCGTAGAATCATATGCAATTTGGTGTATCCGCATCTTAAATGATAAAGATGGAGATGATGGGTGCCGATCGTCGAAAAAAATAATGGATGGTGTATTTTTTCGACGCCGTAGGAGGAAATTATCTCCTATGGCACATTTCCCCCATTATGCTCATATATTATATATAGGTTCAAATTTATTCTGTTTCATCTTTTGGCGTTATTTTTGTCTGAAAGCTGAATGTAAATTCTATAATTTTTAATAACATGTATATCCTGCTAAAACTATATCTTGTCTTCTTTTTGTAGAATGTTAGAATTAAATTTATTCCCTTGCCTGATGCTATTATTATTTACTAGTATTTGACAAGAAAAAGAATTGACTAATCTCCCAAGTTGTTGGATGTTATTTTACTTTTTTCTATTTTGATTGTATATTTCTTTCTGTTAATCTATTTGGCCAAAAACTTTGTACAGGGTGTATGGTTACCAAATCTATGAAATTTTCCTGAGTTCAAGCATTCGCATTCAATGATCTTTTGGGTAAGGACCCAAATGACGAGATTTGATGCTTAAAGAGACGGGCGCTGTTGAAAACGATACGAAATTGAGAACCTATTGTGGAATCTTTATTTGATATTTACTCTTGTTTTGAATTGAGACATGCGGAGAAATATCTATGAGATGGTGATGTTGTACATGAACATGGTAGATGCTATGAGGGATGATTATAAACCCCAAATGTCTTATAAATTATTGATAATTTTCCGTTTATTTGTTTTCTTGAAAAGTAAATACTTTGTTGCATAGCAGGGTCTGAAATGGTACAAAATATTTTGAAGGGCTGTAACAGAGTCGTGTTTCTCCAATGCTGAATTTTTTTGACAATTCAGTGGTATAAATGGTAAATTTTATTTGGTGTATGTGGAAAATATGTTGGAAGCTGATGACATATGTTTGTGACTAAATGGTATTGTATCTGACAGCTATTGTTCTCTGGATATGCCTGAAAGAAGCCCTAATGAGATATTTCTTGATATTTTGCATTTGATTACAAAAACAAATTGATTCACATGCAACAGCTAAGATTTATGCAGCTTAATTCGTTTGTATTGACATTTTAAAAAGTTCTCACCTATTTGTGTAAGATTCTATTCCTCCCAAGAGGTGAATAATCCAACTCTTATTATTGTTTTACATAATTGAAAATAAACTGCGGCTAAATTAATTATTATTGTTTTACAAAAGTTTTTAGTCGTTAAAAAACCTCTTACATGTGATATGTTGCTTATCATATCTAGTTTCTTGAGATATCTAAGTGGTAGTCAGCGATATCTAAACAGTTGCATGTGATATCTAAATCGTTATTTGCGATATCTAAATAAATTTTATGAATTGGTTAGATATAACAAGTTACTATGCAGAAAATTTTCATAGCGGTTTTTGACCGCCGTTTTGAGGCCAGGGGCTTTGACAACAAAGAAAAGTGCTTGGGGGCATTTGACAATTTACCCTAAATATAAATATAGTTTTTTTCAGAAGATAATTGAGATATGAGATAAATTGGAAAGTGATGTTCAATTAATTTTCTCATTTTGTTAGGGACACTCCGGCAAAATTAATCATTTCATTTCCATAGTTCTAAATGGAGAGCAATATTAATAGAGCTTAACGGGGTTGCGGGTTTCCAGAGCCCATTAGCCGTGCAGCATGCGTCCAACATAGGCAAAATATGAGGGAAAGCATAGGATAAGTTGGATGGGTCCCAACCCCAGTGACCGGGTCATGTGACTGCAACCATGAGGCCGTGGTCCGTGGTCGATCCTAGTTGGGTTTTTTCTTAAAATAATATTAATTTAAAATTATATTATAAAAATAGGGGGGGAATTTTTAATTCGCAAAATAGGGTGGTTTCACCCCACCCCGCTGGCCCACCCCCATCCCCCAGTATAGGGGGCGGGTTCTGGGAACCCGCCACTTTTTTTTTTAAAATTAATTTAATTATTAATTATAATTATTAACGATATAATTATAATATTATTATAATTATAATTATAATTATAATTCTTAAAAATAAAATTAAATTAAATAGACAAAAAAAACATTTAAATTAAATAATAAAATTTCACTATATCAATGTTTCTTACAGAATGAATCCGTCAAAATTTACAATGTAAAAAAATCCTATCTATTTGTAAAATGTAAATACTATTTTTTTCCTTTTCCTTTTCCTTTATGAAATCCGAGAAGGCTTGACATAAGCCTATGCCTCCTGGGATGACTGGAGGAACCACCTGTTTCTTGGATAGATGGCGGCGGCGGCGGCGGCGTCTGCTCTGCTGCTTCGGGTTCGGGTTCTGCTTCAGCTTCGTCTTCAGCAGCGTCTTGGACAGGCTGTTGATCCACAAATCCTGAACCTGAATGTGGGACAGGTGTCGGATATGTGCTGCTTCCCAACAAATTTGCGTAAGACGCTAAATCCGTGTCCCAACTGGGCAGTTGTAGCGAAGAACCTGTCCCGGTTTCATGCGGCTGATGTTGCACAAAACCTTGGCCCCATGGCTGCGCAAATCCTGACCCCCAAGGGTGCTGTTGTTGCGTAAAACCTGACCCCCAAGACGGCTGTTCTGCAAAACCTGATCCCCAAGACTGGTGTTGTTGAGCCTGTCCGGTATGCCAGGGTTGCTGCTGACGGTATGGTGATCCAAACCACTGATCCTGCTGCGCTGGATCTCCTTGATGCTGCGGCTCTGGTGCCGGGTCATACTGATGCTGCGGTGCCGGTTCATACTGCGGCTCCGGTGCCGGCTGATACTGCGGCTCCGGTGCCGGCTGATACTGCGACTCCGGTGCCGGCGATAAATGTTGAGAAATACCATATGAACCAAATACATCACCAATTAATTGGTCGACATTTGAAAATCGAGCCTGAGATGCCGAACCAGCATCAGTCGGGTATGGTTCCTGCACCATTGTTTGTACGAGATGCAACCCACGAGCCTGTCGTTACATTAAAAATAAGAAATAAGTATTGACTCATACCGCCGGATGTTAAAAAGTAATATGATATAAAGAGGGCGGCTTACCAAATCTCGTTCCATGTGGCCTCTAGGCTCGTACCGCGAGATGTTTGGGAAGTTTTTGGGAGGAGCAGAAAGATATCTTATGGTGACACGCTTATACCACTGTAGATATACTTTGGTAGCGTCAGTAGCTGTGTGGTCACCTATTTGCTGTAGGGCAATACTATGCTGCCTATCCTCCCATCTCAGCAAATACTGATGATGATGCTCCCTCCAATCACGCTCCGTATTTCCTCCTCGCATGACTCCCTCTACTGTCATAGGCGAAGGCGGCGGGACAGGAATATGTTGCAATCTATCAAACTGCTGCAATACCCTATCCGGGAGGTGCATAACAACGACATTAATGCAGAGGAGTGGGCATCGAGCCCGCCAAACCGGCTCTCCTTCGAGACAGATGCCGGGTAAATGTTCTAGACGATCTGCTGTATAAGGCGTCCACAGAAACTGCGCAAATAACATAGTAAAAAAATTGTGATTTAGGTATTTCAAAATTGTAAAACAAATTTAATTACCTAAATTATGATTACCTGAGCCGCCTCCATGCGATCCAACTCATCTCTATAGTACCTAAGCACTCGACGAGGAGCCTTATACGCTTTCTTCCCATTCCACCAGCAGCCGAGCGGCTTTCCGGGGATATCCAAGCCAGTTATTTTAATATTCTCTGGTCTTCCTATATACATATGCCCCCTGTTTACCCCAATCAGAGCAAAGTTCTGTTCAAATTCCAAGATGGAAAAAGAAGCAATGCTTCTGTTCTTTCTCCAATCAGAGCTTAAAAAAAAAAAAGCAGCGCAGTTGCGCGCTGCGCGACACGTGTCAGCGCAGCGCAACTGCGCGCTGCGCGACACGTGTCAGCGCAGCACAACTGCGCTAAAAAAAAAAAAAAAGGTTGCGCGCAGCGCAGTTGCGCGCTGCGCGACACGTGTCAGCGCAGCGCAACTGCGCGCTGCGCGACACGTGTCTGCGCAGCGCACAGTTGCGCTGCGCAGCCAAAAAAAAAAAAAGCGCACAGCGCAGTTGCGCGCTGCGCGACACGTGTCAGCGCAGCGCAACTGCGCGCTGCGCGACACGTGTCTGCGCAGCGCACAGTTGCGCTGCGCAGCCAAAAAAAAAAAAGCGCACAGCGCAGTTGCGCGCTGCGCGACACGTGTCAGCGCAGCGCAACTGCGCTGCGCGACAAAAAAAAAAGAAAAACGAATGCGCGACACGTGTCAGCACAGCGCGACACGTGTCACGCGCTGGGGCACTGCGCCAAACAGAATTAAAAGATTTAAGAAATTTTTTCTGTTCTTGTTAAAATAAGAAGATTTTCTTCTGCAAAGCAGAAGCCCTTGGATCAAAGATCCAACGGTGGGGAAAATTCCCAAATCACTCAGAAAAAGATTTCTTTAACAAATTTAACTAATTTATGGGCACTATAAAAAGGACCCCAGACCTCAATTAAAGAGGAGGAACATTTTTTTTAAAAGAAAAAAGAGAGAGAGAGAGAACTCTGAGAAACTCCTCAAGAATAAAAAAGGTAAAAACCTTTAGAAAAAGAAAAAGTTCTCTTATGAACAGATCATAGATCTAAAAAACAAGATCAATGATCTTTAATAAAAATAAAATAAAATAAAATAGTGATTTGCACTTTTATGAACCTTTGGTTCTCTGAGATAAGAAAAACAAGAAAAACTTGTTTTTTTCTTAGAAATAAATCAAATAGTGCTTTGCACTTGTTTTATGAACCATCGGTTCTTGAACCTAAAAGGTTTTTAAATTAATAGTGCTTTGCACTTCTTATGAACCACTGGCTCTCTAAAACAAGAAATAAAAAAAAACAGAAATAAAAAAAATAGTGCTTTGCACTTTTATGAACCTTCGGTTCTTGAAATAAAAAGAAAAACTTGTTCTTCTTTGATCTAAATTGGATCAAGAAATCAAATAGTGCTTTGCACTTCTTTTATGAACCATTAGTTCTTGAATCTAAAAAATTCTCAAATTAATAGTGCTTTGCACTTATGAATTTGCACTGTTGTGCTTTTTGATTGGCGCAATGCGCCTGACAAATGCAAGGCATTTCTTAAAGGGCCAGGCCCAAATCAAAAAGACCTAGTGGGCCTAATTAAATTGCAAGGCAATAAATGGGCAGAGCCCAAATAAATTGATGCTTTGCATCCTTTATACAAGGGCAGAGCCCAAATAAAATTGATGCCTTGCATCATTCCTAAAAGGGCAGAGCCTAAAACAAATTGATGCTCTGCATCATTTCTGGGCAAGGCCCAAATAAAAATAAAAAAAAGAAATGCAATGCAAAAGCAAATAAAATGTTGAACATTTCAACTGGACTTAGCCCAATTTTGGCCATAAGTCCTTAAATTAAATTGACTGAGCAAAATTGCTCTTCTAAATCAATTTACATCCGGTTCGAGGGTACATCTCTGAACTCCTTTGACATCCGTCGTTGTAATTCCTCAACGACGTCAAAGAGGTGACGGGTCCCAACGATCATACATCGATATGGACTGCGGGGTCCTTAAACTCGTGGACCGAAACGTCCTTAAACTAATATTGGACCGAGACGTCCCTAAACTAATATCGGACCACCACGTCCCTAAACTGGCGATGGACCGAAATGTCCATAAACTAACATCGGACCGAAATGTCCATAAACTAACATCGGACCCGAACGTCCCTAAACTAATATCAGACCGAAATGTCCATAAACTAACATCGGACCGGAATGTCCATAAACTAACATCGGACCGGAACGTCCCTAAACTAATATCGGACCGGAACGTCCCTAAACTAATATCGGACCACCACGTCCCTAAACTGGCGATGGACCACCACGTCCCTAAACTGGAAAGTGGACCACTACGTCCCTAAACTGGAATAATAGAGCCTCCAAATGCTCTTTTGCCGGATCTAAACGGTCCTGCATCCTTAGACATTTAAATGAATGATAAAACCCCAAATCAACTCCGGTTCAAGGGTACATCTCTGAACTCCTCTGACACCTATCGTTGTAATTCTTCAACGACGTCAGAGAGGTGACGGGTCCCGATGGCCATAAATGCGATGGACCACCACGTCCCTAAACTGGAATATGGACCACCACGTCCCTAAACTGGCACAATAGAGCCCAAATGCTCTTTTGTCGGACCTAAACGATCCCGTTAAGTTGATCTTAGTCTCAAACTGGACTAACGTATCCTTGACAAACGTTCGAGTCGATCTTAGCCTCAAAAATGGCTAACGTATCCTCCAAACAGACTTTAGTCCCAAATTGGACTATGAATCTCCCAAACTGGAACAATAGAGCCCAAACGCTCTTTTGTCGGATCTAAACGATCACGTTAAGTTGATCTTAGTCTCAAATAGGACTAACGTATTCTTAACGAATGTTTAAGTTGATCTTAGCCGCAACGCGACTAACGTATCCTTAAACTAAAAACACCAAACCCAAATCTAAGTAAATACGGATTTGGACTAATCCACGTCCTACGGGTGACGGCATTACTCAGTCTCCGTATACAATCCACGGGCAACCACAAACAAAACAAACACACACGACACGAAGTGAAATTCTGGAGAAGGAGAAAGTTGTTACCGCGATGCGGTAGCGTAATTAACTGCAGGGGCTTGCGCCTGCAGGGAAGAGCGTCCCCACAATCAAAAACCCCTCACCCTGAGGGGGAATCTGACGAAGTCTGCTACATCGGCTGCATCCGTCTAAACCTCCGATACACGGTGCCATAAATCAACTTGGCATCTTCGGAGAGATAGACGGATAAAACCAAATAGCATCTGCCCCGAACCTCAGGTACAGGACGTCCTAACGTCTCGGCCGCCGTTTGGAGGGGAACAGATTCTGTTCGGAGGGGAACAGATTCTGGCACGCCCGGTGGGACCTCTTCCTCTTTCCACTCCACACTTCGTGTGTCGTGTTCGCGAACAAATCGCGGTTTGCTGTGATTGCCTGTGGATTCAAGGTACTAAGATTTGGTGTCTTGCTCCGTGCAGAAAACAGAAGATCAATGGCTTCGAACTGCATCGCCTACAGCAACAACTCTCGCTCCGTCATTACTGGAGGAGTGAGTTATGGGCCCCAAGCGGCCTCCCTTTTCAAAATGCCGGTGGAGCAGGTGGCTCAAACCACCACTGGACTATTTTTTGGGACCATGCTCCCACCAATGAGCTTCAACGCCCCAATGACATTGCAAGAAGCTCCAAAGAAGTCGGTCTTCGATCGACTTACCACTGCGGCGACCCCTTTCAATAGGCCGTCCAACTCCACTGCTTCAGGTTTTAATGGATTAGGCCAGTGCTCCATTGGGCCCATGAAGAAGCCTGCCATACCAGAAAGCGTTATCCCGAAGCAGATAGCCATTCCAACTCACGTTCCTGGAAAAATCACCAAGGTTGCTTCCCATGTTCAGAAGTCCGCTTCTGACAAGTTGGCCGTCCCCGTTCAACGGACGTCGATCTTTAAAAAGCTGGTACCAGTATATTCTGACCAACACAGGGGGCATGAGGAGGTCACCCCTATAGCTGAAACAACTCCATCAGCACGACATGCCCGACGTCGTTACTGGCGCCGAGTGAGGAAGGCTGGGGGCAACTCCCCCTCTGGACTTACTCCTCCAACTCCGATGGTGAGGATCGATGCTGCTGTTCCAACCAAGAACAGCTTTGAACTGCTCAACAAGGTGCGCAGAAACTCTCCTACTGCGATGTTGAAACGAACTCCTTCACCTGAGGAGAATACTCCAGAGAAGAAGTTAGAGCAGCCCCCTCAACGGCTGTCCTCTAAAATTTACAAAGTCTGGCGACAGGTCCAAGAGTCGGTGATCGATCGAGACTGCCTCCGACGACAGAAAAAGATGAAGGTTCGGCAGGGGAAGGATTACTCTGTCAAACCACAAGAAGCAAAAGCTACTCGGGTGCCCACTACAACGGTTCCCTTAACTCCAATCACTCAAAAAAGGAGGCCGCAAAAAGCCCCTGTGTCTTCGGCAAATCGCAAAGACACCGAACACAAACGCCCCAAGTCTGGGGGCATGGTGGTGCATACTGTTTATATGACTTCTGGAAAGGAGGAAAGCCGCACTTCTACGGGCCACCGACCGCTCACCCGATCCGTGACGAAAGCCCAGGAGCAACAACAAAAGCTTCAGGAAATGATGACTACAATGGCTGCACTCACTGAGCCAAAAGAAAGCTCTGAAACGTCTTCGGATGTGCGTCAAGAACAAGAAACCGACGCTGACTTTTTACGCAGAGTCCTCGAAAAGAGGGACAAAGAAGCTGCAGAGCAAGCGGCTAACATAAAACAGATGGCGCTCCTCTTCCAAGATATGGTAGGGATGATGTTACAGCCGGACCCTCCTGCTGAAGATCCTCCGATCGTCCTTGAAGACGACAGAGGAGAAACGCCAAATCCTCCCCCGGCTCTATCAACAGCCAAGGAGGAGGCAATCTCCAAAGTCGACCTAGACGAATATATAGCTCAGCAGATCCGGGTTCATCAGGCGAATGAAGCGGCTGGGCAAACTGTTAGAACCGGACGACCGTATCCGAGCTGGTATGACCAAATTAATTACCCGCCAGGATATACGATCCCTAAATTCCACGTATATAAAGGGATAGGGAATCCGCATCAGCATGTCGCTCAATTCAGGGCCTTATGCGGTAATACTGGAGGCGATGACAAATTGTTGCTACGTCAATTCGTCGGCAGCTTAGCAGAAATAGCCTTTGAATGGTATTCGGAGCTACCTAACGACTCTGTCAAAACATTTGCAGAGATGGAACTGCTGTTTACACAAAGATTCGCAAGTGCTAGTGAACGCACCCCGATTACAGCACTGATAAATGCCAGGATAAGGCCCGGCGAAACGTGGGTCCAATACGCAACACGATGGCGAAACCTATGGTCGAAATGCGAACAACGCATAGAAGAGGCACCTGCGGTAGGCATGTTTGTGGGCACTCTCGATCCGCAAGCGACCATCTCGCAATTCATGATGTTCTTCAGGCCGACCACCTTCCAGGCCTTGATCGACAAATTAGCCCAAATGGACCAGATGGGCCATAGACCGTCTCCTCCAAAACCCGATCCCCGAAATGAGAAAGGAAAAGCGATCATCGTCGCCAACGCTCAGCAACAGTCGAGCAACTCAAAGCCAGTCGCTCGCCAAAACAACGTGCGTCCACGCCCATCCCTCGAAGAGAGGCTAGGACGTCCTTACTCGTTTCCTCAGAATAAAACGAGAAGACTGTTTGAGCTAGCAGTGCGTAACAGACTCATCAATCTGCCGAGTCCAAAGCGTCTGTCGCAGCCAGGCGATCTTAATAATCCCAATTATTGCCCTTACCACCAAACGGTAAGTCACCCAATTGAAGATTGTTTCGTCTCTAAGGGATGGATCGAGGATCAATACCTGCAAGGCAAGTTTGCGCTGTCTGAAAGCTGGAAGGTAAATCCCCCACAGCCGCACTCTCCAAAGAAGACGGACACGCCGGGGGCAACTTGTTCTTTCGTCGAGGATGAAAACGATGGAGAAAACTTATCGAACGAATCCGAAGACTACGTAGCGACTTGTCATGTGATTTCTCATTCACTGACGGATGATGAGGAGCATCCTTGCGCTGAGAAATCAATGGCGGACCCTGAAACAGAAATTCCACGGCCGTCAGACAAGTTAATCGATGCCTTCCTAAATGAAATTCGTCTGAAAGCAAAAGCCAATCAAGAGCATGAAATGGCCATATTGGAAAGAACCAAGGTATTCCCGTCAAATCAAAAACCACACATTGCGGGTAAAAACAAATTCAAGACAAGGAAACGGTTTGCCAAAGCTCTATCAGTAGGAGTGAAGCTACCGCCCTCTGAAGAAAATGCTTTCTCTGAGGTAGAGGTGCACCCTAACTTCTGTTTATATCATCAGAAGATCATACATCCTACCGAAGACTGCGAATCCTTTAACTGTTGGTGGCAAGGGTATGTCGCTCAAAAGCGACACTCCGACAGAACAAAGTGTGAAGCTTGTGGACATCGAAAAAATGCGATAGATGAGCGCAAAAGAGCCACCGCCGACTGTCATATAGCCGACTTCAAGGGATCACAAATTATCACCTTTGGAAGCGACTTTGACGAAGAAGCTACCCCCAACTCTTCCATCGGGGAATCTATTTCAAAAATAAAGGGATTGAGAAGCTGCGAGAACGTTCAGCCGTGCAATCGCATGTTACTCGGAAAAAATCTCGGCCCCGTAAACAAAGGATCAAACAAAAAGGATAAAAGAAAGGGAAAAAAGGCCCTTGTCGCCAGCACTCACCAACAATCAGGTGACCCTAGACCGGTTGCTTGCCAAAGCAACAAGCGGCAATCCCTCCAGGAAAAGTTGAAACGTCCTTACTCGTTTCCGCAAGATAAAACAAGGGGACTGTTCGAGCTGGCAGTGCGCAACAGACTCATCAATCTGCCGAATCCAAAACGTCCGTTGTGGCCAGGCGATATTAATAATCCTAATTATTGCCCTTACCACCAAACGGTAGGTCATCTGATCGAGGATTGCTACGTCTTCAAGAACTGGGTTGAAGACCAATACCAACAGGGCAAGTTCGCGTTGTCCGAAATTTGGAAGGTGAACCCGCCACAACCGCATGCTCCGAAAAATATGGATACGCCGGGGGCATCATGCTCATTCATAGAGAAAGCCTAACGGACCGCTACGTCCTAAAACTGGATAACAGACCGAAACGTCCTTAAACTAACAATGGACCGAAACGTCCTTAAACTAATATTGGACCGAGACGTCCCTAAACTAATATCGGACCACCACGTCCCTAAACTGGCGATGGACCGAAATGTCCATAAACTAACATCGGACCGAAATGTCCATAAACTAACATCGGACCCGAACGTCCCTAAACTAATATCGGACCGAAATGTCCATAAACTAACATCGGACCGGAATGTCTATAAACTAACATCGGACCGGAACGTCCATAAACTAATATCGGACCGGAACGTCCCTAAACTAATATCGGACCACCACGTCCCTAAACTGGCGATGGACCACCACGTCCCTAAACTGGAAAGTGGACCACTACGTCCCTAAACTGGAATAATAGAGCCTCCAAATGCTCTTTTGCCGGATCTAAACGGTCCTGCATCCTTAGACATTTAAATGAATGATAAAACTCCAAATCAACTCTGGTTCAAGGGTACATCTCTGAACTCCTCTGACACCTATCATTGTAATTCTTCAACGACGTCAGAGAGGTGACGGGTCCCGATGGCCATAAATGCGATGGACCACCACGTCCCTAAACTGGAATATGGACCACCACGTCCCTAAACTGGCACAATAGAGCCCAAATGCTCTTTTGTCGGACCTAAACGATCCCGTTAAGTTGATCTTAGTCTCAAACTGGACTAACGTATCCTTAACAAACGTTCGAGTCGATCTTAGCCTCAAAAATGGCTAACGTATCCTCCAAACAGACTTTAGTCCCAAATTGGACTATGAATCTCCCAAACTGGAACAATAGAGCCCAAACGCTCTTTTGTCGGATCTAAACGATCACGTTAAGTTGATCTTAGTCTCAAATAGGACTAACGTATTCTTAACGAATGTTTAAGTTGATCTTAGCCGCAACGCGACTAACGTATCCTTAAACTAAAAACACCAAACCCAAATCTAAGTAAATACGGATTTGGACTAATCCACGTCCTACGGGTGACGGCATTACTCAGTCTCCGTATACAATCCACGGGCAACCACAAACAAAACAAACACACACGACACGAAGTGAAATTCTGGAGAAGGAGAAAGTTGTTACCGCGATGCGGTAGCGTAATTAACTGCAGGGGCTTGCGCCTGCAGGGAAGAGCGTCCCCAAAATCAAAAACCCCTCACCCTGAGGGGGAATCTGACGAAGTCTGCTATATCGGCTGCATCCGTCTAAACCTCCGATACACGGTGCCATAAATCAACTTGGCATCTTCGGAGAGATAGACGGATAAAACCAAATAGCATCTGCCCCGAACCTCAGGCACAGGACGTCCTAACGTCTCGGCCGCCGTTCGGAGGGGAACAGATTCTGTTCGGAGGGGAACAGATTCTGGCACGCCCGGTGGGACCTCTTCCTCTTTCCACTCCACACTTCGTGTGTCGTGTTCGTGAACAAATCGCGGTTTGCTGTGATTGCCTGTGGATTCAAGGTACTAAGATTTGGTGTCTTGCTCCGTGCAGAAAACAGAAGATCAATGGCTTCGAACTGCATCGCCTACAGCAACAACTCTCGCTCCGTCATTACTGGAGGAGTGAGTTATGGGCCGCAAGCGGCCTCCCTTTTCAAAATGCCGGTGGAGCAGGTGGCTCAAACCACCACTGGACTATTTTTTGGGACCATGCTCCCACCAATGAGCTTCAATGCCCCAATGACATTGCAAGAAGCTCCAAAGAAGTCGGTCTTCGATCGACTTACCACTGCGGCGACCCCTTTCAATAGGCCGTCCAACTCCACTGCTTCAGGTTTTAATGGATTAGGCCAGTGCTCCATTGGGCCCATGAAGAAGCCTGCCATACCAGAAAGCGTTATCCCGAAGCAGATAGCCATTCCAACTCACGTTCCTGGAAAAATCACCAAGGTTGCTTCCCATGTTCAGAAGTCCGCTTCTGACAAGTTGGCCGTCCCCGTTCAACGGACGTCGATCTTTAAAAAGCTGGTACCAGTATATTCTGACCAACACAGGGGGCATGAGGAGGTCACCCCTATAGCTGAAACAACTCCATCAGCACGACATGCCCGACGTCGTTACTGGCGCCGAGTGAGGAAGGCTGGGGGCAACTCCCCCTCTGGACTTACTCCTCCAACTCCGATGGTGAGGATCGATGTTGCTGTTCCAACCAAGAACAGCTTTGAACTGCTCAACAAGGTGCGCAGAAACTCTCCTACTGCGATGTTGAAACGAACTCCTTCACCTGTGGAGAATACTCCAGAGAAGAAGTTAGAGCAGCCCCCTCAACGGCTGTCCTCTAAAATTTACAAAGTCTGGCGACAGGTCCAAGAGTCGGTGATCGATCGAGACTGCCTCCGACGACAGAAAAAGATGAAGGTTCGGCAGGGGAAGGATTACTCTGTCAAACCATAAGAAGCAAAAGCTACTCGGGTGCCCACTACAACGGTTCCCTTAACTCCAATCACTCAAAAAAGGAGGCCGCAAAAAGCCCATGTGTCTTCGGCAAATCGCAAAGACACCGAACACAAACGCCCCAAGTCTGGGGGCATGGTGGTGCATACTGTTTATATGACTTCTGGAAAGGAGGAAAGCCGCACTTCTACGGGCCACCGACCGCTCACCCGATCCGTGACGAAAGCCCAGGAGCAACAACAAAAGCTTCAGGAAATGATGACTACAATGGCTGCACTCACTGAGCCAAAAGAAAGCTCTGAAACGTCTTCGGATGTGCGTCAAGAACAAGAAACCGACGCTGACTTTTTACGCAGAGTCCTCGAAAAGAGGGACAAAGAAGCTGCAGAGCAAGCGGCTAACATAAAACAGATGGCGCTCCTCTTCCAAGATATGGTAGGGATGATGTTACAGCCGGACCCTCCTGCTGAAGATCCTCCGATCGTCCTTGAAGACGACAGAGGAGAAACGCCAAATCCTCCCCCGGCTCTATCAACAGCCAAGGAGGAGGCAATCTCCAAAGTCGACCTAGACGAATATATAGCTCAGCAGATCCGGGTTCATCAGGCGAATGAAGCGGCTGGGCAAACTGTTAGAACCGGACGACCGTATCCGAGCTGGTATGACCAAATTAATTACCCGCCAGGATATACGATCCCTAAATTCCACGTATATAAAGGGACAGGGAATCCGCATCAGCATGTCGCTCAATTCAGGGCCTTATGCGGTAATACTGGAGGCGATGACAAATTGTTGCTACGTCAATTCGTCGGCAGCTTAGCAGAAATAGCCTTTGAATGGTATTCGGAGCTACCTAACGACTCTGTCAAAACATTTGCAGAGATGGAACTGCTGTTTACACAAAGATTCGCAAGTGCTAGTGAACGCACCCCGATTACAGCACTGATAAATGCCAGGATAAGGCCCGGCGAAACGTGGGTCCAATACGCAACACGATGGCGAAACCTATGGTCGAAATGCGAACAACGCATAGAAGAGGCACCTGCGGTAGGCATGTTTGTGGGCACTCTCGATCCGCAAGCGACCATCTCGCAATTCATGATGTTCTTCAGGCCGACCACCTTCCAGGCCTTGATCGACAAATTAGCCCAAATGGACCAGATGGGCCATAGGCCGTCTCCTCCAAAACCCGATCCCCGAAATGAGAAAGGAAAAGCGATCATCGTCGCCAACGCTCAGCAACAGTCGAGCAACTCAAAGCCAGTCGCTCGCCAAAACAACGTGCGTCCACGCCCATCCCTCGAAGAGAGGCTAGGACGTCCTTACTCGTTTCCTCAGAATAAAACGAGAAGACTGTTTGAGCTAGCAGTGCGTAACAGACTCATCAATCTGCCGAGTCCAAAGCGTCTGTCGCAGCCAGGCGATCTTAATAATCCCAATTATTGCCCTTACCACCAAACGGTAAGTCACCCAATTGAAGATTGTTTCGTCTTTAAGGGATGGATCGAGGATCAATACCTGCAAGGCAAGTTTGCGCTGTCTGAAAGCTGGAAGGTAAATCCCCCACAGCCGCACTCTCCAAAGAAGACGGACACGCCGGGGGCAACTTGTTCTTTCGTCGAGTATGAAAACGATGGAGAAAACTTATCGAACGAATCCGAAGACTACGTAGCGACTTGTCATGTGATTTCTCATTCACTGACGGATGATGAGGAGCATCCTTGCGCTGAGAAATCAATGGCGGACCCTGAAACAGAAATTCCGCGGCCGTCAGACAAGTTAATCGATGCCTTCCTAAATGAAATTCGTCTGAAAGCAAAAGCCAATCAAGAGCATAAAATGGCCATATTGGAAAGAACCAAGGTATTCCCGTCAAATCAAAAGCCACACACTGCGGGTAAAAACAAATTCAAGACAAGGAAACGGTTTGCCAAAGCTCTATCAGTAGGAATGAAGCTACCGCCCTCTGAAGAAAATGCTTTCTCTGAGGTAGAGGTGCACCCTAACTTCTGTTTATATCATCAGAAGATCATACATCCTACCGAAGACTGCGAATCCTTTAACTGTTGGTGGCAAGGGTATGTCGCTCAAAAGCGACACTCCGACAGAACAAAGTGTGAAGCTTGTGGACATCGAAAAAATGCGATAGATGAGCGCAAAAGAGCCACCGCCGACTGTCATATAGCCGACTTCAAGGGATCACAAATTATCACCTTTGGAAGCGACTCTGACGAAGAAGCTACCCCCAACTCTTCCATCGGGGAATCTATTTCAAAAAATAAAGGGATTGAGAAGCTGCGAGAACGTTCAGCCGTGCAATCGCATGTTACTCGGAAAAAATCTCGGCCCCGTAAACAAAGGATCAAACAAAAAGGATAAAAGAAAGGGAAAAAAGGCCCTTGTCGCCAGCACTCACCAACAATCAGGTGACCCTAGACCGGTTGCTTGCCAAAGCAACAAGCGGCAATCCCTCCAGGAAAAGTTGAAACGTCCTTACTCGTTTCCGCAAGATAAAACAAGGGGACTGTTCGAGCTAGCAGTGCGCAACAGACTCATCAATCTGCCGAATCCAAAACGTCCGTTGTGGCCAGGCGATATTAATAATCCTAATTATTGCCCTTACCACCAAACGGTAGGTCAACTGATCGAGGATTGCTACGTCTTCAAGAACTGGGTTGAAGACCAATACCAACAGGGCAAGTTCGCGTTGTCCGAAATTTGGAAGGTGAACCCGCCACAACCGCATGCTCCGAAAAATATGGATACGCCGGGGGCATCATGCTCATTCATAGAGAAAGCCTAACGGACCGCTACGTCCTAAAACTGGATAACGGACCGAAACGTCCTTAAACTAACAACGGACCGAGATGTCCTTAAACTAACGACGGACCTCAATGTCCTAAAACTTGCAAACGACCACAACGTCGTTAAACTACTCCCAACCCGCAGTATCTTCAGGCTGACGTGTTAATAAAAAAAAAATAAAAAAATAAAAAAAAATAAAAAACGGTACGTCCACAAGCAAAATGGGCACGGATGAAAACCCGAAAGGGCTCCGTGAGTAAAAACAGCAGGGCTACCGGCGAGTGTTCGTGAAAACCCGAAAGGGCGCGACCTCGTAAAAAAAAAGAGAGAGAAAAAAAAATAAAAATAAAAAAAAATAAAAGGAATAAAAAAAAGGGGTAAGTCCATAAGCAAAATGGGCACGGATGAAAACCTGAAAGAGCTCCGTGAGTAAAAACAGCAGGACTACCGGCGAGTGTTTATGAAAACCCGAAAGGGCGCAACCTCGTTAAGAAACACTTATAGGGGCCTCTCGACCCTATAAGGAGAAACCACCCGCGTGAGATCCTTACGACTCACAAGGGAACAACACACTTAGGAATCCCCACGATTCCTAAGGAGAAAATACACTTGCGAGATCCTCACGACTCGTAAGGAGAACGCTCTTATGGGACCCTTACGGCTCATAAGATTTGAAAGTCTTAAGTTGCAGAAACCTTAACCTGTTCTTAAGCAGCCCCCCATAACCTTCGATATTGCCCTACAAGCGGCTCATATTGACCCTTGTGTACAATCCATGGGCACGAATAAATATTTCCCTAACAAAGTCCCATCCGTGACTAGGGATATGCTTGTACAGCAAACAACACTTGTAAGTCCTCTCGACTTATAAGGAGAAAACCCTTTTGTAAGATCCTTACGACTTACAAGAGAACATGCACTTAGGAATCCTCACCATTCCCAAGGAGAAAACACACCTACAAGATCCTCACGACTTGTAGGGAGAAATACCTTTGTGAGACCCATACGGCTCATGAAATCAAAAGCCTTAGCCGACAGGACCCTTAATCCTGTTTACTAAGCCACCTTTGTTCGGGATCGACAGAGGCAAATGATGATTCGCTCCTGGCAATATTCCAGTTGCAGCGATACTGATGCCTAGATCGGTATCAAATTCCAAGTCTTTTTATGGCAGATGATGATTCGCTCCTGGCAATATCCCAGTTGCAGCGATGCTGATGCCTAGACCGGTATCAAATTCCAAGTCTTTTTACGGCAGATGATGATTCGCTCCTGGCAATATTCCAGTCGCAGCGATGCTGATGCCAAGATTGGGATCAGATCCCAAATCCCCTACTCACAAAAAAAAAAAAAAATCAGCGAGCAAAAAAAAATGCATACGAAATAGCCGAAATGATGAGGCAACTTGCAAACAAAATCAGCAAGTAAAAATGTATGCATACGAAATAGCCGAAATGATTGGGCAACTCGCAATAAAAAAAACAACGAGTAAAAATAAAATAAATAGCCGAAATGATTGGGCACCGCGAAAAATAGCCGAAATGATTGGGCAATCGCGTCCTTCGCGATATAAAAGCTGAAATGATAGAGCATCGCGGAAAGAATAAAAAAAAATGATGAAAGAATAAAACTTTTTGCCCTACAGGTGAGATCACATCGATCCCTGTATACAATCCAGGGGCACAAATAAAGAGAGAATCATACCTTCCCAACAGGCTCCGCCAGAAAGCGAAGCCAAATCTCGACGGTTCATAGACAAGCCAGAGACAACCTCGACATCTGTCGCAATATCGCAGACATAATGTCAACAGACGAAGCAAAAGGAAGATCCCGAGCTTCAGGGTCTCGACGTCAACATCGACAACCTAGAGATCACCAACGGCATTTCTCCTCACTCCAGCCAGATGCAGACGTGACGTCAACAATCGACCTCAGAGTCGCAACGAAACGGAACCATGGCAAAGTCCCTAGTTCCAAATCTCAATAGCCACATCTACAGCCTGGAGACCAACAAAGGCGTGCCTCCTCATTCCAGCAGGACACAGATATTACACCATCAAGCGGAGCGATGGCAAAATCCCAGCTTCACCTCAGCATTCGTCTTGATACAGTAGACGCAATGTCAACAGCATCGTTCCTCCGCAGTCCGGTTGAAGGCAGATGCAACTTCAACAAAAGACCTCACGGTCGAAACAAAGCGGAGTAACGGCAAAATCCCAACTCCACCTTAGCATTCGTCTCGTTACAACAGATGCAATGTCAACAACGGCATTCCTTCGCAGCCCAGCGGGGTGTACATGCAAAGTTAACAAAAGACCCCATGGTCGAAACAAAGCGGAGTGATGCCAAAATCCCAGCTCCACCTCAGCATTCGTCTCAATATACCAGACGCAGTGCAAGCAAACGAAGCGAAGGCCACATTCCTAGCTTCAACGTCTTTACGGTAACTCACATAAAACCGGAAAGACAATCGGAGACCATCTCACAGAAAGTGGTCACCTCCTTGACGTTCGTCTCGATACAGTAGACGAAATATCAACCCCAGCGTTCTTCCTCCAACAGGATTTGGACACACCAAAGCAAACGAAGCGAAGGCCACATTCCTAACTTCGACGTCTTAACGGTAACTCACATAAAACCGGAAAGACAATCGGAGACCATCTCACATGAAGTGGTCACCTCCATGACGTTCGTCTCGATACAGTAGACGAAATGTCAACCTCAGCATTCTTCCTCCAGCAGGGATTCAGACACGACAAAGCAAACGAAGCGAAGGCTAAATTCCTAGCTTCAGGGTCTTAACGGCAAGTCATATAAAACCGGAAAGACAATCGGAGATCATCTCGCACCAGTGTGGAGTGGTCACCACTTCGACGTCCGTCTCGATACAGCAGACGAGATGTCACCCCAACGTTCGTCTCGACACAGCAGACGTAACGTCATCAAACAAACGGAGCCACGGCAAAATCCCTAGTTCCCACCGCGACATTCGTCTCGATACAGAGGACGCAATGCCAGCAAACGAAGCGAAGGCTAAATTCCTAGCTTCAGGGTCTTAACGGCAAGTCATATAAAACCGGAAAGACAATCGGAGATCATCTCGCACCAGTGTGGAGTGGTCACCACTTCGACGTCTGTCTCGATACAGCAGACGAGATGTCACCCCAACGTTCGTCTCGACACAGCAGACGTAACGTCATCAAACAAACGGAGCCACGGCAAAATCCCTAGTTCCCACCGCAACATTCGTCTCGATACATCAGACGCAATGCCAGCAAACGAAGCAAAGGCCAAATTCCTAGCTTCAGGGTCTTAACGGCAACTCATATAAAGCTCGAAAGACTATCGGAGATCATCCCCACACCAGCGCGGAGTGGTTATGACTCATCGGGGCTCTCCAAAATGAGCCTAACCTCAAGTAAAAAGCGGCATGGCAAATTCCTAGCGCTTGCTCTTCTGACGGTCAAACTGCCAAGGAGGATTGCTTGAAGACGTCTTGTCCAGCCCCCGAAGGGATCAGAGACACGGCAGTCGCAGGGCTACTCGAACAGCACGATTGCCTATCGAGGACTATATCAGCTTATGCGACGGTACGATAGCCAAAACCCTAAATACCACCAACCTTAACGGGCTTCTGTCGTAAAGAGCAGAGGTTAAATGCGACGTTAAGATGTTCTTGCGAGATCTGCTCGATCCGTTTCGACTCGTGAGGAAATTGATGTCTTTGCGAGATTTTCTCGATGCGTCTCGACTCGTGAGATAAAGCCTTAGGCAGTAGGGATTAAAAAACCTGTTTCCTAAGCACTGGGACCCTGCAAGTCGGCCCAAAACGGTCTCTTGCATACTATCCACGGGTCACACTCTCCAAAGTCGAATCTCGATAGGGAGGGAAACAACCGCTTACGAGCCCTTTCGACTCGTAAGAGGGAAAAATTCTCTTGTAGGATCCTTACGACTTATAAGAGAAAACCACACTTAGGAATCCTCATGATTCCTAAGGAGAAAACCCACCTACGAGATCCTCTCGATCCGTAGGGAGAAAAGTCTCTATGAGACCCTCACGGCTCATAGAGTTGAAAAGTCTTAGGCAGCAGATCTGAACCTGCAGCCTAAGCCCTCGCTATCTCGTGAAGAAATCAAGAAGCTTACTCTATTACCTGCTAATTGTGACGACATACTGGGAAAGAGGAAAAGCAACAGAAAGAGCACTCGATTTACGTTTGATCAAGCGTTCAGGACGTATTCATTCATGCATGGGCAAAAAGACTCAGCACAAAGATATATAATAAAGACAAGCTGGGATAAAAAAAAATTCCATTAATATTGCCCGAAGTTCTTACAGTCATAAAAACAATAAACGAAAGTTACAATGGAATAACCTCAGATCCAGGGCATGAATTGGGGAATTCAAAAGCGATCCTATCTATGACTTTCCAAGCCTCGCGGACCATCCTAGTGTGCTTCCTTTCGCGAGCACAAGCGTCAGGGTCCCTCTCGATGTCTTCCAACCCCCGATAAGCAGCGAGTATGGCAGACTGTTGAAAGACCTCGTGCAAGAGGTCAATAAGACCATCTCGCCGTCTCTTCGAGATAAAGTTCAATAGGTACACAGAGTGCACCCTGTCCTATTTGAGATCATCCCCACACCAGCGCGGAGTGGTTATGACTCATCGGGACTCTCCAAAATGAGCCTAACCTCAAGTAAAAAGCGGCATGGCAAATTCCTAGCGCTTGCTCTTCTGACGGTCAAACTGCCAAGGAGGATTGCTTGAAGACGTCTTGTCCAGCCCCCGAAGGGATCAGAGACACGGCAGTCGCAGGGCTACTCGAACAGCACGATTGCCTATCGAGGACTATATCAGCTTATGCGACGGTACGATGGCCAAAACCCTAAGTACCACCAACCTTAACGGGCTTCTGTCGTAAAGAGCAGAGGTTAAATGCGACGTTAAGATGTTCTTGCGAGATCTGCTCGATCCGTTTCGACTCGTGAGGAAATTGATGTCTTTGCGAGATTTTCTCGATGCGTCTCGACTCGTGAGATAAAGCCTTAGGCAGTAGGGATTAAAAAACCTGTGTCCTAAGCACTGGGACCCTGCAAGTCGGCCCAAAACGGTCTCTTGCATACTATCCACGGGTCACACTCTCCAAAGTCGAATCTCGATAGGGAGGGAAACAACCGCTTACGAGCCCTTTCGACTCGTAAGAGGGAAAAATTCTCTTGTAGGATCCTTACGACTTATAAGAGAAAACCACACTTAGGAATCCTCATGATTCCTAAGGAGAAAACCCACCTACGAGATCCTCTCGATCCGTAGGGAGAAAAGTCTCTATGAGACCCTCACGGCTCATAGAGTTGAAAAGTCTTAGGCAGCAGATCTGAACCTGCAGCCTAAGCCCTCGCTATCTCGTGAAGAAATCAAGAAGCTTACTCTATTACCTGCTAATTGTGACGACATACTGGGAAAGAGGAAAAGCAACAGAAAGAGCACTCGATTTACGTTTGATCAAGCGTTCAGGACGTATTCATTCATGCATGGGCAAAAAGACTCAGCACAAAGATATATAATAAAGACAAGCTGGGATAAAAAAAAATTTCCATTAATATTGCCCGAAGTTCTTACAGTCATAAAAACAATAAACGAAAGTTACAATGGAACAACCTCAGATCCAGGGCATGAATTGGGGAATTCAAAAGCGATCCTATCTATGACTTTCCAAGCCTCGCGGACCATCCTAGTGTGCTTCCTTTCGCGAGCACAAGCGTCAGGGTCCCTCTCGATGTCTTCCAACCCCCGATAAGCAGCGAGTATGGCAGACTGTTGAAAGACCTCGTGCAAGAGGTCAATAAGACCATCTCGCCGTCTCTTCGAGATAAAGTTCAATAGGTACACAGAGTGCACCCTGTCCTCAGCGGCATCCAACGCCCTAAGCGGCACGCCGGAACAGAATAGTGGAAGCGCTTTCCAGATAGCTCCCACGATAAATTTAAGAAGAAAGGAACGTCGGGGATGCAGTGGACCGTTGTATGCGTCAAAACGACTCATTATTTCAGCACACTCCTCGTTTGTGAACTCCCGATTTTGAGAGCGGCCAAGTCGGCGGATGCCCTCACGAGAGATGATCTCGTAAGAGTATACATGTGGGCGTTCATTGTTCCTATGAAAGAGGATCAACAAAATTATCAGAAAGACTGATTAAGCAAAACGATATAATGCACTGAGGAATAGAATGCCATATTTAACTTCCAAGATCCATGAAGAATTCTTAAGAGTTCTTCTATATGATTTAGGAGGAGCAAAGCTCCATTAATGAATTAAGAAAATCTAAGGAAAATCTTTCAGAGAGCAGAGCTCTATGGAACCCTAGTAGGGTCTCCTTTAGTTCTCTTTAGATCCCTTTAAGACCTGTAGAGCAAAGCTCTGCTAAGTGAAACCCTAAATAGATTTCCTTTAGATCAGAGATCTATTGAGAGCGAGGCTCTATCAATGAAAATTAATTTAATTTAATTTAATCCAAATTAAAATTTTCACCTAAAAGTTTTAAGAGTTGAACTCTTAAAGTTCTTGAAAATAAAGAGCAGGGCTCTGAGTTCTGAAAGTAAAATTTTAGAGATAAGAATTATCTAAGGGACCAAAGGTTTGGTCCTATTTATAGACATTAAGTGCCCTTTCAGCTTCCAAGGGATGGCGCGACGGTTCGGAGTCTGCCACCGCTGCGCTCACGTTAGGAGGCCACGTAAGCGCAACGGTGGGGGGGCATTTGTTTACCCCAATCAGAGCAAAGCTCTGTTCAAATTCCAAGATGGAAAAAGAAGCAATGCTTCTGTTCTTTCTCCAATCAGAGCTTAAAAAAAAAAAAAAAAAAGCAGCGCAGCTGCGCGCTGCGCTACACGTGTCAGCGCAGCGCAACTGCGCTAAAAAAAAAAAAAAAAAAAAAGGTTGCGCGCAGCGCAACTGTGCGCTGCGCGACACGTGTCAGCGCAGCGCATCTGCACGCTGCGCGCTGCGCGACACGTGTCTGCGCAGCGCACAGTTGCGCTGCGCAGCCAAAAAAAAAACAAAACAAAACGCACAGCGCAGTTGCGCGATGCGCGACACGTGTCAGCGCAGCGCAACTGCGCGCTGCGCGACACGTGTCAGCGCAGCGCAACTGCGCTGCGCGACAAAAAAAAAAAGGAATGCGCGACATGTGTCAGCACAGCGCGACACGTGTCACGCGCTGGGGCACTGCGCCAAACAGAATTAAAAGATTTAAGAAATCTTTTATGTTCTTATTAAAACAAGAAGATTTTCTTCTGCAAAGCAGAAGCCCTTGGATCAAAGATCCAACGGTGGGGAAAATTCCCAAATCACTCAGAAAAAGATTTCTTTAACAAATTTAACTAATTTATGGGCACTATAAAAAGGACCCCAGACCTCAATTAAAGAGGAGGAACATTTTTTTTAAAAGAAAAAAGAGAGAGAGAGAGAACTCTGAGAAACTCCTCAAGAATAAAAAAGATAAAAACCTTTAGAAAAAGAAAAAGTTCTCTTATGAACAGATCATAGATCTAAAAAACAAGATCAATGATCTTTAATAAAAATAAAATAAAATAGTGATTTGCACTTTTATGAACCTTTGGTTCTCTGAGATAAGAAAAACAAGAAAAACTTGTTTTTTTCTTAGAAATAAATCAAATAGTGCTTTGCACTTGTTTTATGAACCATCGGTTCTTGAACCTAAAAGGTTTTTAAATTAATAGTGCTTTGCACTTCTTATGAACCACTGGCTCTCTAAAACAAGAAATAAAAAAAAACAGAAATAAAAAAAATAGTGCTTTGCACTTTTATGAACCTTCGGTTCTTGAAATAAAAAGAAAAACTTGTTCTTCTTTGATCTAAATTAGATCAAGAAATCAAATAGTGCTTTGCACTTCTTTTATGAACCATTGGTTCTTGAATCTAAAAAATTCTCAAATTAATAGTGCTTTGCACTTATGAATTTGCACTGTTGTGCTTTTTGATTGGCGCAATGCGCCTGACAAATGCAAGGCATTTCTTAAAGGGCCAGGCCCAAATCAAAAAGACCTAGTGGGCCTAATTAAATTGCAAGGCAATAAATGGGCAGAGCCCAAATAAATTGATGCTTTGCATCCTTTATACAAGGGCAGAGCCCAAATAAAATTGATGCCTTGCATCATTCCTAAAAGGGCAGAGCCTAAAACAAATTGATGCTCTGCATCATTTCTGGGCAAGGCCCAAATAAAAATAAAAAAAAGAAATGCAATGTAAAAGCAAATAAAATGTTGAACATTTCAACTGGACTTAGCCCAATTTTGGCCATAAGTCCTTAAATTAAATTGACTGAGCAAAATTGCTCTTCTAAATCAATTTACATCCGGTTCGAGGGTACATCTCTGAACTCCTTTGACATCCGTCGTTGTAATTCCTCAACGACGTCAAAGAGGTGACGGGTCCCAACGACCATACATCGATATGGACTGCGGGGTCCTTAAACTCGTGGACCGAAACGTCCTTAAACTAATATTGGACCGAGACGTCCCTAAACTAATATCGGACCACCACGTCCCTAAACTGGCGATGGACCGAAATGTCCATAAACTAATATCGGACCGAAATGTTCATAAACTAACATCGGACCCGAACGTCCCTAAACTAATATCGGACCGAAATGTCCATAAACTAACATCGGACCGGAATGTCCATAAACTAACATCGGACCGGAACGTCCATAAACTAATATCGGACCACCACGTCCCTAAACTGGCGATGGACCACCACGTCCCTAAACTGGAAAGTGGACCACTACGTCCCTAAACTGGAAAGTGGACCACTACGTCCCTAAACTGGAATAATAGAGCCTCCAAATGCTCTTTTGCCGGATCTAAACGGTCCTGCATCCTTAGACATTTAAATGAATGATAAAACCCCAAATCAACTCTGGTTCAAGGGTACATCTCTGAACTCCTCTGACACCTATCGTTGTAATTCTTCAACGATGTCAGAGAGGTGACGGGTCCCGATGGCCATAAATGCGATGGACCACCACGTCCCTAAACTGGAATATGGACCACCACGTCCCTAAACTGGCACAATAGAGCCCAAATGCTCTTTTGTCGGACCTAAACGATCCCGTTAAGTTGATCTTAGTCTCAAACTGGACTAACGTATCCTTAACAAACGTTCGAGTCGATCTTAGCCTCAAAAATGGCTAACGTATCCTCCAAACAGACTTTAGTCCCAAATTGGACTATGAATCTCCCAAACTGGAACAATAGAGCCCAAACGCTCTTTTGTCGGATCTAAACGATCACGTTAAGTTGATCTTAGTCTCAAATAGGACTAACGTATTCTTAACGAATGTTTAAGTTGATCTTAGCCGCAACGCGACTAACGTATCCTTAAACTAAAAACACCAAACCCAAATCTAAGTAAATACGGATTTGGACTAATCCACGTCCTACGGGTGACGGCATTACTCAGTCTCCGTATACAATCCACGGGCAACCACAAACAAAACAAACACACACGACACGAAGTGAAATTCTGGAGAAGGAGAAAGTTGTTACCGCGATGCGGTAGCGTAATTAACTGCAGGGGCTTGCGCCTGCAGGGAAGAGCGTCCCCACAATCAAAAACCCCTTACCTTGAGGGGGAATCTGACGAAGTTTGCTACATCGGCTGCATCTGTCTAAACCTCCGATACACGGTGCCATAAATCAACTTGGCATCTTCGGAGAGATAGACGGATAAAACCAAATAGCATCTGCCCCGAACCTCAGGCACAGGACGTCCTAACGTCTCGACCGCCGTTCGGAGGGGAACACTCCCACGACCAGATCTACAAATAAAGTTTCAGATTATAAGAGAGAAAACCAATATTGCAAAATTCTAGCTGTGAAAAATAAAGAATTTACCTGAAATAATGTACTGCATCCACAAATTTTATTCTTCGTAGGAGCACATACTTTATCGAGTTCCTTATAAAGAAAGGTCAGGACCCCTGCTCCCCAAGCATATTGGCCACAGACATCAAAATCCGCTAGGAAGCCAAGGTATAACGGATGGACATGCGTTGCTGATTGGTTCGGCATCAACCAAGAACCGATCATGTACAGAATGTAGGCACGTGCATGTCTATCCAAAACTTCATCGGTGGCTTCATCAGGGATATTACTAAATGTATCTCTTAACCAGTTTAAATTGATTTTATACCCCTTACTGTGGCCTCATGGTGCCTGATATTAGCATTTTTTTAAATATTAAAGCTAGAAATAATGTAAAACATAAAATAGGTACACTAAATAGGGAAATCAGAATGAAATTGTTTACCTGTCCGAGAGCAGACTCGGCATATGTATCCCAGTATGGGTGGTCGGTATCTAGACCAACAATTTTTCCTCCGACCAACCCAAGCCCATTGACCCGTAAGGCCAATATCCTGGAGTGTGATTGTGGCCTCACCCCATCTTAAATGAAAGGTGTGGGTCTCTTTTCTCCAACGTTCGACCAGAGAGGTGATGAGGGCGTGGTCGATTTGGATATGACGAATCAACGACGCTTCATAAAATCCGGCCCGTCTAAGCCGATGGTTTATTCGTTGGTCGCTAACTACCCATTTGTCTGAGCTATGCGTGACGACGGTGAGATTATCTCCATCCTGCAAAATTAAATAATATTATTTTCAACTATTAGAATTAAATGAAAGGTGTAATTAAAAAAAATTAACTATGTTTAGAATATTTCCTCCCCGTGTAATATATTGAACGATCTGTGTTCGTTTTGATGCACAAGCAGAGATTTGTCGAGTGGTTGATTCTCCATTGAAATGTACTGGAGCAGAGATTTGTCGAGAGTTTTATCAAGAGATTAGAAGCAGAGATTAGAAAGTTAGAAAATGTGGTTGATGGAAGTGTGGATGCTCGGCTTTTATAGAGGGTGAACGGGTTCCAGGAACACGCTACAGTTTTTGTTCTCAAATAGGGCGGGTTCGAGGAACCCGCTCTCTGAACCCGCCCTCTTCAATAATTAGTCAAATCAATTACCAATTAATGAAGAGGGCGGGTTCCTGGAACCCGCCCTCTTCAAAAATTACAGAGAGCTGTCAAATCAGTTCTTATTCATAAAGAAGAGAGCGGGTTCCAGGAACCCGCCCTCTTCATTAATTAGTGAGATGTCACATCAGTACTATTTCAGTACTATTTGTCCCTTTTCAATGTCAGTAGCTTGATATGTATATTTTATTTGTCCTTTGTCAATTAGTTGATATGTCACATCAATTTGTATTTTATTTGTCCTTTGTCAATTAGTTGATATGTCAAATCAATTTTCAGTACTATTTGTAATTACGAGAGTTTTCAGAAAGTAAGAGGGCGGGTTCCAGGAACCCGCCCTCTTCATTAATTTTGTTTTTTTATATTGTCTTGTCAAATCAATTTAAAATTATATCTAAGTGTGCAGAACATCATATTGAAGAGGGCGGGTTCTTGGAACCCGCCCTCTTCATTAATTTTGTTTCCTCTTGTCAAATCACTTTACATCATATTGAAGAGGGCGGGTTATTAAAACCCGGCCTCTTCAATAATTATTTGTACTACTGTCGGTCAGCGACTCTGGTCAATTAGAGGGCGGGTTGTTAGAACCCGCCCTTTTCAATATCTTGCCGCTATAAATATGTCTCCGCACTACCCATTTCATTTCATCTCTGTCAAATTTTCATCCTACACCGGTCACTATCCATTAATTTCGATCAATTCTTCTCCGCTATCAATTTTGTGTAAGTGTGGAGTTTTAGAAGAAGGTGAAGTTCAGTACCATAGTCTGCGAGTAAGCAATCTTCGAGCAGTAGAACAGTTCATAAAGTATTGGAAGTAAGCAATCTTCGAGTTTGAAATTTTTTTGCAATTTCAACACAACATAAAAAATATAACTGTTTTTTGTGCAGGATTATGGTCTCCCCAAGCATATTTGTTGTATGTAAATACGATGGCTAGGTTATCACAAGTGCACAAGGTCCCGAGTATATGGGCGGGTGTGCACGAATCATGCGATTGGAAGCATCAACGACTTATGATGAACTAGAGGCTAAAGTGTTCAAAATTACGAAATACGATCCCCGTGAAAGTAGGGTTAAGTTAAGTTGTATATGGCCTATGTTCAGTGGAAATGCATTGGTTGAAATTATAGACGATGCATCAATATCTTCGATGATAGATTTCGGTCTCTCAAGCACCCAACATTCTTTTGAACTTTTGGTTCAGAAGGAGCAATTGGAAGTATCAGATGCCCCTCCAACGGGTAATTTTGATGGTAATGCTGGAGATAGTTCCTGGGGGTACGGTCACATGGTCAACGATGATACCGTCAGTGCCGGTGGATATGACTATACACAACATTATTCAAATCTTCAAGCACATGGGTAAACATTTTATAAACCCATATTTAAACATTTTAGTAATACCTATATACTAATATTCAAACATTTAATAAAATGCATAAATCCAGGTTCTTCCAGTCGACTGCTGCAGTTACATGCACCCCAGAAGAACAGCAAGAATTACCATACACAGCCTTCCACAGGTAAATAAATTTGAAACAAGTGATGATTTAGTTACGAAAATATTAAGGAATAATGTTATAACAACAATTTATATACTAAACGCAGATTTCCCCACACCTCCGCATCATTCCAACACGATCCAAGCAGCGCATTCCAAGCATGTCCGTCCACATCTTTCCGGTCTTCTCACCCCGAACCATCCACATTATACCGACCACAACCATCATATATTGCATCCGAGCCTTATGTTGCTACGGGTGATATTGATATTTGTGGCAGTGATGATGATGAAATCGGTAAAGGTCATCAGGGAGAGGATAGCGTGGAATATGCTGCTGGATTGAATGAGGTAGCATTCTTTGATGGTATGGTTGCGAATAACGATTTTGTCGAACTAGAAGATCCCGGCCTCGATCCGTTGGAAAATGATGGTTGGGTAGACTTAGCCGTGGCAGAAGTAAATACGGCATCCTATTTGGACGCGACAGCAGCAAGCGAAGATTGCATCAGCGTCGGGGATTTGTTTCAAGAAAAAGGAGATCTTATTTGTAAGCTGAAGTCGTGGTCCATTCAGCAAAACGTTACATTTAAAACCGAAGAGTCAAATAAGACGTACTATACTGTGGTATGTACGAAATCTCCTGAATGTCAGTGAAGATTGCATGCATGTTGTTCCAAAAGAGCTAAAGCTTGGAAGGTCACGAAATACAGCCAAGAACACACTTGCATCAATTCTATTATGTTACAGGATCACCGGAATTGCACTTCATCTTACATTTGCTCGCTAATCATGCCCCTGATCCGTACAGATGTGGCGATGACTCCCCGAGAGATACGGCTCTTGGTTAGCGGAGAGCATAAAATTCAGATTTCGTATGTGAAGGCATGGGATGCTCGTAGAAAGGCTTTGTGCAAGATATTCGGGGACTGGGAAAGCTCGTACAACTCACTAGTCCCTTTTATGGAAGCCATGAAAGCATCAAATCCGGGGACCGTATACCGGTTAAAAACCACAGAAACAGACGTCGAGGGCTCTGTCAGGTTTCAAAGAATTTTCTGGTGCTTTGGTCCATGTGCGGCTGGTTTCACACACTGTCGGCCGGTATTGTGCGTTGATGGTACGTATCTATACGGTAAGTACAGAGGCTGCATGTTAATTGCTACAGGTGTTGATGCTAATAACGGTATATTTCCGTTGGGATTTTCTATTGTCGAGGGTGAAAATACATCATCCTGGTCATGGTTTTTCCGTAACCTTAAAAATATCCCATCTGTTCTTCATAGAACGGATTTATGCATCATATCTGATAGACATCCGGGAATACTAGCTGCAATGAGATCTGTATTTCCGACGACCCCACATAGGTTTTGCCTACGACACTTCAGGCAAAATTTTGATCGAAAATTTAAAAATTCGGATCTACATAAACTTATGTACAGAGCCGGTGAAACGCCTGACCCTAATGTTCACGACATATACATGACGAAAATTGGGGAGATGAGTCAAGCCGCGAAAGCGTGGTTAGATGAGTATCCAGTACGCATGTGGTCACAAGCACATGATGATGGGTGCGGATATCTCCTAATGACGACTAATATGTTTGAAAGCTTCAACGGGGTCCTTAAAGGGGTTAGAGGCTTACCGATACAGGGGTTGATTGTTCGAACCTTTTTCCGGATGAGTACTTATTTTGTGCACAGAAGAGAAAAGTCCTTGGCGATGGACACTCCGCTCACCGCGTATTACGAAGATTTTTCGGAAAAGAGAGCGCAGAGCACAATACTACAGATCCGAAAGGTTTGACACGGCGGAGTTTCAGGTAACGGGCGGTAATGGGAATTAATATACCGTGAACTTTAGAGATGAAGGGCTCTCTTCGTGTACATGCGGTCTTTTCCAGCAACAACATTTACCTTGTGCCCACGCAATTGCTGCTGCGAGCAGCATGCATACCCCACATTACAATTTTGCTTCCCATTACTATACAGTTTCTAATTACCAAGGTGCATACGATCCAAAATTTCATCCTATACCGGACAGTCGCTATTGGCACTATTATACTGCCAACAGACAAACACCGACTGTATTACCGCCGGAAAAAAATATAAGGCCCGGAAGACCTAAGGTGCGTCGAGATCGAATGACAATGGATGCTGATCCTCAGCAAAGACAATCCAGATGTAGCCTATGCAAACAACCAGGCCATTATAGGACCAGATGTCCAGGATATGCATCAGGAGCGGGACCTTCAGGATCGTGACAAGTGCACTCAGATTTTTTTGTATTATAAATTTGACGGATTCATTTTGTTATTATAAATTTGACCGTCGATATAGTATTTACATTTTACAAATAGATATGATTTTTTTACATTGTAAATTTTGACGGATTCATTCTGTAATAAACATTGATATAGTGAAATTTTATTATTTAATTTAAATGTTTTTTTTTGTCTATTTAATTTAATTTTATTTTTAAGAATTATAATTATAATTATAATTATAATTATAATAATAATAATATTATAATTATATCGTTAATAATTATAATTAATAATTAAATTAATTTAAAAAAAAAAGGGGCGGGTTCTGGGAACCCGCCCCCTATACTACAAATGTATAGGGGGCGGGAGTATAGAGGGCGGGTTCTGGGAACCCGCCCCCTATACATTTGTAGTATAGGGGGCGGGTTCCCAGAACCCGCCCTCTATACTGGGGGGTGGGGGTGGGGGTGGACCAGCGGGGTGGGGTGAAACCACCCTATTTTGCGAATTAAAAATTTCCCCCCTATTTTTATAATATAATTTTAAATTGATATTATTTAAAAAAAAAAACCGCCCTAGTTCCATTAAATTCATGTTAAAATGTGTTTAATGACTGTACGTGAAGATCTGAAGAGCTGTATGCAAAATTTAAACAAGTTAGGGAGTTGTCTGTAATAAATAAATAAACCTCGTTCTTTTGCTTAAATTGATCTCGGGTGGCATCATAAATTAAAACCCCTGCTTCGTGCGTCTTCACTGTAGAGAATTGCAGAAACCCCAATTTCTAGGGGTCTTCTTCGAGGAATTATGATATGGCGACGCTTAAGCTCTCTAAATTCCCAAACAATTCTTCAAAGACCTCCTTTTTTGAAGCATTAATGGCTTCCTTCTCTCCTTCACTACTCAGATTCAGCAACGAAGAAGGGAAAGGCCGCACCTTTACAGGTATCTCCATCCTTTTTACTCTAATTAGACTCTATTGTATTGATGATCAAATTGAGAAATTAGGGATTTTTCTTTCTTCTCTCCCCCCCCCTGGAGACTGCGCATAGGTTCAACATTTTGCTTGAGCATTGAAATTAGCGTAAAACATGAAGCCTCAGCAGCTCAATGATCAACGAAATTCATCTCTTGCTTCAAAATTGCATTTTTCCTAACTAATTGGGAATATTTGAATTCATGAATTTATAAAATTTGCTTCCTTTGGGATAAAATTTTGTTCTCCCTGGTCATCGATATCCAATTGGGTTCTGTTGCTTTGCTAATTCAATTGAGAAATAAGGGCTTTCATGTGAATGCACTAAGAAATTTGATGCCACAGACCCAGTTATTCTTCTTATTGCATCTTTGTCTAAAGTTTAATATCCTATTAGTAAGCCGAGCTGGGCCGATTTATCAGATTCTGATATTCTTAATCGATTCGGTCAGATATGTAGAAATCTTTCTCATTGTCACAATGGATCCTCAAAAAACAGTGTTTGTATCGAATAAAGTATATACTTCAACTTTTGTGTGCTACGACTTTGGCTCGTAAATAAAACAAGGAAAAGAGGGAGGGGGGGGGGGGGGGGATTAGATTCGGTTGTTTTCGTTATTAAAATTTCAGCAACAATTTCCGTTGCAGGAGGTTTATGTTATATAGTAGTATAATTTGATCTTGGTAATATTGTGATTCTGCTATTTGATCCAAAGGAGCCTCCTTTTTAAGTTATTGGATATGTCTTAGTGTAGTTTTGGTTCTGGATTCATGAAAAGTATTGAAATGATGGTACACAATATGAAGGTTATATCTTGGATAAAGTAATATCCACTTCCACTCTTTCTTTTTTTCCTGATTAAATTAAGTAATATGCATTGCAATGTGCACAAAACTATATACTTCAATTTAAGCTGTAACTCATTGTGGGTTATTCATTTTTCGTTCTTTCTTTTGTAGGAGAGGAAAATGAGAGATAGGGTAAGGCTCCGGGCCAAGGGAGGTGAAGGTGGTAGTGGTTGCCATAGTTTCCGGCGTACTCAAACCGATCAGTACGGGAAACCTGATGGCGAGAGCTTAAATTTTTGTTTCTTTTGTTTCTCTTATTAGCATTTTACACATAATAATGCCGCTCTCTAATTGAGCATAAAAAATACAATAATCTCGATGTTTCTAAAATATATTGTATTCAATATATATAAGTGTGCATGAATCCATGCCTTGAATTTGACATCTATTATGACTGCAGTTATATGTACTGATTGGTTTGGCTCAAAAAATTTAGTAGTTGAATATACTATTTGTTTTCGAGGTTCTTATTACTTTCTTGTCAATGAAGGTGGTAATGGTGGGAGAGGCGGCGATGTTATTCTTGAATGCCCTTCAGCCGTTTGGGACTTCAGTAATCTGCAGCATCATGTGGTTGGTTAAGAAAACTTTGAATTCATGTATTTCTTATCTGTCACCTCGAGTAGCATTTTACTTCAATTTTCCGAGTGTCTTATCGCTTTTTCCAAATTTTTTTACAATAATTGTCAATTCTCTGTACATTTTTGTTTATTTTGCAGAATGTAAATAGAGGGGGCTATGGGGAATCCAAGAATAGAATTGGTAGTCATGGATCGAACAAGGTTATATTTTTGTAAAACTGTGTTGATTTTTACATTTGTAATAGCTGTTCCTTTCGCTTGTTCACAGATTAATCTCAATCATGTGGCAGGTTGTGCAAGTACCAGTTGGCACCGTAATCCACCTAGTTTTTGGAGAAACTCCTTCGTTTGTTGTGGAAACTAAAAATAAATATTTACAGCCTTTGGAAATTCCAGACGATGATAATAGTGATGATAGTACCAATTCATTAAGCTCGTTGAAGTTGGAAGATCTCCTTGGCCTTAAATCCTTAGCTAGTTCTCAGAAATGTTGTGAATTGTTTGTCTCAGCAATCCAAATTCTAATTAGGAATCTAGGACTGCTGTTAATTTGATTGTTCTTGATTTTATTTCAGTACAACAGTTGAAGAAAACTGCTTCTGCAGCTAGAGATTGTCCTGAAACTTATACCATTACATACCATATCATTGGAAACTTGTTCCATTACGTGCAGCAGTATATACAATATTAATTTATAATTAACATCTTACGGAAAGCATGGTTAGAGCTTAAGAGAGACCAATAATTTGTTTCATTGCATTCATCATTTGCCATCAAAACTTGTTGCATACACATCATTGGTATCGGTGAATAAAATAAAGTAAAAATCTATGATTACCCTTTCCAATGCTTGATAAGTTAGATACATACAGAAATTAATAAAACAAAGAGAATACTGCAGCTCCCAAGAATTGCCCTAATTTTTTTTTGAGATAATAGATGGAATAAATTAACCATCCAAATGGCCGTAAAAATTGTTAGTTCAGTTATAAACTTTCCAAATGGAGAGTCTATATCCAAAGCGAATGAGAAGGAGCTCGAAGAGCATGTGCACGATGCTTGTTAGCCTCACTTTCGAACAAGGTATCTCAGACCAGTTCACAGAAACCTCGACCATCGGGATGTTAAGTCGTTTAGACGATCTCGCCATCAAAACACCACCTGAAATTGTTGAAGGAAGTTGAGAAAAGATGAAAATGTATCATGTGTTAAAAAATATAGATGATTGGTTACAATGTATCGACTTTTCGAGTATATATTGAATAAGATGGAAGCACCACCAGAATATACAATGATAAGTATTGCATTCACGACCTTATCACTTTTAAGTTTGAGTAGTCTCTCTTGTAAACAGTAAACACATGTCATTCCAATTAAGAACAACCAAAGTACAAGAAGGCATGATCAAGCAATGATAGAGAAGTATGATTTCGATGTTCCTAAGTCAAATCAAAGACTAAAAGACTAATGGCTAAATTGCAGGGAAACTCATACTTCCGCACTTACAGCAGGAAACTAGGTTGCCTATTTAAAGCCTGCACTTCGCCTCTAAATTCAGTTTGGGAAGGAAAAAGAAAAGAAAACACTAGCAGAAATGGAATTTCCACCATGCCATATTTAGAGGTTGCCATAAGATTCTTTTGCCAAATTTTCTAAATGATGTTATCCGATCTCCTGGCAACCAAGGTTGCATGGACACGGATTCAGGGACACAGATATGACACGGTGATACGGCAAAATTCTAAAATATAGGATACAGGGACACGGCTATATATATAATCTTATAAAAATAAATATGATATCAAACTATTATGTCAATATTAAACAAGAAAAAATTAACGAGTCTAAAATATTACAATAACATACTAAAAATATGTTTATACACATACGACAAACATAGAACGCATATTATACATATACGATATATATACAACGCTTCCGATACGTGTCGTGCAAGTATCGGTGTCTGACACGGATATAGCAACCCATTGGATGTATCCGTGCAACCTAGCTGGCAATAGAAATCAATGACAAATAAAGGGACTTGCCATAATTATAAATGACCAGCAGGTTCTTACTCTAAATTTTCCTGGAGCAGGAAAAAAGAAAACTGTAAAATTAGGGTAACAATGATATATTTTCTAAATAAATCTTTTTTCAACTCTGATGCACATGTAAAGCAAGGGCAAAAAAAAACTATCCTCATTTCTAAACATCCCAAATAATGTACTGAAAAAACCAGGTTATATAAACCAAAGCTCTCCAAGTTACCAATACCATGCTACAAGTTACAGTAGTACGAGGATCACATAAATACCTCTTTGATCTAATGTTTGTAAAAATCTTCCTTGCTGCCGCCTTTGTAAACATCTTAAATCCACACTGCAATGATGCAGAAATTGAAAGCAAGAGGTAATGTGTGTTTGGCTGCTTTTATGTTCTAGAATTCATAATTAAAAGGAAAAACAAACGCTGCAATAATCATATGATAATGTTCGTTTCTCAAGCACTCAAGTAAAGCACTCAAGTATACCTGCGTATCACGAATTCCTGGCCCAGCAGTTAATAGAACAGCATGACGGAAGCCCTTCATAAGAAAATTCGGCACCACTTTCTCTGAAAAAATCCAAGAAAAACCTATTAATATAAAGAACTGGAAGAAACAATCAGAACCAAGCTTGTAGCATTTTTCATGCAACATTTCCTGCAAGTATTCAAGAAAAACCCAAACCCATTGTTGTGTCGTTTTCAGCTTTTGTGCAGCAATTTTATTATTCGAAGCATGGTGGTTGTGTTTTATTCAACAATGCAACGCTAGTTGCAAATTTTGAAGGAATAAGGATTGATGCTGACACCCCTAAGAAATGCTATATTTACTTTAGAAAAGGTTGCGGCTGTAGCCAAATTGGTTCATCAAATGCTGCAAAATGTTCCCAAACTCACTTCCTATGTCCCATGTTACTTACCAAACATTAGCGATGAAAATCAAGTTGCAAAATTTAAACCAAACTACCCATAAAAGAAAATTGTAGAATTAAAAGATATAAAATATATAATAAACCGTTGCCAGAGCCTCGTCCTATGAGCACGGGAACCAAAAACCGCAACTTCAATATCAGATATCTTATGCATAGAATCATCTTGTGTTGTAAACTTCGATTTAAGCTCTTCATTTTTATCAGCTAATGCACATATCTGGTGATACCAAGAGAAAACAATTGATATTTTGTACAGATATGGGCTTCAATCGAGAAATTTAAAGTTTACTGACAAATACAAATACTAAACACTTCTTGAAAATTTTTATTTTATTTAAAGATCGTAAGAAACCATGTTTGTATCCTGAAATCCTTGTACAAGAGGTAAAATAGGTCTTTTGCATCTCCATCACTAGAGGAAGGAGAAGAAGAGAAATACTCAAGGTTGGTTTCCCTCATATCCATGTCATTTATTATTGCTTTGTTTATCATATTTCCACGAGTTCAGAATCTTTCTATTTTATTTTCGAAAGGACAAAAATACATTTGATGATAGATGAATTCTGCTATCAACTTGAAGTCCTTATAGTGTGATATATATCTAAAATGATGTTAAATGACATCTTATTTTAGTGAAATTCATCCTTTTAAATTATTGTCATAATGTTGTCATTTGATGATAGATGAATTCTGCTACCACAGCAGATAAGGGGTTCATGTTTCAGATTTCTAATTAGATACAATAACCTCTATAAATAACAAATAAGTTTAGTGACTTTCAAATATAAACACTGTAGTCTATTTTAGTACCACATAATCTCATTTAAATAGCAAATAAATATCGAAAGATAAAAAGACTCATATCCAAAACATATGGTATTATTGTGCATTTAGTTGGAAAAGCACCATGACATGCTATCACATCGGAACATGTATACAGTACTTATCTAAAATAATGTTAAATACTTAAATTAACATAATATTTTAGTGAACTCTATTTTTATAAATTATTGTTATGATGATGATGTATGATGATTGACGAATTATGATACTACATAGTCCATATTTATTTTTTTTTCCTAATAAAGACTATCTAATAATAATAACAATTTCTTTGTATTTTTTTACTAATAAAGACATGACATTCTATAACAAATTTTTTTAAGTTTGGTTTTGAATATTTTTTGATATTACAGTTTTAAAATATCTCTTTTATTATTAATTTGTATAAAAAGGAAACGCCATGGTTATAAATTATAGCAAGGCTTTAACTTTGCCAAGTCGATTGAGACCTACATGCAAATATCTTGAATTTTTTGAAGCTAATATATTATAATCTTAAATTTTTTAGTTTTCTGTGATTCTTTTTAATATGAATGGTTTGTGGAATATATTTTTTTTCTACAAGTATGCAAGGACTCATCATCATTGTATGCTCAAATTATTTTTTAAGGTTTACTTTTTGTCCACGTAAGCAAGTTATTCTTTTAAACTTAATTGCTATACTAATATTGTTCATTATGTATTGATATTTTGATGTATTTTTGTCATAAGATTGAGACTCCGGATATTGAGGATAAAGATTGCTTTTAAGTATAGAAATAGAAACACGACAATCTCAAATGTTCTTTGTATGTTAATCAAGACGGGAAAAAACAACAAACATGTTAAAATCATTATATATTTTGTAATTTTGATATGACCTTGTATTTCTTTCATTCAATATTATAACTATTTTTGTTAGATACTTACACAAACATGCATTTTAATAGTATTTCTTATCCAAGACATTGTCTAATTAGGCATTGCCCTGGTGCTCAATAAAATATCTAAAGAAAAACTTAAAGTTGCATGAAACCATACCTCATAAGTAAACTTCTTGTCGGTGGTTGAATGCTGCTGCAAACATCGGCAAAAAAAGTCTTTTTAAGATAGATTTCATGATTAGGGTTTTTTATATTGACCCCCTAAAACATAGATAGTTTGAAAAACACCCTCGATAACTTCATAATTTTAAAAACACCCCCTAAAACTAAACCGTTAACTAGATCCATCCCTCCGTTACATTGATTTGGGGTCAACCTAAGCTAAGATAAACTAGGGTGACTTCGGACAAATCTATTGTCCATTATTAACCTCTCAATTTCCAACTTCATAAACTACTCCTCATTCAAGAAAAAACCCTAATTTTCACTTTCTCGTCCATCAAAAACTCTTCAATCATCATCCCAAAGCTTCCACTAGGCCTTCTTCACGTTTCACCAAGGCCATCTCATCCCATTAAACTTCGGAAGTTGATGAAGTAGAGGCATATTTAAGTTTATTAAAGATTGATTTCCCCATTTTGTCCTTTTCTTGCATTCTTCGACTCTACATGCTAATTTGATGCAATTACATCATCTTTCCAACATTTCCCCAATTGTCTCAAATTGTACCCTATCTCAAACTTTGGAGGTGAGTGTTTTTTTCCAAAAATTAAGGCTTTTTAAAAGTGTTTTTGGTCAAAAAATTAAGGTTTTTTTTTTGTTGCTTTAATTGATATTGCATGCTAATTTAAGTTCACTCAATTATATTCCTCTAATTTTTCTTATTGTACCTAGTTTTCAATTTTATGATCTAGGATTCGGATACACAAGTTATTTATATGTTTAAGAATCAATTCACTTTTAATTTTTTTGGGTTTTTTTAAGACTCCATGCTAATGTGATACCAAAGTATTATATTGCCACAATTTCCCAAGTGGTATCCAAGTATACCCTAATTTCAACTCTAAGGTTAAGAGTTACCCCCCCCCCCCCCCCAACCCAAAAAAAAATTACTCTTTTCTTTTTGTTTTCATAGAATGTGCATGCTAATTGAAGTTCATCCAAGTAAACTCCTTAACTTTTTTTTAAGTATGTCTAGTTTTATGTTATAGGTTTTCTGATCAATTATTCTCCAATTATACCAATTTTGGAGTTATAAAACACCCCATATAGCTGTTAGGGGACAAAATGATAACTTTAACCCCCTAATGGCTATTAATAACCATGCTCCAAACGTTTGTAAATCATGGGGGCTTATTTAGTTGAGTTAGTAGTTTTAGGGGGTGTTTTTAAAATTATGAAGTTTCTGAGGGTGTAATTCAAATCAGCAATGTTTTAAAAGGTCTGTATATAAATTAAAAAACCCTTATGAGTATTGTATCATACATATGTTCTCGAAATATATGTTACTATAGTTCACGACAACATAAACCACCAAGGTGAAATTAAAGTTCAAACCAGAATTGTCAAATTATGATATGAATCGTATATCGTTTTTGCTTATGTATTATATTATGTATCGTATTGTATATCGTAAGATACGATAATTACCTTTGTAACAACTAATCAAGTAAACATACAACTATTTTTTACAATTATATGATTAAATTAGTAACATGAAACAGTATATTAAAAGAATTATAAAAAGAAGCATAACCCCCAGTCACGCAACCGACACAATATATGTAAAGTTCAAATAGAAAAATACATGAAACAACACCAGTCATCTGAACAGTCATATCTCATAAATTAATTAGATAATTAAGCAAAATGGTGCAATACTCGAAAGGTGTAACCCATATCACATAAACATAAATTTCGCAAGTAGCAATATTTTCTAACTAAGTTCACACATCATAAACTAAAATTTTTCAAAAAATAACAAAATAAAATTACTAATTAATCAATAGCCTTCTATCAATTCATTGCCTATCATCATCGTCGATGAGAATGTTTTTATTTTCCTCATCTTCGCTTTTGTATTGTACGAACTCCTCTTATTTTTTTTACTTCCACTATCTTCTTTTCTTTTTCTTTGCAAGTGTTTTTGGAATGACATTCAAAATTTTGAGGTCCTATCAAAAATTGGTTTAAAAATATTAAGAATTTTAAAAATTTTAACAAAATTAACCAGTAAATAGAATATCATTCTACCTTATTTATTCTTTTCATACCACTTAGTTTTTCGTCAACTTCAACGTAATCATGAACATCCATCCAAGAAGCGTTTTCCAGTAAACAAGAACCTTCTTTCTCCGTAATTCATCATTGAATTCCTTATCTGATAAACAAAGATGCTTGCATCTCGTTTTGTTCTCTTTTCTTCTGTCTTATTTCTAGTTGCAAGCTCTACTTAATATAAACCAAGATATTAAGTCTTAGTTATTCTAATTTCTAATATATTTCTTCTTTGTGAGTGCACGTGAGGACGGGGTGAAAGTTTCTAAAAGTCTTGCGTTTTGCGGCTTAAATTTGTTAGGATTTTAAAGATGAGATATTTTATATTTTAAAGATTTTTAAACCCGAACTTGAAGATCTAGGCCTGACCCAATAAGACATGGGGCCTTTAAATATTGTATCGTATATCGTATCAGAACGTATCATACCGTACGATATGTATCGTATATTCTAAGATACAATAGATTTTCTAATACAGAAGGTCGATAAGTATCAGAAACCTTTCATATCGTAAGATACGTATTGTATATCGTAAGATATTAACTATGGTTCAAACAAACAAACAATATATATATAAGAGTGATCTATTGCAAATCGGTCCGCGTTTTTTAAAAACGGGAACTCTCAATTTACGACATATTTAAACGATCCGATCCGTTCAAGTTGATCACCCTACCCTCAAGTATACGTGTATGAAAAATCAAAGGCTTTAAAGATCTTTAACATATGCATCGATGGGTGCAAAAATAAACGTTTTTCGATAATGCAACGTAAACTTCATCTGATGCGTATGCTAGAGATTTTTAAATCCTTTGATTTTTCATACACGTATATTTGAGGGTAGGGTGATCAACTTGAACGGATCAGATCGTTCAAATATGTCGTAGACCAAGAGTTCCTGTTTTTTAAAAACGCGGACCGGTTTGCAATGGATCACTCCCATATACATAAAGTCACATAATTTATAAGCTTGAAAATTATGTTTTTTCCTCTAATTTTAACATAGGAAAAATTGGCCACCCATAGAGAATGCTAACAAGCATGACCTTTCACAGCCACATGATTATGGATCAGAAATGTAACAAACAAGTATTCTACCTACTTACTCCAACGCCTCAACAAGAGCTCCAGGAAGTCTAAGCTCTTCATTAAATGCAGGGATTATCAAAGATATATATTTCTCGGCAGGATCAAAGAAACTAGTAGGGCATGGAAAGCTGGGAAATTTTAGGGCCAGTAGAAGGGGTTTGTTAGATGTGTATAACATAATATCATAATCTAGGAATAGAAGGTATCCAAGTGTAGATAATATATGCTTATATTCCACAGTGTCATTCACCATTTGTCTCTTAATTTCCCTATGCATAAGTTTATCTAGCAACCACTTTATAAAAAGTACCAAGTTCAATGAACAAGTAGCCTTTGGCTTGTGGCCCAGAGTTTAATTGCACAAGGTTGAAGTTTAAGTCGACATTTTTTCGCTCTTCTGAGTTACCATACGAAATTGTTGCCTCAACATAAAATCTCTAGATCAGCCCATTCTTATAAGGAAAAGGATAAGATGATGACAATTATCTGAACATCCCCATTAAAACAAGGTTCACACTAATTCGTGATTCAACACTGCATTGCATTATAAAAAGCAATCTTTTGCGTTGTTTTGCTATTACCTTCTTCAAAGAGATGGGATCCTCAAAGAACGCATCAGCTGCAGCAGATCTTTCAACCCTACAGCAAAATAAGCAATTAAAAATCCAAAAATAAATTAAAAAAAAAATCAAAACTTTCGCATCCAAAAAGGGAGCGTGATTTCTAGATTCAAGTAAGAGATCATTACGAGTGCTTGTATCCGATCTTTCTCACGAATTCGATGAACAAAGCAGATATTCCAAGCAGCAGGATAAATGCCTGCACAAAGTTTGAAACAAGAATCAGTGAATGGTGAGTGATTAATAGAATTAGGGTTAGGGTTTAGAGTGGGGAGATGAGACGAACGAGAGAAGAGGTGAGAAGAGAGAAAGGGATGAGAGAGAGCATCGCCTTTGTTTTTATTGGGGACTCAAAGCTTCTTTAAGTTCGTGTAAAGAGTCAACCCTCACAATCACTTTGGATCCGCTGCAAAAAGGCAATTGAAATTGTCGTCTCAACAAACCCGGCCACACCCTCCAATACTCCTGCATTAACCAGAAAATCAGCTCTACATTTACTTCACGGAATATATGAGTTGCTCTAAACTCGAGCGACCGTGTCCATTTCTCGATATCCTCTGGCATTAGCAATGCAATGCTATAAGGATTGCCTTTGTGGTTAATCCATCCGATAACCATAAGAGAGTCCCTCAAGCCGGTCTTTGGTTTTCTGGTCGCCATGACAAAGTGGTAAATATTCATAATGGGTCCTATTAAAACTTATACTATAATTTTATAAAAAAGAATAAATTGCCCGTCTAGCTCAGTTGGTAGAGCGCAAGGCTCTTAACCTTGTGGTCGTGGGTTCGAGCCCCACGGTGGGCGTTTATTTTTTAATTTTATTATTCTTCTCTCTTTAAATTTTCTTTTAATTATATTACTCTTTTGGGTAAGTTGTTAAAAAGCCCCCGGTCCATTCTAGCCTTGTTTGAAAACCCTCGGTGTTTTCAAAATTGTTAAAAGGAACTTCTGTTCAAAATCCCCGTGATAAAACTTTTTATATTACACCTCTCTTTCAATTTTCTTTTACTTATATTCCTATTTTGGGTAAATTATAAAAAATCCCCTGGCCATTTTCGACTTGTTTAAAAACCCTCCGTATTTTCTAAATGTTATTAAAGACATACTATTCAAAATCTTAATTTGTGAGAAAAACCCCAGGCTTTATTTGGTTCAAGCCTGGTATTATAATTTAAATGAAGTTATAAAATTAAGCTTCTCCTCACTCACGGTGGGCCGTTTATTTTTAAATTTTTTTAAAACTCTCGGTATTTTCAAAATGGTTAAAATGAACTACTATTCAAAATCTTTGTCAGAAAACTTTTTTTTTATATTACTCTTCTCTCTTTCAATTTTCTTTTGCTAATATTACTGTTTTGGGTAAATTGTCAAAAAGCCCCCTGCCCATTCTAGACTTGTTTAAAAACCCTCGGTATTTTAAAAATGGCTATCAAGGACCTACTATCCAAAACCTTAATTTGTGAGAAAAACCCTGGGCTTAATTTGGTTCAAGCCTGATATTAATATTTAAATGAAGTTACAAAATTAACCTTCTCCTCACTCGACAGATTTCTTCACGTTCCTTTTCTGGCTCTCTCTCGCCTCCTCCGTTCCCTCCTCCTCCATCGCTCGCTATCGCCGTCGACAACTCCTGCCACCGCCTCATCGCCGGCTTCTCTTCTTCCGCCTATGAACTCTGATCCATCACCCCCACTGCCAAATCCTCTCCTCTCGCTCCTCTCCTTCGTCTATGAATCCGGCGAGATCCATCGTCGCGATCGGCTCGATCGGCCGTGTGTCCAACCTCATCGATGTCGAGCCGGTGTTCCAATGGTCAGGATTGGTGGCGATCCCCGTTCTATGGCAGCGATTAGAGAGTACGAGAAGGAAGAAGATGAAGATGACGAAGAAGAAGAGGAAGAGAAAGAGATGAATTATGCGGGAAAGGCTGCACCGACCTCATGGGTTTTAGATCAGTATGATTACAATTTTTTAGTAATTGCAAATAGAATTTTTGATGCTCGAGTAAAGTTAGGATTTTGAGTGTTATTCCATTTTTTTTAATCTCAATTTGGGGGAGTTTTAGGGTTTTGAGAAATGCGGTTATAGAGACAAAATTAGCACGAAAGTAGAGTGGTGAGTCAAGGATGGAGGATAGTGGTTATACTTCATTGATGATTTGTAAGTCTTGGCTTACAGTATTGAAGATTCAATAGGATGTGAAATATGCTATTCTTTTGATGGATCAACATCAAGTGTCTCTTATTCACATTTTAGTTATCATCATGTATTATAGATTGTGACTCGAATAAAATTTATCAAGGGAAGCATTTTTTTATAGTCAAGTGTTTAGATGTTACAGGTGTAAATGCTTTTCATAAAATTATAATCAAGAGTAATTTTTACAACAAAATTATAACAAATATCGTAACGTTTAGTACAAAAGCCCAACGAAACTTGACGGTGGATATATAAACATAAACTAAAATACCAAACAACCAACGTGTAGTTATTTTAAACTTAATCAATAGGCGTGTAGTTATTTTAAACTTAATCAATAGGAGCGGTGCATGTCGTTCAATTGTGACGCTCATTGCCACACTAATTGCAATTTATCTTCCATTTTTGAATATCCATATTGTTTATGTGTCTTGTAGGTGGCCTATCCGGTCGTTTTCTCATCAAAGGAGACTGAATCTCAATATTCTCTTTCGTCACTGTTGGCTTGTAAAATGTAGATATTGGATAAATTGTATTCGCGTAAGTAGACATAAAATATTCAATCGTCAAGAAAGGGTCGCAGTAGTTATAAATTGACCGTCTCAAGAAATTGATAATGGTGCAAGCATGCCTTCAAAGAATCCTAATAACATCGCATTCTCAGCATGTACATGATCGAACTGACACATTGATCCGAACAGTTTTAATGTCGAACATCTCATAATGCTCCGTATCGGCTTGATGAACAAAAAACTCTCTCGCGGCTTCCAGATTTTTGTTCGGAATTTCTTCCGATTTGGGACATAACACTCTATTCCACCCTTCAGTTTTTTCTCAATGACTATTAAAGTGATTTATCAAACGTGCCCTTATATGGTTCACCATTTGAAGAATAGGAAAAGCGCGGGCATCACGTATTCAGTTATTATATGATTCAGTAATATTTGATGTAACATGACCATATCTGCATTCAACAAACATATAAATAAATAAAGACCACATGATGACCATGACTGTCTAGATGTTGCAGGCAACTGTCTAGATGTTACATACAACATTAATAGATGTTACAAGCAACTGTGGTAGATATTACAAGCAACTCGGTAGATGTTACATGCAACTGTTGTAGATGCTACATGCAACACAGTAGATGTTACAATCAAGTTATTAGATGTTACAGGCAACTTAATAGATATTACACGCAAGTCATTATATGTTACGACAACTTAGTACATGTTACAAGCAACTGTCTAGATGGTACATGCAACTGTCTAGATACATATTTATGTTAATCATGTTCATAACCAAATCAGGTGTATTGAGAAACAAGAATTGAGATTGTACCTTATTCCAGAGAAATGACAATTAGCCCAATGTTGAGAATTGTAATGTTCAACCATCGTGTTGTAAGCAACTATCGATTCCTTCTTCAATAAGTTCATCTTCCCCAAGAACTCAACCATCGTGTACTGGTAATACGCTATCTCTATTAGATGCGCACAAGTTTCGGCTTTCAAATTCTTCATACCAATCTTTTTGAGCCTATTTTTAAAATTCTGGTTCAAGTGAAGAATGCAAATTGAATACAATGCGGTGTGAAAGCACATCCTAACCGCTTCTTTGATTCATTTGTCGGAGTCGGATACAAACACAAGGGTACGCGGGGGTGGTAAATCCTAGGACCATCAAACAACACGGCTCTTAACTGATCTAAATACCATGTCCAATTTGTGATGTTCTGTTGATCGCAAATAGTGAAGTTAACGAAAACAAACCATTATTTCCGTCATAAGCAGTCTCCGCCGATAGAAGGCTTTTTGCCCTGTTCTTGATGAATGTTCCATCAAGAAATATGAGAGGCCGACAACCATCTAAAAATCCATCAATACAAGCACCATAGCTAACAAAGAGATTAATGAATCTGTCACCCGCTGATTTGTCAATACTAATTATGCTCCTGGAATTGATTTCCATGCACTTGCTTTGAACCACCTTAAAGAGTCATAAGAATGTCGATAATTGCCGAAAAGGGTCTCTTATGTCAATTCCTTTGCACGACACGCAACATCGTATGAAATCTTGACCCCGAACCTTTGATGGAAGTTCTTCTTACCCTCGATTGGCCGATAGCCCGGTGTGACCTCAAAACATCTAAAGCATGTCGGCTACCAATTTCTTAGTAGCCCGAGAATGTCCGTCGTTTGAAAGTCCTTCGGTAGGTGTAGGTCGGGTAGTATCTCTTTATAGTCCATAGAGAACTGATCAAATATATCAAATATGCAAACTTTAGCATGACTTAACAGTTAAAACAATCAATAATTTGAAGGAAAAAAAAGATAATTACACTCTTAGATTATTAATGTATATGTTAACTTTACACTTCCGAGTATAAGGCGATACATGCAATCTTCATTGGCATCTTTTATCCCTTTAGGAACATTCCACTGTTACCGTCGAGCCATCGTTCTTAACGTAGTCAAAATTGAATTGTTTCACAATATCAAATTGGCAATGAGTTTCCTAACTTTGTAAGAACCCTTGAATATTTGAGATGTATCTTGAATTGCATCATGCCTGATAAAGTTCCTAGCGTCCTTGCCGCTAACCTGCGGCCTTTACGGAATGAAAAACTTTAAAATTTGAAAACTTTGCACTAGCAACTACGACCTAAAATCTTAACCAAACACTAAAATAGCCAACAAGAAGAAGTTTTAATTACTCGGTTAAGTATTATAATCTTTGTAGTCATGTCCTTCGTCTTCAAATCCACTTAGCTCCTCGGAACTCCGGAATCGAGCTTGTAAGCCAATCCTCCTTCACCAAAGATGATCCACCCGAGGAAAATGGTTTAAGGCTCTAGCTTCATGCCAAAAAACAAGTGAAGCAATTAAAGACCTTAGGTTGCTAATCTAAGGTGCTTAGAAATGTAGTGATGTGTTCTACTATTTTTCTATCTCTTTTTTCCTATGATCTCAACACATGAAAGGGAAAAGCTTGAAGGAAGAAGAAGAAGCTCAGGTGAGTAGAGAGAAGGAAAATGGTGAGAATGAATGCCAATCAATGAGAGAAAATAGCCAGCCATGGTTTTGTTAAAACATTTTCGCAATTAATAATAACAACCATACTTGAATAGTGTAGACAAATGAAATAAACAAAAGAAATGGTCATTCCTCTCACCATCCTTTCTTTACACATCATCCCTCCACTTCATTTTCTAATTTCCATAAATGGAAAATCAATAGAATTGAGGTGTCCTCTTTCTAGAATGTATCTTTGTATAAATACAAAATATATTCTACCGTATATATATACCCATATCCGTATAAAAATATGTATACCCAAGAGATAGGAAAAATACAATGAACATAATACTATAATATACATACATACATACATACATACATACATACATACATACATACATACATACATATATATATATATATATATATATATATATATATATATATATATATATATATATATGTAAATTATTAAATCAATACTTGATTTAATAATCTGTCTTAATCCTAAGTCGGCTAGTATTATCAACCGTCCGATCAAAAATCCGTGTAGCTAGTACACTTATTTAATCAGAACTCTGCACGTATCAAAATACGGTCACTACATCATTTCTCCTGAACTGGGAAAATCCTCTAAACGGGACTGTAAAGACTTGACAGTATCCCGGCAGTGAGTTACTGGATAAATCCATAACTATAAGCACGTCGGCGGCACTAGCTGTACGTAACGGCTATTTAGGTATATGTCGAAAAGGAAGGCCAACGAGCAAACTCATCCAAAACCCTTAAAGCCTGTTTGTGACAATCTCCGTACAATCCAGTCTCTTCGTCTAAAAGTATCACATAACGAGTCTAGGGGCGGTTGTTGACATGGAAATATTAATCAAATAACAAGCATGCATTCAAATATTTATTTCAAGCTACAGTGAAGAGATCACCAAACATGGAATCAGAATTACAAGGGTTAATAAAACAATAAACAAAGTTCTTTGACTCCCTCTCTGCCTGCTCTACTATATCGTAACGGCGGTTCTCATAAAGAGTCGCTCCCCATCTATCAGTGTCACGCTCGTCGGCAAAGAAAGACATGACAGCCCGCCAAACCTGGATCTGACTCAGCATATGAATCGAGCGGTCTTTCAGAGTGTAACGACCGTGATTTCTAATACCTAATAAAATATATTCTATTTAAATTCTAGTATCAAATAATTATTTATGTGTTTAGTTAATAGAAGAATAATTTTTAAAGTAATGTTAATAATTTTCAAAGGATCGAAATATGATTAAAGAAATTTTCTAAAATCTATTTATTATTTTTATAGGCTTAAAATGTTTTAGTAAGATTTTATAACGTCTTAAAATAATCTACATATTTTTATTATCGATTAAAATAATTAATTTGTAATTAAAAATATATTAAGGATAAACTAGGTATTATATAATTATTATAACTAAGCTAAACCCGTAAATATGGGATATATTATTTATTTTGGCCCAAAATTATTTTTATACTTAAGATAACAATAAAACCTATTTTCTGAAATTTTCCCATAATTTTTCCCGTAATTTTAACTATTTTTAACAAAAATTTTAAACCAAATCAATAATTTTAAATAATCTGCCGAGTTTTTATTTTAATTAATTTTAATTTTAATTTTTTAAATACCCCTTTAACCTGAACCGTTGGATGCTCGATCCAACGGCTTAGAACCCACCGACGCGCCCACGTGGTGGGGACCACGCGAAAACGCGTGATTCCCCCACGCGTGATACGTGGCGCAGAGGCGGCGGCTCGTGAGCCGTTGGATGCAGATCCAACGGCCACGAAGCAGAGGCGGCGGCGGCTAATCACAAGGAATCATGGGCAATCATTAGCCGGCGCGGATTTTCGTATATTTTAACAGATTTTTTGGATTTTCTGGTTGGTGAAAAAGCCCTATAAATAGACACTTCAAACACTGATTTCTCACACCTCAGAACTCCAAAAATTCTGAAAAATATACCAGCGCCTTCGTATCGACGACGCCGACGCTAAGGCTCCACCCAATCACCAAGGAAAAATCTGAGCGCGGAGCTATTGAGGAGTTTGCACAAGCCTATATTTTCAACCCGTCTACATCCAACTCTAATCAAAGGTAGGATCCGCCTCTCTCCCCTCATTCTGTCGCCTTCTCCTTTTCTCAATAACCTAGTTCCAACTTCTAATCATCACCCCCCTATTTAAAAAGATGTTATAATATTCGTGCATGCCTATTCCTTATACCCTCAATGATGATAATGTTAACCCATGTTTTAAAACGGTGTTTAATTTCCTCTGTACGCAAAAATATATTGCACTCTCATACTACCTGGAATCTGATATGCTTAATGTCATAACCCATAAATTGTTAATTCACCTCTGACATACCCACACTTACCCATACTATCAAAATGATCTCGAAATAGGTTACTTCCACAAAATACCCTCGTTTAATTAAAATGTTATATTTGTTTAAAATATCCATATGAGATAAGACATGTGAAATAAATGTTTTAGATACGACATACATATATTTTACTTACCCTTTTTCTTCAACTACTATAATGTTGTTAAACCCCTTCAACCTTTTTAAAGAGGAAAATACTAAATTTAAATAACGGCTTATGGTTTTTCCAAAACGAACGTATTTTCTAAAACGTTACCCCGAACCTAAAACACTATAATTTCATGCAATTATTAATTTCATTTAAATACCTCGACCTTTATTGAAGGGTCATTTTCAACAAGGACCATAATCCGTATAACGATATCTTTTCAAAAGGAATATCTAGTACCTTATTAAAAGGTAATTTTCAAATAACACCAATCTAGGACAAAGGAAAGGTTGTAGGCATCGGTCGTTTATCTAAACCAGACTTTGTGGTGCCTAGGCTAGACAAGTGGGAAATGTAATTTTAAAAGGCCCGTCTCACGATGATTCGTGAGCGGATCCCTCCTTTCTTTACTTGTGCTTACCTGACCACAATTGGCGGTGAAGAGGCGATTTGAGGATCTCATAACTTGCCCTTTGGAACAGTTGCCAGCAGTCTAGTTGACTTAGGAGACCTTAGCTCTAGGCTTGATTGTGCATATTGTGATTGCTTGAAAGTGTGTCTAAGCTTCTTATAAAAATCTCTTGCAAAAGATTTTCAAATAAACACCACAACCTTTTATCGAAAGGATATTTTTCCGTAAAACATTATGTTTTTCCAAAATGATAAATATTCCAAATCTCATGGTTTTTCTTAAAAATAATAAAAGATAATTAAACACTATTATTCTTTTTACTAAGCATTCCCTAAGATGACACGAAATACTTTACGAACTTTAGAAAATAAAACGAGTGGTTGTGGAAGGCCATATTAAACGAGATCAATACTTTTTAAATTTCCAGTTTATGACAACATGATATATACAAAACATGATACGGCTAGGATTAGAATGCGTGGACCTAGGTATGGAATACTTATTGAGAAGATCCCGATATTCCGGATGACCAGTCCAAAATGTGGACGACTATACAAATATGAAGATCCCTGCAGGCATGGTGACCAGTCCAAAATGTGGACGACTATACAAATATGAAGATCCCTGCAGGCAGGATGACCAGTCCAAAATGTGGACGACTATTAACCCTATTTGAGGGCGAATGATCCAAAAATGTGGATAACATACAATGTGGAAATTCTATGCCCAGAGGTATACGCACTAACTCTAGATCTCTATACTGAATAACGGGGATGGGTAGTTTGATTAGGCAAGGGGATGCGGAACTCGGATTCCCTTACCACTCGATCATGATCCCGGGAAGTGAAACGGTACATTTCACCTCCCCAGTTGTTGTTCCATGGCCACAACGGAATAATCGCGAGTATCCGGACCCTTGTTTAAGAAACTAATACGAACTTTTACCTTCACCTATACTTCCTACTACTTATCTACATATAACTTACAACATACTCATGCTCATATATACCTCTCTTCAAAACGTCTTAAGTTTGTGCATTTCAAACATTTACACCCCTTACTTTATGTCTGCATGCATACATCATACTCTTATAAACACATGTTCATTTTTATACTCCTATTTTCTTATGAGGCAATCCTACCCGAGTATAACTCGCTGACGGACCTTCCTTTTCTTCCTCTATCTTTGGAATGTGCGTCAGATAAGAATGAGTATTATGGCGAGGATAAAGGTGTGAAGCCAACTTATGAAGATTATGCAGACTGGAAGATGGAAGATTAGCTAGATTTAATTTTTGTTGTTGCCCACATGTTTAGGGCTTTTATTTCTTCTCGATGTAATTAAACTACTTAGTTTATTTTACTCTTTCTTTTGGGATGTAATAAAGTTTGGTTAATGGAAATAAATGCCTTTCGCTTTTATTATTTTTGTTTTGGTACACACCCTGCATGTTAAATATTCATACGCTTAACGTAACTGTATTGAATAGATCACCTTCAATACAGTTAGGTTGCGGACCATGACACGTCATCCTTCTCCTTCTTTTGGGAAGCGGGGCGTGACAGGTTTTTGTGGTGGCCCATGCAGGTCATCTTGTGTACTAAAATGAAACCATTAACTGACTTATTATATTTGTGAATCTCATCCATCTATACCGATATCATAGTTTTCCTATGTCCCTTGTCCCTTCCTTGACATCCTGTACCCTGTCCATGACCTTCCCTTCAGGTCATGGCAAATCTTTCCAACGAGGATGACATGTCCGATATTACTTTTGAAGCTACAACTAGAGATTCAGACGACGAAGTCGTAGACTCTCAGGCGGTTATTTCCGACAGCGACTCAAGAGATGAAGAAGTCGATACTGCAACTCCGGGCCAATGACTCCGAAAACGAAGAAGAAGATCCCGTGGAAGAGGAGCATATAAAGGATGGGCCAGAAAAAGAGGCTCCTGCGGCGGGAGAGAATTCTATAGAATATGATCCGGATGAGGAGGCCCCTGCAAAAGAACAAAACCCTATAGAGGTGGAATCAGAGAGCAAGGCTCCTGCCGAGGATGAGTCGAAGGACGAAGCTTCGGGTGAGGAGAAACTCGAGGCCGAAGAAACTCAGGCAGTTGTCCCCATAAGGCACCGTGGGAATGGTCATACTTTTCTTAGTGCGAGGACCTATCACCACTTGTTGAACTCCCATAATCGAGACTAATAAGTCTTTTTCTTTTCCTTTGGCCGAATAAAACGGTGTAAGAATAGTAGGGGCATATCCTTACTTTTCGGTTGTACTCTCCTTATTGAAGTTGGAAAATAAAACTTAGTTTCGAGCCAAAAATCTCTCTTGTGTCTCTTGCTCTTCTTACTAGTCTCTCTCTTGCATTAATTGTTGTTCTTCCATGCAATTTATTATCTTGTCTCACCTCAGCCGTTTGTAATCTAACCTATTCTGATTTGGATCATCAATGGCCGGACGACACCATAACCACAATAGAAGGGGAAATGAAGTCAATGAAGCCGTTGCTCAGCAAGCAGCTATGCTACAAATGATGCAATGACTACTGAAGTAACAGCAGCAGCAGACAGCTGCCCTTCATCAGGAGCTATGAGAAAGTAGGCAGCAACAAGCAAAGATTTTAAGTAAGGCACTAACTCCAGTTCCTTAATGTTCGGCGGGAGTTCAGATCACTCCATTCTCAGACTTTTAGGGGAAGGAAACTCCATTAGAAGCTGAGGAATGGCTCAAGGGAACAGTCAACGATCTCGGTGACGCCCAAATTCCGAAGGACGCATGGGTGAACATCGCTAAGCTACAACTGACGGATAATGCCAGGATATGGTGGGAGGCAGAGGAAAGTAGATTGAAGGAACCCATCGACTGGGAAACGTTCAAACATCGTTTTGATACCCAGTATTTTCCAGTCGTGGCACACTTAAGGATGGAAGGAGAGTTTATACAATTCCAACAAAGGAGCATGTGGGATAAGTCGGTGGACAAGTACGCTTCGGAGTTCGCAAGGTTAAGTTGGTTTGCGCATCATCTGGTGGCAACCCCAGAACTTTATGCTAAGAGATTCCGGCAAGGATTGGACCTGAAGACGCAGTCCTCTATGTCTTCTGCCACCCTTTCGACTTATGATGAAATCTTAGAGGCGACACGATACTTTGAATACCTTCAGAGACACATGAGGAAGGATGACCGTCTACCTTGCATTAAGCGATCAGCCAATCAAATTCTTGAGGGATCATCTTCCAGATTCAACGGGAGACAACAACCCAAAAGACCGGCCAGACAAACTATCTTCAGAAAACCAGCCGTTATATGCAACCATTGTGGCAGGGCCGGACACTACAGGAGAGACTGTTGCATTTTGAATAAACTTTGCATAGTCTGTGGGTCTCCGGATCATACTATTGGGGACTGTCCTCAGAGAGGGAGACAATCAGGCCCCGTCAACAAGCCGGCTAACTATGTGGCACCACGACAGGGAAACCGACCACTTTCCGCCACTAAACCAACTGGTCAAGGGGCATCATCAAATGGACCACCCTTGTCATCACAGGAGCGTGTTTTTCAGCAAGCGCAGATGGATGGACCCAAACGCCAGACCTTCACCATGACAACTGAGAAGGCTGGTGCCACGTGGCAAGACAGCAGATGTACTATTTTCTTTTTTCAACCTTTCTTTTGATATCATGCTTATTTATCTTTCGATGCAAATCTTAGTTGGACTCACTATAATTCCTCTAGTTTTCGTAATTTCAACTAGTTGCCTTTATGTTATATCTCTCAAGTCTTCCATCAATTCACAACCTTCCTTCAACTTCCAAACCTTTCTACCCGGAAGCAACTACTGATTTTACATTTCCAATTCCTTATACCTAAACCCTTCAGAGACTTTACATGCATCAAGTGATACACCAACTCGCGGGAGCGACACATGCAGCAAAAAGGATTCTGTAGGGTATTTTTCGTCACCCCATTGAGATGGGAATACGCGCACGCTTGTCAGGCATACTACAGATTCCCCCTGCCTAGGGTAGGCTGGGGTTTAATGATTGTGGGGATCCGAATCTCCGGCAGCCGCGGACTAAGCTGCCGTTAATTACCCCTCGCCTTTGGGGCGAGGGAACCTCCGATTAACGGGTTAAACCGGTCATGCGAACCCAATGTGCGGTGTGCGTGTGTTTTGTTTTAAAAGAGGGTTTTGGATATATCGGGAGCCACGCAGAGTTTTTACGGGGGTCCCGCTACCCGGATAGCGGGCTGGGGGTCAAGGGGGCTAGCAGCCCCCTTGCGGGGTTCGGGGCAGCGCCCCGGCCCGAAAATTTTTTGGAGGGGGAGAGTGTGGCGGAGTATGTGTATGTGTACATTTGTATACATATGTATATATATACATGTATATATAAATAAAGGGGAAAAGGCATCCAAAGGATGCGTGGGGCAGCACCTTGGGCGCCGTGCGCTTAGGTGCTGTGCGCTCAGGCGCAAGCGCGCCACGTGTCGGCACGTGGGCGCTTTGCGCGCAGGTGCGCAAGCGGGCGCGCGCGCCACGTGTCGGCACGTGGACGCTTTGCGCGCAGGTGCGCAAGCGCGCACGTGGGCGCTTTGCGCAATGTGCTTTGCGCGCAGGTGCGCAAGCGCGCGCGCGCGCCACGTGTCGGCACGCGGGTGCCTTGCGCAGGTGCGCAAGCGCGCGCGCCACGTGTCGGCACGCGGGCGCCTTGCGCACTTGCGCTGCGCGCAGGAGAGGCACAAGAGGCTTTTAGCCTGAAAAAAAAGGATTTCTCAAAAGGGAAATCAGAGAGGAGTTGGACTCCTGAGTGTGTTTTTCTTCTTTTTTGGGGGGTTTAGTGAAAGATGTTCTTCTTCTTCCTCCTGTTGTTTGGCCGGATCTTGAAGATCAAGGGATGTGAGATATCAAAATCTCTCTTTTTTGAGATCTGATGGCAGATCTGGGTTCCCCTTAATGGGTTTTGTGGTGGAAAACTATTTAGTTTTGAAAAAGGAAGAGTAAAACTCTTGATTTAATTCAAAAGAAAGAAGAAGGTTTTGGAACCTTGAAGATGGAAGAAAGAGCTCAGCTCTGAGACTTTTTTTTTTTGGAGAGAGAGAAAAGTTGTTGGGATATTTCATTATCTTTGCCTTTATAGGCTACACATTTTACACATAGCCCCTTGGGCTTCACAAAATGGCATTTTGCCTATCTCATGGCTCATGTGCCATTTCTTTTTGCACATAAGCCATGGGCTTTACAAAAATTTGGCTTTATGCCTATTTTTTCTTACATTTATCCAAAAATAAAATAAAAGAAATACAACAAAATTATTTATTACAAAATTTTTATCTTGGCATGGGGGGAGGCCGGCCGCTTCATGTTCGGGCTCGACCCGGGCATGGGCCCACTGGATCTGGGCTTGGGCCCACTTGGCTTGGGGTTGACTTTGATTTTAACTTGGTCAACCGGGGTGTAAATTTTTACCCCAACAAATTGCCCCCCATCAATAAATGCACACTACATATGTGGGTCGTGTGCATGAAATTGATGAATCTTCTTTCACGTGGAGGCGACTTGATTTGGTTCCCGCTTTTTGGGAAGCTGGCACTGCCCTTTTTACGACATGGACGGTCGTTGCTTGACATGTCTCCGAGACGGAGTGTCCGTGATAGACGTTTTCCCTGGCCCGGAGTTATCTGGTTCCCGCTTTGTAGGAATCCTGCGCTGCCCTTTTTGCGACTTGGACGGTCGATGCTGCCCTTTTAGCGAATTGGATGGTCGGTGCTGCCCTTTTAGCGACGTGGACGGTCGATACTGCCCTTTTTGCGACTTGGACGGTCGGTACTGCCCTTTTAGCGACGTGGACGGTCGGTTCTGCCCTTTTTGCGACTTGGACGGTCGATGCTGCCCTTTTTGCGACTTGGACGGTCGGTGCTGCCATTTTTGCTACGTGGACGGTCGGTACTGCCCTTTTTGCGACTTGGACGGTCGGTACTGCCCTTTTAGCGACGTGGACGGTCGGTTCTGCCCTTTTTGCGACTTGGACGGTCGATGCTGCCCTTTTTACGACTTGGACGGTCGATTCTTGATTTGACTTGCTCTTCTTTTTGCAGTGTCAGGGGTAGACTTGACTTGCTCCGCTTCTTGCGGTGTCGAGATTGGATTCTGACTCGCCCCGCTTCCTGCGGTGTCGGAATGGAAGTTGACCTGTTGATTTGGGTTGACATCAGCATCGCTATACTGGAATATGGTACCAGGAGCGAATCATCATCTGTCATGGAGAGGATTTTGGGATTTTGGTTTTTGTTTGGCATCTGCATTGCTGCACTGGAATAATGCCAGGAGCAACTCATCATTTGCCCCGGGAGGATTTGGGAGAAATTGGAATTGTTTTACGCCCGTGGATTGTATACGGTTTTGTAGGATGTATGATCCAGACCGTAGGGCCGGAAAAATTTCGGGACTTTGTCGGCGTCTGCATCGCTGCACTGGAACATGGTACCAGGAGCGACTCATCATTCGCCGTTGGGGTATGGGATTTGGAATTTGGATGGCGTCTGCATCGCTGCACTGGAATATGGTACCAGGAGCGACTCATCATTCGCCATTTGGGGACTTGGAATTTGAATCCTTTTTTTTTGCATCAGCATTGCTGCACTGGAATAATGCCAGGAGCAACTCATCATTTGCCTTGGGAGGACTTGGGATTTGGGTTTTTGGTCGGCATCAGCACCGCTAACACTGAAGCGAAATGCCAGGAGCGACTCATCATTTGCCGTTGCCCGTTGGGGAACGATGGCTTAGAAGACAGGTTTGGGTCCCTATCACCTAAGGCTTTTCAATTTTATGGGCCGTGAGGGTCCCATAAAAGCATTTTCTCCCTGCGAGTCGTAAGGATCCCGCAGGTGTATTTTCTCCTTAGGAATCGTGAGGATTCCTAAGTGTGTTTCTCCTTTGTGAGTCGTAAGGATCTCACGCAGGGGTTTTCTCCTCACAAGGTCGAGAGGACTTTGCGAGTGTATTTCATCTCTTTTCACGAGTTTGCGCCCTTTCGGGTTTTCACAGACTCGCCGGTAGTCCTGCTGTTTTTACTCACGGAGCCCTTTCGGGTTTTCATCCGTGCCCATTTTGCTTGTGGACATACCGTTTTTTTTTTGCCCGCTGGTGGGACTTTAAAGTAGTCTCGCTGGCAGGATTTGGGAGAAATAGGGGTCATTTACGCCCGTGGATTGTATACGGTTTTGCAGGATGTCTGATCCAGACCGTAGGGCTGATGTGCTCAATTCGCCTGCGACTTGGAGCATTCATGTGTAGTATTTCTTGAGATATCGTCCATTGATGGGTGGCATGGGCCTTTCTCCCTCTGCACTTATTAGTTGGTAGGATCCTCCATCGAACACTTTCTCGATGACGTATGGTCCTTCCCAGTTTGGCTCGAATTTTCCCTTGGCATGTCGATTGGGGATGATCGGTCTTTTGAGGACCAACACCAATTCACCTTTCTTGAAAGCGCGGAGACGAGTTATCTTGTCATAGGCCCGTGACATTTGGGCTCGGTATAGCTCCAGAGTTTGCTGCACCGCGAGCCTCTTTTCTTCGAGGGCATCGAGTTCTTCAAGTCGAAGGAGCACGTTTTCATCTTCTGTCAACTCATGCTGAACGGCCATTCTTAAGCTTGGAACTTCGACTTCGAGGGGGAGGACCGCCTCCACTCCGAAGAGTAATGAGTATGGAGTGGACTGAGTTGGAGTACGGTGCGTGGTACGATATGCCCACAATGCCTCGTGAAGCTTGAGATTCCAGTCTCTCTTGTTGGCTGAAGCATTTTTCCTCAGGAGCTTGCATAGAGTCTTATTGAAGGCTTCGGCTAGCCCATTGGCTCTTGGATTATAGATGGAGGAATATCTCCAGTCTATCTTGTGCTGAGTAGCGAACCTTGAGACATTGAAGCTCTTGAAAGAAGGCCCGTTGTCAGATATGATTCTTCTTGGTGTACCGAAGCGGTATAGAATGTTATGCTGGAAGAATGTCAGAATATCTTTTGTCTTGACTTCTTTTAGCGGGACAGCTTCAGCCCATCTGGAGAAGTAGTCTGTCGCGGCCAGTATGAACCGGTGGCCTTTAGATGACGGAGGATCAATTGGGCCGACAATGTCGGTGCCCCAGACTTCGAAGGGCCACGACGCCACCGTAGGATGCAATGGATTGGGATGCTTGTGAATAAAATCACCGTGAATTTGGCAGATATAACATTTCTTTGCATGCTCTCCGCAATCCCGTATCATGGTGGGCCAGTAATACCCAAGCCGTTTGATTTGAAGTCGCATCTTGGGGCCAGATTGGTGAGCACCGCAAACGCCCGAATGGACATCTTTCATGACCTTTTGGGCTTCGGCCAATGACAGACACCTGAGCCAGAGTTGGTCATATGACCTGCGGTATAATGTGTCATTTACAAACACGTATCGGAGAGCTCTTTTCTTCAGCTGAATCCTCGCAGATTTTTCTTCGGGCAGCTTGTCGTATCGGAGGTACTCTATGAAGGGTTCTCTCCAATCGGGCTCGTCTTGGATGATCGAAGCTTCTTCCGCCGGACTGCTCTTCTGTTCCGCGCTTTCCTCTTCTCGTAGAGAGACTGGGGGTAGAATTTGCCGGCTCCTGACTGTGATCAGAATTTCGTCCATGTCAGGATCAGCCAGCTCCTTGGCCAAGCGAGCGAGTACATCAGCCTTTCCGTTCAACGCTCTAGGGACTCTCGTTAGTTCAATATGAGTGAACCGTTTCATGAGTTCCACCACTCGACCTCTGTACCGAGCTAACTCGGGTTTGTATATCTTATAGTCGCCGCTTACTTGGTTGACGACAAGTTGGGAGTCACCATAGACTCGTAGCCGACGGATTTCCATTTCTACGGCAAGCTCCAAACCAGCTATCAGAGCTTCATACTCAGCTTCATTGTTTGTCCGAGGCTCGGTGAGAGCAAAAGAACGCCGTAGGGTTCCCATTGATGGCGTAATGAACACCAATCCTATCCCTGCTTTTATCTCCGGGACGCTTGATTTACTGGAGGTCCTTATTGACGAGGCTCCATCGAAGTAGAGCTCCCAACATGGCTCATCTTCCTCGAGGTGCAGCACTTGTTCGTCGGGTAACTCACAATTTAGCGGCGATCCTTCTGGTATGGGATGAGCAGCGAGAAAGTCTGCAAGAGCTTGCCCTTTTACTGCTTTCTGAGGAGTGTAAACTATGTCAAACTCAAGTAGCATGACAACCCATCTTGCCATTCTGCCGGCTAGGCTTGCTTTGGTCATCAAGTGTTTGAGCGGGTCGACCTTGGAGATCAGCATAACCCGATGAGCGAGCAAATAGTGCCTCAGCTTCTTCACAGCAAATATTAGAGCCAGGCATTGCTTTTCGATTAGGGAGTAGTTGTGTTCCGCCCCGACTAGAGTTCGACTGAGGTAGTAGAGGGCATTTTCTTTTCCTTCCTCGTTATTCTGGGCAAGGAGCGCACCGAGTGACTCGTCCAGCGCGGCAGTGTAGAGAATCAGCGGTTTATTTGGAATGGGAGCGGCCAGCACTGGAGGGTGCAACAAGTATTGTTTGATGCTTTCGAACGCTGCTTGACATTCGGCATCCCAGATAAAAGGAGCTCCTTTCTTCATGAGCTTTGAGAAGGGCCTACATCTCCCCGATAAATTTGAGATAAACCTCCGTATATAAGCAAGCTTGCCTTGAAAAGATCTTAGCTGCGTCAGACTCTTCGGAGGGGGCATCTCCATGATGGCCTTTATCTTTGATGGGTCAACTTCGATCCCTCGATGTCGGACTATGAAGCCCAGGAATTTTCCCGATGACACGCCAAAAGCGCACTTCAGAGGATTCATCTTCAGATCGTATTCCCTCAGTCTGGTGAGAACGGTCCTGAGATCTTGGATATGATCGGCCTTGGCTTTAGTCTTGACGACCAGATCATCAACATAACATTCGACGACTTTATGTATTAGGTCATCAAAGATATTAGTCATTGCCCTTTGATATGTAGCACCTGCGTTCTTCAGTCCGAATGGCATTACCTTGTAGCAATATATTCCGATCGGGGTTCGAAATGCTGTGTGCTTCTCATCCTCAGGCGACATCTTGATCTGATTATACCCAGACGAGCCATCCATAAATGTGAACAGTTCGTAATTTGAGGTGTCATCGACCATCATTTCCATGACCGGTAGCGGGAAGTCGTCTTTAGGACATGCCTTATTGAGGTCCCTGAAATCGACACAAACTCGGATCTGCCCATTTTTCTTCTTCACTGGGACTATGCATGCGATCCAGTCTGCATACTTCTCTTCCCTGATGAAGCCCGCATCGATGAGCTTCTTGGTTTCCTCGATGACCTTTTCTTCCAACTCCCTTCTCATTCTTCGAGGAGCTTGTTTGACTGGCTTAGCATCAGGAGATATAGCCAGCTTATGCACGGCTACCTCAGGGGAAAGGCCAGGCATTTCTTTGTACGTCCACGCGAAGCAGTCGACGAACTCACGCAGCAAGGCAATTATCTGCTCTTTCATTTCCTCCGATAAGAGTGAGCTGATGTAGGTCGGCCTTGGATTATCGGGCGTTCCTAAGTCAATCTCGGTTAGCTCATCAAAGGTTGCTTGTCCGCCATCTTCGAGCTCTTGAGGAGCTTCTTCTGGCTCGGCTATCTCGTCATCATCATTTGATCTTTTGCTGGCTTCACCAACATGGATCATGTAGCACGCTTTGGAATCAGGTTGAATATAGCCTATGCCCCGTCTATCTGGAATTCGTCCATCGATGAGTGCTCGGACCTGGGGCGGATACCATAGCCCTTCGTAAAACTTTGCTTCGGACTCTGTTTGATATAACCGGCATCCGCACTTCTTAAAGTATTCCCGCATCTCGGGCGCATAGTATCTGGGATTGAGGACGGCTCTTATGCCTCTCTCATAGGGAAGGCATGCGACAGAAAGGTCGTCTGGGTGCACAACGGGGTTTGACCTGTAAAACAGGATGCCCTTCTGTCCATTTTTCCTCCCGGGCACGTAGAAAGTTTTCAGCTGGTCCACGGTAGAGACTGACAATGCGTCGAGTTCTTTGCACATCCGTTCCGGCACCCTTGTGATTGCCAGGGACCCTTCTGCGACTTTGAAGGTCTCTCGTAGTTTCGCTTGCTGCATGGGGGGGCGATCTGCACAGCTGTTGCACGGCAGGTCCTCTTCTTCTGACTCTTCAGTGTCACTGCCAAGATGAGGGCGGACTTTACTGCTAGATGGGGCTTCAGTGACGGATTCATCCGTATCGCTGCCGAAACGAGGGCAAGTTTTATGGAAGGACGGGCTTCCAGTGTCGGACTCATCAGTGTCGCTACCGAAATGCGGGCGCACTTGGGCATTTTTGCTTTTGAAAGTGACAGCCGACGTAGATTTGCTTTTGAGCCTTGGGGCTGGTCTATCCTCGGTCAATTGCAGCTTAGCATTTTGGTGGTTCATAAAGTACCGAGAATCTTCATATCGGACTTCATGCACACCGAACGGCTGAATGTCTCCGTCAATGCGTCTTTCTTCGCCATTTTTAGTATACTTCATGCATTGATGGAGAGTTGACGGAATGATGCCGTAATCGTGGAGCCACGGCCGCCCCAAGAGAATCTTATAAGACGTGTCAGCATCGATCACGTATATCTTAGCTTCAGTTTGCAGATCCCCGAATTTGATTGGCAAAGCTATAGACCCCAGAACTTGCTGGCAATTTTGGTTGAAGCCTTGAATGACAATCCTTTCTCTTGACAGGTGTCGGACGTCCATTGGCAAACTCTTCAGAGTTCGCAAGTTCATGATATTCACTGAGGACCCCGGATCAATCAATATGCGATTAATTCGGTCTCCGTCGCTGTACCCGGTCACGTAAAGCGGCCGATTATGCTCAGCCGTTCCCAGTAGCAAGTCTTCATCCTTAAATGTGACTGCGGCGGCATGCAAAGCATGCTGGGCTTCTTTCATATTAATTTCCGCAAAATGAGCCTGATACCGCTCGGGGTTTTGTAGAGCATGAATGAGAACATCTCTAAGCTCCTTAGATAGGACCAAGGCGTCGTAGATGCTAAGGAGAGACGGAAGCTTCCGGAGATGTGCCAAGACATTATAGTCCACCGAGGAAGGACTTATGTTTTCATCAGCCGGTTCTCTGCCATCTTCTTCATTAGCGACTTGTTTTTCCTTCCCTTTTGGGGCGTTGCCCTGATTTTGCGGTAGAGCCCTGCCGCTTCTAAGCTGGATTTGATTGGCCGTTGTGGCGAGCTCCTCGTCCTCTTCTGGAAAACAGAGATCCTCCTCGGAGTCGCTGCCAAGATGGATGGCGTAGCAGGTCACTACTGGGATCTCTTCATTGGAGTCTTCTTCTAACTCCTCCAGAATTTCAGCCGCTTGTACAGGGAAGAACTCCTTCAATTGAATCAATGTTCTTTCCTTTTGTTCATATTCTTCGAGGGAATCGATATATTTTTGAATGGTCGATCTCCCTGCAGACTCTTTTTTGCGCCAAGCTGCACTTTTCTTCTTCTTGAGCTTCTTGGATTTTGAGCCTGATGGAGCCGCATTGGCAGCTGGACTGGTAGGCCTCTTCTGCCCTTCCCATTCCGTCCTGGGTTCTTTCTGAAGTAGCCTTAGCATCTTCTTCGTCTTATTAGATATGTGCGTACTCCACGGAGGCCGCGATGAGTCCGTTTCATTTCTCAGGGCAGCGGGTTCGGCTATCTGCTCCCAGAAGGCTTCAACTTCTGTCTGTATAAAGTTGGTGGTTGCAACTTGGTTGTTCACCAACACGCTTTTAGACAGCTCGATCTCTCCAGCCTTGTACTGCTTCTCGACCCAGTCTTTGAAGATATAGCAATCCTCGATCGCATGGCTCACTACTCGGTGGTACGGGCAATACAGAGGATTGTCGGTCATTTTTGCTTCTTGGGGTCTTTTCGACTCCGGCAATTGTAGGCCGTTGTTCAAGGCATCTTTAAATATCTTGCGAACCTTGTCCCTTCTGAAAGAGTAAACCTTGTTCTTTTTCTCCTCTAGGGTGGGCCCATCTCCTCCCAGCAATGGCTTTCGAGACCGGTTAGTTTTGGATTCGCCCGCCCTTCGCTTTTCTTCATTTTCGGACGCATTGAAGACATTGGTACTGCTGGAACTCCCACTTCTACGGTTGTCGTCCCGCTTGCTTTTCCAGGTTTTGTCTCTCTGAGAGTCCGGCGGGGACTCTTGCTTCGAGCGTTCCAGCATATGGACTTTCTTGGTTAGCTCCTGAAATGTCTTGAGGCCCGCTGTACACAAGAATGGGACCATCCAATTGCTGAGGTTCCCAATAAGAAGGCTGACGGACTGGTCCTGCTCCAGCGGCGGTTCGCACTTGACCGTGAGATTACGCCATCGGGCGATAAAGTCAGTGTTGCTTTCATTCTTCCCCGGCTTGGTCCTCACAAGGTCGGCAATGGAGATTTTATCACTGACGCTCATGAATCTTTGCCGGAACAGAGACTCCATTTGGGCAAAGGTAATGACAGACCCGTCTGGTATGCTCGCGTACCAGTCGAAAGCGACACCGGTCAGGCTGTTGACAAATTGACGAAGAAGGAGCGCGTCATTGCCCCCTGTATTTCCGCACGATGCTTTGAAGTGGGCGACGTGCTGGTTTGCATTCCCCGTTCCATCAAATCTTCCGAACTTAGGAATGACGTAACCGCTTGGGAACTCAATCAGATCGTACTGCGCGGGATATGGCCGCCCACTACTGCCGATTTCTTTCTGAGCTTCAGCTTCGGCCACCAATGTTTTAATCTTGCTGGTGACCAAATCCATTATCCGATCCTGTGTTAGCGGGATAGTGCTATCTGGGGCCAAGGCGTCCCCAGAAGCGGAATGTAGCCGGCTTTCATTCGGCTCGACCAGTCTTGGTCCCAAAGGAACAGGCATTGGCTGCCTCGGATTGTCATCACCCGGCTGATTAGTAGCGGCTTGTGCTTGATTAGGAGGCGCTCGAGCAATTTGAGCCGTAAGCTGCATCACCACGTTCGTTAAGTCGTCAATCTTCGAATAGAGCTTGGCCATCTCTTTATCTTTGCTCCTGAGCTGTTTTCGAAGTTCTTGAAGCAGCTCTTGCTCCGCAGTCCTAGGGCGGAAAGTCGGCTCTTCCTCGCTGTCCGAGCTTGACTCTACATGGACCGAAGGGTCTATCTGCCTATCATCCTCATCGAGAGGATTTTCTTCATCCAGCAGGGGCGGCTGTTCTTGGGCGGCGGCAACCACATTCAGGCTAGATTGGGCTTGGGATGTGGTGGCCCCGTCCTTGCTTTTGCTGCGAAGGTTGTCGCTGGGGCGCCCGCCCGCCATATAGACCGTATGGATGATATATCCGGCCGTCTCTCTATCATTGGCAGCTGATTTCACGGCTCGCTGTCTTGACCCCCTTGTTTCGGTAGATGGTAGTCGATTGAAGGCGGCCGGCCTAACCAGGTTCTTGAACGGTGCTGGCGCTTCTTTTCTGGGTTTGCCCCGCTGCTTTCGCGCGGCACAGAGCGCTTGATAGACTCTTGAAGAGACAGTGTCATACTTTTTCTGTTGGGGCCGGGACACGTCTCTTTGTGGCACTGTTCGGACCGCTGTCTTCTTGATTCTGGCGGTCATGGCGTTTTTCTGAACCCACTTCAGAGGCTCGAAGGAATTGCTGATTCTTACGTCCGACTCGGCCGTCGTCGCCGGGCAACCCTGCACTTGGAACTTCACATGATTCCATTTGGCCGAAGCCTTGGCCCTCTTGTTGGCTCGATACCTGAGCCGCTTCTGCCTTAACTTTTCTGTTCTAAGCACCTGGCAGACTTCAACTCTTTGGGAAGACGTCGCAAACCGGGCGATGGAAGGCCTCGAAGATACGCTCGATTGTGCATTTGTTGGAGTAATCGCGTGAGCTCGTCCGCAACATTGGATGTTGCCCTTTGTACCGGAGTTCTTGCCCCCCGCTGGAGCACCAGAGAATCGTTCACACACCGTCTTGAGTTTCGGTTGTGGTGCCTTGGCGATCACGACATTCGGCCTCTTTCCCCTTGAGACCGGCTTGGCCACCTGTTCCGCCGGGATCTCCGCCAGATGAGCGCTTCCGGCAGGGTAGATGATGACGGAGCCGAACTGGCGGGGCGGTTCCTCCCACTGTCGACTGAGGCTTGCGGGGAGAACCACACGAGCGTTGATCTTGACCACGTACAGAATCAGGGTCCCGTTGGAAGCTGAATTCGTCTGGGGAGACATTGTCGTCAAAGGTTGATTGCTTGAAAATCTGCATGAAAAAGCATTATTTTTAGTATAAATACAGGTATGTATATTGATTGGGTTCGCATGAACGTTTAACCCGGAATATGGGAGGAGAGATTGGTCCCACCGGGCGTGCCAGAATCTGTAGGGTATTTTTCGTCACCCCATTGAGATGGGAATACGCGCACGCTTGTCAGGCATACTACAGATTCCCCCTGCCTAGGATAGGCTGGGGTTTAATGATTGTGGGGATTCGAATCTCCGGCAGCCGCGGACTAAGCTGCCGTTAATTACCCCTCGCCTTTGGGGCGAGGGAACCTCCGATTAACGGGTTAAACTGGTCATGCGAACCCAATGTGCGGTGTGCGTGTGTTTTGTTTTAAAAGAGGGTTTTGGATATATCGGGAGCCACGCAGAGTTTTTACGGGGGTCCCGCTACCCGGATAGCGGGCTGGGGGTTAAGGGGGCTAGCAGCCCCCTTGCGGGGTTCGGGGCAGCGCCCCGGCCCGAAAATTTTTTGGAGGGGGAGAGTGTGGCGGAGTATGTGTATGTGTACATTTGTATACATATGTATATATATACATGTATATATAAATAAAGGGGAAAAGGCATCCAAAGGATGCGTGGGGCAGCACCTTGGGCGCCGTGCGCTTAGGTGCTGTGCGCTCAGGCGCAAGCGCGCCACGTGTCGGCACGTGGGCGCTTTGCGCAATGCGCTTTGCGCGCAGGTGCGCAAGCGCGCGCGCGCCACGTGTCGGCACGTGGACGCTTTGCGCAATGCGCTTTGCGCGCAGGTGCGCAAGCGCGCGCGCGCCACGTGTCGGCACGTGGGCGCTTTGCGCGCAGGTGCGCAAGCGCGCACGTGGGCGCTTTGCGCAATGCGCTTTGCGCGCAGGTGCGCAAGCGCGCGCGCGCCACGTGTCGGCACGCGGGTGCCTTGCGCACTTGCGCAAGCGCGCAGGTGCGCAAGCGCGCGCGCCACGTGTCGGCACGCGGGCGCCTTGCGCACTTGCGCTGCGCGCAGGAGAGGCACAAGAGGCTTTTAGCCTGAAAAAAAGGATTTCTCAAAAGGGAAATCAGAGAGGAGTTGGACTCCTGAGTGTGTTTTTCTTCTTTTTTGGGGGGTTTAGTGAAAGATGTTCTTCTTCTTCCTCCTGTTGTTTGGCCGGATCTTGAAGATCAAGGGATGTGAGATATCAAAATCTCTCCTTTTTAAGATCTGATGGCAGATCTGGGTTCCCCTTAATGGGTTTTGTGGTGGAAAACTATTTAGTTTTGAAAAAGGAAGAGTAAAACTCTTGATTTAATTCAAAAGAAAGAAGAAGGTTTTGGAACCTTGAAGATGGAAGAAAGAGCTCAGCTCTGAGACTTTTTTTTTTTTTGGAGAGAGAGAAAAGTTGTTGGGATATTTCATTATCTTTGCCTTTATAGGCTACACATTTTACACATAGCCCCTTGGGCTTCACAAAATGGCATTTTGCCTATCTCATGGCTCATGTGCCATTTCTTTTTGCACATAAGCCATGGGTTTTACAAAAATTTGGCTTTATGCCTATTTTTTCTTACATTTATCCAAAAATAAAATAAAAGAAATACAACAAAATTATTTATTACAAAATTTTTATCTTGGCATGGGGGGAGGCCGGCCGCTTCATGTTCGGGCTCGACCCGGGCATGGGCCCACTGGATCTGGGCTTGGGCCCACTTGGCTTGGGGTTGACTTTGATTTTAACTTGGTCAACCGGGGTGTAAATTTTTACCCCAACAGATTCCTGACATCGTTACTGATTTCCGTGCCTTGTAGTGGCCACTCCTTTGAAAATTTCAAATATGAAATTATTCTAAGGAGGGTAGATCGTAACTATCACAACCATTCTTGCAATTCTTAGCAAACCCAGAAGTTTTAAACATCCACTACGATATTTCGGAGAAGGGACTTGGTGGTGCGAGATATCAGCGCGGCGATGTAGTTGCACATGCGTCAAGACAACTAAAGACTCGTGAATGCAACTATTCCTATCCAGATCTAGAATTGACGATGGTAATGTTCATCTTGAAGATATAAAAACACTACTCTAAGAAGATCGTGTGGACACGGATGGTCGAAGCACATGAAGCGGATGAGAGGGGTCAAGTTTTATATGGGAGAAGTACCGATCGATTGGGACGACCCTGAAGATGGAGAATTGTAAGATTGACGTAATTATAGAGAAAAAGTGGAGGTGGTGATACAATGCAGCGAGCACGGAAAGCTTAGCCCACGGCTCATCGGCCGTTTAACATCTTGGAAGGAGACGGTGGGTTTATGTATAGCCTACTTTTGCTACTTTCCTTGGAGGGTATGCTAGCAACCCTAGCCATACTTTTGATCGTTCCGAGATCATGAAAAGGTTAGAATAACCTACGAGCAGCAACCGGTCGGAATACTAGAAAGATGAAACCTTGAGCGACAAGACAATCCAGCTGGCTAGAGCTATATGAAGAAAGAACTACTAGGCAGACATACACGGAAGCGAGGAAACGGGACGAGAGAGCGGCACCCCAAAATTTTCAACCATGATAAACCTTTCTTGGTGATTTTTCTTTCCTTGACCTACCTTCTGAAATTTCGAGGACGAAATTATTTTAAGGAGGGTAGATTGTAACGACCGTGATTTCTAATACCTAATAAAATATATTCTATTTAAATTCTAGTATCAAATAATTATTTATGTGTTTCGTTAATAGAAGAATAATTTTTAAAGTAATGTTAATAGTTTTCAAAGCATCGAAATATGATTAAAGGAATTTTCTAAAATCTATTTATTGTTTTTATAGGCTTAAAATGTTTTAGTAAGATTTTATAACGCCTTAAAATAATCTACATATTTTTATTATCGATTAAAATAATTAATTTGTAAATAAAAATATATCAAGGATAAACTAGTTATTATATAATTATTATAACTAAGCTAAAACCGTAAATATGGGATATATTATTTATTTTGGCCCAAAATTATTTTTATACTTAAGACAACAATAAAACCTATTTTCCGTAATTTTCCCATAAATTTTCCGTAATTTTAACTATTTTTAACACATTTTTAAACCCAAATCAATAATTTTAAATAATCTGCCGAGTTTTTATTTTAATTAATTTTTATTTTATTTTTTTAAAACCCCTTTAACTTGGACCGTTGGATGCTCGATTCAACGGCCCAAAACCCACCGACGCGTCCACGTGGTGGGGACCACGCGAAAACGCGTGATTCCCCCACGCGTGACACGTGGCGCAGAGGCGGCGGCTCGTGAGCCGTTGAATGCAGATCCAACGGCCACGAAGCAGAGGCGGCGGCGGCTAATCACGAGGAATCATGCGCAATCATTGGCCGGCGCGGATTTTCGTATATTTTAACAGAGTTTTTGGATTTTCTGGTTGGTGAAAAAGCCCTATAAATAGGCACTTCAAACACTGATTTCTCACACCTCAGAACTCCAAAAATTCTGAAAAAAATATCAGCGCCTTCATATCGACGACGACGACGTTACGGCTCCACCCAATCACCAAGGAAAAATCTGAGAGCGGAGCTATTGAGGAGTTTTCACAAGCCTACATTTTCAACCCATCTACATCCAACTTTAATCAAAGGTAGGATCCGTCTCTTTCCCCTCATTCTGTCGCGTTCTCCTTTTCTCAATAACCTAGTTCCAACTTCTAATCATCACCCCCTATTTAAAATGATGTTATAATATTCGTGCATGCCTATTCCTTGTACCCTCAATGATGATAATGTTAACCCATGTTTTAAAACGATGTTTAATTTCCTGTGTACGCAAAAATATATTGCACTCTCATACTACCTGGAATCTGATATGCTTAATGTCATAACCCATGAATTGTCAATTCACCTCTGACATATCCACACTTACCCATACTATCAAAATGATCTCGAAATAGGTTACTTCCACAAAATACCCTCGTTTAATTAAAATGTTATATTTGTTTAAAATATCCATAAGAGATAAGACATGTGAAATAAATGTTTTAGATACGACATACATATATTTTACTTACACTTTTTCTTCAACTACTATAATGTTGTTAAACCCCTTCAACCATTTTAAAGAGGAAAATACTAAATTTAAATAACGGCTTATGGTTTTTCCAAAACGAACGTATTTTCTAAAACGTTACCCCGAACCTAAAACACTATAATTTCATAAAATTATTAATTTCATTTAAATACCTCGACTTTTATTGAAGGGCCATTTTTAACAAGGACCATAATCCGTATAACGATATCTTTTCAAAAGGAATATCTAGTACCTTATTAAAAGGTAATTTTCAAATAACACCAATCTAGGATAAAGGAAAGGTTGTAGGCATCGGTCGTTTATCTAAACCAGACTTTGTGGTGCCTAGGCTAGACAAGTGAGAAAGGTAATTTTAAAAGGCCCGTCTCACGATGATTCGTGAGCGGATCCCTCCTTTCTTTACTTGTGCTTACCTGACCACAATTGGCGGTGAAGAGGCGATTTGAGGATCTCATAACTTGCCCTTTGGAACAGTTACCAGCAGTCTAATTGACTTAGGAGACCTTAGCTCTAGGCTTGATTGTGCATATTGTGATTGCTTGAAAGTGTGTCTAAGCACCTTTTAAAAATCTCTTGCAAAAGATTTTCAAATAAACACCACAATCTTTTATCGAAAGGATATTTTTCCGTAAAACCTTATGTTTTTCCAAAATGATAAATATTCCAAACCTCATGGTTTTTCTTAGAAATAATAAAAGATAATTAAACACAATTATTCTTTTTACTAAGCATTCCCTAAGATGACACGAAGTACTTTAGAAAATAAAACGAGTGGTTGTGGAAGGCCATATTAAACGAGATCAATACTTTTTAAATTTCCAGTTTATGACAACATGACATATACAAAATATGATACGGTTAGGGTTAGAATGCGCGGACCCAGGTATGAAATACTTATTGAGAAGATCCCGATATTTCGGGTGACCAGTCCAAAATGTGGACGACTATACAAATATGAAGATCCCTGCAGGCAGGGTGACCATTCCAAAATGTGGACGACTATACAAATATGAAGATCCCTGAAGGCAGGGTGACCAGTCCAAAATGTGGATGACTACTAACCCTATTTGAGGGCGAATGATCCAAAAATGTGGATAACATATAATGTGGAAATTCCATACCTGGAGGTATACACACTAACTCTAGACCACTACACTGAATAACGGGGATGGGTAGTTTGATTAGGCAAGGGGATGCGGAATTTGGATTCCCTTACTACTCGATCATGATCTCGGGAAATGAAACGGTACATTTCACTTCCCCAGTTGTTGTTCCGTGGCCACAACGAAATAATCGCGAGTATCCGGACCCTTGTTTAACAAACTAATACGAACTTTTACCATCACCTATACTTCCTACTACTTATCTACATATAACTTACAACATACTCATGCTCATATATACCTCTCTTCAAAACGTCTTAAGTTTGTGCATTTCAAACATTTACACCCCTTGCTTTATGTCTGCATGCATACATCATACTCTTATAAACACCTGTTCATTTTTATACTCCTATTTCCTTATGAGGCAATCCTACCCGAGTATAACTCGCTGACGGACCTTCCTTTTCTTCCTCTATCTTTGGAATGTGCGTCAGATAAGAATGAGTATTATGGCGAGGATGAAGGTGTGAAGCCAACTTATGAAGAATGAGTATTATGGCGAGGATGAAGGTGTGAAGCCAACTTATGAAGATTATGCAGACTGGAAGATGGAAGATTAGCTACATTTAATTTTTGTTGTTGCCCACATGTTTAGGACTTTTGTTTCTTCTCGATGTAATTAAACTACTTAGTTTATTTTACTCTTTCTTCAGGGATATAATAAAGTTTGGTTAATGGAAATAAATGCCTTTCGCTTTTATTATTTTTGTTTTGGTACACACCCTGCATGTTAAATATTCATACGCTTAGCGTAACTGTATTGAATAGACCACCTTCAATACAGTTAGGTTGCGGACCATGCCACGTCATCCTTCTCCTTCTTTTGGGAAGCGGGACGTGACACAGAGGCTTTGTAATCAAGCACGCCTCATGAATGCAGTCGATCTTGTCTTCCGTTGCGTCGAGCACCACTAGAGTCATCTCCGCCGGATGAGAGGGAATGCTGTCAAGGATGGCCAGGAAAATCATGCGAAACCAAATAGAACCGGCTGGGGGAGGAGTCCCTCTACAGATCATTAGCCCATGCATCACCGTGTTGCATTGATCATCCGTGAGAGCGGGATTCGCCAGACGAGCAGCAAAATGGGAAATAATGTCCTCAATGATCACCTCCCATGGCTGTCGAGGAGCATGTGGGCGATTGCAAGCCATGATTCTTTCTCTGTTAAAATAGTTCTTTCCCTTTGAAGAAGAAGATGATCACTACTTAAAGAGAAGTATTTAAGTCCCAGCACAGAAACTGTTGTGCATGATAGAATTATTTCCAAGCTCTGACTAAAAGAAGGCGTTGGAAAAGAAATGGTTAACCCAGTAAAGGAAGAGAAAGAAGGTGAAACGGTTTCCTCATAAAATGAGGCGGCGCTTCATGTGAATGAAACATGAGCGTCGGCGTGAAACGCACGTGAGCGCGGGCGGGTATAGCACGTGAGCGTCGACGCCCAATTTAAAACGGGTATGCCTGGGTAGAATTAAATTCTACATGAGAAATATTTCCCTAAAATCTGGAGATATTCTCTGTTAAATAGAGCCGTTGGATCAAAAATCCAATGGTGATTAAAAATCATCAAATGATAGAATTAAATTCTATTGGAAGATAGAATTAAATTCTATTAGGGAAAAATATCTCCATGATCAAATCAAATAAGAACAATATTCTCTGTTAAACAGAAAGCCGTTGGATTAAAAATCCATTGGTACTCTTAAAAATCAGGAAAAAATAGAATTAAATTCTATATGGGAAAATATTTCTCTAATCTTTTCTAAACAAGAAAGATATACTCTGGTGAATAGAGAACTCTTGGATTAAAAATCCAATGGTGGTTAAAAATCACTGTTTGAATCAAGAGGTAGAATAAAATTCTATATATGAGAAAATATTTCTCTAATCTTATTAAAAACAAGAAAATATATTATGTAAAAACAGCAATCACTGGATCAAATATCCAACGGTGGGTAAAATTTCCCGAATAATCTTTGAGACCAATTAAATCAATTAATATCTCTCAAATGAGAGATTTTCTCAAACTGATCAACAGTTTACAATCCCTATATAAAGAACTTGAGACTTCAAGTCTTGAGGGAGAGAGACTCAGAGATAGAAAAAAAAAACCCCATAAGCTCCTGCAAACAAAAAGATAGAAGGTATAGCTGAGAATTTAATTCTCTCGCTGAAGAAAAGCCCGTTCTCCTTTCAAATCCTAGGTAAAGAAAAAGAATAGATTACAAATATCTCCTTTGCCTAAAAAATAGAAGGGTTTAACCTTTCAAAAAGATCTTAGTTCTTTCTCTGGATCTAAGGTCCACAAAACAAATTTTCCATAAGTTGAGAATTTAATTCTCATCAGGAAGATTTTGTTCTTCAGAACACAACATCTAGAGGAAAAACTAGGTCTGAGAAAAGGAAAAGAAGAAGAAAAAAGAAAAGACAGAAGTCACATTCCAGGAATTTAATTTCTCTAAAAACAGGGTTTAACCCTATAAAGAACTCAGTTCTTATAATAAAAAATATAAGAACTTAGTTCTCAAAAAACTTGATCCCAGATCTTCTAAACAGAGATTTTGATAATCATTAATGGCCAAAATGCCATTAACAGAATTTTAACTTCTTTTCAAAAGATAAACAGAAAGTAAATCTCTAAAAGGTTCAGCGCCTCACATGTTTCACACATGAGCGCGCAAAAGAGAAAATTTAGCGCCTCACGTGATAGCTCGTGAGCGTTAGAAAGCAAAACAGATTAGTGATTAACACTATTGCAGCGCCTCACGTGAAACGCATGTGAATGCCCAAACTCAGCGTCTCATGTGAACACACGTGAGCGTTCAAAAAGAAAACTCGGCGCTTCATGAGCTTCACACGTGGGCGTCCATGAATAAAAATCTGTCGCCTCACATGTTCCACATGTGAGCGCTGTAAAAAAGAAAGAAAGTGCTTAGCACTCTATAGTCAAAATGACTAAATACTTAGCACTGATAGGGTAATGCCCGATTCTGAGCTCCTCACATGCTATGTACGTGAATGCCAGAGATGTAATTGGATATCATATCCATAGTTAAAAGACTAAGTGCTTAGCACTTCTGATGAGGGAAAAATCCCAAGACTCGGTCCAAATTGGCCAAGTCTCTGAAATTTTCTCACAACCGAGCCCATTGCTAAGTTGATCTTAGTCTCATACAAGACTGACGTATCCTTAATTAAAATAAATTGAGTCCAAATGCTCACATATATATATTTAAGTTGATCTTAATCTCAAACCAGATTAACGGTCCTTAAATAAAATAAAATATTTTTTGAACTGACGGAACATACAACCTAGGTTCAAAACCCAAATTCATATATACACACACACACACGCACACACACACACACACACACACACACACACACGGATTTAGACTAATCAGTGTCCTACGAGCGACGACATAAACTAGTCTCCATATACAATCCACGGGCAACCATAATAAACAAAATACAACATGACACGAAGTGACCTACTGGAGCAGAAGAAAGTGGTTATCACAACACGATAACGTAATTAACTGCAGAGGTTTGCGCCTACAGGGAAGAGCATCCCCACAATCAAAAACCCCTCACAAACGAGGGGGGATCTGATAAAATTTGCTACATCGGTCGCATCTATCCAAACCTCTGATATACGGTGCCATAAATCAACTTGGTATTTTCGGAGAGGTGGGTGGATATGTCCAAATAGCATCTGCCCCCAAATTTAGGCTAGACGCCCTCCGCGTCTCGGTCCAGTTTTCGGCCGTAAACAGATTCTGGTACGCCCGGTGGGATCTCTTCCTCTTTCCACTCCACACTTCGTGTGTCGTGTTTCATGAATAAAATCGCGGTTCACTATGTTTACCTTTGGATTCGAGATACTAAAACTTGGTATTTCGCTTCTACGCTAGAATAGATGGCTTCTCGCTGCACTTCTTACAACAACTTCCTCACCATCCCAGCTGGAGGGGTAGCTTACGGGCCTAACGCGACCTCCATCTTCTCAATGCCAGTGGGGCAAGTTACTTAAGCCACTACTGGGTTGTTCTTTGGGACCATGCTCCCTCCTGTGAGCTTTGGTGCCTCAACGCTATAAGAAGAAACTTCCAGAAGGTCGGTCTTTGATCAGCTGGCGACCGTGGTGGCTCTTATCAGCAAGTCGTCCAAATCTGACGTCTCGGTATTCCACAGGAAGAAGAAGAAATCAAATGGGCCCGTAAATAAACTCATGATACCATTGGGAGCTACCCCAAAATGGCCAGCTCTCCATACTCATGCTACAAGTGAAGCCGGTAAAAGTTCTTCCCTTCTAAGACGGTTGGTCTTCGAAAGATTGGCCAACTCTGCTCCAACTCCAACAAGGACGTCGGTATTCAACAGACTGACGCTGAGCAAAGCTCCTTCATAATGCCAGGGGCATGATGAAGGTAGCTCTGATACGGAGGCAGTGCTTACTGCAAGGCATGCTCGACATTGCCACTGGCGTCGAGTAAGAGAAGCTAGAGGTAGCTCCTCCTCTGGGCTCACCCTACCAGCTCTTATGGTGGAGGTCGACGTTGTTGTTTCGACTGGGAATAGTTTTGACCCGCTTAGGAGGGTGAGCAAGAACTCTCTGACGACGGTACTGAAGAAATCACCCCAGCCGGCAGCAGCCCTAGTATAGAAGCAGCCGGAGCAGCCTCGCCAACGGCTTTCCTTGCAGATACATAGAGTCCGACGAAAAGTCCAAGACTCCGTGCTTGACAAAAGCTACTCTCGTCGACTCAAGAAATCTAAGGCCATTTGTTGACATAGAAAAATTAATCAAATAACAAGCATACATTTAAATATTTATTTCAAGCTACAGGGAAGAGATTACCAAACATAAGATCAGAATTACGAGGGTTAACAAAACAATTAACAAAGTTCTCTGACTACCTCTTTTCCTTCTCTACCATATCGTAACGGCGGTTCTTACGAAAAGTTGCTCCCCATCTATCAGTGCCACGCTCGTCGACAAAAGAAGACATGACAGCCCGTCGAGCCCGGATCTGACTCAGCATATAAATCGAGCAGTCCTTCAGAGGCTTTGTAATCAAGCACGCCTCATGAACACAGTCAATCTTGTCCTCCGCTGCGTCGAGTATCGCTAGAGTCATCTCCGCCGGATGAAGGGGAATGTTATTAAGGATGGCCAGGAAAATCATCCGAAGCCAAATAAAACCGGCGGAGAGAGAAGACCCTCTACGAACTATAAGCTCTTGCATCACCGTGTTGCATTGATCATCCGTGAGAGCGGGATTCGCTAGACGAGCAGCAAAACGAGGAATAATCTCCTTAATTGGCACCTCCCATGGCTGTCGAGGAGCATGTGGATGATTGCAAGCCATGATTCTTTCTCTGTTAAAATAGTTCTTTCCCTTTGAAGGAGAAGATGAGCACTGCTTCAGATTATAAAGAGAAGTATTTAAATCTCAGCACAGATAATGTTGTGCATGGTGGAACTATTTCCAAGCTCTGACTAAAAAAAGATGTTGGAAAAGAAAGGGTTGACTCAGTAAAATAAGAGAAAGAAGGTGAAACGATTCTCTCATAAAATGAGGTGGTGCCTCACATGAAAGGAACGCGAGCGCCGGCGTGAAAAGCACGTGAACGCTGGCGTGTATAGCATGTGAGCGTCAGCGCCCAATTTAAAACGGGTCTGCCTAAATAGAATTAAATTCTGCATGGGAAATATTTCCCTAAAATCTGGATATATTCTCTGTTAAACAGAGCCGTTGGATCAAAAATCCAATGGTGATTAAAAATCATCAAATGATAGAATTAAATTCTATTGGAATGATAGAATTAAATTCTATTAGGGAAAAATATCTCCCTGATCAAATCAAATAAGAACAATATTCTCTGTTAAACAGAGAGTCATTGGATTAAAAATCCATTGGTGCTATTAAAAATCAGTAAAAATAGAATTAAATTCTATATAGGAAAATATTTCCTTAATCTTTCTAAACAAGAAAGATTTACTATGTTGAATAAAGAAATCTTGAATTAAAAATCCAATGGTGATTAAAAATCACCGTTTGAATCAAGAGATAGAATAAAATTCTATATATGGGAAAATATTTCCCTAATCTTATTAAAAACAAGAAAATATATTCTGTAAAAATAGAAATCACTAAATCAAAGATCCAACAGTAGGTAAAATTCCCTGAATAATCTTTGAGACCAATTAAATCAATTGGTATCTCTCAAATGAGAAATTTTCTCAAACTGATCAACAGTTTACAATCCCTATATAAAGGACTTGAGACTTTAAGTCTCGAGGGAGAGAGACTCAGAGATAGAAAGAGAAACCCCCATAAGTTTCTGCAAACAAAAAGATAGAAGCTATAACTGAGAATTTAATTCTCTCGCTGAAGAAAGCCCCGTTCTCCTTTCAAACCCTAGGTAAAGAAAATGAAGAGATTAAAATATCTTATTTTCCTAGTACATGTAAAATACAAGGGTTTAACCCTTCAAAAAGAACTTAGTTCTTTCTCTGGATCTGAGATCTACAAAACAAATCTCTTATAAGTTGAGAATTTAATTCTCATTGGCAAGATTTTTTTCTTCAGAACTCAACTTCTAGAGGAAAAACTAAGTCTGAGAAACGAAAAAGAAGAAGAAGAAAGAAAAGACGGAAGTCACATTCCAGGAATTTAATTCTTCTGAAAACAGGATTTAACCCTATAAAGAACTTAGTTCTTATAATAAAAAATATAAGAACTTAGTTCTCAAAAACATGATCCCAGAACTTCAAAACAGAGATTTTGTTGATCATCAATGGCCAAAACGCCATTAACAGAAGTTTAACTTCTTTTCAAAAGATAAACAGAGAGTAAATCTCTAAAGGGCTCAGCGCCTCACGTGTTTCACACATGAGCACCCAAAAGAGAAAATTTAACGCCTCACGTGATAGCACATGAGCGCTAGAAAGCAAAACAGATTAGTGCTTAGCAGTATTGCAGCGCCTCACGTGAAATGCATGCGAGCGTCCAAAACTCAGCGCCTCACATGAAACACACGTCAGCGTTTAAAAGAAAACCCAGCGCCTCACATGAAACACACGTGAGCGTTTAAAAGAAAACCCAACGCCTCATGTGCTTCACATGTGAACGCCCATGAATAAAGATCTGGCGCCTCACATGTTCCACACTGAGCGCTGTAAAAAAGAAAGAAAGTGCTTAGCACTCTATAGTCAAAATGACTAAGTGCTTAGCACTGATAGGGCAATGCCCGATTCTGAGTGCCACACTTGATACACACGTGAATGCCAGAGAAGTAGTTGGATATCATATCCATAATCAAAAGTCTAAGTGCTTAGCACTTTTGATGAGGAAAAAAACACAAGACTTGGCGCAAATTGGCTAAGTCTTTTAAATTTCCTCACAACCAAGCCCATTGCTAAGTTGATCTTAGTCTCATAAAAGACTAACGTATCCTTAGTTAAAATACATTGAGACCAAATGCTCATATATATATTTAAGTTAATCTTAATCTCAAACCAGATTAACGGTCCTTAAATAAAACAAAATATTTTTTGAACTGATGGAACATACAACTTAGGTTCAAAACCCAAATTCACACACATATATATATACACACATATACGGATTTAGACTAATCCGTGCCCTACGGATGGCGACATAAACTAGTTTCCGTATACAATCCACGGGCAACCATGTAAACAAAATATAATATGACACGAAGTGACCTGCTTGAGCAGGAGAAAGTAGTTATCGCAATGCGATAACACAATTAATTGCAGTGGTTTCACCTGTAGGTAAGAGCGTGCTCGCAATCAAAAACCCCTTACAAACGAGAGGGAATCTGATAAAATCTGCTACATCGCTCGCATCTATCCAAACCTCCGATATACGGTGCCATAAATCAACTTGGTATATTCAGAGAGGTGGATGGATATGTCCAAATAGAATCTACCCCCAAATTTAGGCTAGACGCCCTCCGCGTCTCGGTCCAGTTTTCGGCTGTAAACAATAGTAAACTTCAGACCCTAATAACCCGATAATTAGTGTCGATGTGGTTCAGGACCAATCCGAGAAATTACTGATTTAATTATCAATAAATCTCATCTGTATTGGCTAAGGTCTTATGTTGTTGGCCAACCGAACACAATACGATATCGACTCCTTATACCGGGAGAGATGAATTCCTAACAATCGCTCACTGCCTCCATATGGCTCGGGATTGTATCGAACTAAAACCTGTTTGCATGACTCAGTAGAGCAATAGTAAGGTAGTATTCTAAGTACAGTGGAAACTCACACGAGACAAATGACGATCCCAAGTCTAAAGACTAATATGTACTCATGTCACCTGAGAACTGCTATCTGAAGATAGGTATAATACCATCTAGAAGTTCTCGGTGAGTCCGTCCAGTGTACTCACCCCCAGTGAGCACCTGTATACGATCTTATATGCCACACACCAATGGCTGTGAGACCAACCATCGCCCCTCGTCGAGGTCTAGAAATGTATACACCAGTCTACTCCGGAATATTGATTCCTGGTCTCGATACTCCCATGACCAGGGAATTTTAAGGATATGCTTATGGACTATCCAGCCCCCACATGTATGATCATCATCATAATACTGGTAGTCAAGCAATAATCCTACAGTCTTTATTAACATGTATTAGCGATACATAATAACAAGTAAAACATATACACATGTTAAGATAAATACAAACCAAATAACATACTATCATATCGAGTAAGATTGTCCTATACATACATATGTCCAAGATTCCACTATATATACACACACACATAATAATGGCCTATAGGGTATACATATCCAATAGTCTCCCACTTGCACTAAGGCCAGTTATTGGCGTATCGAGTATCTAACATCTGCTCTAGAACCAGTTGTTGGCGTATCGCATACCCAACATCTCAAATAGTCGTTCGAACTATACTTGAGGGAGGGCCTTTGTGAATGGATTCGCCATGTTTTCTTTTGTGTCCACTCTCCAAATCTCGATCTCCCGGCGATCTACGATCTCCCTGATCAGGTTATACCGCCTCAAGATGTGTCTGCATTTCTTATGGGACCGTGGTTTCTTCGCTAAAGCCATATCCTTATTGTTATCACAATACAAAGGTATTGGATTAACAATAGACGGAATTACCTCAAGTTCAGTAATGAACTTCTTCATCCAGACCGTTTCTTTTGCGGTATCGTTGGCAGCAATATATTCAGTCTCCATCGTCGAGTCTGATACGGTGTCATGTTTGGAGCTCTTCCAGCAAACCACCCTTCCGTTGAGGGTAAACGCATAACCCGAGATAGACCTATTGTCATATTTATCACTTTGGAAGTTTGAGTCGGTAAATGACTCCATCTGGAGGTCTCCGTTACCGTACGCCAAGAACATCTCCTTAGTCCTTCTCAGGTACTTGAGAATGTTCTTTATGGCTATCCAATGTTTCTCCCGTAGGTTTGATTAATATCTGCTTACCACGCTAATTAAGTGCGTATGCTATATTTTGTCTGGTGCATAATATCGCTTACATTATAGACCCGACCACCGAAGCATAAGGTATAATGCTCATGCGAGCCCTCTCCTCATCAGTCTTGGGAGATATCTCTTTGGAGAGGGTGATTCCGTGCAAAGCGGGTATATTACCATAGTTGGAATTTTCCATACTAAAACTCTTTAGTATGGTGTCTATGTATCTGGACTGTGATAGTCTTAATAATCTCTTGGATCTATCTCTGTAGATCTTAATCCTCAGAATGTAGGAAGCATCACCCATGTCTTTCATGGAAAACTTTTGTGAAAAGAATAGCTTGACCGATTGTAGTATAGAAATATTATTTCCTATCAGGAGAATGCCATTGACGTATAAGACGAGGAATATGGAAGCTCCTTCTATAATTTTCTTATAAATACATGGCTCATCCTCGTTCTTAATTAAGTCAAATTTCTTGAATGTCTCATCAAAACAGATGTTCCATTTCCGCGATACTTGCTTTAATTCCTAAATGAATTTAAACAACTTGCACACCTTACCGCTGCTCCTATTGTCTATGAATCTCTCCGGCCGATCCATATAAACGCACTCTTCTAAAGTTCTATTTAGAAAAGTCCTTTTAACGTCCATCTGCGAGATATCATAGTCATGGGAGGCAGAACTTGCAAATAGGATCCGAATGGATTTCAGCATAGCCACTGGAGAAAATGTTTCATCATAGTACCCCTGGAGGAGTAATATCCAAAGTCCAAACTTTGTTGGTGTACATGGACTCCATTTCGGATCGTATAGCATCCAGCTATTTCTCAGAGTCCCTACAGGCAATGGCATGCTCGAAACTAGTAGGATCATTTTCTTTCAAGATGCAATTCTCTCGATCCCTGTTTATGAAAAAACCGTGGTATCTCTTAGGCGGATGAGAAATCCTGCTAGATCCGTGGAGTAGCTGAGGTACGTCCGGGACCATCGAATCCTACGGTTTTACCAAATCTTCAGTAGTAGTTTGTGTTTCTGAAATTTCTTCCAGTTTTATTGTGCTCCCACTAATTTCTTTTGCAAGAAATTCCTTTTTTAAAAGGATGGTGTGGAGAGCAACAAACACCTTCTGTTTCTCAGTGTGGTAGAGCTGATGTCCAGGTGAATGCTTTGGATATACCACAAACTTACATTGAACTGACCGTGCCTGAAGTTTGTCCGGATTTTGCGTTTTTACATAGGCTGGACAGCACCATATCTTAAAACGTTTAAGATAGGGTCTCTTATCATTCCACATTTCAAATAGTGTCTTAGGCACGGATTTGGATGGAACATCATTTAATAGATATGCCGTTGTTTCATTCGCATATCCCTAAAATGATAGAGGCAACATAGCATTACTCATTATGGAGCGAACCATATCCAATAGGGTACTGTTTACCGTCGAAAGACATAGAAGACAAATGTCTTGCCTGAATTTGGGGGCAGATGCTATTTGGATTTATCCGTCCACCTCTCCGAAGACGCCAAGTTGATTTATGGCACTGTGTATCGGAGGTCTGGACGGATGCGGCCGTTGTAGCATATTTCATCAGATTCCCCCTCGTTTGCGAGGGGTTTTTGATTATAGGGACGCTCTTCCCTGCAGGCGCAAACCCCTGCAGTTAATTACGTTACCGCGTAGCAATAACCACTTTCTCCTGTTCCAGAAGGTCACTTCGTGTCGTGTATGTTTGTTTTATTTTTAGCTGCCCGTGGATTGTATACGGAGACTAATTTATGTTGTCGCCCGTAGGGCGTGGATTAGTCCAAATCCGTATATTCTTAGATTTGGGTTTGGTAAACCTTGTTTGATATTAAGATCAACTTAAATGTTTATTAAGGATACGTTAGTCCGATATTGGATTAAGATCTACTTAACGGTGGTTCAGGATCATTTTTGATCGAACGAAAGAGTATTTGGGCTCTATCGTCTTAGTTTAGGGACGTTGTGGTTCATAACTAGTTTAAGGATGTTGCGGTCCAAGGAGTTGTTGGTTGTCGGGACCCACCACCTCTTTAAAAACGTTGAAGAATTACAACGACATATGTCAGAGGTGTGGGGAGATGTACCCTGAAATCAATGAATATTCGTCAGAAGCTCAGCAGTCTTGTTTGGGACTAAGACCACTCTGGAAAATAAAGAGCCCATGTGCTCAGTTGATTGGGAGTTTGGCCAAACTTGGGCTCAGCCCAATCATTTCATTTTTGAATAAAGTGTTAAACACTTGCTTTGGCTTGGTCACCTTTCTGTGCCAAAGATGCTGAGCATCCATATGGGTTCTGACGCCCACACTTTATCTTGTTTTTCCCCTCTTTATTTTTATTTTGTTTTTTTATGGAGTGTTAAACACTCTTTATGGCGCCCACGTATGGAGCACGTGAGGCGCTTGGTGCCAGGCGCCAGGCGTTGGACACTGGTTTATGAGTGCAGAGCACTTTATGCTGAATAGCGCCTACGTGAGGGGCACGTGGGGCGCTTGACGCTGAGCGCTAACCACTGAGTGCTAAGCATTCGTTATTAAGCAGCGCCCACGTGAGGGGCACGTGAGGCGCTTGGCGCTGAGCGCCAACCACTGAGTGCTAAGCACTCTTTATTGAGCAGTGCCCACGTAAGGGGCACGTGATGCGCTTGGCGCTGATTTTTCTTCGTGTATTATGTTCTGAAGAGTTCAATTCTCTGTTCTTCTCTGGATCTTCGATCCCAAAGAACAAATTCATCCCTATGAGAATTAAATTCTCATTTGTGGGAGACTTGTCTCATGGATCTCAGATCCAAGGAAAGAACTATGTTCTTTTATGAGGGTTAAACCCTTAGATATGCAGATGAGATAACCTGATCGCTATTACTTTTATTTACCTTGAAAAAAGTTCTTCTTCTTTTTTCTCTCTTAAAGCTTTTTTTTTGCTTGCTTTTCTTTTTTGAACTTGAAGTTTAGGGGGGGGGGGGTTCCGCTGTACAAGACTTGAAGTCTTGGGTCCTTTATATAGTGGAGGCAAGTTTATTGATTTAGTTAATGAAATCTCTCATTGAGAGATCCTTAATTGATTTGGGGATTTTATCCACCGTTAGATCTTTGATCCAAGAACTTTTGTTTTACAGAAAATGTTTATCTTGTTTTTAACAAGATTGGGGAAATATTTTGCCATACAGAGCTTATTCTGTAGCTTGATGAATTTCATTCACTATTGGATTTTTAATCCAACGGTGCTCTGTTTATAAAGAATGATTTTTCTCGTTTAGAAAGATTTGAGAAATATTTCCTCAACAGAATTTAATTCTGTATTTTGATGATTTATCATCTCTGTTGGATTTTAAATTCAATGGCAGAGAACTTTTAGTTCTAACGCTGGCGCCCTCGTGCAAGGCACGTGAGGCGCTGCCTTAGAGTTTTTAACTCTTGGCGCTGGCGCCCTCGTGCAAGGCACATGAGGCGCTGCCTCAGAATTTTTAACCCTCAGCGCCGGCGCCCTCATGCAGGGCACATGAGGCGCTGCCTCAGTGCTTTTACCCATCGGCGCCGGTGCCCTCTTGCAGGGTACGTGAGGTTTTTTAACCCTCGACGCCGGCGCCCTCATGCAGGGCACGTGAGGCGCTGCCTCTTTTCAAATTTTAAACAGAGCATTGCTCTTTTATTATTGGAGGGAAATAAATGCCCCCACCATTGCGCTCACATGGCTTACACGTGAGTGCAGCGGTGGCAGCTTTTCCACCGTTGGATCTTCTTAGAAGTTTAATCGGCTTCCCATGCCTATAAGTAGGGCCTTTGGCCCTTGAGATGACTGCTGTTCATCTTCTTCTGTTCTTTCTTCTTCTGAGAATTTAATTCTCCTTTTCAAAGCTTAGATCTCTGCCCAAATAAATCCTTTCTAGAGTTATAACTCTGCCCAAAATTTTTGTAAGTATTATAATCGAACCCATTAAACAGAGCTTTGTTATTCTTAGATCACAGATCTTAAAAATGATTTTTAGGGTTTCTTAACCCGTTAATGAAGAACTCTTAGAGTTTCTAGGAATTTTTTTCCAGATCTTTAAAGATCTTAGGGTTTTACCTTGTTAAAAAACTTTGCTTTTGAAGGTTCTGGTAGATTGTACCATTGCTTTTACAGAGCATAGCTCTTTAGAAAAAAAATTTTGGTTTTGGGGAATTTTATTCCCCTCTTAATTAAAGTTGACAAGTATGATTCCTGTCTGCAGAGCACTGCTCTCGAGGGAGTTTAACTCCTTGGCCCAATGAGATTTTTTATTAAATGAGAACCCTCTTAGAATTCCATCCTTAATGAGTGACTGCCCATCAATGATGGGCCATCACCTTGATTTTATGGGCCCCCCTTTGTCCCTTTCTTCTGCATTGCAGTGCGGTATAATTTTTTTAAGTACCAAGTGTCAGAAATTGGAATATAGCGTTGACAACTAATCCTTCGTCTCTTTTCATGCAAGTACTATGGCTCTCGACTCTTTCTTCCCTTTTGTACATTTTGAGAGCGCCTTTGCTGACGCGCCCGTGGATCGGGAAGTCTTTACGCTCATTAAAGATCACGACTCGGAGCAGAAATCTCTTCATCTATGGGGGTCGTGGTACAATCAGATTATCCAGGGTTGGCACAATTTTTCTTGTGCAGTACCCTCAGAGCCTATTTCAGCAATTCACTACGCCGACTCGCCTCAAGTGAATTATACTGTAGAGAAGGTCAACTGAACCTCGGAGGGTCGTCTTCAACTTTCTATGGCCTCAATACCCGTATAGCCGCCGATGGCTTTGGATATCTTGGGACGACGCATATGTCAAGGCGAGTCGCACCCTTGGGGACAAGTATACATGATAGGTTTGACCCCTCTCCATTCAGCCAGATACCTGCAGTGGGCTTAATACATTCTGTCGGCCAAGAAGTCGTTGCTGCTGACGCTCGGGTTGTATCCTGCCATTTATGCGTCGCTTTTCCAGTATCCTGCGCCCCATGTATGGTGGGTCAAGCTTTTCTAGAGCAATGGAACATCCCAACTCACACGTTTCTTCTATCGGATCGGGAAGTTTCAATCTCCTTGGAGGAGTTTGCGGAAATCTCCGGCTTACCTGTCAGAAGGGAACATTACGATGAGATACTTCCTCCTGACGAGTACATCTTCGCCACCAAATCAGTGGTGATGGGCCTTACTCCGGAGAACGCTGTTCAACACCGATTCCTGAGCCTGATCAAGGTGTTGAACATTTAAGAGAGCCTATTTCTGGAGTCTGGAGGACACGGAGTCAGCTTCACAGATTTCATCGCCCGCTTCCTTCGCCCAATAGTTTTGTCAAAACAAGCCTCGAAATTCGCTAAGCTTGATGACCCATTCGGTATTGGTTTGGATAACCAGCCGACGACAGAAGCGGATTTAAGAAATTTCTTTATTCCAGACACCCCCGTCATCCCTTTTGCAGAACTTGCCGCTCCAGACGTCGATGAAGAGACGTTTTTTCTGGGGTTCCTCGGCCTGTGGTTGAGCTAATTTGTTCTTCCGATGCACCCTCGCTACATGAAGCTGTCTATCTTTTATCCAGCCCACCGCATGGTTGCAGGGACGCGTGTCGCCGTTGGGATTGCAGGGCTAGCTCATCTATATCATGGCTTAAGCTTAGCAGCGGATACTACTCAGCCAGGGGTAAAACTGTACATCTTCCGTTGCACTACTTCACGTCCTGGGTCGAGATGCACGTGCTTGGTGCTTTCGGAGTCCACAAACGACCCCACTTCTACGACAGCTATAACTTTCCCCGGGTCATGTTTCAAGTTGATGCTTCCGCATTAGATCCGTCGCAGCGAGAGGCTCGACGTCTGGTCCTTCGCTCGCGCATGGTCAGGGACAACATGACCTTTGTTGACAGAGTCTTAACCATCGGCAAGGAATCCACTAATACGGTGCAACCGTTGCGTGATACTTTCAGAGACGGGGCTTCCACGTTGAAGGCTCGAGAGATCCTGCACTTATATTCTATTAGGCCGGGCTTTCTGGTGTTCAGGCAAAACACCTCTGCACTGTTCATGAGGTATAACCCACACCGTTTCGCTCAACAATCGGGTTATAATCAGGGTGATCCCCTTGAGGCGTTCTTAGCCGAGTCGGCCGCTACTGAAGAGGGTATCCGCAGTGCATTGCACCACTTTATGCGGCTAAACAAGGGGTCCAACTTTCTTATCAACGAACCGAGCTACGTGCCAAAAGCTTCAAATGCCTACGTGGCGTGGTACCAGCATGCGACGGGTGCTGTTATCCGGGAAGAGAGGCGGCTATTACTTGATCATAAGGATGCTGTCCCAGCAGGTAACCTAGCTGTCTCTTTGAAGCGATGGACCGCCGTTCGTCCTTCCTTAAGGGAAGTCGCTACGATTGTGGTCCCGCATGCCTTCCCTGATAAGCCTCCACCCCGTGTTCCCATAGAGGTGGTAGCTGTAGCGTCCCCGGAATCCAGCGTTGGTGCATTAATTGGGACCCGGTTGCCAAAACTGCCCATCAAGTGCGAGCTCTTATCATCGGTCGCTGGTTTCCACTCGAAGAAAAAGAAGAAGTCGCTATTTTCTGTTGATGTCATATTTAGACAAGAGCCGCAAGCTCCCTACAATGAGGGTTTGTGCGAATACGGGAACAATGAATGCTTATTCGACATGCCTGCAGATGATACTGATCTACAGGCTGCTCTTACGGCTTCCGAGCGACTGGCTTGCGAGGAAGCGGCGCTGGTTACTATCGCGAAGTCAGGTATACTTCAGTTATGTTCTTCTGCGGCTATCTTTTTTCTCTTTATTAGGCTTCTATTGACGCTTTCTTCTTCAACAGGTATTTCTGCCGAAGAGGCTCTCGCGGCTTCCCTCAGGATGTTCGAGGAGGAAGAGAGGCTCCCCACTTCTTTGAGTCTTGGTATGAGTTGCTTCATTACACCTTTATTCTTTTTATTCATGCTCTGACCCTCTCTTTTACTTTATTGCAGGGACTACCTCGACTCAGGTTATTCCAAGTGCAGTGCCGATCCCTGGTAGCGACGCGACAAAACTTCTAGAGCCAGCTACTGTGGCCCCAGCTCTCCCAAAGACACCGCAGAATGCTTTGTTGAAGTAGCCAATGATGGACGTCGTAACGGCTCCGGAGGCAGAGCTCGGTTCGGATGACGATGTCCCCTTGTCAGAGGTCTTGAGAAGGTCATCTCTCACTGCCCAGACCGAAAGGAAACGCAGGAAGCACGCAATGAGGGAACACGATGCCATTTTGGCCATAGGTGTAGGCTTAAGAAACATTCTTCTTGCTGAGACTCCTTCGGTGGATGTTCCCTCTGCTCTGTCTACCGCCCGTAGACAGGTTGCACGCGCAGCTCGGGAAGAAATTGAAAAGCTGCTTCAAGTTAACGTAACGCCCAGCCTTTTATTAAAACTCAATCCTTGAATTCTGACATACGCACTCTCTGCAAGGCCGAGTCCTGGCGATGAGATGGCAGTTGAAATGCTGGCGATTACAGAGCCCGAAGTGGCTACCCTTTCTCGGGAATCTGGGATTGTGCAGACCGCTGCCCTTTCTCCTTGCGGCTCTTTGGTATCGGCGGGCGTCGCAAGCGTTACGGCGACCCTTGTCAAGTCAGGGGACGAGGCTATGGGCGCAGAATCTATTCCTCTAAGAGAGAGTGAAGAAGCCGTTACACCTGGTGACGCCTCCATCGCGTTTTTGGTCCATGACCTATCCGGTAGTCTGTGGGTCACTTTTTTTGAGTTTCTCGATCCTGTTCAGCCCTTCTGATGATATTTTGTTTGTCTTGAATATAGGTGCGGTGAACCCTGAGGCCGTGCCGTTCGAAAAAGTGTCGCCGGTCGCTGCTCTGACGGTTACTGTCCCCTCGCCTTCTTCTGTGCCTTCTCAAAAATTGGAAGGTATGGGTTTGTGACTTATTTGTTTTACTGTGGGTACCATCCTCTTTATATTGACAGTATATCGTCGCAACTCTGCAGGAGTCCTTTTCGACCATCTATACCAGGTGTTGAACCCGCATTTCTCCTTTCAGTCGGAAGTCGTTCCGCCTTCTGGTATTGGTTAGTATATTCTTTAACTGACGTCCTTTCCTTTCTTTTACGAATAGACGTATCGTTACTAGGTTTTCTTTATGTTGATCATAGCATCACGGGTCATAGGAGGAGACGAGAGAATAGCCGTGCCTCCGGTACTTCCTGTCCTGTCGCTTGTCACAGCCGGTATAGTAGACTCTATCCCTCATGTGTTTTCTATATCTCCCGAGTTGAAATTTGACCATAACTCATTTTGCAGCAATTGCACTGACTCCGACTCATTTTGAGTCTCGTATTCCAATGCCCCCAGGGCCCTTCGCTAAATGCATATCTTCCAGGGGTGCTGCAAACAGTCGGCGAATGTTGAGCGAATTCATCGAAGATCTTAACGCCGAGGCCCTTACTTCTGCTATGAATTTTGCCGTTAAGGTTAATCCAATGCTGGCGACACTCGTGAACTTCCATGTGTTAGTTATATGTATGCCCTAGAGGCCATTACTGTACATACGATGTATATTGTAATGGATGCTTGGATATATATAGGGAGGACTTTCTTGCTCGACATGATAGTATGCTATCTGGTTGTACTTTATCTTAACATGTACTTTGATTGTCTCTATATTACATGTTGATAAAGCCCTAGGATATGTACTCGACTACTGGGACTATGATGAGATCATACTAGTGGGGCCACGGTAGTCGACGAGTACATCCTATAACTGTTCCTAGTCGAGGGTGTATCGAGACAGGGCATCGATACACCAGAGTAGACTAGCGTATACGCATCTTAACCCATATGATGGGCGATGGATGATCCCATATCCATCGGTGTTTGATATCAAGGATGGTGTACGGGTGCTCAGTGGAGACTGGGTACACTGGACGGACTCGCCGAGAACTCCCAGATGGTATTATACCTCACGTCAGATGGCAGTTCTTCGGTGACACTGGTACAGAGTAGTCTGTTGACCCGAGATCGTCATAGAGTCTTGTGTGATTCCCACTGTGCTTTGATTTCCATCATACCACGTCCAAAAGGGCGTGCAAAAAGGTGGCTTTTGGGTACATTCCCGAATCACATGGAGGCAATAAGCGATAGGAGGGGATTCGTCTCTCCCGGTATAGGGAGTTGATGTTATGCTGTGTTCGATTGGCTATAACCGGAAATCCCTGGCCAGGGTTACTGAGATTTACTGGTAAGCGTTATCAGTAGTTTCTCAAACTGTTATAGACCTCATATCGACACGACTTATCGAGCTACTGGGGTCTGACGTTTACCACCCCTAGGCGAGATATGCGACATATCAGACGACGAGACCGGACTGTACGGGAGTGTTACTGTTTGGATTCACAGGAGAATGTACAGGCTTGCTTGTTGATCTTCTGAGTGCTCAATACCTGGGTAGCTGTTACGTTTAGCTGACCGCTTGCAACTTGTGGGTGTTTGATATGATCATCACCTACTGCCAGCGTATTGACGATTCTTTAGAGTCCTACACAGAGGTTTCTTGACTCAGGCAAAACGGAGTAGGAGCACATATGTGATATGTGCGGGACTGAGGATAATGCGATATGTGATACCGTATTATATTCTCACGATATTTGATATCAGCCGGGTCATCGGATCAAGTGTTGATTCGATGAATCGGTACGGATAAATATTAGTCGGTTATATGCGATATAGCCGGATTGTCGGATCAAGTGTTGATTCGATAATTTAATGTATAATAATATATGATATATTAAATTACATTAACTAATATTAGCTCACTAAAAGATCTTTTTCTCACTCGGGTAATACATTGATATATATGCGATATATGTTAAATGTATTATTTTATTTGGTTACAATAAATATTATATATGTGACATATAATATTGTAACATGATATGATAACTAATGCAACATGTTTAGTGGAGTTTAAACATGATTAGGGTTTGGATTAGGGTTAAGCTTTCTAGATGATTCTAGAAGGTTTTGGTTTTGTTTTGTGAAAGATATTTTCAAGTGACTCATTCTTAACCTAACCCAAACCCCAGCCTTGGTTAATTCTCTAAAAAGGTTTAGTCAACCATGGTTGCATTATTGATCATTATCTCCTTTGCATTATTCATCACAAAAGGAATTCTATGATATTGTTCATCTTCTTCCTTCTTCTTCTTTGCTTACAAAGCTTTCTTGCTTTGATTTTGTGATGAAAATATGTGAGAAAAAGATAAATAAAGAGAGCAAAAATCCTACTTCATCATCCTCATCTTCCCCTGCCATTTAGATGAGGGGTGTTCACATCATTTCATGATGAGTGTTAGCTTGTGTTAACGAAACTTCAAGATAGATCATCTTTGTATCGAAGATCGGAAGCAAAGGTTGCATCTTTCTCTTCATGGAACCTCTCGAGAGTCCGGAGCACGATGATCGCAGCGAAAAGACCTCAACACGGAGCATATGAACTGAAGGACCAGATCTACAAAGGTTGTAATCCCTCTCACTTAGTGTTAAAGTTGTTAACATGTTAGTTTTTGCCTAATCTCTAGTTTAAAGATCCGTATTCGGGTTGTTCGGCACGGCTAATTTTTTAATCGGGCATGGTTGATGCCTCGTAGACCCTTGTGCGCGTGCATAGCAACCCTACACCATGATGAAGATCTCGTCGGCTCTTGGGTCGCTTACTGCAGAAAGGTCGAGGCTTGCTTGCACGAGATTGAGCTTAAGCGTCCTTCTCCTGAAGTATTGGCTTCGAACTACCAACGGACTGTGTGGGTCGAGCATAATGTTCCTTTCATTCGCCATTTTGAACAAGAGGCGAGCCTAAGACGAAAGGAACATGAGGTGGCTTCTATCAAATTTGTCCGACTGTTAAAAGCTGCACAGCTAAAAGCTGTTTTTGACAATCTCCAGAGATGTATTTCGGATGGGTTGACGCTGAGGCGGACGCTTGACTTTACCGAGCGGGTCATGCAGGACTGCGAAGTTGCCATGCTAAAAACTGATGAAAAGCTTTCGTTCTGTTTGCGACAACGGGCTCAAGTTGAAGCGGAGTTGGCCGCGGCAGTTGATAACGAGAAAGGATTGAGAGGAGCGCTGCGAGCGGCTTGCTGATTTGTTGAAGACGCCTCCTTCTCAATAACCGTATTTGTACCCCTTTTTTGTATTGACTGTAAACTTGCGATTTTTGTATAACATGCATTCATTTTGATTCCTTTGTGAAATGTATCTTGTATTCACTTGCATTCATGAATAAAATACATATTTTATTTCATATTGGCGTGTACCTTTGGCAAATGAGGCCCGTAGATAGTCTATCTTGATCTCCTTGCTGGGCAGTGATGGCTAAGGAAACAGGTTCAGATCTGCTGCCTAAGACTTTTCAACTTTATGAGCCGTGAGGGTCTCATAAAGACTTTTATCCCTACGAGTCATGAGGATCTCGTAGGTGTATTTTCTCCTTAGGAATCGTGAGGACTAGTAAGTGCGTTTTCTTTTAAGAGTCGTAAGGATCTCACAAGAGAATTTTCCCCTTACAAGTCGAGAGGACTTGTAAGTGGTTATTTCCCTCCTCGTCGATATTCGACTTTGGAGAGTGTGGCCCATGGATATTATGCAATAGTCCATCTTGGACCGACTTACAGGGCCCTAATGCTTAGGAGACAAGTTGATATCCCCGTTGCCTAAGGCTTTTCCTTACGAGTCGAGACGAGTCGAAAAGTTCTCGCATGAACATTATTTTCCCCACGAGTCGAGACGAATCGAGAAGTTCTCACAAGGATGTCCTAACGTCACAGTTAACTCCTGCTAACAGAAGTCCATTAGGGTCTATGGTACTAGGTTTTTTACCCGTCGTACCGTCGCGTTGGCCGATGTATTCCCCAATATGCAATCTTGCAGTTTGAGTAGCTCCGCGACTGTCGTGTCTCTGATCCCTTCGGGGCCTGGACAAGATGTCTTCAAGTAATCTTCCAGGTGATATTACCGTCGGAAGAGCAAGCATTAGGGATATTCCATGCCGCTTTTTACTTGAGGTTAGGCTTAGTTTGGGGAGCCCCGATGAGTCACGACCACTCCGCGCTGGTGTGGGATGATCTCCAATAATCTTTCAGGTCTCATTTGAGTTGCCGTCAAGACCCTTAAGCGAGGGATTTTCCTTGGCTTTGTTTGTTGACATTGTGTCTGCAATATTGCGACGAATGTCGAGGTTGTCTCTGGGTTGTCTGTGAACCGTCGAGATTTGGAACTAGGGGACTTTTCCATGGCTCTGTTTGTTGATGTCGCGTCTGCATCCTGCTGGAGGGAAGAAGAACGCTGTTGTTGATCTCTAGGCTGTAGATGTTGCCGTCGAGACTTGGAACTAGGGACTCTGTCATGGCTCCGAGGTAGTCTCTAGGTTGTCCGTGAATCGTTGAGATTTGGAACTAGGGGACTTTGCCATGACTCTACCGTTTTGACCCTAGGGTCGGTTGTTGACGTTACATCTGCATCCTACTGGAGTGAGAAGGAACGCCGTTGTTGATCTCTAGGCTTTAGATGTTGCCGTCGAGACCCGGCTCTCCTTCTGATGGAGCCTAGAGGAAAAATGTAGTTCCCTTTTTCGTTTGTGCCCATAGATTGTGTACAGGGGTCGATGTTGACTCACCTGCAGGGCATAAGTTTCATCATCATTTTTTTTGTTTCTTTCCGTGATACTCTATCATTTCAGCTTTTTATATCGCGAAAGTCGCGATTGCCCAATCATTTCGGCTATTTTATATCGCGGCACCCAATCATTTCGGCTCTTTTTCTTTTTACTCGCTGCTTTTTATTGCGAGTTGCCCAAACATTTCGGCTATTTTACATGCATATATTTTGCTTGCTGATTTTTATATTGCGAGTTTCCCCATAATTTCGGCTATTTCATATGCATTTTTTTTGCTTGCTGATTTTTGTTGCGAGTATGGAACTTGAGATCTGATAACAATCTTAGCATCAGCATCGCTGCGACTGGAATGTTGCCAGAAGCGAATCATCATTTGCCTTGAGAGAACTTGGAATTTGCTACCAATTTAGGCATCAGTATCGCTACGACTGGAATGATGCCAGGAGAGAATCGTCATTTGCCTTTGCCGATTTAAACAAAGGTGGCTTAGCAAACAGGGTTAGGATCCTACCGACTAAGGCTTTTGACCTCATGAGTCGTAAGGGTCTCATAAAGGTATTTCTCCCTACAAGTCGTGGGGATCTCGTAGGTGTATTTTATCCTTAAGAGTCATGAGGATTCCTAAATGATATTTTCTCTTGTGATTCGTAAGGATCTTATAAGAGTGTTTTCTCCTTGCAGGTCGAGAGGACCTGTTCATAATAGAATACTGCATTTTATACCGCCCATTCTTATGCTCGTGTGTTTATAGGTAGGTGCTTTTAATTCGTGTTTGTTACATATTTACAGATTACAGGTTTCCAGTATAAATATTGCAAATCAAGACAAAATCTCCACAGTTACACCAAATACAGAACATCTGTTGACAACAGATAAAAGCCGGGTTCCGGTCATCCATATCCGTCCAGTGCTGCGTACCGGTTCCAGAGACAAGACATATGACAGCGGTCATTCGTGTCTCGGACAAGCACAGAGCACGAGGGGGCCTGCACAAGAATCAATGGGTGCGCGGAGCTCGAGAGAGATAGAAGTCAAAAAGTAAAGAAAAGATAGCAATCTTGGACTAGGAAATCTGAAGATATTCTGGAGGACTTTTGTGCAGTTTAAAGATTTCAAACACAAGGACAAAGGGAACCAGGGCACACGACAAAAACTGATGGCCTAAGCCCTCTTTATGGCCGCGGAACCGCGGCCTAAGCATGCTTAGGCCGCGGAACCGCGGCCATATAGGCTCCTTGCTGGGTCAGTTTTCAGGGGCATATTGGTACATTCATTTTAAGCCAGATTATTGCCCTAGGTTTTCAACCCTCCTCCTATAAATACCCCAGATCTGAGCCAAACCAAGGGGTCAATTCTTTGTTCCTCTTTTTGTTAGGATTTAGTCTTTTTCTTCTTCTTCTTCATTCTTTTCTCCATGAAAATTGTAGTGAGAGCTTTTTGAGTGGAAGATCAATGAAGATGAGGGCTTTTGTATCATTCTCTTTTGTTTAACTTCCTCTTGAGATTCTTGCTTTCTCTTGATCTTTCAACCTCTTCATTGAGCTTGAAAGGTTAAGAGTTTGTTATTGATCTCAAGGGTCGTATTTTCTTATGGAATTAGTGCTTCATTTCACATGCGTTTTTTACCCTTCTCTTGATCTTGCAACCTCTTGATTGAGCTTGCAAGTTTAAGGGTTGGCTATTGATCCCATGCTTGTCTTGAGTTCTAGTTTCTTGTTCTTTTTATTGCTTATTTATTACTTGCTTTTTATTACCTTGCTTTACTTTCTTGCAATTTATATTCATGCACTTAATTACTTGTAATCTTTTCTTTTCTTTGTTCTTTTCTTTTGCTCTTCTTTGTTCATTTTGTGAATGTTGTAATTATCATTGTTAAGAATCAATACGGTATTGTAAGTTAAGATTTTCTTTGCTCCTTTTCTTTTCCCGTTATTTTCCTTTGAACTCCGCCAGAATGATACGCAAGCGCTCCGTTAGGCACCCTACCCTGACAAGGTAACGGTGATTCCTAACCGCGACCGGTTGCGTTCGGTTTGGCCGGAGGCGAAAGCAAGAGACAAGAACGGAATGACAAGGGTAAATAAGTCGTATTCTACGAATACCGCGCTTAAATCCCCTAATCCACGTTGTTGCCGATTCTTCAATTGGTCAAGATTCGGCTCAAAGGTTTTGAGTACGGATTTCTTTAGCTTATAATCTCGTATCTTTTTACATTTTAGAACGAACAAACACTACAATTCTTTATTGACTCGTCTAAGAC